>JAMXBD010000114.1:0-1200000 GCA_024138025.1 Combretum micranthum | reverse complement strand
AGATCTGATAACAGGATCTCCATGAGCATACTCTATCCATGGTCGTCTCTCATAATTGTTCCTATTTTTGTTGGCATCGAATCGATCGATCAGGTCATCAAAGCATGTTCCATACGCTAGAATCTCTTATCCATGTTATCCAATACCGCTTTAGGAGCCTCAGTCCCTTAGACTCCCGTATCCTGAACACTGTCATGAATACGATTGTCGTCAATACCTTCGTCTGAAGACATTTTCGCAGGATTTTAGCATATTTTGATACCACTATAACACAGCGTGGAAAGCATAAAATCAAACAATCTCAACACACCATTTGAATCAAACAGCAAGCAATTGCAAATAGCAATAAACAGAGAGAAAACTCTTAATAGGGTTCAATTCAAAGTAATAATATGTTCTAAAAAACAAAGATAGGGTTTCCAAGACTATATGTATGAGTACATAAATCCCTAAAACGAAATAATAATAATTAACTTAGATAAATAAAAGCTGGTGGAAAGTTGGCGGCTCAGGAATCGTCATCATCGGGCGACCTAGATTTACACCGACCCAAAGCTGGCAATTTTGTGCTCCAAGGCCGATAGCCCTTGATCTAAAGCCAGCAGCTTCAAGCCAGCTTACTCCAATCTTCCAAGGCCGGTTTTTTAAGGTCGGCAACCTTTATTCCTGTGCTTCCTTGGCTACTTTTTGGATGATTCTTACTCATGAATGTAATAGCTATTTAGTATACATCAAAAAACTACATACTACCTTATTTATGTATTAAATTATATTTAGTAGTTACTCAAAAGACGTAAACATACATGTAGCGTGCACTATCTATCAAATACTTTTCCCACACATACGCATTCTCCCTTACTTCATTGTCTACGATGTTGATTTTTAATGTGTGATGATATAGTTGTGTTATTACTTATAAATAAAAGGCAAGTTTTGACAATGGGCTTTGTATGGATCAGACAATGTACAGCATCTGCATATTGACGAGTCGCGGTCCAGATCCGTTTTCATATAAGAAGCCCATATCAACAGTACACTGGGGATATTGAAAAAACATGCTTAATTAATTCCAGTTGAATGTTTTCATGTTGGACTCGAATTAAACTTAGCTAACATGACAATAAAAGATTTATCAGGTTTTATATTATTTAGCAAGATATTATAACCATAATATTTTAGGAATAAGTTCTTTATTATTGTATCAAGGTCAAAATGTATCTTTTTTCACATGAAGTAAGCAAACAATTATTGGATTTCTTAATAGATTTGTTTATGTATGAAAGATCATTAATGATTTTTTTTTTTTTTTTGGCACAAGATGATTGATAAACAAACATTCCATCTCTCAAATACTGGATTTACAGGCGAAGATCATGTAAAAACATTACACATGGAAAAAGAAAAGGTTATATAAACGATACTAATTCATGTTACTATGGGAAAACCCTAAATCATACCATGAAACATGCAAACTATCATATAACTTGTAAGAATACTACAAAATAAAAAACATATTTCACACAAGAATCATCAAAGATTCCAGGATACGTACCCTATTTCCAAAACATGCTATGATACTACAAAGCATGCCAAGATCATGCATTTTTCAAATTTTTTGTAGAAAAATAGCATGCAATTTTTAAAAAATATGGGATATAGGAACAACCAATTCTCCTTTTAAAAAAAAAATGCAATACTGATAAAAATGCAAAGTTGGAAAATTTTTAAATTTTTAAAGGAAAGAAGAAAAATGGCCCAAATTTGGAAAAAAAAAAAAGAAAGAAAAAAATGCAAAACCAAAAAGCAAGTAAAAGTTTTTGAAAAATGAAAGAATTCTAACACAAAAAGAAAAAAAATATATACATGAGAATAGAAAAATAATCTAGGTTCTGTTTGTTTTGATGAAAATGTCGTCTAGAAAAACATCTTTTCATTTTTCCAAGTTTGGTTAAAGAAAATTGAGACAATTTTGGAATACATTCTCCCTTATTTTTGAAAACAAAGACTCATTCATAGTTTATTTTTGAAAAAAAAAAAACCTTACAAATTATAAAAGCCTAAATCATTTCCCATCAATTTACAAACTTTATCATTTTCACCATCATTGATTCATCATAATCCATTGTTGTATGTCTACTCTAATAAATCTAGTGAATATGATGAGATCATAAAAATTCGAATTTTAGCTTATTAACTATTTCTTGAATGAGCAGTTTAATGTTTATTTCAACTTTATCTATTCTATCTATCATTTTTTTTCTTTACTTTCTATTATCATATCATCCCTAGATGGGATTATCTTATCTCTTTTATGGGATTTTTTCTATTGTCCAATAGAGTAAATTTTGTTCGTATAATAGGTATATTACACTCTAAGTAGAATAATTTAACTTTTGAAAAAGAAAATGTATCAATTTATCTTATTGGGTTTTGATATTTCTAATTTGCCGATTATTTTGTATTGACCATTCGATTGATGTAACATTTTCTTATTAAATGAAAATCATCTTATTGGAAAAGAGATATATATATATATATATATATTTTGGCATAAACTCCCTATTTAGAGAGAGAGATAGAGATTTTAGCATCAAACTCTTTACTTATGGATTCATCATTACTCATTAAACTAGAATTAAATAAAGGTATCAGGTTCACTTAAAATACTGAGAAATTATACAGATCATGTGTGACCGAATTCACTCGATTTTGTTTTCTTTTCACAAATCAATCAAAGCAAATTGAAAAAGGAAACAAAATCGAGTGAATTTGTTCACACATGATTTGTAGAATTTCTTAGTATTTTAAGTGAATATTTTTCATAATGATTGTGTATTTTAATTAATAAAAAAAAGAATTAAATAACTTCAACTGAACAATTAAAATTTTGTACGTTTTTATTTTTTACTTTTTTTTTTATTTTTTAAAGTGTAGGTTCGTAAATAAGATTGGTGAAGAGGTAATGGGGCTTTAAAATAAAATATATATTTATTTATTTGGACTTAACTTGCGGGCTGAGTGATAGGGCCCGGTGAGTCTGGCTTAACTATTGGATGGTTTGAGTAAGATTTGGCTTGGTGAGCTTGGAATAGGGATCGTTGGACCAGTCTACCGCATCCAACCTTTCTCAGGCAGGCTCATGCACACACAGGAGATGACTATAGGTCTTAGCCCATGAGGAGCTTATTCATGATAAGTATAAATTGATCTTGCTCCATCTAATCCGCCAATCACTAAGATGATCTGACGGTCGTCATCCACGCCAAGTGCCTATAAATATTTAGTCACTTCTCCTCCTCATTGAGAACTTTTGGAGAGAGAAGACAAACAACAGTCTGCAAAGGAGGTTCTATTCGGGAAGATCAAACAAAGCAACTCAAGTGATTTCTACTCCCAATTGTAAGGTTAACGCGCGAGGTTTACTCAAGCTCTCTTATCTGTCACTTGTACATTTGAGACATTGAGACTGCCTGTTCCTCCTCCCTTATCATTCTCTCCAAACCATCTTGTCATCAAGTGTCATTTCCTCAACAGCACTTTGAAGTCTTGTGCTAGGCGCGAGACCACGTGATGCATGCATGACTACTATCAGCAAGAACCCTACATCTACATTTTTGCAACTCCACTAGGGACTAAGGATTTTGACAGAGTCGTGATGGCACCTCCAAGAAGAAAGCTAAGTAACACTAACGACAACGTGAATCAAGACGTCAGTAACCCTAACCCCAGCACTATTGATCCAGACATGCCAGCATTAGAAGATGCCAACACTAATGTCAACGATAATCCTGTTGCCGACATGCAAGGCATTATTATTGACAATGTACAAGTAATATATGCTATACAAGAAAGCAATGTAGAGACGACACGAACCATTCAAGAGAACACCCAAGCTCTAAACTAGTTCTTGACTGCACCCAGGGATGGCTACTAATGCTGATGCACTCTAAGGTGCAGCCTTACCAGGACCCACCCCAGTTGAGCAGCAAAGCACCCCCTCCTTATCCTAGCCTGCCACTGCTCCTACCATTCAAGAAAATATGCCTCAAGGGTGAATGTGCAAACCCCATCACCACAAGTTATAGTTGAGCAGCCACTAGCCCTCAAAGCAAATAACACAAGAGCTCAACTTGGCAGGTCGTCATCCTCACATATGCACTCTCGTGCCAGCCTGAGTGAGACCGCTCTCTCGCCTAATTCTAATGTTCCTCATGCATCAACTCCTCCATATTGCACTGGTGACATCAGTTACTCCTACTGCATTGACTCCACTTGTTGCACCAGCCATACCAACTGCCCTAGTTGCACCAGTTGTACCATCAGTATCTGTGCCAAGGGAATCCTTTAAAACTAAGGAAGACTTGGACATTTATCTAAAAGAAATTCATGCTAAGTCCTCTCTAGGAGTACTGGACTTAAAACTTCCATACCACCATCGGATTGCTGCAAAGCCCTACCCAAAGGACTATGTTAGTCCTAAATTCATGTTGTTTGATGGCAAGAAGGGTAGTGCCAAGGAACACCTACTGAAATTCATTAAGACATTAGAGGTTCATGGGTTTGAGGATGATTTAAATTTGAAAGAGTATTCTAGTCTTTAATCGAGAAGGCATACAACTGGAGAAGATCTTCTCTACTTAAGAACGGGTCACTATCATTGATATGGGAAGAAAAAACAAAAGCCGAAGGAAGACCTTATGGACTACATTGAGCGTTTCAAAAAATGCTCTTTGGATATTCAAGATGCTTGCAATGAGAAAGAATTAGTGAAGATCTGCATCTAAGGGATGTTCATTGAATACGCCGTCCACCTCGAGAATCTCAATCTATATTCCTTTGCTACTCTCGTCGAGAATGGGTGAAGGACCAATAACTCTGTATCCAAACAATGTGAAGAAGGTGGAAGATTTGGAAAGAGAGCTGCAAATGTTAGCTCACTCCAAGAAGAAGACTCTAGAAACAACAAGAAGCCAAGGAACAATTAACCAACGAGTGCTCCACCAGTGCTCTCATTTCCTTGCCCTATAGGGAAGGTTCATGCTATGCTTGACCAATGGTTAAGAGATGAAAGAATCAAGCTCCCAAGGGTTGAATGCCTTCCTAATGTAGTCGAGAAGAATGATCCTAAGTTCTGTAGATTTCATAGGACTATAGGTCATCCCACCAAAGAATGTTAAACACTCGAGAAGATATTCAATGAACAAGTCAATAATGGAGAACTCATCATTAAAGGTAATGATGTACGCAATAATCCACTTCCCGCACACAATGCTCAGCGGGGTACTGCAAGTATCGCTCATCATGATCTAAGAACAGAAGAAGAAGAAACAAGTTAACAAAATTGAAAGTCATGTTATGCTTGATGGAAAATGATATGTTATTTGGGATAGGTCTATGGGATCTGAAGAAGCCTTCATGTCATTTTTAAAATATTAATAGTCTTTGTATGCAATTACAATTGATGCATTTTCGTCATTATTTGAATAAAATTATGGCTTGCATTCTCAAAGCCTTTTCAGTACGATTTCTCCAGTTCTTGTTATTTTATAATTTTCTTTCGTTGCTACAAAGTTAGAGATCTATCTCCTTAGTGCACAAAGATAATTAACATGGTAAGAATAGAGCATTAATTACATACGTTACTGCTACTTAGTAAGAGTATAATCTCCTAAGTGCGCGACAGCATGACAACATGTTGAGCTTGTGTACTGCAGACTGTTAAGAGTATTGACTCTCAGGCACGGTACAAGTCATTGCAAAGACAACCTCCTTCATAACTCATAATGGACAATCAAGTAGTGGGAAACACCCCCTTAACTAATAAAGCTAGAAATTTGGATCCCAAGCGATAAATGCCATGATTGCTACTTAAAGCGCAATTTGGTACTTATATTCTTGAAAATTTCTTTACGAGAATATATGAACTATTATTATTTTAAAGATCAGTAGGAAATGTATATATAGATTTGAAGATATAAGCGAGGGTATGCCCCTAAGATTTGTAACTAAACTTATTTATGATTAATGGTTTACATTCCTCATGCTTTGTTGCTTAATTGCTATCAATATAAATTGGGCTACTCCAACACATCCCCTTTATTATGATGTATGCCTTGTGCATAATATGGATATGACTAAGGTAATCATTTCTAGCCTTTAATATTGTATGCAACAGACTACCATGTTTAAGGTATTTCTCCAAGCATGACAATACCAATAACCACTTCTTTTATATGTAGACCCTTAAATCTTGAACTGACGATTTTCCACCTGAAACAAATATATATATATATATATATATGGAGTTGGACTATATCCCACTAAAGCAAAAATTCATTATTATGATAATTATCTAAATTGTTGAAATATTATTATGACATCATTTTCTTTCTTACAATTTTACTAAATCTTAAATAACTATAGAGAAAGTAATTTTAGATAATTTCCAAGTTTGAAATCATAGGGCAACGTTCCACTTAAGAATCAAGGATCCAATCCACCTTATTCACTGATATTAAAGCTAATTTTAAACTTACTACATCAAAACGATAACCCTCGAGCAGTACTCCATCAATTAGGTTCTCAGTGAATGTCAAACTTCAATCTTCAATTTGTGTCCGCATTAAACCTCCTCCATCTTCTTTACTTTGCCAAACCAAGCTTCGGCCATACTCACTTTAGTTAGATTCACCAACTTTATAGAAACATGGTATTTCAAGAAGTTATGTGGAATGGATTCAATTTTTGAAACATCGCATATACAAGGTGGAGTATAAGATAAAATCTCTACACCTACTTACCCTTGAATTGTAACTAGTCAGAACCAGCTTGGATGCGAGTCAAACTGGACATGACCATTACAAGTTAGTTAGTTTAATGAACCAATCCACCAACTATTAATATACAAATTCATTTATGCTCCTACATGGAACTAATTGATAATGCAATACTTTTCGAAAAGAATATTTGATCGTTTTCTAAATGGTTCATACATATTTACACACTATATGTGTGTATATATATGTATATAATCTATGGCTTACCAAGTTTAAACTATTGATATTCAAACCATATGCATTATATGATCACTTGTTTTTTCTCCCCAAGAAATTGCATAAGTACTAAATATTAACAAGAACTTTGAATCACTAGATATGGAAGTATATGATATATATATATAATATTTGTTTAAATTCGGAACACTAACAACAATTATAAGGAGGTATACATATACTTTTTTTTTTTGTTGATATCAAGAATAATACCTTAACTTTGATAAAATATGGAGGTATATATAGTTTTTTTTTTTTTTTTTTGGTTAGTAACTAGATATCTGAATTTTGAAATTAATTAATTGGTACCTGAAAGGGCTTTTCATGTACGCCAATAGTGTCCCATCAACTTCTTTTATGTACAAAATAAATTGATTTTAAAGTTCAGGTATTAAGTTGATTAATTTCAAAGTCTAAATATCTAATTGCATATATTGCTAAAAATTTAGGTATCATTTGTAACGTTGTATGATAATAAATTATATTATTATTAGTAGTAGTAGTTTGGTAAAAATTAATTTAATTAAAGAATATAATATAAAAGAGTGAAATAAGACCACATCACATTGCCAATGATTTCTTGGACAGAAATTAATTTGGTCAAGTATTACATGACTTTGATACCAAATTCCGTCCTTCGCTACATGACACAACAGGACGATGTATATATACTTTGTTTAATAAAGACTGACCAACTGAACCTTCCTTATTATATTGAGGCACTACCCTAGGTCACTGTTCTTTTACGAATCTCCACATTTATCTAGGAAACTTCGTAGGAAGTAATAAGCTAAGGCTTCCATGGCTTTATTCATGGCAGTTGATCCTTAAAAACAATAAAGTCCCACACACAAACATGCAATTAACGTAGAAACATAAACTCTGGCAATAATCCGGACTGCTATAACATTAAAGTCCAAAACAATCATTCCTAGGCATTGTCACCAGGAAGCTTCCTTCATTTATTGAGACCATATATGTTACAAGTAACAGAACAAGAGCAACAAGGATAACTAGCTGTCCTCGAAAGTACATAGATTACAGTTGTAATTACTTAGCAAATAATCAGACAGCTAAGCACAGTTGTAATAGTACAAACAGATAGGAATAGATGTACAGCTAATAAACAGCATGTTGAGTACAGTCTGTGTAACAAACTCATATCTGTGTAAAAGAATAGACAAACGGAATGAAATAAATACTAAGCAAGGGAAAAGGAAGTTCATTCCCCCTTTTACGAAATCATTTGATGTGGAGCAACTGTGGCTCGAACACAGTGTAGTATCTGTTCCTTATCCCTTTCTCTCCTCCTTTCTCCTTTCTCTCCTCCTTTCTCCTTTCTCCATCCTGTAACCCTAAGAACATTCAAGAACAGTTGAGAGTTAGGGTTTACATTTTTGTAAGTAAAAGAATACAGAGATAGAGAGAGTGAGAGGCTTACCAGACAGAGAAAGAGGCGAAGCTGCTAGGGTTTTCTGTTCTTCTAGAATTTATATTGGACCCGTTTGTGTGTTCCGACCCACGTGTTATTCCAATTAGATCATATTCGGGTCGCGCAACCCGGAAGGCAAATAATATAGAAATATGGATCTTTGAAGGAGCATTTTCTAAAATTAGTGGTATTATCCATGTTGCTAAACCTAAATTAACCAATCTGGTTCAACTCAGTTAAACCTAATTCCTTCAACAAAACACACCGATTCAACAATGGTTTATCTTTTTGTGTAATCTAGTTTTACCTATTGATCCTTGACCCTCTAATATGTCAAGATCAAACCTTTAAACCAAGTTTGATAACGCTGATTATTATATCTAATTCAATGTTTGAGATTATAAAAAAATTGTAATCCTTTAACAAAGATGATGTCATAATAATGTTATATGGTATTCCAAAGTATGTATTTATGGATCATGGGTACTTCATATTTCATTGACAATAAGAAAGAATGATGAAACATTGTTTATTTATCTCCTCACTTCTCTTTTTCTTATTCCTAGCCTTTCCCCTGGGAACAACTTTAAAATTCTCTACATACAAGCAAGTGGGCATTATTATCAACCAAACTTGCAATACATGTGCACAAAGTTCACCAATCCTAAAACTACGCTTTCTGCAGAGAATTTCTTGAAGTAATCCCAGTGAGCCACCTTACCAATCTCCAAGGCCTTGGAATCATTTCAATCGAACTAGCCTTGGAAAATGCAACAGGCACCGTCTCAACCATAAATAAATATTTGAGTGATGGAGGTTTTGATCCATTTTCCATTGCTTGCTTGAATGACTGCTTGGAACTGTACTCCGATGTCACGGGGACATTAATCGATACCATTGGAGCCTTCATGGTTGGACAACATCATACTGCTAATGTCTGGCTTAGTGGGGTTATGGAAGCAGCATCAACATGCGAGGATGGATTTGGATTGAAGGAAGGAGAAGTATCTCCGTTAACAAGTGAAAATTACAGTCTGTTTCAATTATGTGATATTGCTCTTTGCATAAATAACCTGCTCTCTTCCAGATTTATTTGAACTAAGATATATATATTTTTTTTATCTGGCATTTTTCCTTTTTTTGGCGCTTGCTATGGCTGTTTAATGCATCTATGTATTGCTGTACATCGCTAACTTGCTTTTAACTTTCTATGTTATAAATTGAAGAAAACTTTTCTATGAGGAAACAAGTATAATGGATAATTAAGGGATTAATATATAATGCCATGTGCCAAAGTTCTTTCATAAGAACAAAAACTATCATATAATGTGTGTAGTATATAATAAAATCTCAATTTCCTACAAAAAGGCGAGTCTCACGGTTCACTAAGATAAAGAGGTGATACTCATTTATGTATCCTAGTCAGCACTGAATCTCACTTATTATCTCTTATCTAGTATTTCTAGCATAAGACTCGCCTCTTTGTCTTGCAATTGTTGTTCGAATTTTTATAAGCATAAGTTCTTGAAACATTACTTGACAGGCAAATTACCCCCTTGAAGTTTAGCTTCAAGTCCTATAGATGGTTTAACAACCTTCAAAAGTCTAGATCTACCAAATAGCTTGGTTACCATAAGAGTTTGAATGATATTAACGTATCACTTGAATTGATCATATAAAATATAAGTATCAATAAAATCATAATGTAAGTAGTTTTATAAAAATTGTGCACTATTAACACCATTTATCCTAAAAATATTGATACTTACTATTAGGTATCAATACTAAATAAATTAAAGCCCAACTTATGAGTTGGCAAAACTCAAAAGTCCAAGTCCAGCGGATGGCTTGGTAACACCATAGTAGTCCGAATTTGATAGATATTAGATATGGCCTAGCACTCCTATGAAGTCTAAGTGCAGCAAAATTTAGCCAAACTCAAAAGTCTTAAGTCCGAGAGATGGCTTCATTCCATAAAATGTAAAAGTCCGATATGAGGACTTAGCAATACCCAAAAGTCTGATAGATGGCTTGGCATCCTCCTGAAAAATTTAAATAAGACAAAGGGTTTCGTCTACCAAAAAGTCCCAGTTTTTCAATTAGATTAAGTTGATTATTTGTTTTGATCTAATGAATTTAGCGTGCCTACTATAACGCATGAGAATAAAAAAGATTATGACGTCTACCACAATAATGAACCATTTGCTAAAAAAATATAAAAAGATGCTTAATAATTTATATCATTTTAATTTAGTAAAGTTTATTATTACGGAAATTTTAGGAGCTTCTACATGTCGACTTTCACGACCCACGTTAACGTTATAGAAACAAATGACCAGATGGAAAAAGAAATTAAAAAAATAAAAAAAATAAAAGAATGTGTTAGTCAATAGGTGGTGTATAGTTTTGGTATCTAACGATATATCAATTTATGGACAAAAAGAAAAAAACGATATATCAATTTATTTTTCTTACACCCCATCCCAAAAATAAAATAAAAAAGATACGACAAACTTTTATAAACTTAACACATCAAGGCGAGTAAAGGAATATGAAGGAATTAAGATGGCGATGACGGGCAAATTCATGCTAGTATGCAGCATCAAAGTGCATATGCCCAAATTTTAATGCCATATTGATTGGAGATAAAGAGGAATTATAGATATGCGCCTTTTGAATTGCATTACCATTTAATTATAATATCCCAATAATTGCCCTATATTGAATGTGTGAGAGTAATGATTATGATATATAAGACGAAGATAGGGAATATTAAATCTAGCTAGTAGAAATATTCTATGCTAAGTGGTTGAGAAAATCCATCAATTATCCCATAACTTCACTATCTCGTTTATATCTTTATAAATAAGCATATGACTCGTGTCAAATAAATTAAAAAAAAACCTTAAATTTTAAAAAGCACTTCAAAACACGTGTCAAATAAACAAATAAATATAGATTGAGTTTACTAAAGATTCTAAGACTCCTAGGTGTTTATGATTATCATTCTTTCTATTTTTATTGTCATTATCATTGCATAAACTATACCGTAGTTCATCAATGTTTTGGAGTAAAATCAAATAAGCTTTTTTAAGTAATTAAAAAAAGTTATAAATATATATAACTTTAATTATTTTTATTTTGTAATATATAAAATATTTATATCTTATTTGACTTATATTCGAAAATTGATTTTTTCCAATATAATTTATCCTATAATGTTTTTTATCTTTTTTTTGCCCCAACGAGTCAAAAATTGATTCATGCTGATATAATTTACCATGTAATGTCTTTTATCATTTTTGTCCCCCAAAGATTGCTAAGGATACTCAACTAGGAAAAAAATATTTGTTATCCCATGAATGCTATCCACACTCTATCCCAACAAATAAAAACTTAACATGTGTTAATAAATTTTAAAAATGAAAACACCCATAGAATAAAGGGAATAGTTACTATTATTTTATATACACGTGGCAATTATGTATTTGTTGGGACAGAGTGAGAACAACAAAAATTGGACAGCAAATTCCCATCCCTTAACTAGGATCTTATACTTTACTCAGATTGGATAACTATTTTCCTTGCCCAATGCATGTCCTTCTACTCCAATGGGAGTAGAGGAAGAAAGACATCACCCAGCTAAAGGAATAATCTTTAAATTTCAATTCATCAATGCATATTATTGTTTTCTGGTGCAAATGTAATGAGATCCCAAATTCTGTACAGGTGTTGCCATCTATTATCTCATCATTTTATGATTTTTGGAAAGTATTAAGACTTTTTAAAGGGATTGAATTAATGAATCAACTGATCAATTTATTCAAGTTTTTCTAGTATTTTAATTATTTAAAGCGGAACTGCAAGTAGGTTAAAATAATTTGATTGGAATAAAAAATAAAATGATATCTACACACCAACATAATCCATTTAAGAATATGACAAAAGCATAAGTTTGTTATATTCAAAGATGGATTTTGGGCCGATGGAACTAGTCAATTCTCAACAAAATTGCATCCAACCATCTGTGATTCATCAAACAGATCTGGTTCAGTGACAAGTAAAGTTTTGGCCATAGACCACTTCAGATAACTTGTTTTTTGGTTAACCCAGTCCATTTTCAATGATTCGTATCTGGACTAATGACCTTCAAAGCAATGCTAACCAAGATGAGAAACACTCAAGGATGAACCTAAGATGTAATTCATCTAAAAATTCCATTTGACAATCATGAACGAAATTAACTAACTTGTGGTGGGATTATTTTATTGGTATCGGTTTATTGTAAGGATTTTAGCTGCAGGGCAAAAAGTGCCTTTAATAGCTGCTATACATACAACACAAGAATTGAATGTATGACTTCCTTTAAGCATATGTGCAAATCACTTCAATGTTGAGCTTTCCCTTGCTGGCATCTGCTGGAAGCCTTGGCTGTAAAATTTCAATTCATCAATGCATATTATTTTATTACAACTATTAATCACAGGGGTATCATCTAATTTCAGCTTGTAATGTAATGTTGTATTAAATTAAGAAGAATTAGGATTTCAATCGGCACCTAAAGAATGTTAGGATTGATATAAAACAATATATAAAACGCAGTTCTCAATAATCTTCTTCCATGAAATATCTGTCTTTTTTTTGGTGCAAATGTAATGTGACAACACTGCATAGTAGTAGATAAGAACCACTTCATTTTAGTATGCAATTTTTGTTTTGCACAAGAAGTCTTCATAATTGACCTATCATCACACTGCTTTGAAGAAATCTAGGTACTGGACCTGTAAAGCATCAACAAAATATGAATACCTTATTATAGGATTAAGGAGAAAAATAACAATCTTTCTAAAAAAAATTACACAAGTCCACGAAATGAAAAAATAATCCCAAAAATAATCAAGTTGAACTTGTCTCTTGAAGAGACGAGGTCATTAGTGGCCGACCTCGTCTCTTCAAGAGACGAGGTTGAAGATGACTTGATTTAACCTCGTCTCTTCAAGAGACGAGGTCAGTGCAAATACACTAACCTCGTCTCTTGAAGAGACGAGGTCAGCTACTAATGATCTCGTCTCTTCAAGAGACGAGTTCAACTTACTTATTTTTAGGATTATTTTTATTCTAGTGGCATTCTTGTAATTTTCTTTAAAAAGTAATATTAATTTCCTTTTCCCTCTTATTATTAGTAGAAAAGAATAAGAATAAAAAGAGAATAAAAAGAGTATAAAAAAATGATTCAAGTGAAATTAAAAATGGAAATAACATGTAGTACTAATGCAACACTTACAATTTGGCATGAGTGTTGACGCACTAATTCTGGGGAAACTTATTCAATTTCGGGCAACCCCATTCAATGTAGGACCTCCCCATAGCTTCAGCGTTCGGTATCTCCGGAATTCTCTCTAGTGAAGAGCAAGCCAAAATACGGAATGTGTCCAATGACTCTAATCTACCGGGAATCTCAACCAAATTAGTACAACCCCTTACTTCCACCCACTTTAACATCTTCAAATTTGACAAATCGGGTAGTTTTCGAAGTTCTGAACAATCATCTATTGCCATTGTTTTTAAATTGTGCAACATTTCAAGCCCATTAATTCCAGAAAAACCGCAATCCACTATAATTAGCCTCTGCAATGATTGACAACTACAAACTTCAAATAACGTCAACGCCGGGCAAGAAGCCATGGACAAGGATTTCAAGCCTGGGGGGAGCTTTGGGATGCTCTTTAGTTTATCACAACTAAGTATTATTAATGTTGTAAGTTGAGATAGTGCACCCAAATCAGGATGCAAGTTAACGATTTGTAAACCCCAGATCGTCAATCTCTCCAAATTACGTAACTTTCCAATCCACCATGGGGCAGGATCCTCTATTACAAATGCAGAATCAGGTGACATACCTAACTCCAACTCCTTCAAATTGATTAGGTTTGAAAGATCCGAGATTGCTGACAATCTCCCGAGTGATAATGAAATTAAAGATGGGGGTAACTTTGGTACATCATTTAAAAAGGGGATGCACCACGCACGAAGAGTAGTGAGATTTTCCAACATTTCAATTGTAGTGGGCAATTTTTGTATGGGAGCGGAATTAATGTTCAATACCTTCAAATTCTTCAAGTAACCAATTGTATCAGGAAGCTCAACAATCTGAATCTTAAATTTAGCTCAACCAGGGAAGCAAAACCTTCGAATAATTTTGAAAGTGCTTCTACCCCCGTGTTACCTCTCTTAGACTGCTTGAAAGGATTCACCGATCCTCTGAGGAAATTCATGGCATTATCTGGAAAGCAACCTGTCAGATATCTGGTGGTGAGAATAATCCAAAACCCTTAGTTTCTTCATAGGTGGCCAAATAGGAATTTCTGCTATTGCGGTCCCACTAAAATGAAGCTCCTCTAAGGATTCCATACAACTAAGCCTTTTCGGTAGCTTGCGTAGACTTCTACATTCGCTCAAGTTATAATGATCAAATGCTCTAGCAAACTGATGGATTCATCGATTTCAACTAGCCTGAACACCCTCGAAGGATAAGTCGCTCTAGTAATAGGTGAGTTGAGAAGTTGGGAGTTTTGACCAAATTTTCACATCCGGTCAAATCTAAGACCTTCAAATTTTTAGCCTCCTATAATGAAAACAAGCATGCAAGTAAATCTCACAATGAAATGGATCATGAAAAATATATATATAGTATGGAGTACTTGATTTACCTTGATAGAGCTCCAACCACACCAGCTACTTTTGATTTTACTGGACGAGAGTTCCAATATCACCAAATCCACAAACGAAAAGTTGCTTGTGTCATACTTATGAGGAATGCCTACCCAAGAAAGCCACCTTAACTTCGACAAAATGACTGGACTTTTATACAAACACTTGCTTAGGTTGATCATTCCATGTCGTTTGCAGTGAGATCCTTTAACACGAAGGAGTCTTAGATTTGGTAGCATCGCAAATTCTGCATTTGAAATTGAGTACTTTGTTTTCTGCTGAAAATCAAGTTGGATTCCTCTAACATTGTCACTTCCCTGTAGAAATAGATTGTTATAGATAAATTATAATGGCGTTCCAAATATTTAATGCATTAATGTTAACCCCATGAGAAGCACAATCATTGTTTTCTGGCTTCCCAAAACCGCCAGGCCAGTACATGCTACAACTTATTTTTTTCGGTTACCATAAAAAATGCTGATACCAATTGTTCTGTCTATTCTCCTTCTCTACTATGTACAAATTTGAACGGAATCATTCACCTATAATAGTCAAATATGTTTATTAATTCTTTTTTTTTTTCCAAACAAGTATTATAACTTTAAGAGAAAAGAGAATCCCAAAATTTTATAGCTTAAAAGCATTAATACTAGTCTCTCAACTGGTATAACAGTTAAATGTGTTTATATATATGTTTATATTTTTTCAACTACTTTATATTACAACTTTAAGAGATGAGGGAATCCATTTAGATCCACCATATCTAGAGATTAGTATTTATATCATTAGATTAAAATAGCCTTGATGTATTTGTATTTTTTTAAGTTTACTATTGATAGGTCTTCTTTGTATTAATCTCTTTTTTTTTTTTTTTTTTTAAGTGGAGCTGGTGGGAGATTTTTAATTTTTTTTCCCTAAGGTTAATCTGACTACGAAACTTAATTCTACATAATAAAAATGGAAAGGGTTTTTTCCCTTCATTTTTAGTCCATTTTTGTGTTTTAAATATCTAAGAAAAGAAATGAACGTTGTATTATATGCATATTTGAATACAAAGATATATTCAGATATATAGTAGCGTTCTATGTAATATGTTACATATTTAATGTTGTATATTTTGTCTAATTCTGTGGTCCTCCCATTACTAAAACATGGACTAATTATTTATTCACTTATATATTAAATTTGGGATTTTAATATCAATATATGTTAAGAGACTGGAGGCAAACTAACTATTCATGCTTCCATAATAGAAAAAAGGTACAAAGAAGAGACATTGATGGATAATAAAAACTTACCATTTTTTTTCGTGAATAATTTTGTTCTTCATCTTCATTCCACAATCTGCTGCAGTTTTCAGGTTCATGATGTTCTTCTCGAACAATTTTTCTACCAAGATCTCTCAAAAGGTCATGCATCCATATCGAATTGTCCTTTTCCATTTTAATTAGGGACATTTGTTGAAGAACTTCTATTGCTTCTTCCGAAATGTAATCTCATCCCAAAGTGGATTACAATTCCTGATTTGCCAATGAAAAAACAAGCAATATCAAGAAATATTCGCTTTGATCATCAATCCAATGCCTCAAAACTAATCCTCAACTGGTCACTGACTTTTTTATGAGGAACTTTCTCCAATTTTTCTATAGTGGAAGCCCATTCTTTCTTAGTCTTACCACATAACAATGAACCGAAAACCTTAAGTGCCAAAGGAACCCTCCTGCTATCTCTACCATCCTTTGAGAAAGGACATCATTTCATTTAAAGGTTTGTCATTACGAAAGCATGTCGGCTAAAAATTGTAGAGCCTTGTGAAAATTCAAGCAGTAAGTTCATAAGAACGGTCTGCTTTTAACCTATCAAGTATGCTCTTATCTCTAGTACTGATGATAATTCGCGTCCAAAAAAAAATATACGCTCTCTCACGAGAGCTTGCAATTGGAGCTCATCATCAACGTCATCAAAAAAGAAAGAATCTTTTTTTAGGAAATCTTTCACGAATAATTCCAATTCTTCATCAATATAGAGATACTTTCCACTCCTTATTCTAAATGCCCGATATCAACTTTTTTTGTAGAAACTTCAAACCTTTAGAGCGAGTAGTTTCTCTTATATCAGCAAGAAAGCAATGACTCTCAAAATCAGACAGCAGATGATTAAAATAACTCTTCCTAGAGTTGTTTTCCCTATACCACCCATCCATGAATTCCAACAACCTTTACACTACCGATGTCGGTAGTTTAAAGTATTTAAATTTCTTCGACATGATGCTCAAATCCAACTAAATAATCATGACGAACAAATAAGCTTTCTTTAATTCACGAATTATTATGCTGGTTATTTCTTCAACCAACTCTCCCTCTGCCCTGGAACACATGTAATGAAATGTGAATTAAGATATTTTTTTTTCTGCTTATAGTAATTGACACAAAAATTCATCATTGAGTTAACTCTCACCTCAAACTATATAAAAAATTGGGGAAAAAAAACAAATTATTATCTGTTATGGATTTTGCAAAATAGAAATCAAGAAAGTGATAAAAAATGACTTAAATATCCTTATTTATCTTTTTTAACTAATGTTTTATAAAAATAATACAAGGATAATTATAAGAATCACTAACTCTTTTTCTTTCATTTCCTCCATAACTTACTAAACATAAAACAAGCATTCTACTTATTTCCATTTTCTTTGATTTCTCTTTCCACTCGTTTCTTTCCCTTAATTTCCTTTGATTTTTACTTTCTAAACTAGCCAAACACAGGATTAATTATACTAAGTAATTAAATTATAATATAATCCAAACTTCATCATATATATCATAATACTTGACTTCGTACCACAAAATTATAAGATCTAGTATGTATCACTACACAGATTCATGTATTGTAATACAATATGATAAATGCAGGTACATATAAATATATATATTGCAAGGTTTTTTTTTTCTGCCTTTTTTCATTTTTTTTTTCCCCATGGCCCATGATTTGCTCATGAATCTTAAACCTTACCAACAAGTTAAAAAGTAAAACAATTATTGAGAGTGAAATATTCCTCACTTTTCAAAACTCAAAGGAATAAAATACAATGAAATTAGTAAAAGGAAATATATGGTAGATCTCATAAATTACCTGCGGTGAGTGCCATTGAATATCCCAACCCTTTAACTGTCCAACCTCGCTCAACGCATTTTTCCAATCCTTAGCGGTGTCCTCGTCATGCGATTTTTCATGTGATCTGAAGGCCTCTTCAAAGCTTCCAGTTTGATGGCGAACATCAAATGGTGTGACATCATAAAAAATAGGCATTACTTTCAATCCAGTGGTTTTCCTGCACTTCACAATTTGTGCTAACTCCTTAAGGCACCATTTGCTTGAAGCATAGCCTTTTGAGAAGACAGGAATAGCTATTTTGGATTGTTCTATCCCTTTGAGAAGTTCAGGTCCAATTTCTTCTCCTTTTCTAAGTTCTTCATCGTCTCTAAAAGCTCTGATTCCCGCACCAATGAGATTAACATAAAGATGATCGGTGAAACCAGTTCTAGTGTCTGGACCCCTAAAACTTAAAAATACTTCGTATGCTAACTCTGAGGAAGCAACATTCGGTACTACCTCATCGGATGCTAGAGGACTATTTGAACTCATTTTCAATAAAAAAGCGAGAACGCTTCACAACGAAGTTGAAAGGTCAGGCTAGATCTATGTGGCTGACAAACTCCTTATACCTCTGTATGTAATCCCTAACTGGAGAGAAGTAGCTATGGGAGAGTAAATTTCCCGCTCCGTACATAGAAGCAGCAATGCAAGTGCAAGGTCCTTTCCTCCTTACAATTATTGCAAGAAGACAAAATCCGACTGACTTTGTGACGCTATTTGCCCCACAATTTGCCCCACACGAGAAGGCATGGGTGAAGTTTGATTCACGCTACCTGGATATTTTATATTATAATGAAATAATATCTAAAAAATTTATATTAAAAGAATGTCTGAACTTTTTTAAATTTTATTTAATGAACATCATCTTGATTGATTCCATCTACAGTTCGGTTCAAATGCTGCAGTAGTTAAAAAATTGTTTAAAATATTATTTTCAAAATATTTATAATTCAATATTTCCATATAAAAAAAATTTACTTCTAACCTATCAAATTATTCAATATGATGCTACTGTTAATAATCTTTGCGTGTGTTTGTTTCATCGCATTTTAATTGTTTTAACATCTTATTTTATCGTTTTTTAAATAGATATTTATCAAAAAATATAATAATAATAATAATAATAACTAATTATTTTTTATAAAAAATCAAACATATGATATGGAGACGATATAAATATAATTCATACGATATAAATAAAAAAATACATATAGAATGAGAACCCCGACACACCATGCTAAATGGACTATTACTTTTACGAAAAAAAAAATTACTTTTATCTTATCCAATTATGCTAAATAGACGTAAAAGTTATGTCCACTATCTGAACACAGGTTACTTATGAACCAGAAAGATTGCTTTCAAATTCAACAGGAAACGTGGAAAGCCTTTTAGGATTAATGGTGGGACGTTTTAGGGCATCTTCTTGCTAGGATTTATCAAGAAATATATATTAATCAACTAGAACTTGGCTTTTCGTCTAGCATTAATTTTGTTCTTTTTGTGTCCTTCCAGACGAAATGAATCAGATATCTCTCTTGATTCCATACTTTCAATACTCATACCGTTAAAAAAGAAAAGAGAGAACAAGATCACATGCATGCTTCCATGGACTAGAAACGGTTTCTTAATCTATACTAGGAACAGTGCTTATGTATCCCTTTTCATTTTTATAAAAAATATATGCTGGCCCGAATGAGCCCAGTAGTGCCCACGGGTGCAGGTTTTGGATGAAAATTATCCCATATCTTTGTGGACCGGGCCAAAACAATTGTTTTCATTTCTCTCTTCAACACATATATATTTAGATACACATATATACATATTATTATTATTATTATTATTATCTGTCATTTAAATACATATACTATATCACTATATCTATATTTCTATATTATTTAATTGACTAATACATACCATGCGCATGGAATAGATCGAGGGAGAAAAGAAGAATAGTAAAACAACAGGACCATGTGATAAAGGTCTAGCGCAAGTTCATGGGAATTGATAACACATACATATAGTATATAACATATAGAGAAAACCTATACAGTTACATCAATAGTACTGTTTATAAATATAATTAGAGTAATTAATATTTAACTATTTATTTAAGTTATTAAATAAAAACTGATGACGAGATAATATAAATTTCATATATATATAATCTAACTCAAGTCTGCTAATAGAAAGTGAAATCACCTAAAAATTTACTATCTAATTGTATGGACTCTATATTTGAAGGGGCTACATTGCAAGTACACTCTAAAATCAATATTAAAATGAAAAGTTACTTTTTTTTTTCTATATTTTCCCTAATTACTAGGTGTAATTCAGCTTATATAATATCATGTAACCCTTCCAGGTAATCTTTTGTTATTACTGATTATAAGGAGTAAAAAATAAAAAAAAAAAATTAAAAAAATGCTTTCGCTCCTTACAATAACTTGGGAAGAGGACAAGGAGGTCACGACAAAAGGGCAATCCAAGTTTGTCCTTATTAGGTATATTTCACGCCAAACGACATATGAATTCAGACAGAGAAAGTACAACAACACCCAAATCAAATATATTTAGTTACGTTTTTACACAGATAATAAAAAGGTCAAAAGTGTTATGGAAAATTGTAATAAGGGACCAAAAACAAAAGGGGATTCCATATGAGACCAATAATTTTTTTATGTGAAAGCGAACCTGCAAAGAAAGAGGACGAGCCTTGCCCATGTTGATGTGGTTGTGGTCGAAGTAATTGAAATTGTCGATGCCTTTGTTGCGGTGATGTTGTGTTGGATAGCGAAAGTAGCAATAATACGCGATGGTCGATAATAAACTCAAATGTTTTTATAAGTGCCTTGCTCATGAACATTATGTTCTCCTTAAATACACACAACACACACGCACGATGAAGAGGAGGGAGAGGAAGAGAAGAAAATTAATCTACAAGAAGCTGAAAAACAGCCCTTTGAGATATTCCTTTACAAATGGCTTTGGTATCTTTTTTCCTAAGTTTTAAATATCTGTATCTATGTAATACCTCTTTGGTAAGTAATATATTCCAAATAGTTGTTTGCCTTGCGTATACTATTCCCTCCCTATTGATCACGAGCAGAGTTTCTTGTGATTCGGTTTTCTGGGCAAATCACAATTCATAGGTCACGCCTACTTATAAAAAGGGAGAGAAAAAAAAAAAAAAAAAAAAAAAAGAAGCTCTTCCGACAAGGAATGGTATCAAGCTATTCATGATATTTTCTATGACACCTTTTTGCCTAATTAAAGTTCCATGTTATAATATATGATACTGATTTTTAATTATTTGTTTCCGAAATATATAAAATATTATAGCATGTATTTGGTATTCCATTTTCAAGTTATTGCATTATAGTTTCCGCTTTGAGGATTACAAGTTTCAATGGATTTAGTACATGTAGGATGTAAAATTCTAAAATCCCGTAATTAATTTTGACGGGACCTATCATGTTATCATCCAACGGCTCATATCATATTAAACTGTAATTGAATTACTAAAATAGTTAATATTCTATTTACTATATTTATTTTAACAATTATATTCAAGTCAGAACGGTGCTATCGATGGGACTGTAAAAGCTTTCAAATCGGATATACAAAATATGTTAAAACTAATGTAGTATAATCAAGAAAACATATTTCATAATATAGTTTAAATATAAGTTGTGATTTATAATATATATACTTCCGTTATAGAAGTATATATTGAAAAATTTAAAATCTTTATTTATGGGTATACATAGAAAATATCACCTAACTGATATTTTAGAGAAATTTGTTAGGGCTTATTTGGGTATATTGCTTTGGTATCATTATGACATCATTTTCAAATCGAACTGAAACTAAACCGATGCCGAACTAATACAAATATGATATCAATAAAAAATTGATAGTTTTACTCATAAATTGATTAGATCAAACCGATACTGAGTCGATACTGATATGATACCAATAAATAACCGATATAGATAAAAATTCGATAATCCAAATGGGCCAAAGTAAAGAGCACCATTAATATAGAATCTTAGGTAGATTAATATGTTTAAAGAATGGAAATTCCGTAAAAGAAATGTTAATTCTCTATTGAGAAAAGGAAATATCCTAAATTTGACTGTTGCATTCAATACGTAGGAATTCGTAAATTACTTCTTAACTTTTACCAAATGTGGATTCAGCTTTTCAATTTTTAAAGTGAGCATTTTGACTTCTTAAACTTTCAAAAATTGACATAATTAAGGATATTTAATATTTCTCATGAATTTGGGAGGTAAATAAACACATACATAAAAGTTTAGGGATTGAATTTACACATGGGTAAAAGTTCTAGAGGATTATTTTATAACTCTCCTCATTTTATTTCAACAAAAAATATCACATGTTCTTAACCGTACCAATTTTTAAAAGTTTTAATAGTCAAAATCTCACTTTGAAAGTTTAGATAGTGGATTTGTAATTAGATAAAAGTTTAACATGTGTTCATAAATTTAAAAAAAAAAAAACACCCATAGAATAAAGGGAATAGTTACTATTATTTTACATACACGTGATAATTATGTATTTATTGAGACAGAGTGAGAACAACAAAAATTGGACAGCAAATTTCCATCCTTCAACTAGGATCTTATACTTTACTTAGATTGGATGACTATTTTCCTTGATCAATGCATGTCCTTCTACTCCAATGGGAGTAGAGGAAGAAAGACATCACCCTGCTAAAGGAATAATCTTTAAATTTCAATTCATCGATGCATATTATTTTACTACAACTATTAATCACAGAGGTATGATCTAATTTCAGCCTGTAATGTAATGTTGTATTAAATTAAGAAAAATTAGGATTTCAATCGGCACCTAAAGTATGTTAGGATTGGTGCAATTAAAGAATCTTAAGAACAAGCTATGTAGAAATTTATAATAATAAACAGCAACCATGTAGACCAAAATATAAAACGCAGTTCTCAATAATCCTCTTCAATGAAATACTCTCTTTTTTCTGGTGCAAATATAATGTGACGACACTGCAAAGTAGTAGATAAGAACCACTTCATTTTAGTATGCAATTTTTGTTTTGCACAAGAAGTCTTCATAATTGACCTATCATCACACTGCTTTGAAGAAATCTAGGTACTAGACCTGTAAAGCATCAAGAAAAGACATGAGTGAATACCTTTATTAGTAGAAAAGAATAAGAATAAAAAGATATAAAAAAAATATTCAAGTGAAATTAAAAATGGAAATAACATGTAGTACTAATGCAACACTTACAATTTGGCATGAGTGTTGACGCACTAATTCTGGGGAAACTTATTCAATTTCGGGCAATCCGATACAAGGTAGGAGCTCCCCATAGCTTCAGAGTTCGGTATCTCCGGAATTCTCTCTAGTGAATAGCAAAACAGAACACGGAATTCGACCAATGCCTCTAATCTACCGGGAATCTCAACCAAATTATGACATTCCACTACTTCCACCATCTTTAATTTCTTCAAATTTGACAAATCGGGTAGTTTTTGAAGTCCTGAACATATTTCTATTGTCATTGTTTTTAAATTGTGCAACATTTCAAGCCCATTAATTCCAGAAAAACCGCAATGATTGGCAACTACAAACTTCAAATAACGTCAACACCGGGCAATAATACATGGACAAAGATTTCAAGCCTGGGGGGAGCTTTGGGATGCTCTTTAGTTTATAACACGAATATATTCCTAATGTTGTAAGTTGAGATAGTGCACCCAAATCAGGATGCAAGCTAACGATTTGTGAACTGACGATCGCCAATCTCTCCAAATTACGTAACTTTCCAATCCACCATGGGGCAGGATCCTCTATTACAAATGCAGAATTTCCAGATGACGTACTTAACTTCAACTCCTTGAAATTGATTGGGTTTGAAAGATCCGGGATTCCTGACAATTCCCCGATTTGTAATGAAATTAAAGATGGGGGTAACTTTGGTACATCATTTAAAAAGCGGCAGCCCCACGCACGAAGAGTAGTGAGATTTTCCAACATTTCAATTGTAGTGGGCAATTTTTGTATGGAAGCGTAATGAATGTTCAATACCTTCGAATTCTTCAAGTAACCAATTGTATCAGGAAGCTCAACAATCCCTGAAACTGCTAAATGTAGCTCAACCAGGGAAGATAAACCTTCGAATAATTTTGAAAGTGCTTCTACCCCCGTGTTACCTCTCTTAGACTGATTGAAAGGATTCACCGATCCTCTGAGGAAATTCATGGCATTATCTGGAAAGCCAAACCTGTCAGATCTCGGGTGGTGAGAATAATCCAAAACCCTTAGTTTCTTCATAGGTGGCCAATTAGGAATTTCTGCGATTGCGGCGCCTCTAACATGAAGCTCCTCTAAGGATTCCATACAACTAAGCCTTTTCGGTAGCTTGCGTAGACTTCTACAGCTACTCAAGTTTATAATGATCAAATGCTCATATAACAAACTGATGGATTCATCGATTTCAACTAGCCTTGAACACCTTCGAAGAATAAGTCGCTCTAGTAATAGGTGGCTTGCGACGTTGGGAGTTTTGACCAAATTTTTACATCCGGTGAAATCTAAGACCTTCAAATTTTTAGCCTCCTGTATAATGAAAACAAACATGCAAGTAAATCTCACAATGAAACAAGATCATGAAAAATATATATGTATAGTATGGAGTATTTGATTTACCTTGATACAGCTCCAACCACACCAGCTACTTTTGATTTTACTGAATAGATTCCAATATCGCCATATCCACAAATGAAAAGTTGCTTGTGCCATAGTTATGTGGAAAATGTTCCCAAGAAAGCCACCTTACCTTTGACAAAATGAATGGACTTTTCTGAAAAAACTTGCTTAGGTGATCATTCCATGTCGTTTGCAGTGAGATCCTTTAACACGAAGGAGCCTTAGATTTGGTAGCATCGCAAATTCTGCATTTGAAATTGAGTACTTTGTTTTCTGCTGAAAATCAAGTTGGATTCCTCTAACATTGTCACTTCCCTGTAGAAATAGATGTTATAGATAAATTATAATGGCGTTCCAAATATTTAATGCATTAATGTTAACCCATGAGAAGCACAATCATTCTTTTCTGGCTTCCCAAAACCGCCAGGCCAGTACATGCTACAACTTATTTTTTTTCCGTTACCATAAAAAAATGCTATACCAATTGTTCTGTCTATTCTCCTTCTCTACTATTACAAATTTGAACGGAATCATTCACCTTTAATAGTCAAATATGTTTATTAGTTCTTTTTTTTTTTTTTTTCCTCAACAAGTATATAACTTTAAGAGAAAAGAGATCCCAAAATTTTATAGCTTAAAAGCATTAATACTAATCTCTCAAGTTGTATAATAGTTAAATGTGTTTATTATATTACGTATATATTTTTTCAACTACTTTATGCTACAACTTGAGGGAATCAATTTAGATTCATCATATCCCGAGATTAGTATTTATATCATTAGATTAAAATAGCCTTGATGTATTTGTATTTTTTAATTTTACTATTGATAGGACTTCTTTGTATTAATCTCTATTTTTTTTTTTTTTTTAAAGTGGAGCTGGTGGGAGATTTTTATTTTTTTTCCCTGAGGTTAATCTAGACATCACCATGGGACGGTTCCGAACCGCGAACTGTCCTGAACCGTCACCGGCGGTTCCTAACCCGGGAACCGCCTTGTCGGTGATGGCTCCGAACAGTCCAAGGACCCGCCGGAACCGGCGGGTCCAAGTGGTTAGAGTGGCGGAACCGACGGTTCCAACCGGGTCTAGAACTGCTAAATATTTGAATTAAGAAAAAAAAAAAAAAAACCTGCGCATGATGCAGGTCTTGAAAGGAGAGCAGCTTGTTGGGTATTAACATTAGCACTATGATTTTTTATTTTTTGTGAGTATTTTCGTGTGTTCCCCAACAGCTCCTGGGTTGGGGTTGTATTTATGGAGGAACCCATAGAAATAGATAAAACTCTGTTGGAGCTCACCGATTCTACGGAGATTTTCACCGGAAAGTTTAAGTCCAAACTTTAGTTTACAATCCATGTGAAAACTTAATCTAAGGGTTAAAAGCTACGATTTTGAGATAATTATATTATTAGGTAGAATATGACTGGGTGGGGGGTAGGGTTTTTGTTTTCTTCATTTTTTCCCCCAAAAAAAAAAAAACCGGTTCACTTGAACCGGAATTGCCAGAACCGGTGGTTCTTTGGAACCGTGAACCGCCCCAGCTCTGACGGTTCCAGTTCCGGTTCCACGAAATGTGGAACCGTGAACCGGCGGTTTCGGTTCGGGTCCGGAACCGATCCGAACCGTCCGATGTCTAGGTTAATCTGACTACGAAACTTAATTCTACATAATAAAAAATGGAAAGGGTGTTTTCCCTCCATTTTTAGTCCATTTTTGTGTTTTTAAAATATCTAAGAAAAATGAACGTTGTATTATATGCATATTTGAATACAAAGATATATTCAGAAATATAGTACGTTCTATGTAATATGTTACATATTTAAAGTTGTATGTTTTGTTCTAATTCTGTGGTCGTTCCATTACTAAAACATGGACTAATTATTTATTCACTTATATATTAAATTTGGGGATTTTAAGTATCAATATATGTTATGCGACTGGAGACAAACTAACTATTCATGCTTCCATAATAGAAAAATAAGGTACAAAGAAGAGACATTGATGGATAATAAAAACTCACCATTTTTTTTGTAAATAATTTTGTTGCTTCATCTTTGTTCCACAATCTGCTACAGTTTTCAGGTTCATTATGTTCTTGTCGCACAATTTCTCTACCAAGATCTCTCAAATGGTCATACATCCATATTGAATTGTCCTTTTCCATTTTAATTAGGGACATTTTTTGAAGAACTTCTATTGCTTCTTCCGGAAATTTAATCTCATCCCAGAAGTGGATTACAATTCCCTGATTTGCTCCAATGAAAAAACAAGCAATATCAAGAAATATTCGCTTTTGATCATCATCCAATGCTTCAAAACTAATCCTCAACTTTGCACTGACTTCTTTATGAGGAACTTTCTCCAATTTTTCTATAGTGGAAGCCCATTCTTTCTTAGTCTTACCACATAACAATGAACCGAAAACCTCAAGTGCCAAAGGAAGCCCTCCTGCTATCTCTACCATCCTTTGAGAAAGGACATCAAATTCATTTAAAGGTTTGTCATTACGAAAGGCATGTTGGCTAAAATGTTGAAGAGCCTCGTGAAAATTCAAGCAGCCAAGTTCATAAGAACGGTCTACTTTAAACCAATCAAGTATGCTCTTGTCTCTAGTACTGATGATAATTCTGCTTCCAAAGCCAAAATATTCACGCTTTCTCATGAGGGCTTGCAATTGGAGCTTGTCATCAGCGTCATCCAAAAAAAGAAGAATCTTTTTTTTAGGAAATCTTTCACGAATAATTGCAATTCCTTCATCAGTACTAGAGATACTATGTTCCCACTCCTTATTCAAAATGCCCGATATCAACTTTTTTGTAGAAACTCCAAACCTTTAGAGCGAGTAATTTCTCTTATTAGCAAGAAAGCAATGACTCTTAAAATCAGACAACAGATGATTGTAAATAACTTTTCCAAGAGTTGTTTTCCCCATACCACCCATCCCATATATATATAAATTCTGCACACTAAATAACATCATTAGTTTCTTAATTATTTTGTTATCATCAAAACTTTAGTTAATAGAGAATCAATATTCTCCCCCTTTTTTATGATAACAAAACATTGAAAAAAATTCATATAAACAACCATTCATAAACATGCTCATCATACACATCCACATTCATTCCATATCCACATCATACCATATATCTCCCCCTTTTTATTATCATCAAAATATGGAAAGAAATAAACATAAGACATATCACATAATAAAAGCATAATAGGCATATATGTCTAATCATAGTTCTTGAAGTCATCTCAAAAGTAAAGAGTCTTAAAAAAAAAAAAAACAGAATACATTAGGTCTTTGACATAACAGAATAATTATATTTTCTTAAAAGGAATGGTGAACTTCCTTACTCGACCTTTCTGATGTCTGCGATATGTTGTGGAGGAAATGGAAGCAGCAAACGAAGAGAAGGTCACCAAGGTTTCAGCAGCATGATATAGATGCATGGGGTAGAGATTCAACCAAAAAGATATTGTGGATTTTGTAAAACAACAATGGGTATGAAAGGAACAAGACTTAGATATGCTGGAGTCGGCTCATAAGGACGGCGAGGAGGAGGAACAAAGCTACCCTTAGACGTGTCAGTGGTGACAGCTTCTGGAATAGGTTCTGCTGGTACAGGTGAAGACCTAGAAAAGGATGGAATAGCTCCTAAAGAAGCACCGGCAGAATGATGTGTTGTAGGGATAGGTTTGGTATGGAAAAAATTCTTGATCTCAAAAGCAATAAACTTCATCAAATCAATCTTGAAATCCTCAAGCTTTGCCTCAATCTTTTCCCTTATCAACCTTACGAGGGAAGTTGGAAGAAAATCATAAGATGTTTCACCAGGCCCATCATAGAACCGTGGTAGATCACTTGAATCACTGTCAAATTCTTCCTCCACTCGCACATTTTCATCAATCTTGAACTGACCACTTGTCATGGGAGCAAAATTTTTCTTCTTTCCCTTTTGTAAAGTTGCCTTACCAGATCTATGGAGTTGTTCCTTTTCTTTTTCCTTATCAAAAGAAACTTCTGGGGAAGTTTCTGGAAAAAGTTCTTTCTCCCTCTCAATCTTTGCTTTTATTTTATCCCATTCCACACTCTTGCCATATCTTTTGTGCAAATAAATTGCACTACCCACTACATGCTAAAATTTCTTATATGGTCTGATTTGCATGCGATGCATGCTCTTTTCCCCAATTCTTTTTAAACTAATGGGAAATTTTATCTTCTTCGGAAATGAAACCTTTTTGAACTTGAAAAGTTCCATCAAAACATTTCCATACATCTTGGTCTCACCACATCCCTTTTAGAATTCTTTTCGCTAAATCTATTTTTATTTTCTTCATCATGGCTAAAATGACCAAACCATCTTCCTTTGAGACAGTGGTGGAACTTTTTTTTCTTGGAAGAATACATTCCCTCATAGCTTTATGTAGGATTCTCACAATCAATTCAAATTCATGAACAAATACGTCCTCATCCGAAAAATGTCCTACATTTCCATTTATAATAAAAAACAGATCATTCCTTCTCAGAGAGACAAAAACATTGTCGTCATGACAATCCTTTAAACCAAAACACTTGATAAGATCATCATGAGATATGACCAATTCTACTTCTTGAACTCTTGATTTCAAACTATTATCATCTAGATATTTCAAATTCCTGTAGAACTCCTCAATCATCTCTCCTATAACATCTCCAGTCATATTACATAACTTCCTTCCACCAATATGGTCTAACCATTCATTCCATGAAAATCCATGCTTCTTAAATCACTTAAAATCAATAAAAGAGCAATCATAGATTTTTACCTTTATGATAGGAAGTTTATTGACTGACTGTTTTAATTTTCTCTTCTTCGTAGATTTCGAACCCTCAGCTGATAATGGAGCATCTTTCCATTTCTTGGATTCTTTAGAGACTTTCTTTTTCTTCATTTTCTCCAGAATCTCTGCAATAGGTTCTGGGTCAGATTCAGTTGCTCATTCTTCTTGAGTCATTTCTCGATTTGAAGATTTTTTTAGATCTCTTCGAGCTTTAACCTGTTTCTTGAGCCAATTTGGAGCAGATTTCTCGAGATTCAGCTGGAGATGGTGATCGAGATTGGGTTTTCTCTTAATAAGATGATTCATCTTCGATGGAAATAAGGTCTTTGGATAGAACGATTTTGAAAGATTTGTTTGAAATCCTTTGAGATTTGTGAGGTGCCATTAAAAAAAATTAAGAACAGAGGATTCTAGGGTTTCTCGAATGCAAATGATAGAAACGAATGAAGAAAGAGAAAAAGAAATAAAGGAAAGATAAAGGACACTTAGAGAATTTACCGCCAAAAGTTATGCACAAGGTTCCATAGGAAGATATACATTGCACGAAGTTCCACACATCATTTATTTATCACAAAGTTTTGTAACTTCTCTTCTTTTCCTTTTATTTATTATTTTATTTATTATTATTATTATTATTATTATTATTATTATTATTATTATTATAAGAAGCAACAAGAATTAAAACGGATAACACAAACCAATCTTATTCTTGATAAATTCAAAACACGCTTTTTCCAAAGGTTTTGTAAAAATATTTGCTAATTGATTATCAATTGATACATATTCAACAATTATATTTCCATTATTGACATGGTCTCTAATAAAGTGATATCGTATTCCAATGTGTTTAAATCTTGAATGGTGTACAATATTTTTTGTCAAATTAATTGCACCTGTATTATCACATTTAATAGGTATATTTTTATAAAACAAACCATAATCCTGTAATTGTTGTTTAATCCAAAGCGTTTGAGTACAACAATGACCAATAGAAACATATTATGCTTCAGCTGTAGGCAAGGCAATAGAATTTTGTTTCTTAGAAGACCAAGAAACCAATTTGTCACCTTGGAATGGACAAGTACCAGATGTGCTTTTTCTATCAATTTTGCAACCAGCATAATCTGCATCAGAGTATCCTAATAAATCAAAAATTTGATTTTTAGGGTACTAGATGCCCAATTTAGAAGTAATTATCAAGTATTTGAAAATTCTCTTAACAGCTATCAGATGTGTTTCTGTTGGTACACTTTGAAATCTTCACACATACACTGAAAAGAATATCAGGTCTGGATGCAGTTAAATATAATAATGAACCAATGAGACTTCTGTATAACTTTTCATTTATCTTTTTCCCATTTGAGTCATAATCTAACCTTGTGGAAGTACTCATAGGTGTTGCAGCTCCTTTGCATCATTCATATCCAAATTTCTTAAGAATTTCTTTAGTATACTTTTTTTTATAAAAATTCCTTCTTTTGTTTGTTTAATTTGAAGTCCAAGAAAGAATGTCAATTCTCCATCATTGACATTTCAAATTCTTCCTGCATTGACTTAGCAAATTCTTGACAATATATTTCATTAGTAGAACCAAATATGATAGCATCCACATATATTAACAATTAAAATATATTGATCATATGATTTTAAAAACAAAGTTGTGTCAACAGTTCCTCTTTGAAAACCTTTTGAAATTAGAAATAAACTCAATCTTTCATACCATGCCCTTGGAGCTTGTTTTAAACCATATAAAGCTTTATTTAATTTGTAAACATAATCAGGTTTAAAATGATCTTCAAAACCAAGGGATTGTTCTACAAAAACTTCTTCATTTATAAATCCATTTAAAAACGCACTTTTCACATCCATTTGAAAACCTTTGAAATTTTTGAAACATGCATATGCAAGCATTAAAATTGCTTCTAATCTAGCTACATGTGCATATGTTTCATCAAAGTCTATTCCTTCTTCTTGTAAATATCCTTTAGCTACTAATCTTGCATTGTTTCTAACTATTTACCATCTTCATCCAATTTATTTTTAAATACCCATTTAGTTCCAATTATTGATTTTCCTTTAGGTCTAGCCATAAGATTCCATACAATATTTCTTTGAAATTGATTTAGCTCATCTTACATGACATCAATCCAATTTAAAGCTTCACCAACATTGTTAGGCTCAAATTCAGATAATAATGCAAAATGATTTTCAAAATCTTGTAAACTAGATCTTGTTTTAACACTAGATTGAACATCACCAATTATTTGTTTAGAGGATAGTGATTTATATTTCCAAGCCTTAGAAGTTTATGGTTCAGATTCTCTAGGTTTGAAGTACCTTCTGTATTACCTTCTGAAAAGGTCCGTGCCAGATTAATGGGTTTCAACAGCTGGTGCTTCAGACTTTAGTTCTGAACAAGATTCTTCTTAGAGTTGGATTCTTTTTCATCATCAGATTCATCATCCTTTATCTTCAACAAACTTGACATTTATTGATTCTTTAACCGTTTTAGTTGATTTATTAAAAACACGATAAGCAAGACTATTTAACGAATATCCTAAAAATATAGCTTCAATAGATCTTTCATCAAATTTACCAAGATTAAAAGCATTCTTCTTCACAAAACATTTAGAACCAAAAATATGACAATAAGACACATTAGGCTTCTTAAGAGTTCATATGCTGTCTTTGATGTCATGGGTCGAATATAAACTCGATTGATGATGTAGCAAGCTATAAATACTGCTTCTGCCCAAAAATACTCAGCAATACCACTTTCATTTAATATAGATCTTGTCATTTCTTGTATAGTTCTATTCTTGCGTTCTACAACTCCATTTTGTTGAGCTGTATATGCAGCTGAGAAATTACAAGATATACCTTGTTCTTCATAAAAGTTTATAACCTTTGAATTTTGAAGCTCAGTTCCATGATCAGTTCTAAGACTAATTATGGAAATTCCTTTTTCATTTTGAATTTGTTTTGCAAATTTTTTAAAAGAATCAAAAGTATCTCTCTTATGATGTAAGAATAAAACCCAAGTGTATCTTGAATAATCATCAACAATCACAAGTCCATATTTACTTCCACTCATGCTTAATACTCTTGTAGGTCCAAACAAATCAAGATGTAACAATTCAAGAGGTCGTTTTGTTGAAATCTCATTTTTACTTTTGTGAGATACAGAAACCATTTTATTTTTCAAACAAGTATCACATTTCACATCTTGTTTAATATTTATTTTAGGCAAACCTCTTATTATATCTTTTTAATAATTTTTCTAATTGATTAAAATTTACATGACCTAAACGTTTATGCCAAAATAAAATATTATTATTCATTGATAGCAAACAACAAGCATCTTCAACATCATTTGGTTTTATCAAATATATGCTTTTCTTTCTAAAACTTTCAAATAATCTTGTACCATTTTGACAAAAGCAAAATATTTATCTTTTTTCAAAAACCATTTTTTAACCTTTGTCATATAATTGACTAATGCTCAAAAGATTATGCTTTAAGCCTTTAACTACATAAACATTTTCTATGATGTAAGGAGACATACCAATACTTCCAGTTGCAACAATTTTACCTCTATTGTCATCTCCAAATTTCACATATCATTTTTCTTCCCATGTTATGCTAGGAACAATGAAGCATTTCCAGTCATATGTCTGGAACATCCACTGTCCAGGTACCATGTTCCTCTAATTTTAGCTTCATGTTCTATAAAATTCAAAAGGATTAAACCTTTTTAGGAACCCCAATAAGTTTTGGTCCTTTATAAGACAAGCTCATTTGTTTATTTGTTTAACTTGTTCATTACTAGCTTGTTTCTTTTATAATAGTAATATTTCTCAATATGACCAGGTTTATTATAAAAGAAGTATGCATATGAAATGTTATAACTATACCTGTTGTTTACCTATTTTATATTATTTTGTATTGTAACTTCTGGAATCCTTTCTGGTATTATTGTCATATGTGGATACCTTTTGGAATACCTTATGGTATTGTTTTCATATGTCGGATAGCTTCTATAATACCTTCTGGTATTTTTTTCATAAGAAGGATAACTTATGGAATACCTTCTAGTGTTGTTTGTATAACTCTTTTTCACGTGATTTGATATTAAATCTTGTTTCTTTCACTTGATTCATTATGTGTGCTTGGTTTAGCTTTTACAACATAGTTTTCTTAGATGTATTCAAACTAGATCCATGCTCATATCCTACACCATGCTTTTCAAAAGACAATCTTGTGATGAGATCAACATTGTTAATTTATTGTCACTTTCATTAAATTTATTAAATGTATTCTTTATTGAATCAGATAACTCGTATTTTCACTTTCAACACTCCGGTTTTTCCTTTAAAACCTATTATCTTTTCTTAGTTTTTCATTATCTATATTCAACTTTTCAAGATCATGCTTTAATATGTCATTTTCATCAACAAGTAAAGAATTTGTTTGTTTTAAAGCCTCCTTTTCATTCTTAAGCGATTTTACTTCATTATCATACTTAGTTATCTTTAAGTCAACGTTTTAAGTGCTTTTAATAATTTTTTTTTTATTTCAAGAAGCATATCATCTTTAGTTTTCATTGTCAATTCAGAGTATACCTCAAAAGTAGCCATGAGACAAAGGTTTGCTTCTTCTTCTTCTTCTCCTTTGAATCTTCTGGACTACTTTCTGTGTCATCCAAATCACTCCATGTTGCTAACATTGCTTGACTTTGCTTTTGTATTGCTCTATTTCCTTTATCAAAGTGGGCACTCATATCTGATATGTCCTAGCCTTATGCACTCATAACACTGGATTTCTCTCTTCTTTTTTTCTTCTCCTTTTCCTTGTATCCTTTTCCTGCATCATTCTTCTTATATTTAGTAGTTTTCTTAAAAGTAGTAAATTTCTTATCTTTGTTTCTTGAAAATCGGTTGAGCTTTTTGGCTAGAAGTGTTATGTCTTCTTCATCTTCATCTTCACTATCATCCGATCCAGCCTGAATAACTTCCTTAGCTTTGAATGCAATCCCTTTGTACTACTTTCCTCTCCTTGTGGAGTTTTCTTGTGGGATTCATAAGCCATTAACTTTTTTTTTTTTTGTTGGCTAAGAGAAAGTTTGTTGAGGTTCTGTGTTTCTTCTATAGCAGTTTTCTTTGCATTCCAAGTTGGTGGTAGGATTCTCAACATCTTCCTCATAAGATCAGATCACCAATCACTTTACCAAGTGATGCCAGCTCATTTGTAATTACAGTGAACTTGTTAAATGCATCTTTGACAGATTCATCAGTTTTAAACTTAAATAATTCATATTGTTGAAGTAAAGCATTAATTTTAATTTCTTTAATTGTATTAGTTCCTTCATAAGTTTCAGTTAATCTATCCCAGATCCTTTGTTGTTCCACAAGAAGATATTAAATAAAATTTAAGCAGCCATAGTGGGTAACAACAAATTTTTAGCTTTGTTGTTCTTTTCAATGATCTTCTTCTCAGCATTTGTCAGGACTGAATTTCCATCCATTGTAATCACATTATCTCCAATAGAAATTACCTACCAAGAATCATAATCGTTAGCTTTTATATACGTTTCCATACGCATTATCCAATAGGAAAAATTTGAACCATCAAAGAAAGGAGTACGATTAATTGCTACATTGTTCTCAGCCATTTTTAAATGGATCACGCAAAACAATAAAGTGAGCCTGCTCTAATACAAATTGTTGGTCCAAAATAATAATCAAGAAGGGGGGTTCAATTGATTATTAAAAAAATTACCTTTAAAAATTCCCTTTAAGTTTTAAACAAGAGAAAAATATATCAATTAATTAACAATAAAAATTGCTGAAAAATGAAAAATGAGGCAAAGAAGATCAGTTAGCTATTTATAGTGGTTTTGCTTTGTGCGTTAGTCCACTCTTCCAGCTATGAGTAGGGGACCCCGTTATTTTACGGGTTTTGTTCCACTATATCCAATAAGTTCAAATTACAAGCTTGTGCAATTCTCTCTGCTCGGTTCTCACAACTATTTTCTAGCTACAACTGATCTATAGAGTCTAAACTTGAAACTTAACTATCAAAAGAGAAGGCAACAACAAGTTCCTTCTATACAAAATAAAATATCTAAATCAAAGAGGTGAAGAATGAAAGCTAAGAGATCAGCTCGCTATACAAGATGGTTATGAAAAATCTCGATGAAATGAAACTTTTGGATTTTATTCTGTGTTTGATTCTATATCTTTTTGTAAATGAGAGCACTTTTTTTGTTTGCCGCGTGTAGATGATATATTTGATACTGATACTTTTCTCTGTCTTCCTCAGTTATACTACTCTTCGTTTAACATTTAGATGATAGATATCAAATCCAAAAAATCTCGGTATATAATTATTGTGCTTTATCTTGATTTGAAATTTGAAGACTATCCATTCCTTCCAACGGTTAGTTGAAAATAATATCTAGCTTCTATTTGTCTTCGTGAATCAAATTTGAACACGATATGATCATAACGAATGGATAAGCTCAGCTTGATCTTCGTAGACTTTCAAATCTGATTGCATATCTCCCATTAAGTCAAATCAGTTGTGGATAAACTTTGAAAATAACTAATTGCATATATTTCTCCTCCAAGTGATTTGCTTCAAATATCCAACTAATTTCGATCTTTATCTTTCAACGTGATATGATCTTTTCATATATCTCTATTGATATTTCTTCATTGAATGTGATCTTATTTTCTATCAAGATAACGTTTATCCTTCTTTATTTTTTTTTCGTAAAAATTCATATAATATGAAAGATTCTTGTCTTGGTCGTGATACTTATAGACATGAATAAACATCTTGTCTTGAATTGAATAAAAATATGATTTTGTCTTAAAACAAATTGTAGAGAGAGAAATGAAAAATCAATATATATCTCCTTGGATATGATCCTTCTTTAGTGGAATAAATAAGTATATTACCCAAATATACTTATTATCTCGGAGCTAGGTCTTGAAAAAAGAATCCTTATATTTTTCTAAAAAAGTAGATCTTCTTGTTTGAGAAGATGAACAGTAACTTCTGGTTGAAAATTCTTGTTCTTCAAAAGTTCCAGTGAAGGTTCTGGAAAAGGTTCTAGTTTTTGGAAAAATACTTCATCCTTAACTTAACCTTCTAGAGAATTCTGTATACTCTCTATTCCTTGAAAAAATCTTCGATAATGTTGTTGCTTCTCTCAACTCTTATGTATTCTTTCTTTATGATAAGTAAAGCATGTAAATCATCATATACAATATCATTTACCCATTTATCTTGAACTCATCATGATTCTTTAAAGTTCTGTGAAAGGTTCTATATCTAACACACACACACACACACACACCACACATATATAAATTCTACATACTAAATAACATCATTAGTTTCTTGATTATTTTTATCATCAAAATTTAGTTAATAGAGAATCATCAAGCTTATTTCATTTTTTATTATTATTTTTCTTTTACTGTTCTTTAACAAAAATAGAAATGTAGGACCATTTAATAGTTTAAAAAGAAAACTGCCATAGATTTTTCAATACCTCATATTTTAAATTTTATTTAACTTCCTATTATCCTCCTTATAAAATAATTGTGGAGATATTTTAATAAATAAGTGATGCTAATACTTTATAGCATTTTAATTTAGTAAAGTTTATTATTATATAAATTTTAGGAGCTTCCATATGTAAACTTTCACACTCACTTTATAAAAACAAATGGCAAGATGAAAAAAAAAATGAATGTGTTAGTCAATTGATATCATGCCTAATGATGTGACTATCTTTTTCTCTTACAACCATCCTAAAAACAAGATACTCTTAAGTTTTATCAACCTAACACATCAAGGCGTGGAGGACCATGAATGAATCAAGATGGCAATTATAGGCAAATTTATACTATTACGCTTCATCGAAATGCATATGCCAAAATTCTAATACCAGATTGATTGGAAACAAAAGGGATTTGTAGATTTGCACCTTCTGGATTACACTATCATTTAATTGTAATATCGCAATATCAGTCCAACATCAAGTGGAAACTTTTGAGTGAAATGTTTGAAAAGACCCATAGAATACCTGTTATTGACTAATTCACCTCGGACACTTGCATAAGATTTCTCACTCACTTGATGATATGGAGATATAACTTGGATAAGTTCATAAATCGGGTTTACTAAAGAATTTAAAGACTTCTAGGTGTTATGACTATGATTCATTTGTTCGTTGTTGTTGTTAGTTTTGGCTATATATAAATTTGAGAAGTTTACTAATGGTTCACTCTTTATTGTAATTGCAATTCTATTATAGTTTTGTTTTTTTATGAATGACTATTATAATGTTCACTTGATTGCAATAGCGATTTCATAAAGAATTCTTAAAAAAATATTGAATAGTCATCCCCTTCTCAAATCTATGAATGATAATTTAACATTGGATTTTTTTCTAAGTACCCAAATTTAAATAAAAAAATTAATAAAGAAAATCCTATTACAGCTCTATTTCATTTCTCGATAATAAGAATTTCATTACATCATTATTCATTCAACAAAGCAAAATGGGTTACTTCATAGTTTCTCTGCTATCACAACAGATGGCTTCTTAGTTTACTTTTTATTATTTGTGTTTCCTCTTTTAAATTTTTGTATGAGATTCTTTTGTTATATGGTTTCTTCTATCATATTTTGTAGGCTCTTTTAATATGTTGAGGGCCTATTTTACTTATTTAGTTTCCATAGTAACAATAATGTTATATATTTCCGGTGTTATTGGTTTACTGGAATGTAATTAAAATTATGCTTACAAGGAATGTTTATTCCATAAATAGATCATGAATCTCTGCTCCTTTCCTGATCGTGATATAAAGGAATTGTTATTTTTTTCCACTATTAGTCTATTCCAATGAACCAAAACATAACATTAGATAAATAAGTGTAATTGTCAAATTTGGCATATTAATTTTTTCTATTTTTACAAGTGATTGTCTGAAGTTTAAGCATAATATATACCTAATAATTTATTATCGACACATTTATTCTATCATATTTACTAATATATATACAATATATCTCTTAAATCTAGTTGATGCATCTTTCTTTCCTTTTTTTTTTTTCCATTGATAAGGATGCTTCATTAGATTAATAGAGAGTTTGATACAAGCTCCATAGTAGACAAAGATAAACAACAAGAGTTGACTGCATTAGAATGCAAGATCTCTAAAAATGAAGATGGGGTGAAATCACCCAATCTTTAGGACACATCTTCAACCGAGAAATACCTCATCAACTAAATCAACCATGAGAAGTTTTGGCTATTGTTGGGGCAATTTGCCCGCCTAATAAGAAATTACATGCAACAAACTCTTAATACACCAGCACTTGCACCAACTACACACGCACATGAAACTACACCAAGAGTTCCAACACCACCTATTGCATTGATACCGGCAATACCCTCACCACCTACTCCCTATCAAAGTACCTTACCTGACTTCAGAAGATTTAATCGATATTTTGATGGAGCTTTAGAAAACAGGATGAGGCTGAAGATTAGTTGGCACAAATATAGATATCCTTTTTGAAGTACCACATCACCTTAGACTTGCCTACAATACATATATGTTAACATTTAACGCAAGAGCGTGGTGGAATCCAAGAGTAGAGAGCTACGATCGCCAATCACATGGGAGACATTTAGGCATGAATTCCTAGAGAACTTTTTCTCTGGAAGCTTGAAAGTTCAATATAGTGTTGATTTTTATGTATCTCACAAGGAGGTCGTGGCATCGGACAATATGAGACTGAATTTAGCATATTTTTATAGTATGCCCCAAAGTCATATAAGCATAGTGAGGAACTTAAAAGATAAGTATTTTTGAATGGTTTAGATGAAGATCTTTGGGTCAGATTAGAGGAATTCAATATCAGTAGCTTTAAGGAACTTATGGAAAGAGCTAGAATTGTGGAATGCTAGAAAGAGAAGGCAAGAAAGAAATGTCAGAGGATTTAAGAAGAACCCTATTATGGAACAAGTTCAAGTGCTAAATTTGAAATGCTCCAACCCATTAATGGTTCAGTGGAGGACGAGAATTCAACAACGAAGGAGATAAAATGTTGGAAGTGTAAAAAGAAGCATTACCTTAAATAGTGCCCGCACTTACAATCTAAGTGTTACCTCTGCAGGAACGCTAACTACATAATTAAGGACTGTCCCAAGAAAACTGCTACCACCTACTTTATTTGCACAAAAATATGACATTTTAGCTAAAACATGTCATGGGTGGAATAGCCCACATATCAAGTCATTAAGTTAATCTAGTAACAGAAAGAGTGGAAGAAACAAAAGAAATAGGGATAAGAACCACTTGGGAATACCTTCACCTAGAATATATGTATACAACCTGTAAGGACAGTGGGTTTGCGATGAAACCGGTGACGAGGAAATAGAACTCACTATTATAGAAGAGGATGATAACCATGGATGCAATTTAGTATCAGGTTAGCTTCGTGCCTTTAGATGTTTGAATATCCTTATACATTGCTAAAGCTAAGAGAATAGTTCGTTGGTTAATAACGCCAGTAGAGTAAAAAATCATTCTAACTTTCATAGAATAGGATTGTAAAAAAATTTTTAAAAAAGTTAGTACAAGTCAAATGTAGAAACCGAATCAAACCTCATCCAACTTGCTGACACTAAAAACATCCAACTTAAAGAACATTAAAAATGTGACTAAAAGTTAGAACCGTTGATAATAAAAATTCAAAATACAATTTTCCATAAATTTTCGTAGTCAATAACATGTACATGAATGAGATAAATGATATAAAGTGAATAAATAATATATAGATATGTGAGTATGTAAGTAAATAAAGGAAATCAATATTGTATAAAAAAGGGGGAAATGATAAATGAGATAAAGTAATATATAATAGCTCTTCGTTACACTTCCTTAATTTTTCCCATGTTCTGAAGAAAATGTGAAAGGCATGTGTGTTTTTGACAAAAGGGAGAAAAAAATATTTCCTTTTATTTGTCTATTTGTTTATTATCATTTTTTTTTTGGAGAGAGAGAGAGGTAGAGCAGAGTGAATGCGGAATGACAATAATCTTGAAATCTTAAGAGTGGTAAATTAGTAAGAATATAACAGAGATGACAAAATAAAAGCTATAATATAATATGAATAATGTGTGTGTATAAGGGTAATTACACTTCACACCTTGTTATTTTCTATAGAGACAGCAACCATAAGTAGTTTAAAAATGGCTTTTTTTTTTGGGGGGGGGGGGGGGGGGGGGGGGGGGGGGGGGGTGTGTGGGTGGGTGAACGAGGGGGGGGTGTTGGTTTTGGGGGTGTGGTGGGGGGAAGGGAGGGGATGGTTGAAATAATATGGACAAAATGCTACAACCGCCGACAATATTTATTTTCAAAGGCATATTTATTAAATACCAATACTTTGCGAATTTATGAAAATGATTTTTTTGTCGTCCATAATCTTCCGTATGTTTTCAAATGCAATGAGTGGGCAGCATATGTTGAAGACAGAAGATTGAAAAGTGAATTATACCATTTGGAATAAAAGGAAAAGTGTGGTTCAGGAATGGTAATGATAATAAATTCATAAAAAGAAACAAAACAATAAAAGCATAATCATGACCAAAAAATATATGTGTATAATAATAGTAATAACAACAACAACCATAATATTAGTAATTAAAGTGATAATATTAATTATGTTAAGAGATGACAATAGAAAGGTGAGACTACCATATGTGTTTTAGTTAGCCTAGACATATTGGAGGCGTAACTACGGCAATCAAAGCTTTAACCCATAACAAAATAATAATAATAATAATAAAATAAATAAAATTAAAAAATTAAACTTACGATAAGCAGTGAGAACTTCTTATATTAAATTTGTATATATGTGTGTGTGCTATACTCTTTACATGTGTACCTCAATGATTCTTTGTGCACTATTACCAAGACGTGGATTATGACCGTGTTGTCAAGATGTGATAAATTGTGATTGTTTATATATGTTTATTAAATGATGTTACTTTGTGTGTGTCTACTTGGTTAATTGATTGATCATGCTACAACCGAATTATTTAAAGAATAGTGGAGTTATAAATAAAATTCAACATGCATTGCATGTTTCCCCTTGCATTAATTATGAAGGCCATCACTTCTACATGAGAGGGCGGATAGGGCTCAGGAGGGCTCTTCCAACATCATACGTGAACTAAATGACTAAGAAAGTGTCGTGCGTATCATGGTGCCAAAAGCTACTTTATCATTATGGATCTTGGGTAAGTGGCTACAAGAGAAGGCTGGTGCTAAGGGGACTGGTGCTGTTTTGGATGACCCGAGAATTGGTGGTAGGTATTGACTCCTAACCCAAACCCTAGACTTCATGCTAGTTATCGGAAGACTGCGTGTAACGTTGCATTTGCATATATATATTCATGCATAGCATATGATTGTTAAAAACTTGCTTGTTATGTTATGTTATGTGTGTGCATGTGTGTGTAGTTTTGAAAGTCCCCGCATATAACCGTGATTTTGCTCACACCCCAATAGACCCATTCACATTTCAGGTTACCGGTACTATAGCACTGCTAGGAGACTACTCTTGGTGAGGTTCTAATTTTCGAATGGACAGGGGTAGGAGAGTGATGAAAGGATTTAATGTTTTCTTTTGTTAAGACTATGGTAATACTTAAAATGAACCAACCATTGGGACTCTTTATTTTGTACCAAGACTCGTGTTCTAGCTATGAAGTTTAGTTTATGTTTTGTGTGTTATATATATGTTCATGTTTAGTAAACGTTTCATAAGTAGTCGATTGGAATTAGGACACCAAGAGTGAAGTTCTCTCTCCTCGAGAGTACTTATAGTGGGTTGTCATGATTGGGGTACCCTTTGAAGCGTGACATGTAAGTAACATCCAGCAGTGGCAGACATATTCGAACGTGCATAGCTCTACCCCTGAACAAATTGCATCGAACTACAGGAGACCGGGCACTCCTCACAGATGCAGCAAATTCTCAACGAGCTTCACCAAACTGGACATCATGCATTTGGCACCCACCTCCTGTCAACTTTGCGAAATTAATACAAATTGCAATGCTCCATTGAGCTGTCGAAAGGAGAAGCGGCAGCGGGTTTTATAACCAGAGAAAGTAGCGCGACTCTCTTTGTGGCAGTGGAGGCAGATCAGTTAACTCGGACAACATCACTAGAGCGCAGATGCTTTCGGTTCTAGAGGCTTTGTTCTTCGTAGAAGTAAAGGCTGGCTCCTGTATGCTGTAACAGTGCAGTCGGACGTCTCTTGGCCTATCCATAGTTACCGGGAAAAATAATTGTTGTCTCAGAAATGTTGTCTCCAACAGCAAGAATTCAAGTTGTTTTGTTTCCTACTCTTTGAGAGCGAACACGATGAGCCTGAACCAAACAAAATGATAGGTTTAAAGAAAATTTGTGATTTTAACATGAGGATTGATTGGCATAATTTATTAGTTGTTTTAACTTAGGAAAAGTAACACTACTATATATTGCAAAAACAAAACCTACATCTATATATATTTATATTGTAAAATTACCATCTATCATCCAATATCAACCTTTTTTTATCACATTTTATTGATGAGTAAATAATCATATATCATTTACACCACGCAATATAACCGACGTTTGCCTCAATGACATAGCTGGGAATTATGGATTTACACATTTTACAATTCCATTGCCATTTAATTGTAATATCCGAAGGATTATCTTCCCCTTTTTTTTTAATCATTACAATGTAGAGATAATAATTATAAGTTTTTCAATGTACAAGCTACCTTTACTTTTCCAAAGAATACTGTGCTTGTTTTAGCTTATGTGTTTATTGTGCAAGCTTTCTGCATCATCTAAGTATAATTATCTGACCCTTTTTTTTTTTCCTTTTAACCATTACGATATGAAGGGAAAATTCAAACCTAATCTATCCCATTTGGGAGATCAGCATTAATACTACTAGGTTATAATACGATTACTATAAGTATCTTGTTTTAGAAAATGAGTTCATACTTGCTAGAAACTTTGATTCTAGAATGGATTAGTTTACTGCATTTCATTCTTGTAAAGCTAATAAAGAAGAAATGAAGATTATTGCCAAAAACTAACAATTGATGTGTGTGTCCAAAACTAATTGCCAATGCCAAAGATTTGATCTTGTTTTCAAACGTTCCTTCTACTCGAGGGGCAGTCTGATTTTGAAAAATGAAGCTTTTACGGAAACTGAAAATGGAAGAGAATTCTTTGTTTTATACTAATAAAATACATAGAACCGGCCGGTTCAAGGACATTACCTTCACTAGTTGAGGTATCAATTGACTCTATACCTCTAATATGTGTCTATGTCCATAACATCTGAACAAGAGAAAAAGAAATTTTTAGTACTAATTACTAGGTCTTCGGTATTGTAGAGTTACAAGTGTTTTTATTTTACACGTGTTATATTATTTAATTTTTACACTTGTTTTTATTGATTGGTCCACTATATCTTTAGTTTTAGCTTTACTCTTTTGTATATAAACTGTATTTCTTTCCTTCTTGGGTAATATGAAGAACTAAAGTCTTTTTCAACTCTGTTTTCACTCTTCTCTGGTAACAAACTTCTCATTGCTTTTCTTCATCATATTTTTGCTGAACGAATTTCCATTTTCCACATGGTATCAAAGCCAGTTGTAGTAAGATCCTGATTGTTCTTCTTTTGGATGATATTTCTTTTCTGTCGAAATGGCTAATCAAGAAGCGAATCAAAATTTGCAATTGGATTTGGTTAATTCGAATCCCTTATACATATTGGGTTCAGATAACCCTAGCATGGTGATAGGAAACATAATATTCAATGGAATGAATTTTTTAGCCTGAAGTAGGTCAATTAAGATAGGACTTGGAGCAAAATTGAAGCTTAGATTTATTGATGGTAGTTTAGAAAAACTAATTTGAATTCTGTAGATTTTGCTTGATGGATTCATTGTGATTACATGGTTAGATGCTAGATTTTGAATTCTATGCGTAGTGAATTTACTCAAAATTATTTTTATGCTCAACTTGCCTTTGAATTGTGGAAGAAATTTTAGAGCAATATGGCCAAGGCAATGGACCTTTGATTTTTCAATTGCAAAGTGAATTAAGCAATATTAAACAGTTGAATCACTTTGTTACTTCTTATTACAATAGGCTTAAAAGAGTGTGGGATGAATTGAAAGTTTTACATGCATATCCTTTATGTGAATGTGTCGATTGAGTACTGCATTTTTCGTTTGAAGGAGAGAATTCATGATTTTGAGATGGAGACTAGACTTATACAATTTCTCATGGGCTTAAATGAGGGTTATAAATCAGTTTGAAATCAAATATTAGCTATGGATGCTCTATCTTCAGTTAATAAGGCTTATTATCTTGTTCAACAAGTGGAGAAACAAAAGCAATTAACCGTTAATACTGGTTCTAAGATTGAAGTTTCAGCTTTCTTGACTAATAGAGCTGAGGAGCTAAAGGAAATGCTTATAGGAGATATACTAAGATGTAGAGTTTTTTGTAAGTATTACAAAGGGAAAGGTCAATACTATTTTCAACTTGTAGGGTATCCAGATTGGTACAAAGGTAAGAGATTTGCAAAAGGACAATCTCAATCAAATGCAAATTGTTGTTCAGAGAAATCTAGCATTACTCTTCCTACTACTCCTCTTGAAATGGTACCTGAGTCGATGGATAATGCAGACAGAGCTTTGCGTTCTCAGTTGGTGAGTTCCATTTATCAGGAATGCTCAAGATGTTGTAGCAAAAACAAGGTCATGATACTGATTAGGTGTTGGCAGCAATGAATTTTGCAAGTAGTTCATCTTCATCTTTATGCTTTAATGTTGTGAATAACAAAACTTGTTTTTCGATTGTAGACACAAGAGCCACTGATCATATGGCTCCATTCAAGACCTTCTCACAAACCTATACACTTTACCTAATCCTATTACCACAATTACCAAATGGTCACTTCCAATCTGTCTAAATGGCTGGTTCGGTCTACATAAATCAGTCATTACAACTTAAACATGTGCTTTATGTCCCTAAATTTCATCACAATTTGTTGTCAGTATATAAAGTTCTATTAAAAAAATTTAAGCTCTTAGTGATTCTAATTCCTTCGTTTTTTAGGACCAGGCAACTAAAAAGCATGTAGTAGTGTACTTCAATCTAAAGCCATTGGGAATTTCAGTTCTCTTAAAGAACTTAGTTTTGATATCATTTTCGTTGTAAACACTACTTCTAATAAGTCTTTTTTACTTCATTTGATCCATGCTAGACTTGAACATATTTCTTTATCCAAGTTACAGCTTTTACACTTGTAGAAATCTTGATTCTTATACTTTTAGCTGTGATATTTGTTATGTGTCAAATTTCATAGATTACCTTTCGAAAATAGTACTAGTTACTCTGATGAACCATTCCATTTGTTACTTATTGATTTCGGGGACCATTTTTCATATCTTCTATTTCTGATGCACAATATTTCCTTACCATCTTAGATGATCATACTTGTTGTACTTCGACTTATTTGCTCAATAACAAGTCTCAAGTTGATAATTGTTTAAATAATTTCTTTAGGATGGTAGCTACACAATTCTCGGCTAGTCCAAAGGTTGTTAGAATAGAATGGGGGTGAGTTTATGTGTTATGCTTGCAAGATTATGTTTCATGAATTAGGAATTATTCTTCAACACTCCACTCCATATACACCTCAACAAAATGGAAGAGTAAGCGTAAACATAGACATTTACTCGACGTGGCAAGATCTTTGCGAATACATGCTTGTTTACCTAAGAAATTTTGGGGAGAATGTGTTTTGACTGCCACATATTTGATGAATTTGATGCCAATGTCGAAGTTAAAATGGAAAATTCCTCATGAGATGCTTTATAAGAAGCCACCTACTTATGATCATTTAAGAATCATGGGTTGTTTATCTTTTGTTGCAGCAAGAGGTCCTTCACAAGATAAGTTTGATCTTAGAGGAATTAGGTGTGTTTTTCTTGGATATGTCAATGGTTAGAAAGGATATAAAGTTTTTTATCTCTTAAATCGCAAGATTTTAGTTAGCCGAGACATTGTGTTTTGTGAACATCAGTTTCCTTTCAAACACATTTCTACTGATATACACTCTCATGCACCAGCTCTCAGATTCTTGTCCTTCATTACCTCTTTCTTTTAGCTCAGATCTGGAATGTTCTTATTCTACTTCAGTTGATGTCAATGCTGATTCTTCATCCCTGTCCTCTTCCCCTGTTTTTCGAAGGTCTTCTAGAGAACGCAAAGTTCCTACGTGGCTGAAAGATTATGTACATGATATTTCTAATTGTTCTAGTTCCACTGCATTACATGATAAATCTGCTACATCATACCTATTGTTTTCTTCCTCTTCATTTGCACATTATCCATCACATTATATTACTTCCTTTGCAAATGTTCTTATAACTCAAGAACCTTTTTGTTTTTCACAAGCATCCTAAAATAAAGATTGGATTTGATGTAATGAATGCTGAAATTGATGCTTTAGAGTTGAATAGTACTTGGGAGTTGACTAATTTACCAAAGGGAAAGCAAACAATTGGTTCCAAATGGGTTTATAGAATCAAATATAAACCCGATGGTAATGTTGAGAGATACAAAGCTAGGTTAGTGGCTAAAGGTTATACACAAGTAGAAGGGATCGATTATCATGATACTTTTTCACCAGTACCTAAATTAGCTACCGTTCGTCTCTTACTTATTGTTGTTGTAGCATGATGGCCACTCCATCAAATAGATATCAATAACGCTTTCTTGCATGGCTGTTAGATGAAGAAATATACATGGAATCCCCTCATGGTTATGTTAAAGTAGCTCTTAGTCAAGTATGTCGCCTTAAGCATTCTATATGGTTTAAAACAGGCTTCCGCCGATTGAATATTGATATATCTCAATTTCTCCTTGCTAAAGGTTTTTCCCAATCATGTAGTGATCATTCACTATTTACATCCTTCATTTCTGGTATTCTTCTGGTGGTTCTTCACTATGTCGATGACATGTTGATCACTGGAAATGATGTAGATATGCTGCACCGCTTCTGGTCTTCTTGTTCATCAAAAAAATTCATACTTGATATTTTATCTGATGTCAGGCTTACTGCTTGTAAGCTAGTTAATTTTCTTCTTCCCACAAGTGCTCCTTTAGCTAAAGATGTTGGTACTATACTTTCTGATCCATTACCTTATCGTTATATTGTGTGTCGATTACTTTATTGAGCTCTTATAAGGCCGGACATCTCTTTTGCTGTTACAAATTAAGTCAGTTTATTTTTTGGCCTTGTGATACTCATATGCATGCTGCTCTTCATTTGCTCCGCTATATTAAAGGAACAATTGACTTGGTCTTTTTATTCAGCCAACAATTCCTTGCAATTACATGCATATTCTGACGTTGATTGGGCTTCTACTACTTTTGACCAAAAATCACTGAGTGGCTATTGTATCATGCTTGGAACTTGTTTAATTCTTGGAAACCTAAGAAACAAGCAATGGTTAACACATCTGCTACTGAGGCAGAATATCGTCGTATGAACCTTAGCTGTGAAAGAATTGTTGTGGACAACTTATATTTTGCGTGATCTTCGAATTTTGTTGGATTCTCCTATATCTTTGTTCTGTGACAATAAATTTGCTTTGCAGATTACTCATAAACCCTTGCTTACATTCATGTACCAAGCATATTGATATTGATGTACATTTCATTCGACATCATGTCTCCACTAGTTTGTTACAGCCCACTCATATTTCTTCTTCGGATCAATTAGCTGATCCTCACCAAACTTCCTTCCTTGGATCGTTTGCAAGTTTTTTTATTCTAAGTTGGGTCTTTGATTAGATCCAACTTGGGGGGGGGGGGGGGGGGGGGGTGGGGGGTGTGATGTAGAGTTATACGTGTTTTTATTTTACATGTGTTATTATTATTTATTTTTTACTTGCCTTTTATTAATTGGTCCAGCTGTCTCTTGGTTTTAGGTTTACGCTTTTGTATATAACAGTATATGTCTTTCCTTCTTGGGTAATATGAAGAAAAAAGTCTTTTTTAGCTCTGTTTTCACTCTTCTCTGGTAACAAACTTCTCATTGCTTTTCTTCTTCGTATTTTTGCTGAACAGATTTCCACTTTCCAGGTATTTCCAAGAACAAATATGTAAAATAAAGAGTGACAAAATGGTATTTGAAATGGTATATCTACACCACGATGTTAGCAACATCATGGTGTGTTCAAATTAACACAATACCTATTTGATTTAAAAACTTAAACTTGTAGATATGTTGTGTACTATCATATTTATTATAGAGATAATCTCACAAATGGTACCTTAATTTTTAACAAAATATACAAGTAGATACCTAAATTTTAAAATTGATCAATTTAATAATTGAATTTTTAAATTAATTAATTTACTTCCTAAAAAAATTTGAAATTGATCAATTTAGTATCTACGGAGGTATTGTTGGCGTGCACGAGAAAGTTCTTTCAGGTACTAAATTAATCAATTTTATAAAGTTCAGGTAATTAATTGTATATTTTATCAAATGTCAAGTATGATTTGTGATATTAAACCATTTATTATTTAACATATGGAATTTCACTAGCATTCACTACATATTCTGATCTTAAAGAAACAATGTGTTTTTATCAAGAATAGGTAACACTTTGTCTAAATGTGTTAAATGTAAATTCAATGACTTACTATATATAAGAACGTCATAAAAAAAATTATGACAAACTTACATAAGTAAGGTTAGAAAATTTGATTCATCATTACTTGAAAAGTTGTAGGCACATTACTTAATCCAAATGGCATAACGAGAAACTCGTAATGCTCTTAATGAGTTCAAAATGTTGTTTTCTCCACATCCTCAGGTGCCATCCATATTTAATGGGAGCCAACCCTAAAATGAAGCTTAGAAAAGATAGTAACTCCATGTAATTCATCTAATAGCCAATCAATGGTAGGGATAGGAAACCCATCTTTGATAGTAGCTTGATTAAGAGTCCGATAATCCATGCAAAAATGCCATGCCCCATCCTTCGTCTTAACAAACAAAACAGGAGAAGAAAATGGACAATTTCTACATTAAATCAACTCTTATTGCATCATTTCCCTTGCTTTTCAATTTCCTCTTTTTGAAAGTGAGGATAACAATAAGTTTCACATTGATAGCCAAAATACCATTGACAAAAAAGGATAATGTTATAAATAGTACCTGAATTTTAGCAAAATATGCAATTAGATACCTCAACTTTGAAATTAATCAATTTAGTACCTTAAAAACTTTGAAATTGATCAATTTAATACCTGAAAAAACTTGATTGAGGTATTATTGATGTGTATAAAATGTTTTTTCATGTACTAAATTGACCAATTTCAAAGTTCAGATAAAAAATTGATCTTTTTAAAAGTTCGGGTACTTAATTAGATATTTTTCAAAATTCAGAAATCATTTGTGACATTAACCCTTAAGTAAATGACTTTGATGTTGTATTTATAAAAAAAGAGGCAATGATGATAGTGGCTAAAAAATATAATGATATTTGCCTAATAATTCCACCAAAAGGGTGTTGCTGGTAGTAATTGATGAATCTCCTTCCATCTAAGCCATTAAATGGAATAAAGTAGCAATAGACTTTGTTTGAATCATACACCTAAGCCAATGATGAGTAATTTAGACACTATTATTTGAGCATTCTCCTCTTAAAGGATCTACAATAGTGAAATCTTATACTGACACTGCCACATCCTTACACAACCCTTCATAGTTCAACCAATCCTAAATGTTTGGCTACTCTACTTTGTATAAATTTGTGAGTACTTCTAGAGTCTATCAAAACAATAAAAAAAACAATTATTACTAAGCCCTTGAAGCCTTAAAGTCTTCGACACTAAATCCCCTGATATAGCATGATAATTGATCTTATCAAAAGCATTAATATCATCTACTATAAATTGCTCATCTAAATATTCAATCTCATTACCATTGTGTTGTATCTCATCAGCCACTAATAGGATTAAAAACTTAGCTTTGCATTTATGTCCCTTATGGAACTTTTCATCACAATAAAACACAATCCCTTCTCTCTTTCTTACTTGCATTTCTTCTACTGATAACTTTCTAATAGGAAGTGTTTTTTGATATGATGAAGATGTAGTTGTATTATATGTAACAATTGGTTTGCTAAGTTGTGCGATGTTAGATTTTGAAGATAACATTGGAGTCAGTGCATTAAAAGGTTTATATGCATTATATTGATCATTAATCTTATCCTCATATATTCGAGAAAGCTAAATAGCATCAACTAATGATTTTTATTTACTAATTTGAACTTCTCATTGAATAATACGTTTAAAACCTAAAATAAAGCAACTCAAGAGGAAAGAACAAGATAAACCAACTGTGCAATTCGATAAAGCTTCAAATTGTGACCGATAATGAGCTACTGCAGAAGTTTGAGTAAGCTTTGATAATAAGCCTTGGACAACCTCACAAGCTGATGGTCCAAATGTAGCAGATAAAGCCTCTAAGAATTTCTTCCATGAAGTAAGTTGCTTATTAAGGTACATCCATTTATACCATCGCAAAGGAAGAAATAGTGAGTCTTTCAACTTCTTCAATGTGATGATCTAAAAGAATTGCTCCACCCTAAAGGTCCACCCCAATAATCTTCACGCCATACTTTCAAATTTCTAACTTAATTCCCTTTACCCTATGATGAATTTTTGGTGAACTTTGGTTGGTATTATTACAAGTATGCTAATGATTCCCCTCCAATTTATCAATTAGTACATCTAACTTCTCTAAAGATTCTTGCAAAAACAATAATGTAGTCTTGAAAAAATCTAAGTCAACAACTTGCGCTAAAGATATTGTTTTGGAGCCATGGACGAGAGCACCAAAAGTATTACATCCCTTATACACATCGTTTAACCCTTAAGATAATAGCATTCTTTTGTTTGCTAACCCAAACTCTTTTCCCTACACTCACCACTCTTCTAGATAAGTCTTCCAACCTCTCTCTACCCTTTTTTTTATTACTAAACCAAACCCGAGCTTTGACATGTTTTTGCGTTTGTGTGTTTAAGTGCATGTTAATATGTTATGGCTCCAGGCTCTTTGAATGGCCTTCAATTCAACTCCTCCAATTGAGGGATGTTACTTTTCATGCTTCTTTATTCCCCTCTTTGCTCTTTTAAACAAGTAGTTCACCCGATTTGTTACCATCTTTAGCTAATACAACTACTATAACAAGCATTTAGTTACTATGAACTATTTGTTAGCTAATCTATTACAATTACACTTCATAGTCCTTATGCCATGCTGAATGCTTTTTGCTCCTTGTATCACTTTAGGTCGCACCAGAGTCCCTCATGTAATAGTGTGTGGGTGCAAATTGCTATAAACACAATTCATGATTGCCATTTGTATTTACTACTTATCAAATGGGTAAGAGGGAAAAAAATGAAAACTTAACTGGAGGAAGTGATAAAAATGAGAGAAAAAGAAAATATTTGTTAATTTTAGATTATGTCGTTCCACCAATCTTTACCTCTACTGACCGCCAGTACTAGTTTCTTATCATCACAATTCTAACTCACATGTAATTCAAATTATATAAGTGTAAGGCAAATTATATCGAATGGTCATAATGTTTGGATGTACATTCATTTGAGGTTATGATATTTCGAGTGTTTAAAAAGAGGTTACAACATTTAGAAAAATGGATCACTTAAGTTATCATAGACACGTGGTATAACATGTCAAATTTTTTAAATTTTAATTTTAAACATTTCTCTTGATGACACATATCAATAATAATCTCAATTAACCCATATATCTAAATGTTAACCATCCAAAACGTCATATCAATTATTTGGTACATGATTATATGTCGCAGTCCGAGAAATGTATAGCCACCGTCCCACACCCACATTACTCAAATTTTAGATAGGCTAGGGCATATAGGGATAGTCATATGTTGACTTTAGGAGAGACTAGTTCAATGTTTGTCACCACACCACAGGGTTTAAATTATAAAATACTCGAGGTTAGTTCAAGCGACTAGGGTGTTTATTTATTTATTTACAACTTAGAGCACATATCATTTAACTTCTGATTGATAACTCTCAAAAGAAGGTATTTTCTTCCTTGGTAAGTACAATGGGGAAGGGATGACAGAAAAACAGTATAATAGGTTGGAGAACAGTATTTCTACTACTAAGTAATAAGAGCTTGAGAATTATTTTAGCACATTAAACAAGTAAATTTATATGTGTATATATATATATTGATAAATTTTATTCCATCATAATCCAATAGGCTCAATACTAGCAAAATGGACCAGTAATAGAGTTAACAAAGCTCATCAAGCGCCCCAGACCACCTCAACCCATTGACCTTAGTCATTCATTAGACCCGAAGTCAACTATTCCCGTTTGTACATATGAGAACCCAAACCGAGGCTCTCCTCTTTGAAGCTTCTCCTCTTGCGAGTATATCTCCATGGCTTTCCATATCTTATTGGAGGTACTTTACACCATCCTAGCTCAACGTATCTCATTAGAGGTATTCTAGATCTCCTTGGAGGTGCTCTAAATAAATAGGTCTTCATCTGACTGGCCACTCTTCTCAAATGATCACCATCTTCTCCTCGGGACCAAGTTAGCTCTACCAACAATGGGGTGCCTATTTCTCCTTACTTCCCTTCCTTAATGACAAAGAATATTCTATGAACCCCATTTTGGTATAACTATCAAATATAAATAGAATATAAGGTCACAATGTAATGGTATGTGATTTTATTGACACTCATCATTTACACACTTACTATCTATCGACCCACTATTGATTTAAGCATTGGAGTGATTGCATCCAACCACCCTACGATGTACCATTAAACACTTCTTTTAGCTGTAGACCCTTAGGTCTTGAACCGATGATTTTCCACCTACAACAATATATATATATATATATGGAGTTGACCTATATCACACTTAAAGCGAAAATTCGTTATTATGATAATTATCTAAATTGTTGAAATATTATGACATCGTTTTCTTGCTCATAATTTAATAGAACTAATCTTAAATAACCATAAAGAAAGTAACTTTAGATAATATCCAAGTTTGAAATCATATGCCACTTCTACTAAAGAATCATGGATCCAATCCACCTTATTCACTGATTTAAAGTTGATTTTAAACTTACTACATCAAAATGATAACGCTCAAGCAGTACTCCATCAACTAGGTTTTCAGTGGATGTCAAACTTCAATATTCAATTTACGCCCACATTAAGCCTCATGCATCTCTTTACTTTGCCAGACCAAGCTTCGCCATACTTACTTTAAGATTCACCAACTTTATAAAAACATGGTATTTCAAGAAGTTATGTGGAATGGTTTCAAATTTTGAAACTTCGCATGTACAAGGTGAGTATAAGATAAAATCTCTATACCTACTATCCTTGAATTATATAGCTAGTGAGAACCAGCTTGGATGCGAGTCAAACTAGACATGACCATTACAAATTAGTCAGTTTAATGAAACAATCCACCAACTATTAATATACGAATTCATTTATGCTCCTACATGGAACTAATTGATAATTCAATACTTCTTGAAAAGAATACCTTATTGTTTTTTGAATAGTTCATACATATTTACATACTAAATATTAACAAGAACTTTGAATCACTAGATATGGAAGTATATGATATATATATTTGTTTAAATTCGGAACATTAACAACAATTATAAGGAGGTACATAAACCTTTTTTTTTTTTGTTAATATCAAGAATAATACCTTAAATTTGAAAAAATATGGAGGTATATATATCATTTTTTTTTTTTAATAACTAGATACCTAAATTTTTAAGTTAATTAATTTAGTATATAAAGAACTTTTCATGTATGCCCATAGTATCTCGTTAACTTCTTTTAGGTATTAATTTGATTGATTTTAAAGTTTAGATATTAAGTTGATTGATTTCAAAGTTTAGATACTTAACTGTATATATTGCTACAAGTTGAGATACCATTTGTAATGTTATATAACAAATTATTAGTAGTAGTAGTAGTAGTAGTTTGGTAAAAATTAATTTAATTGAAGAATATTATATAAAAGAGTGAAATAAGACCATACCCCATTGCTTATGATTTCTTGGACAGAAATTAATTTGGTCAATTGTTACATGACTTTGATACCAAATTCCGTCGTTCGCTACATGACACAACGTGACGATACAAATATACTTTATTCATTAAAGACTAACCAACTGAACCTACCTTATTATTTTGAGGCACTACCCTAGGTCACTGTTCTTTACGGATCTCCACGTTTATCTAGGAAACTTCGTAGGAAGTAATAAGCTAAGGCTTCCATGGCATTATTCATGGCAGCAGTACGGTTGATGATTGAAATTCTGAGACACTTGATCCTTAAAAACAATAAAGTCCAACACACAAACATGAAAATTAACGTAGAAACATAAATTCTGGCAATGATCCGGACGGCTATAACGTTAAATGTCCAAAACAATCATTCCAAGGCATTGTCACCAGGAAGCTTCCTTCATTTATAGGGACCACGTAGAAAAATGGATCTTTGAAGGAACATTTTCTAAAATTTTCTAAAATTAGTGGTATTATCCATGTTGCTAAACCCAAATTGATCCGTTCGATTCAATCCAATTAAACCTGATTTCTTTTACAAAATGCACCGATTCAACTACGGTTAATCTTTTTCTTTAATCTAGTTTTACCTATTGATTCTTGATCCTCTAACATGTCAAGATCAAACCTCTAAACCAAGTTTGATAACGCTGATTATTATAAGTAATTCAATGCTTGAAATTATAAAAAAATTGTAACCCTTTAACATACTGACATACGTAATCAGTAATTGAAATCATTAAAAACAAAATGATATCATAATCATGTTATATGGTAATCCAAAGTATGTATTTATGGGCCATGGGTACTTCATATATCATTGTACAATAAGAAAGAATGATGAAACATTGTTCATTTATCTTCTCACTTCTCTTTTACTTCTTCCTAGCCTTTCCCCTGGGAACAACCTTAAAATTCTCTACACACAAGCAAGTGGACATTATCAACCAAACTTGCAATACATGTGCACAAAGATCACCAATCCTAAACTACGCTTTCTGCAAAGAATCTCTTGAAGTAATCCCAGTGAGCCACCTTACCAATCTCCAAGGCCTTGGAATCATTTCAATCGAACTAGCCCTGGAAAATGCAACAGGCACCGTCTCAACCATAAATAAATATCTGAGTGATGGAGGTTTTGATCCATTTTCCATTGCTTGCTTGAATGACTGCTTGGAACTGTACTCTGATGTCACGGGGACATTGATCGATACCATTGGAGCCTTCATGGTTGGACAACATCATACTGCTAATGTCTGGCTTAGTGGGGTTATGGAAGCAGCATCAACATGCGAGGATGGATTTGGATTGAAGGAAGGAGAAGTATCTCCATTAACAAGTGAAAATTACAGTCTGTTTCAGTTATGTGATATTGCTCTTTGCATAAATAACTTGCTCTCTTCCAGATTTATTTGAACTAAGATATTATTATTTTTATATCTGGCATTTTTCCTTTTTTGGCGCTTGCTATGGCTGTTTAATGCGTCTATGTATTGCTGTACATCACTAACTTGCTTTTAACTTTCTATGTTATAAATTGAAGAAAACTTTTCTATGAGGAAACAAGTATAATGGCTAATTTAGGGATTAATATATAATGCCATGTGCCAAAGTTCTTTCATAAGAACAAAACCTGTCGTATAATGTGTGTAGTATATAATAAAATCTCAATTTCCTACAAAAAAGACGAGTCTCACGGCTCACTAAGATAAAGAGGTGATACCATTTATGTATCCTAGTCAGCAGTGAATCTCACTTATTATCTCTTATCTAGTATTTCCAGCATAAGACTCTGCCTCTTTGTCTTGCAATTGTTGTTCGAATTTTTATTAGCATAAGTTCTTGAAATATTACTTGACAGGCAAATTACCCCCTTGAATTGATTATATAAAATATAAGTATCAATAAAATCATAATGTAAATAGTTTTATAAAAATTGTGCACTATTAACACCATTTATCCTAAAAATATTCATACTTACTATTAGGTATCAATACTAAATAAATTAAAGCCCAACTTATGACTTGGCAAAACTCAAAAGTCCAAGTCCAGCGGATGGCTTGGCAACACCATAGTAGTCCGAATTTGATAGATATTAGATATGGCCTAGCACTCCTATGAAGTCTAAGTGCAGCAACATTTAGCCAAACCCAAAGGTCTAATCCAGAGATGGCTCCATTCCATAAAAAGTAAAAGTCCGATATGAGGACTTAGCATTACCCAAAAGTTTGATAGATGGCTTGGCATCCTCCTAAAAAATTTAAATACGATAAAGGGTTTCCCCACCAAAAAGTCCCAGTTTTTCAATTAGATTAAGTTGATCATTTGTTTTGATCGAATGAATTTAGTGTGCCTACTATAACGCATGAAAATAAAAAAGATTATGATGTCTACCATAATAATGAACTATTTGCTAGAAAAATATAAACGATGCTTAATAATTTATATCATTTTAATTTAGTAAAGTTTATTATTACGGAAATTTTAGGAGCTTCTATGTCGACTTTCACGACCCACGTTAACGTTATAGAAACAAATGACCAGATGGAAAAAGAAATTAAAAGAATGTGTTAGTCAATAGGTGGTGTATAGTTTTGGTATCTAACGATATATCAATTTATGGAAAAAAAAAAACCCATACATCAATTTGTTTTTCTTACACCCCATCCCAAAAAAATAAAAATAAAAATAAAAAAGATACGACAAACTTTTATAAACTTAACACATCAAGGCGAGTAAGGGATATGAATGAATTAAGATGGCGATGACGGGCAAATTCATGCTAGTATGCAGCATCAAAGTGCATATGCCCAAATTTTAATGCCATATTGATTGGAGATAAAGAGGAATTATAGATATGCGCCTTTTGAATTGCATTACCATTTAATTATAATATCCCAATAATTGCCCTACATTGAATGTGAGAGAGTAATGATTATGATATATAAGACGAAGATAGTGAATACTAAATCTAGCTAGTAGAAATATTCTATGCTAAGTGGTTGAGAAAATCCATCAATTATCCCATAACTTCACTATCTCGTTTATATCTCTATAAATAAGCATATGACTCGTGTCAAATAAATTAAAATAAAAAACCTTAAATTTTAAAAAATACTTCAAAACACGTGTCAAATAAACAAATAAACATAAATTGAGTTTACTAAAGATTCTAAGACTCCTAGGTGTTTATGATTATCATTCTTTCTATTTTTATTGTCATTATCATTGGATAAACTATGCCGTAGTTCATCAATGTTTTGGAGTAAAATCAAATAAGCTATTTAAGTAATTAAAAAAAGTTATAAATGTATATAACTTTAATTCCTTTTATTTTGTAATATATAAAATATTTATATCTTATTTGACTTATATTCGAAAATTGATTTTTTCCAATACAATTTATCCTATAATGTTTTTTTGTCTTTTTTTGCCCCAACGAGTCAAAAATTGATTCATGCTGATATAATTTACCATATAATGTCTTTTATCATTTTTGTCCCCCAAAGATTGCTAAGGATACTCAACTAGGAAAAAAATATTTGTTATCCCATGAATGCTATCCACACTCTATCCTGGCAAATAAAACTTAACATGTGTTAATAAATTTTAAAAATAAAAACACCCATAGAATAAAGGGAATAGTTACTATTATTTTATATACACGTGGCAATTATGTATTTGTTGGGACAGAGTGAGAACAACAAAAATTGGACAGCAAATTTCCATCCCTTAACTAGGATCTTATACTTTACTCAGATTGGATAACTATTTTCCTTGCCCAATGCATGTCCTTCTACTCCAATGGGAGTACAGGAAGAAAGACATCACCCAGCTAAAGGAATAATCTTTAAATTTCAATTCATCAATGCATATTATTGTTTTCCGGTGCAAATGTAATAAGATCCCAAATTATGTGCAGGTGTTGCCATCTATTATCTCATCATTTTAAGATTTTTGGAAAGTATTAAGACTTTTAAAAGGGATTGAATTAATGAATCAACTGATCAATTTATTCAAGTTTTTCCAGTATTTTAATTATTTTAAGCGAAATTGCAAGTAGGTTAAAATACTTTGACTGGAATAAAAAATAAAATGATATGTACACACCAACATAATCCATTTAAGAATATGACAAAAGCATAAGTTTGTTATATTCAAAGATGGATTTTGGGCTGATGGAACTAGTCAATTCTCAACAAAATTGCAAAAATTGCATCCAACCATCTGTGAGTCATCAAACAGATCTGGTTCAGTGACAAGCAAAGTTTTGGCCATAGACCACATCAGATAACTTGTTTTTTGATTAACCCAGTCCATTTTCAATGATTCGTATATGGACTAATGACCTTCAAAGAAATGCTAACCAAGATGAGAAACATTCAAGGATGAACCTAAGATGTAATTCATCTAAAAATTCCATTTGAAAATCATGAACGAAATTAACTAACTTGTGGTGGATTATTTTATTGGTATCGGTTTATTGTAAGGATTTTGGCTGCAGGGCAAAAAGTGCCTTTAATAGCTGCTATACATACAACACAAGAATTGAATGTATGACTTCCTTTAAGCATATGTGCAAATCACTTCAATGTTGAGCTTTCCCTTGCTGGCATCTGCTGGAAGCCTTGGCTGTAAAATTTCAATTCATCAATGCATATTATTTTATTACAACTATTAATCACAGGGGTATCATCTAATTTCAGCTTGTAATGTAATGTTGTATTAAATTAAGAAGAATTAGGATTTCAATCGGCACCTAAAGAATGTTAGGATTGATGCAATTAAAGAATCTTAAGAACAAGCTATGTGGAAATTTATAATAATAAACAGCAACCATGTAGACTAAAATATAAAACGCAGTTCTCAATAATCTTCTTCCATGAAATATCTGTCTTTTTTCTGGTGCAGATGTAATGTAACAACACTGCATAGTAGTAGATAAGAACCACTTCATTTTAGTATGCAATTTTTGTTTTGCACAAGAAGTCTTCATAATTGAACTATCATCACACTGCTTTGAAGAAATCTAGGTACTGGACCTGTAAAGCATCAAGAAAAGACATGAGTGAATACCTTATTATTAGTAGAAAAGCAATGACTCTTAAAATCAGACAGCAGATGATTGTAAATAACTTTTCCAAGAGTTGTTTTCCCTATACCACCCATCCCATGAATTCCAACAACCTTTACACTACCGATGTCGGTAGTTAAAGTATTTAAAATTTCTTCAACATGATGCTCAAATCCAACTAAATAACCAGTGACGAACAAATAAGCTTTCTTTAATTCACGAATTATTATGCTGGTTACTTCTTTCACCAACTCTCCCTCTGCCCTAGAACACATGTAATGAAATGTGAATTAAGATTTTTTTTTCAGCTTATAGTAATTGACACAAAAATTCATCATCGAGTGTTAACTCTCACCTCAAACTATATAAAAAATATGGGGAAAAAAAAAATTATACTATTTGTTATGGATTTTGCAAAATTGAGAGGGAAAAAAATTACAATGAAAACTTAAAAAAAATAAAGAGGATATAATAATGTAGGTCAAATTATATGATTTATGTAAGGTAGCTCAAAATTCTAACATAAAGTGTCTGTCAATCAAGGAGAAACTTACCGTCTAGCATTATGTGATATAAACTCGAACTCCACTAAATTGGCTTATCTAAACTAGCTTTGTTTTGCGGATTACGTTCTTATCAACTTCAAACAGCTTGCAAGGGACTTGACTTATTTATAGAAGTCACTTTAATTTTAATATCAGTACACTAATTATGTATAAAAAAAAATTAAAATTTGAAATTTCTTTAAAAAATATATTTATATAATTTTTATGTTGTGTTTGGAATGCCCAAAATCAAGGGAAAGAGAAAGAAATGGGATGAAATGCTTGTATTTGAGTATGTTTATTGGGTGGAAAATGAAGTAATTTGAAGGAATATCAAAGGAAAAATGGGCTATGGAATGAAAGCAAGAGAAATAAAAAAAAGTGATTAAAATGACTTAAATACCCTTATTTATCTTTTTTAACTAATGTTTTATAAAAACAATGCAAGGATAATTATAAGAATCACTAACTCTATTTCTCTTTTTTTTCTTTAATTTCCTTCGTAACTTACTAAACATAAAACAAGCATTCTACTTATTTCCATTTTCTTTTATTTCTCTTTCCACTCACTTCTTTCCCTTAATTTCCTTTGATTTCCACTTTCTAAAAGCTGGCCAAACACAGGATTAATTATACTAAGTAATAATGTTATAATATAATCCAAACTTCATAACATATCCCATAATACTTGACTTCGTACCACAAAAATTATAAGATCTAGTATGTATCGCTACACAGATTCATGTATTGTAATACAATATGATAAATGCAGGTACATATAAATATATATATTAGCAAGGTTTTTCTTTTTTTTTTCGGCTTTTTTTCTTTTTGTTTTTTTTTTTTTCCCCATGGCCCATGATTTGCTCATGAATCTTAAACCCTTACCAACAAGTTAAAAAGTAAAACAATTATTGGAGAGTGAAATATTCCTCACTTTTCAAAACTCAAAGGAATAAAATACAATGAAATTAGTAAAAGGGAATATTATGGTAGATCTCATATGAATTACACAGCGGTAAATGTAATTTTTTGGTTATCATATTCATATATAAGTATTACCTGCGGTGAGTGCCATTCTGAATATCCCAACCCTTTAACTGTCCAACCTCGCTCAACGCATTTTTCCAATCCTTAACGGTGTCCTCGTCATGCAATTTTTCATGTGATCTGAAGGCCTCTTCAAAGCTTCCAGTTTGATGGCGAACATCAGATGGTGTGACATCATAAAAAATAGGCATTACTTTCAATCCAGTGGTTTTTCTGCACTCCACAATTTGCGCCAACTCGTTAAGGCACCATTTGCTTGAAGCATAGCCTCTTGAGAAGACAGGAATAGCAATTTTGGATTGTTTTATCGCTTTGAGAAGTTCAGGTCCAGTTTTTTCTCCTTTCCTAAGTTCTTCATCGTCTCTAAAAGCTCTGATTCCCGCACCGATGAGATTAACATAAAGATAATCGGTGAAACCAGTTCTAGTGTCTGGACCCCTAAAACTTAAAAACACTTCGTATGCTAACTCTGAGGAAGCAATATTCGGTACTGCCTCATCGGATGCTAGAGGACTATTTGAACTCATTCCCAATAAAAAAAGCAAGAACGCTTCACGACGAAGTTGAAAGATCAGGCTAGATCTATGTGGCTGACAAACTCCTTATACCTCTGTATGTAATCCCTAACTGGAGAGAAGTAGCTATGGGAGAGGAAATTTCCCGCTCCATACATAGAAGCAGCAACGCAAGTGCAAGGTCCTTTCCTCCTTACAATTATTGCAAGAAGACAAAATCCGACTGACTTTGTGACGCTATTGCCCCACAGTTTCCCCCACACAAGAAGGTAATGCAAGGTCATGTCTGCGTTTTTGTTGAAATCTGTTTTTGTGGGTCACAACTCACATCACATAAGTCATCTTGTTTAGTCTCCATTCCAACTTTGCCCAGGAGCAATCGGCTTCCAGCTTTACAAAAAAATGTTAATGGTATTACTTTTACGATCTTCAACAATTACTAGACTTTTAATTACTAACATTATGTTTGAATTAGGGAATAGATTTAGCATCCTATTTTTATTATTGTAGAATTATTATTTTGCTTGGTTTATAAAAAATTTTACTATAAAAAATGTTTAATTAATATCACATAGAATAAATGATGAATCTACATTCCTTCTCTTCGTTAAAGAAATGACTATTCTGGCAAAAAATATATTTCATTTAAAAAAAAATACCAAAAGTGATATATAATTTATATTAAAAGAATGTCTGAACTTTTTAAAATTTTATTCGAACATCTTCTTGATTGATTCCATCTACTGTTCGGTTCAAATGCTGCAGTAGTAAAAAAAATTGTTTAAAATATTATTTTCTAAATATTTATAATTCAATATTTCCATATAAAAAATATTTACTTGTAAACTATCAAATTATTCAATATGATGCAACTGTTAATAATCTTTGCGTGTGTTTGTTTCATCCCATTTTAATTGTTTTAACATCTTATTTTATTCCTTTTTAAATAGATAATAAAAAAAAATTAATTACTTTATATATAAATAAATCAAACAAATATAATAAAGACGATATAAATAAAAAAAAATACATATAGAATGAACCCCAACCCACCATGCTAAATGGACTATTAGCTGTCGATAACTTATTTATTTATTCATTTGCCAGCTAGCTGCCAGTACCTTGAAACCGACAAATTCAGGCTGCAGCGCGTTTTGTTGAATTCTGTTTTTGTGGGTCACGTTGAAGCTTTTTAACCTAACATCACATATATTATCTCGTTTAGTCTCCATTCCAGCTTTGACTAGGAACAATCGGTCTTCCAGCTTTACAAAAAAAATTTAGTGGTATTACTTTTACGATCTTTAACAATTACTAGATTTTTAATTACTAACGTTATGTTTGAATTACGGAAATAGAATAATATCTATTTTTATTTCTGCAAAATACTATTATTTTGCTTGTCTATAAAAAATTTTATTATAGAAAATGTTTATCCAATATCATAGGAATAAATGATGAATTTAAATGATTATTCTTGATAAAAAATATATTTTATTTAAAAATATATCTCTAATAATAAAATAAATAAATTATTATTCCTTTCCTGCTTTTAATTTCATTATAGTTAACTAAACATAAAAGTATCAAAGAAAGGGACAGTAATTACTATAATTTGAGCATGGTTTGTTTCAATGAAAAATATATTTTTATTATTATTTACAAAGCTGAAAAAGGTCCATTTAAGTGGATAATATTTTCTTTATAAATAATAGAAAACAACTTATACTTATTTTTTAAAATAAAGTTTTTTTCCAAATTATTATTTATAATAAATAATATTTTCTTTACATACTTAACTCTGTTATCTATAAAATTAGTTTCACACACCAAAAAGTCTTATTTCACTTTTTATATATCATAGCCAAATACAAATACAAATACAAGTCATTTTCAAGAAAATGTTTCCAATAAAAAGCATTTTTACTTGTTAGGAAATTTTTCTTAATATAAAATGGGCCTTAACTTCTCCAGGAGCGTCCCAATTTAAGAAAAGTAAGGTCTACTCACCTCATGCCTATTTTGATTTGATGTTTAACATCCTTTGCCCCCTTTGAAAACTAAAAGTGGGCAAAATAACCAATAAAACCAAAAAATCGAATTGAAATCGAAAAACCAATAAAAAAATATGGTTAATCGGTTCATTGGTTTCGATCAAGGATTAAAGTTTTTTACTTTTTTGGTTTCGATTTATAACAAATAAAACCAATTGTTTTGGTTAACCGATCCAAAATGTCTATTTATATATAATTTTTTAGAACATTTATATAATTTGGAGAATATAAGAAATTGTACAACTTTGAATTCTTAAACTATTAATTTAAATATGTATTAACTGTAATTAATCATTATATAATATAATATATCTACATAAATATCCAATCCAAGTTCATCAAACTGTAACATATTTATGCCATCTTCGATCTTGGCTCCTCTATTTATCTTATTTATTTATAGTTAATTACACCAGCAAGTATCAACGTTTAAGAGTAAGTTCATTTAAGGTATCAACATTTCAAGTGGTTAAAGGAGGTATCAACGTTTTACAAAGTGAGTTAAATGGGGTATCAACGTTTTGCAAAGTTTGTTTAAGGTATCAACATTTTGTAAAGTTTTCAACCAAGTTTCTAAAATTTCAATAATAAAAATATTAGTACATCATTTGACTTACTTTGCAATACGTTGATATCTCTTTTTAACTATTTAAAACATTGATACTTTAAATAAATTTTTTTCACACATTGATTCCTCTTTTGAATTACTTGAAGCGTTGATACCTTAAATGAACTTATCCCTAAACGTTGCTACCTTTTGTTGTAATTTACCCTAGTTATTTATCAAACCCCATATTATAATACCAAAAATTCAAATCTATCACCATAACTTCATAATATGACTTTCCAAAATTTGGTTGTAGGTTCATGCCAACCTTAAAAATTTTCCACATACTCCTTAATTTCATCGAACTACAATAGATATTTGTGTTATAAATCAAAATCTCTTTGATAAAAACAATTTGTATATTTACTTCATGATATGTCTTAATAGTCTCCCAACTCAACAAATTAAATTAATATCAACCTTCAATGTTCAAATAAGCCCTTACATCATCATCATATATCTAACTGCATCTACATATTATCATTAATCATCCATCTAAATCACCAATCATAACATCAACAACTCAAATTAAAAATTTACCTTCAATAATGTAAATAGCACATTGGTTCAAAATCACTATGCCCTTTCCACAAGCAATTGACACAAGTTGTCAGCCTCTATATTCTTTTCTACCACACTTTTGGATTTTTAAAGCCTAATGTCCCAATTAATGTGTAGAAGAAATAAAAAAAAAATTAGAAGGTTATAATATCCTTAAACATATAACATAACGGGTAGGATGTTTTACCTTGTGAATTGTGAAGAGGGACTAGACTACTAATGATCAATGGTGGGGTCTATATTGGAATATTGGTAGGGTTTTCTATACAACTGGTGACATCTACCTATATTATTGATCCAAATCTTTGACTTTGATATATCATTATAATAGATCGAGCCCAGATAGTTATATATTATATCTTATTTCATTTTTTTATTATTTTTCTTTTACTGTTCTTTAAAAAAAATAGAAATGTAGGACCATTTAATAGTTTAAAAAGAAAGCTCGCCATAGATTTTTCAATACCTCATATTTTAAAATTTTATTTGACTTCCTATTGTCCTCTTTAAAATAAAATAATTATGGAGATATTTTAAAAAATAAGTGATGCTTAATACTTTATAGCATTTTATTTAGTAAAGTTTATTATTATTTAAATTTTAGGAGCTTCCATATGTAAACTTTCACAACTCACTTTAAAAAAACAAATGGCAAGATGAAAAAAGAATGAATGTGTTAGTCGATTGATATCGCACCTAATGATATGACTATCTTTTTCTCTTACAACCCATCCTAAAACCAGATACTCTAAAGTTTTATCAACCTAACACATCAAGGCGAGCGAGGACCATGAATGAATCAAGATGGCCATTATAAGCAAATTTATACAACTTCATCAAAGTGCATATGCCAAAATTCTAATACCATATTGATTGGAGACAAAAGGTGTAATCCCCCAAATTTTACGTAATCTAATTTTAATAAATACTAAAAATGTAATATAGAATTATATAAAATATTTGGAACAAGTAGTAAAAATCACTCCAAATTTTTCTCGATTTAAAAATGTTAAAGTGTGAATGAATTTGATTATAGTTAGAAAGATTAGAATCTCTACCAATAAAAATTTTTTCGAAATACAAAACTGTAACTTCTATGATCTCAAATAATTTATAAAACGATGATAAACCGATCGTTAATATAAATTATTGAATCATTTTTCCTTAAGTTCAATACTTAGAAAATAATCCTACGCTTGTTAAATAATAGTGTTCAAGCTATTATGAATCTATTAATATTAAGTAGCACTAGACAAAAATATGTTGTTATTAACAAACTAGTATAAATAATTCCTATACAGTAAAACATAACGTTTGGTAAAATGATCAATAGTTTAACAAGACATCATAGCTAACCTTAATTATAAATCACAATAACAGACGATTAATTTTTAGAACCTACAAGTTATAAAAATATAGACTAAAGATAAATTACTAGAATTACAAAAGATACGATAAGATCGCAAATAAATTGCTATCTAAGAATTTAGATCTTGAATAAATGTTTAAATTACACTAATTTTCTAATTAAAAGATTTAGAGATGTTAGAAATTAAAAATCCTGGGTTGCCAATGTAACCTTCAATAACTAAAATTGAACAACTTAGCAAATGTGAAACTAATACCAAAATATATGATTCAACAAAAATCTTAGAATAGATCTATGAATTGTAATAAACTCATTCGTAGCTTGAAAAACCCAAATAAAAATTTCCTTAGCTTTAATAGATACCAAAAACGAGATTTCGTATCTCAAATGAAAATTTTAAGATATAATTAGAAGTAGCCCTAAATTTCAAATCCGATGAAATATAATCTATTAATAGTACTTATTAGCATAAAATAATAATCCAAAGTTGAACTATTAGGATTATAAATATACGATGGATACTAATATAGACCAATAAATATAAGTCTAGATCTCAAATAAAAATTTCAAACCCGTTGTTATACTTGTTAGGAAATTCTATTGAACTTGAAAAATCTAATCACTAAGTTAAATACAAAAAATAATTAATCGTGTAAACTTTAAACTAAAAGTTTGAAAATATAAATAATCTAGAGTTTTTATAGTAATTTAGATAATTTTATCTAGATAAAACTCATACGTAGCGTTATAGATATATTTATAAATTAAGATTAGCAAAATATTTTAGTTAATAACTATTAAATAATTAATAAGCAAATAAAAATAAATAAATAAATAAATAAATAAACTTAATCGCTGCAGGCTTCACGCGCGGATGAAAGAATTAAGCTGCGACTTCACGCGCGGATGGAGGAATAATCACTGAGCAGAATTTCCCTCGCGCATGGAGATCACGGACGCTGCAGTCCTTCTATTCCCACGTATAGCTCTTCACGTGCAGCAGACCGAGCATAACAAAATTTGTCCCATGCACAAGGCAGCAGTAAGAGATGACCGAGCATCCCTTTCCATGCACGGCAGCAAGAGATGACGAGCAGCAGCAGCCCCACACGCCTAGCCAGCTACACTCCACACACGCACATCTTCCACACACACGCACAGCAAGCAGCTGAAACAGAGCCTTGGGAAAACAGAGCAACAGCTGTTGGACATTCTCGGCTGCAGCAAGTTCTAAATGTTATCCAACTTTGCTCTGAATTTCACACACAAATTCTACCCGAAAAGGACACCCCAACCAACCCAAAAGCTACACCTATAACCCACATTTAATTGGCAAGAATTATAGACCAAATAGAAGAGGAAAACAGTTGTAAATTAAGGTGGAAATTCGTGATACAACAGCAAAAGACTCCCCTGCTCAGAGATCCGAATTTTCTTGCCCAACTTTGATCCGAATTTGAGACCTAAACTTCAAACGAAATTGACCTACAATCCAACCACAACACTCCACATGTAATCAACAATAAATGAGGAAATTTCAGCTCAGATAAACAACCACAACCACTCCAAATATCCTTGCAAAAGTCGGAATCATAACAGCGCAACAAAAAAATTCAACAAAATACAGCAGCACACATACCCAATTTTAGCTCCGATTTTTGCAAGATTCCTAAGCTTAAATGAGCTGATATTTTTGACTAATTAAACACCAATAGAGAGCCTTTAAATGGACACTTTACACACCAATAATTAATTAAAAAATCGATCTAAAATCTGTCCAAAAATCAAGAGGAAATATTCCAGAAATTCCAATTTTTTTCAGACTTCAAACTTCAACAAATCTTGACCCGACTTTTACACAAGTTAAGCTCCTAATTTTACACACATAAATGGCATTAATTAGCTACCCAAAAAACACAATTAAGCCCTCAAAGATAGCCACAAATCTATCAAAACAAAGTCCAATTTGTAAACCAAAAATACCAAAATCGTATGGAAATTCCAGCTGCAATTTTGAATCTTTTCAAGCCCAAAACCCTTTCCTTAGCCTCCAAAACTTAGCCTAGTCTTAGTACATGTATTTAAGCTTAAGTTAGTTACAAATTGAGCTCATAATTCCCACAAAATCACCTCAAAAACACAGCTACAAAAAGAAGTGCGTCCAGCCTTTTCCTTTTTCCTTTTCATTGCAACCTTCCACTTAGAAAGCTTAGTGTAAGATCAACCATAAACCCCTAGCTTACTTCTCATATCCTATCTACACACTAAGCACATCAAGAACATCAATTTCCCTCTCTAACAACATCCAAAACCAAATAAAAAGTCTTAGTTATCCTAAGATCCAAGAGGGGAAAACTAGCTTGACAAGGTAAGAATACTGGATTGCATTAGTAAGCTTCCATTATAGTTAATGTTGTTTAGTTAGAAACTCATCATCTAGCCTTTGATATAGGTTTGATTTTTGCTTAAAAAGAAAGTTGAACATCATTTTTTCATTCCAATCCAAGGTAAGTTCTAAACTACAACCTATCCTTGTTATATTTATGTATAGACTTTAGGATGAATTGTTTAGTATTGAAGAAAGGTTATGTAGTTGAAAGAAGTTGCTAATCCATTGATGAATTCAAGTGGATGGATGGTTGATATGTTAGAAATGTTTAGATATTATTGGAAAAGAAAAACAACAACTTAGAGGTATTATAAATATGGTAATAGTAAATTCGGATTTAGAAATAATGTGGACAAAACAAGACTCAAATTTCATCTAATCTAGTCTAAATTCATGTCTAATGCTTCTAAGACCTTATAGGAACATAAAACTTGATAAAACAAGCTGTAAAAGCATGATTAGGAGTTCTACATTACAAGAAAAGTATTATTAACAAATTCATAGAAATTACACATATTAATACCTCTATAAATTATGAATGAGCTTAGGATATGAATGAAGGCTTAAATGAGATCCTCTAAAATAATATACAATCAAAAGAAACTTAAAAGAATTAAACAATAAAAATTCCTTTTCTATAAGAATCAATACTTTAAGAAATTGCAAACAAGAATTCACTCAGTTTCACTCTTAAACTAACATCAATGTTACTGTTATTCCTATAAGTATAATTATGATTATTGCCATTATTATGACTACTAAGTAGTATTCAGTATTGATATATTTTCATCACGAGTCATGAATGATTATTAATACTGTTAGTTTCACATTAACGCCATTATATCTATATTATCATCAATACTATTAATTTTGTCACTAGTATTATTATTTACTAATAGTATTAAAATTATTGTTATTCTTATACTTGTATTTATTACTAATATTGATATTAACATTTCAAACTAATATTACTGATAATATTTATTAAACTTAGTTTGTATTGTAATAAAAATGAAATTTAAGTATAATAAAAATTTGATATATCTAAACTCCATAGACATACGATTTTATAACTTTTGAAAGGTATAGATACTAGAATATACCCTTAAATAAATAAAAATACCAATTTGGGAGACAGATAAGGTTGACAAGCAAATAATTAATAAATAAAAATCTTGTACTACAAGCAGAAGAACTTAAGAAAAGACAAACCCCTTGAATAAAAATATAGATAGCAATTAAAACCGAGAGAAATAAAAAAAATAAACAACAGATAAATATTCTTTACTATAAAAATTAAAACCTTAATAAAAATTGTATCAAATACCGATACGGAATAATTAGGCACCTATAAGGATTCAATTAAATTATTTAACGATACAATAATTAATATGACGAACTTAGTCTAATATCCGACGATAGAGATCAACACCTTTAAATTATAGGAAGACTTCTCTTACAGAAATAATCCAATAATAAATCTCTATTATTCCCTTTCATAGGAAAATAGATCAATTTCCGACTTCTGGTAGCTTATACAACAGTTTAGCAAGGACCACAGGTGAGTTACTTGACTTTATCACATTGTTATAATTGTGATAGCTGCACTTAGAATAATATATAGTCAATTGATATGTATGCGGATTGGGAATAATTCATGATGCGTAGTGTATGATTGAATGACAAATTATCATAATATAAGTGATAATTCTATTGTATGATAAATGTTGTATGAAGCATGTTAATGATTATCTGTAAGTTGTATGATCGCCTTAAACTTGATTAACAACTACTGGTACTATAAATGAAACGGACATGCATTGCACAATTTGCATGAACTGCATTGGAGATGTGGCAGCTTACTACGTGTTAGTATTTCGGTTCTCTAGTAATGCTTGGTTTTTCTAGGCAAGAGGCTAGTAGTTCTACGTAAGCTTACCTTTATTCCGTCGGTTCCACGGGACCTAATTGGAAATGAAGGACGTCGCCCATGGTATCACTATGAAATGACTTACACTTAGTGGAGTTTCTAAGGTGGCATTCATGTATACTTAGTTTCTTCTGGGTAGGTGAGCCATAATATCGAGTTCCTTTAACCCCGATGAAGAGGGCGTAAATCTTCATCCTGCTTTGGATTCTAAATCATCTAAGCTTGTAATGTGCATATGATTGATTGTTGCATTACATATGATTGATAATTATACTTGTTTGTTATTGGTCAATGTGTGGTTTGGTCAGGTTATCTCACTAAGCCCGTGGTTCGCTAACACCCCAATAGTTTTTGTGCAGGATTATTACTAGCTGGGATTGGGCTAGAAATGTGTGAAGAGAGCTTCTCCAACGACTCTAATTGAAGATAGAGATATAGGATATTGTAAACTTAGAATGTAAACTGGATAAATTTTATATTGTGAAATTTGTAAGTTGTAGTTTGAAACCCATTTTTTCTATTTGGTAGAGGATACCGATTCTTTGCGATCTTGGTAGAAATTGGAAAATCGGATCCCATAGTTGAAATCCTGTAATATATTATATCATTTATATGATAAACATTGATAAATAAATAGTCTTGTACACTCTGACATACAAGACGGCTCTCATGTTACGGGTGCACACGTGATATGATAGCTTTAGATAAATCCTACTAGGCCCCCATTTGGAGTCGTGACAAAAGGGATTTGTAGATTTGCACCTTCTAGATTGCACGATCATTTAATTGTAATATCGCAATATCGGTCCAACATCAAGTGGAAGCTTTTGAGTGAAATGTTTGAAAAGACCCATAAAATACCTATTATTCGACTAATTCACCTTGGGCACTTGCACAAGATTTCTCATTCACTTGATATGGCGATATAACTAGGATAAATTCATAAACCGGGTTTACTAGGGATTTTAAAGACTTCTAGGTGTTATGACTATGATTGGTTCGTTGCTGTTGTTGTTGCTATTATAGGTTTCTGGCTATATATAAATTTGGGAAGTTTCCTGGTGGTTCACTCTTTATTGTAATTGCAATTCCATTACAGTTTTATTTTTTATGAATGATTATTATAACATTTACTCGATCGTAATAGCGATTTCATAAAGAATTCTTATTACAAAAAATATTAAATGGCCATCCCCTTCTCAAATTTATGAATGGTAATTTAATATTAATTTTTTTAAAATACCTAAATTTAAATTAAAAAATTAATAAAAGAAAATCCCATTACAGCTCTATTTCATTTCTCGGTAATAAGAGTTTCATTACATCATTATTCATTTAACAAAGCAAAATGGGTTACTTCATAGTTTCTCTGCTATCTCAACAGATGGCTTCTTAATTTACTTTTTAATATTCGTGTTTCCTCTTTTACATTTTTGTATGAGATTCTTTTGTTATATGGTTTCCTCTATCATATTTTGCAGGCTCTTTTAATATGGTAAGGGCCTCTTTTACTTATTTAGTTTCCATAGTAACAATAATGTTATATATTCCAGGTGTTATTGGTTTATTGGAATATAATTAGAATTATGCTTTTATTATTGAGAATATTTATTTCTTGTTTGATTTAGTACTAGGAATGTTTATTCCATAAATAGATCATGAATCTCTGCTCCTTTCCTGATCATGATATGAAGGAATTTTTTTTTTTTTTTCACTATTACTGTATTCTAACGAACCAAAACATAACATTAGATAAATAAGTGTAATTGTCAAATTTGTATATTAAATTTTTCTATTTTTACAATTGACTGTTTAAAGTTTAAGAATAATATTTACCCAATAATTTATTATCCACACATTTATTCTATCATATTCACTAATATATATATATATATATACACACACAATATACCTCTTAAATATAGTTGATGTGCCTTTTTTTTTGCCATTGAAAAGGATACTTCATTAGATTAATAGAGAGTTTGATATAAGCTCCATAGTAGACAAAGACAAAAAACAAGAGTTGACAGTGTAAGAATACAAGATCTCTAAAAATGAAGATGGGGTCAAATCACCTAATCTTTAGATACATCTTCAACCGAGAAATACTTCATCAGCCAAATCAACCACGAGATGTTTTAGCTGTTGTCGGACAACTTGCCGACCTAATAAGAAATTACATGCAACAAACTCGTAATGTATGAGCACCTGCACCAGCTACACACACACAAGAAACTGCACCAAGAGTTCTAAGACTACCTATTGCATCGATACCGGTAGTACACTCCCCACTTAGTCCCTATCGTAGTACCTTACCTAACTTCAGAAGATGCAATCGATATTTTGATAAAACTTTTGGAAAATAGGACGAAGCTAAAGATTGGTTAGCACAAATAGAGTAATCCTTTCGTGCTTTTGAAGTACCAAAACTCAAACCCTAAACAGTGCCTGCACCTACAATCTATGTGTTATCTCTGTGGGAACCCCAACTACAAAATCAAGGACTATCCTAAGAAAACTGTTACCACTTGCTTTATCTACACAAAAAATATGACATTTTGGCTAAAACATGTTATGGGTAGAATAACCCACATATCAAGTCATTACATTCATCTTGTAATAGAAAGAGTGGAGGCAACAAAATAAATAGGGATAAGAACCACTCATAAACACCTTCACCTAGAATACATGTATAGAACCTGCAAGGACAGAGGGTTTGTGAGGAAGCCAGTGACGAGGAAATAGAACTCACTATTATAGAAGAGGATGATAACCGTGAATGCAATTTAATATCAGGTTAGCTTCGTACCTTTAGATGTTCGAATATCCTTATACATCGCTAAAGCTAAGAGAATAGTTCGTTGGTTAATAACGCTAGTAAGGTAAATAATCGTTCTAACTTAACATAGAATGGAGAGTATAGGATTGTAAAAAAAAAAATTAAAAACAATTAGTACGAGTTAAACGTAGAAACCAAATCAAACCTCATCCACCTTGTTGACACTAAAAACACCAAACTTAAAGAAAATTAAAAATGTGACTAAAAGTTAGAACTGTTGATAATAAAAATTCAAAATACAATTTCCTATAAATTTTCGCAGTCAATAACAAAATGAGACATCCTTATTTCAACCTTGTAAAGATGATCATGTCAATAAAAATTATGAAACATTGATATCTATAATAAACAAGAAAATATGAACACTGCATTTTATATGCACAATGTCATATATACATTCATGTAAGGATGGAGAAGTGAATCTACAACCTTTTTTTGTTTAGTTGTCGTATCATGTGTGTCGTGTCGTAATGTGTCGTCTTAGGTTTGGAGTTGAGCCAAATCAAGTGCCAGTCGTCCGCTGTCTTGGTTGAGTTTGAATTTTCTCCAAAAGTCAGGTAAATGAAGATTGAAATTGTTAAACTAAATCTTATTGATTTATATGCTATATTGCATGAAATATTAGACACATAGGATTGATAAAATGATGAAAATTCTCAAAATCACCAAGTTAAGAATAAACAAGAATAATAACTATTTATGAAAAAAAGAGAGAGAGAGATACTAAAACAACAATAAATCTCAATACATTTTGATGACACAAGTCTTCTCATACGTGAAGAATGCTAACAAGATATGACACACATCTTCTCACCAGTTCAACAAACCCCACACATATAATAAGTTTTGAGGACAAAACTTTTTTTAAGGGAGGTAAGTTGCAAACCACATAATTTTTGAAACCTTCAGAAAAAAATCCTATAGCTAAATACCGAAACCAAAACTCTAAAATCAACCCAAGTTAAAACCGAACTCTAGAAACCTTAAACAAGATCAAATGTAAAATTTCATAACCTTAAGAAAAATGAGCACCTTTAAAAACAAAACGAAAATCCAATAATCGTTCAACTCAACATCCTAATGCTAAGTAATTCATCTATCTGACCTCTAATATGTAAATCGAGACAATATGTCCAAATAATGTTTAATAACCAAATAATACAAAATATTTTTTTAAAGTCTAAATTTGGCTAGTTAAACGAAACTACTTCTTAACACGCAAACCGAGATAATCTCATCGGATAACAATTAATAACAAAATTATAAAACTCTAGATTCTTTTGTAAATCTTATAGTCAAAATTTTAAATTAATACCAAAAGTCAAACCGAGTCAACAATTAACCTTCAAGGACATTGACTCGATTAGACAATCCCAAAAACTGTAAATATTAATAAATCATAAAAATAAAGTAAATTTAATTTTTGAACCAAAAATATAAGTATAACACAAACCCCAAGATTTTGTAACCGTACGAATAAATCGCAAAGCTTGAATTGAAATCGGATCCCTAAGAGTCAACTTAGTTAGCCTAAGATATAGAGTGTTTAGATCTGGTAATCCTGTGCTTAAAACCTTAAAACAAAAAAATGAGTCAACCATATATTATAGTTCGGAATAATATCATATAATCTAAAAAGATCATATTCAACCAAAATTCGTCTGCTTCGAACCTAAACGGGATCGGTTTTCTAAAATAGGTCCCAACATGCAAAACAATTAAAACATTCAAAAAATCAATCTAGACTCGTAATGAGATAAAGGGATCATAAAATATCAATTATAGAATTTATTAACTTCTAAAAATATTATGTATTTTTTTTTTACTATCGGTATTTTATTTATCTAATCTATATTCACTTTACTTTTTACTACTATTCATTACTATTCATTTAACTCTACTTTTTCTTACAACCTATCTCTTATACGACCTACAAACCTATTTCTTACCTTTCCTTTTCTAATATTACTTTTCACTTAATTTCTCTTACACTTTACTTACTTTTTATACTAAAATTAATTTTTTTAATCTCTCCCTCTCTTCTTCCATTATGGTCGGCCACTCTTCCCCCTCTCTCATCACAATTTTCTTTTCTTTTTCAATTATTTTATTGTCTCTAAAAATCCACCACATTTATCTATTATCCCTTTCCTCTTTTACTTCTTGCAACTTTTCTTTAACTATAACAAAACTCTACCAAATTTTCTTCTCAACTTTTCTCCTCACAAAATTCTCTCCTAAACATCCTCCCTTTCCATAACCATACATCTTCATCTACCTTTAGGAAAATGTTCTAAACGCACACTTCCTAAACATAACAGAACTCTTGCAAAATCAAGTCTCTGATACCCTCCTCTCCCTCTCCTGTAAATCACACCACATACATACACATAAACACTCATTTGTTCTCTCAAATTTTCTTCCATCATTCATCTTAGGTAAACATTAAACCCCTCCTTAGATTATGTCAACATAACATGAAAAATGTGTAGGTTGCCATTTCCATATGAGATCCCCGTGAGCATAAGCTAGGGAATAGAAATGTGAAAAACAACATATTATTCATGTCATGTTCTTTTCCATGTTCCTGTTTATGCTCATAGATTGTTTTTTATGCTAACTTAACTATTTATCTACTAGTATGTATAAGAATACAAACATATATTTAGAGCCTAAAGCTCATTAATATAACATTTTATTTATACTCTTATTCCATTGCTTATTATTTATTTCTTATTTCGTGCAAATAAATAAGACTAGTCAATCTCTAGTCTTAGACTTGTCCTAAATCAAGTCAAAACAAAAGGAACTTATCTATAATCTAAGTTATGGGGAGCCTTGAAAATTTATCTAAGACTCTCATGATTTGCTTATTTATCTGCTTTGCTTTATTCATGAGATTGGAGATATTCAAGTCTTAAGGAGCCTTGATGAAACCTAAGATTCCCAAAATTATTTCTTGCTATTCTTATTTTCTTTATGGGACTTGTCCATCTCTAAGTCATGGGTTCCCAGAAGTTTTGATAACAAGTTAAGACTTCTATATTTTTATTCTTATAATTGCTCAATTGATTTTTTATTCTTTTATTTTCCACGTGAGTTTATAATTTATCTCATAATATAACTATTAAGCTCATATTCATGCATGGTCATATGATGATGTTGTTGTCTTAATAAAATTTTCAAAATGATAATATGGATTATTTCCTTTTATATAAAAATGGGACTAAACTCTCAAGAGAAATGAATTTCAAACACCTAGGAGAATTTTCATTAAGACTTAAGATAATTGTTCAACTATACTCTTTCCAAAATATTAAATTAGATTTATTATAAATTTCTAATGTTGATAATCCTTTATTAGGCAAGTTTTTCTTAAAAACTTATTTATAAGGCATATGCCAATATTTTGATGAACACTATGAATAAAACAATTTTTCTAAAACAAACTTAAACATCACAAGTAAAAATCCACCAAGAAATGAAATCAGTATGCAACTTAAGGAACAAAGTCCTAAGAAGTAAATTCATTTTTATAAAGTTAAGAAAATATGAATAATAGTCATAATAATTAGACACCCACTTGTAATAAACTTAAAATTTTAGTTTTCTTCCAAAAACTCCCTAAAGATACGTGTGATAAAAATTTATTAATTAAATGATAAAGCTTAAAACATTTTAAAGAAGAAACAACTTAGAATGATTTTTTTCACAACCACATAAAGATTCATGTTTTAAAAAATAATTATTTAAAATAAGTTTGATATGGAAATGAAATATTCATGGACTCAAATAAATATAAAATCATGGTTTCCTTTAATTAAGTTTCACATTTGCAAAATCAAAGGAATAACATTTTATAAAAGAACCAAACTTAGGAAAACTTCAAGAGAAAATACACTTAGAGTTTTATATCACAAATAAGTAAAACCATGTCTTGTAAAATAAATTGTTAAATAAAATTCTTGAACAAAAAGAAGTCCTTTGAGATTTCAAAATATATATTGAACAATGATTTTGTTGTTAAGTTACATGTTTTCCAAATAGCGAATTTAATCACAAGTCGAAGGATGATTTTCATAAAACTCAACACTTCACAAAGATCGTTTACCAAATTTTACTTTTAAGACAACATTACTAGTATTATGCATATAATACTAGTTTATTCTATACTAAAAGGATTTTCATATATATAAATATCTTGGTGCTCGCTATAAAGAATTTAGATGATATAAAACTTGGAAAAATGCAAAACTAAGGGCTGGAACTTTCGAGTTGGATCTGTATCAACCTATTTCAAAATCTAAATGGCTTTAAATGTTAAAAATAATCTTAGAAATTTGATTAGGTAGAAAATGACTACTAATATGCGAAATTCCGAGTTAAAATGAGCAAGTCATGGCCATTTTGAATTGGAATTTCCACAATCGAGAAATATGATGTAAATACAATAAATAGAGTTAGAAAATTTTATACAACTTATATGAAATACCCATTCCAGGTATTTCTTTTGTCTAGGTGATGAGGAATATGAGACTCCCCTTCTTGAGGATTATTACGACTAATCAGATTGCGATATGGAAGAGTGAGTTTTCCCTCCTATTTTCGTTACTTTACTTGTGCATGTAAATAGTTGCACTAGATCTGTAGGTATAAGATAAAATGACTACGTATGGGGTTATGAATTTATATGTAAGTACTTTTATGTATGTGGGATAAAGGATGTTAAGCATATCAAAACCAACAAATGATTGTTTAAATACATTTTTAATATTATATGTTGCTTATGCATGTTTGATGCCTGTCTGATCACTCTCAAGTATACTTTAATTATACTCAACCTTGATATAAATTAAACGGACACGCATTACATCCATCGAGTCACATGGTAAAGATTGTTACTCCAATGCGAGGGATCGGAAGGACCAGAGGTCAAGATCAGTTTTAGGAAGTTAAGGCGTACCAGGGATACTACCCAAGGATGAGCCATGCTGATCGTCGCTATGAGCAAGAGGCCTGAAACTAGCAGTGAAGATAATGTAGATCTTTAGATCCGATTCCTTAACCATTGATACGGATGGCGTAAATCGATTCTATGTATAGTTTCCGAATATCTATACATAATTGTGTGTAACATGTGTTTATTGCATAGCATGCATCGTATATACGTGAAAATTAATAAACTTGTTTGAACTTATGGTACGAATAAAGAGAGAATAACTCACTAAGCTCGTTGTAAGTTTGTACCCCCATAGATTTCTATTGAACAGGTATGTTTGAGACTTCATTTGAGGATTGAGACATCAAGGAAATTATCAGTGAATTTTGAGTTTTTATGGAAGAAGTGGGAGTATAGGATGTATTTATATTCTTGAAAATTTCTTTATGAGAATACATGAACTATTATTATTTTGAAGATCACTAGGAAATGCATATATAGATTTGAAGATATTAGCAGGGGTATGCCCCTAAGATTTGTAATCGAACATATTTATGATTAATGGTTTACATTCCTCATGCTTTGTTACTTAATTGCTATCAATATAAATCGGGCTACTCCGACGCATCCCCTTTATTATGATGTACGTCTTGTGCATAATATGGATGTGACTAAAGTAGTCATTCCTAGGCTTTAATATTGTGTGCAGTAGACTGCCATGTTTAGGGTATCTCTCGAGGCGTGACAGTACCACTAACCACCTCTTTTAGGGGTGTTTACGGTTCGGTTAACCGGTCCGTGGCCCTATTTTTTTATCATAACCGTAATGATCGGATTTTCAATATCCTGATCATAAACCGATCCATTATGAACGGTTAACCGCCTTAATGGTTAACTGTTTTTTGCGGTTAATTTTTTCGGTTTCCGATTTTTAACTATTTAACATAATAGTTATGTAAATTTTACAGTTAACCATATTTTTAAATATGTCCGTAAAAAAAATAGATTATTTTTTTATATAATTATATTAAAAACTATAAATTAAGAATATAAGACATGTAAAATAGTTGTTAATATATATCGGTGCCATTAAGATAATCATCATCGTAGCCTTTTACTCATATGTTCTTATCTACCTTGATTGATTGAGCTTAATACAAAATCTCAATCAAACACTACGATTCCAATTTTTAAACATATATGCATTTGTTTCTTGTTATCTGAATCATTCATTTTAACATAATTCATATTGATAACACTAAAAAAAATAATTATATGGGCATATTATAAATTATGTATATTTATAATTAAGGATCGGTTAACCGAATCCATCAGTTTCTAGTATCTAAAAACCAAAACCGAAACCGAAAACTGAAAAAATTAAAAATGTTAATCCTAAACCGAAACCGATGGATCGGTTAATTGTTTTTTTTGGATTGGCTTCTCGGTTTCGATTCGGTTATCCTAAACATTCTGGTTTTTTTTTACACCCCTAAGCTCTTTTATATGTAGACCCTTAAATCTTGAACTGACAATTTTCCACCTGCAACAATATATATATATTATATATATGGAGTTGGCCTATATCCCACTTAAAGCAAAAATTCATTATTATGATAATTATCTATATTGTTGAAATATTATTATGACATTGTTTTCTTTCTCACAATTTTATGGAACTAATCTTAAATAACTATAGAGAAAGTAATTTTAGATAATATCCAAGTTTGAAATCATAGGGCACACGTTCCACTTAAGAATCACGGATCCAATCCACCTTATTCACTGATATTAAAGCTGATTTTAAACTTACTACATCAAAACGATAACGCTCAAGTAGTACTCCATCAATTAGGTTCTCAGTGAATGTCAAACTTCAATCTCTTTTATATCTCTACAAATAAACATATGACTAGTATCAAATAAATTAAAAAAAAAGATAACAAACTTGGGATAACAGATTTTTTCCGAATAATATATATATATATATGTGTGTGGTGTGTGTTCAAAAACTTCTAATAACTTTAACGAACAGTATGAATGTAAATGGTAGGAAGGATGAGATGAATTATTTGCTGCCTTTGGCTTGACTGCACCTGGAAAACCTCCACCATGACATGGCCAATTGGAATCTGCTCCAAACAGTTGCGAGATCATCGATATGTACTTAGGAAGCCCTTCAAAGATTTTTAACTCACGACTAATTGGGATGAGTTCATAGATTGAGTTTACTAAATTCTAAGACTCCTATGTGTTTATGATTATCATTCTTGCTATTTTTATTGTAATTATCATTGGATTAACTACATCGTAGTTTACCAATGTTTTGGGGTAAAATCAAATAACCGATTTAAGTAGTAAAAAAAATTATCAACATATATAACTTTAATTCTTTGTATTTTGTTATATATAAAATACTAATATCTTATTTGACTTATCTTCAAAAATTGATTTTTGCCAATATAAGTTATCCCTATAATGTTTTTTTATCATTTTTTCTCCCAACGAGCGAAAAGTTGAATCATGCTGATATAATTTATCCTATAACATCTTTTATCATTTTTTCCCCCAAAGGTTGTGATAGCTATCATAGCCCAACTAACACCCACTTTTATTAAGGAAAGAAATATAACAGAAAACAGGCCCAACAATTATAGTCCAGCCCACACGTGAACTTGGTCCACAATTATTACTGGACACTAATACAATGGAATACAAGAAAATCAAAACCCTCAAATGTTGTCTGTCTCATTCGTACCTTCTCTGAAAAGCTCTCCAAAAGGTTTGTCTCCTCTTCCTCTTCTTTCTTATTGTTCAAGCAGAAAGAAATTAGGTTTTGTTAGTTTTTTAATCAAGATTTGTATTTAATGTTTTATCAGTACAAACAATGAATTTATTTCTTGATCTATATGTATAAACGTTTTGATATTCAAATGGGTCACTAATTCTAGGGTTTGTGTTTGTATGTATTTGCATGAACTGAGATGAAAAGGAAAGAAGGCTTACTGGCATTCGAGCCCCAATTTAGCTCCAAGAAAGGAATAAGGAGGAACAAGGAACCAGATGTAGTAACAGAAAAACATGCTGCTTTGCTCCTTTTCGTTCTTTACTATTTATGAGATTTGCTCCTTCTGTTATTTTAGTTGAGGGTCTGTTTTATTGTTGTACTCTTAAGATCTACTATTGTATGCTTAAGTCCATGTACTATTGTATGATTAAGTCCAAGTATTTAACTAAGACTTTCATAATCTCTCAAATATTGAGGTATTTTTCGAGATCTATTGGATTTCATCTATTTATTCATAACATTTTACCCCTTTGATTCGGAAATCACCTTGTCCTCAAGGTGAAAATCAAGATAGCTCTATCGAAATGTATGAAGTGCTATCCAGGTTGCATCTTTTCATAACAATGAATCCCACTATACTAAAACTTGTCTAACAACTGCTCCTTGTTGCAAAACATCTCTAGTTCCCAATATTGCAACAGGTTTCAAAATAAGATGATTGTCAATACAATCAGATGGTAATGAAACATGTTCAACATGTTCCCCTATTGCCTGTTTTAGTAATGAAACATGAAAATCTAAGTGAATTTTTGACCCCTGAGGCAACTCCAATCTATAAGCAACTGTCCATGTTTAGCAATGATGCAATATGGACCATAAAATCTCTTTGACAACTTATAACTCCTTCGTTGTGCCTTTAATCCTCCTATAGGTTGCAGCTTGACATAAACAAGATCACTCACTTGAAAACTCTTCTTAATCTATTCTAATAAGTAATTTTTTCATACGTAATTGAGCTTGAGACAAATTGGCTTGCAACTCCTTTAAAATGTCATCCCGTGATTTTATTTCTGTATCTACTGCTTATAGTGCACTGGTCCCCGAAGTATAATCAATCATCTTAGGAGGTTCTCTCCCATAAAGAGCTTGAAATGGTGTCATCTGTGCACTGGTATGAAAACTGGTATTAAAACAATATTCTGCCCATGATAAAAACTTAGGCCAATGTGTTGGGCAATCCATTTCATAATTTCTACAATATTGTTAGAGACATCGATTAACCACTTCTAACTGACCATCCGTCTATAGATGGTATGTTGTACTCATTTTCAACTTTGTACCACTTAAAGCAAAAAGTTCACACCAAAAATTGCTAACAAAAATTTTATCTCTATCTGAAACAATCCTAGCAGGAATCCCATGTAGCTTTACTACTATATCAACAAACAAATTAGCAACCTTAGTTGCTTATAATTGATTGAAAGATAGCCACAATGGGAAAAATTAGTCAATCAATCAACCACCACCAATATCACTGAATATCCTTTTGTAATGGGTAACCCAGTGATAAAATCCATAGTAACTTCCTTAAATAACTTTCGAGGTAAATAACGGTTGAAGAAATCTAGTTAGGGATGTGGTCAAATATTTACTTTGTTGACACACACTACACTTCTTCACAAAATTTATTACATCAGATCGCATGCCTTAAAAAAAAACGGAGGAACTGAGTCTCTTAAAAGTTTTCAAAATGCCTGCATGACCTCCAATAGGAGAACTATGAAAGTGGGAATCAAATGAAGCGAGCAGACAAAATAAGTGACCCCCCAAATAAAGCAGACCATCCTCCTCGTTTAAAGGCCACTTAAGCTATTTTCCATCTACATAATTTTGCCATAGTTCCTTACAAATAATATCATTCTAAAAAAGAAACTTCAGTTTGGTAATGAAATCAAAAGATGGAACAATTATAGCCAGACAAGTTGTATCTAATTGATGTATGCATGAGAATGCATCAGCAACTTGATTTTCTTTTCCTGGCTTATATTGGATTTCGTACTCATATCCAAGTAATTTTACCAAATATTGTTGCTGTTCTGGAGTTTAAATAATTTGGGACAAAATCTCTTTAAGGCTCTTTTGATCTATGCATATAATAAAATGATGTCCCAATACATAATGTCTCCACTTTTTAACCGCTTCTACTATGGCTACTAATTCCCGCACATACGCTCCTGCTTTCTGCAATTTCAAACTCAACTTTTTGCTGAAAAAAGCAATGGTTTGTGTGCCTTGATGCAAATGCCTCAACTCTTACCCCTGAAGCATCTGTTTCAATAATGAATTCTTGTTGAAAATTGGGAAGTGCTAGTACTAGTATTTTCATTAAAGCTAATTTTAAAAATTCAAGAGCTTGTTGAGCTTCTATTGTCCACACAAATGCATCTTTCCGTAGTAAAAATGTAAGGGGTGCAACAATATTAGCATACCCCTTTACAAAACGGCGGTAATAACCCGTTAGACCTAAAAATGCGCTCAATTGCTTGATGTTAAGAGGCACTCGCCAATTCTTAATTGCTTCAACTTTTGCTTCATTAAGTTTCACGCCTTCATTTGTGACTAAATGTCTAAGATAATCAATAGATGATTAAGCAAAATAACATTTACTCTGTTTAACATAAAATCATCTTCTTTTAAACATTGCAAAACTACTGTCAAATGATCCTCCAAAGATTTGTTGTACACCAAGATATCATTAAAAAAAATCACAAATTTTCGAAAAAACTTACAAAAACAATTTGATTCATGATTGCTTGAAATATCAATGGAGCATTTGATAATCCAAAGGGCATTGTAAAAAATTCGTAATTCCCCTCGTGTGTTCGGAAAGCTAATTTATGTACGTCAAATGGAAACATCCTTATCTGATGATATCTTACTCTAAGTCCAACTTTGAAAAAATTGTGCCCCTAAAGTTCATCTAAGAGCTCATCTATCATTGGAATTGGGAATTTATCCATGATAGGCTTGATTAAGAGCTCTACAGTCTACATGAAATCTCCAACAAATATTCTTCTTTTCAACAAGGAGAACTAGAGACAAAAATGGACTTGTACTAGGTTGTATAACACTTGATTCCAACATTTCTTCCACTAATTTTTCTATCTCAACTTTTTGGAAATGTGGATAACAATAAGGACGAATATTTACTAGTTGTGATTCATCTTTAAGATAAATATGATGTTGAATATCACGAAACGGTGGTAGTGATGAAGGAGTTGCAAAAACCTCTAAGAATCTACCTAATACTTCATCAATATGGTATTGTTGGTGGATTCTATGGAAGAATACTCAGCCTGAGCCACCAAACTACACACAAATATATTGGTTTGAAACAACCAATTATTGTAATTGAGCTGGATGAAGTGGACTAACCATTTGTGTTTCCCCTTTGAGTTTACACATATGTCCATTAAGTTAAAATGACATAGTCAACTGAGAATAATCCATTGCTACTGGTCCTAAGTGTGTCAGCCATTTCCCCCCTAAAACCATATCTACTCCTTTCAAAGAAAGGACATAACAATCCACTGAAAAATAATGATTTTGAATCAAAATTTCTATCTGACGACAAATCCATGTGCACTCTAAAAATTCACCATTTCCACCATCACTTTGAATCTGGGAATAGCCAAAATAGGAATTTTAAGTTTCCTTACCACACTCTCTTGTAGGAAATTATGAGTTCTTCTTGAATCAACCAGAATGGATAAAGAATGGGATTTCACTATCTACTCAAGCTAAAAGTTTTAGGTACTACAATACCAGCAATTGCATGAAAACTAATTTCCGCATTGTTTTCTTCAACAATAGGAACATCAATTACTTCCTGATCTTGTAAATCCATTAGACCTTCCTCAAAATGTTCTTCCTCTGGTTGTACCAATAGCAAAACTTTGCTTTACAATGGGATTTCGATGATATTTTCCATCACATTTGTAGCAAAGAACCTTTTTTTTCCTTGCAATTAACTCACTAGCAGATAAATTCTTGACATGCAACCCCTTTTTCTTAACTTGCTATTGAACTTCTGCATTCAAACTAAGAGTGGGCAATATACTTTTGGACGTCTGATCATATTTAGGAACAGAGGATTTGTTAAAAATTGAAATGTTCGAAGAATTCTTATATGAAAAATTTGATTACATTGAATTCAATCTATTCTCATGCAATTTGGCTATGCTTACTGCTTGCAAAAAACTTGTAGGTTGAAAAGCAAGCACCTCTTGCTGTATCAACGGTTTCAAACCTGATATAAAGCAACTCCTAAGAAAAATCTCAGATAATCCACTAATACTGTTTGAAAAACTTTCAAATTGATGTTGATATTCTTCTACAATTCCACGTTGAGTCAATTTAGAAAGTTTACCCTGCAAATCCTTAAATTGTGATGGACCGAATCTGAGTTTGATTGCATGAATGAAATGTTCCCTATTACAAATCATACGATTATGATACATCCGCTGGTACCAATCATATGCTTCATTCTCTAATGCAAAAGATGCTAATTTCAATATGTCCTCTTGAGCAACTTTATGGAAGCAAAAAAATAGAGATGCTTTGAAAAGCCATTGATTAGAATCTCCATTACTAAACTTTGGCAACTTCAATTTATGTGTTTCATGTTGCCTCATTCATTACGCACTTCATGATTATTAGAAGATGACGATATTCCTATCTGATTTCCATTAGCCAAACTTCCATTTGCCTAATCTGCATAAATAGATTGAGACAATGCCTTCATTTGTTGTATTAAAACATTAATGCTATCATTCACTGATTTCTTTAAATTTGGCATCTCATGCACCATGCTGTCAATAGACATGCTATTCTTATCAACCTAATCTTGCAACTTAGAATACCTTCTTGTATTTTTTGCCATGTTCATCAATGAAAGAAACAAATGATAGCTATCATAGCCCAACTAACACCTACTTTTATTAAGGAAAGAAATATAACAAAAAACAGGCCCAACAATAATAGTCTAGTCCACATGTAAACTTGGTCCACAATTATTACAAGACACTAATAGAAAGGAATACAAGAATATAAAAACCCTCAAATATTGTATGTCTCATTTGTACCTTCTTCTAAAAAGAACTCCAGAATGTTTGTCCCCTCTTCCTCTTCTTCCTTACTGTTCAAGAAGAAAGAAATTAGGGTTTCGTTAGTTTTCTAATCAAGATATGTATTTAATGTTTGATATGTACAAACAATGAATTTATTTCTTGATCTGTATGTATAAACATTTTGATATTCAAATGGGTCACTAATTCTAAGGTTTGTGTTTGTATGTATTTGCATGAACTGAGATGAAAAGGAAAGAAGGCTTACTGGCATTCCAGCCCCAATTTAGTTCGAAGAAAGAAATAAGAAGGAAGAAGAAACCAGATGTGGTAACAAAAAACAGGCTACTTTGCTCCTTTTCGTTCTTTACTATTTATAAGATTCGCTCCTTTCGTTATTTTAATTGAGGGTTTGTTTTGTTGTTGTACTCTTAAGATCTACTATTATATGCTTAAGTCCATGTATTTAACCAAGACTTTCATAATCCCTCAAATATTGAGGTATTTTCCAAGATCTGTTGGATTTCCTCTATTTGTTCATAACAAGTTGCTAAGGATACTCAACTAGGGAAAAATATTTGTTGTCACATGGATGTTGTCAACACTCTATCCTAACAAATAGAAACTTGACATGTGTTAGTAAATTTAAAAAATAAAAATATCTCTAAAATAAAGCAAACGATCACTATTATTTTATGTACATATGGTAATCATGTATTTTCCGAAACAAGATGGTAACAGCAAATATGGGACAACAAATTTCCATCCCTCAACTAGGATCTTATACTTTACTCAAATTGCATGTCTATTTTCCTTTCCCAATGCATGTCCTTCTACTCCAATGGGAGTAAAGGAAGGAAGACATCACCCTGCTAAAGGAATGCTCTTTAAATTTCAATTCATCAATGCATATTATTGTTTGTTGGTGCAAATGTAATGAGATCTCAAATTCTGTACAGGTGTTGCCATCTATTATCTTATCATTTTTAGATTTTTGGAATGTATTAAGACTTTTTAAAGGGATTGAATTAATGAATTATAATGAATCAACTAATCAATTTCTTCATGTTTTTCCAATATTTTAATTATTTAAAGCGGAACTGTGAGTAGGTTAAGATAATTTGATTGGAATAAAAAATAAAATAATATCTACACACCAACACAAGCCATTTAAGAATATCACAAAAGCATAAGTTTGTTACATTCAATTTTTGGATGAAATATAAAACAATTATAAAAGATGGAACTAGTCAGTTCTCAAGAAAATTGCATCCAATCATCTGATTCATCAAAGAGATCTAGTTCTATGACAAGCATAGTTTTGGCCATAGACCACACTAGATAACTTACCTGTTTTTTGGTTAACCCAGTCCATTTTCAATGATTCGTATCTGAACTAATGACCATCAAAGAAATGCTAACAAAGATGAGAAACATTCAAGGATGAACCTAAGATGCAATTCATCTAAAAATTCCATTTGACAATCATGAACGAAATTAACTAACTTGTGATGGGGTTATTTTATTGGTATCTGTTTATTTAAGGATTTTGGCTGCAGTGCAAAAAGTGCTTGTAATAGCTTCCATATATACAACACAAGAATTGACTGCATGACTTCCTTTAAGCATATGTTCAAATCACTTCAAGGTTGAGCTTTTCCATTGCTGGCATCTGCTGGAGCCTGGAAGCCTTGGTTGTAAATTTTTCAATTCATCAATGCATATTATTTTATTAATATTAATCACAGAGGTATGATCTAATTTCAGCTTGTAATGTAATGTTGTATTAAATTAAGAAAAATTGGGATTTCAATCGGCACCTAAAGTATGTTAGGATTGGTGCAATTAAAGAATCTTAAGAACAAGCTATGTAGAAATTTATAATAATAAACAGCAACCATGTAGACAAAATATAAAACGCAGTTCTCAATAATCCTCTTCCATGAAATCTCTCTCTTTTTTTCTGGTGCAAATGTAATGTGACAACACTGCAAAGCAGTAGATAAGAACTATTTCATTTTAGTATGCAATTTTTGTTTTGCACAAGAAGTCTTCATAATTAACCTATCATCACACTGCTTTCAAGAAGTCTAGGTACTGGAACTGTAAAGCGTCAAGAAAAGACATGGGTGATGTATGCAATGCCTTATTATTAGTAGGGAAAAAAAAAAGCATAAAAGGAGTAAAAAAAAAATTATTCATAGCACTAGACAGGTCTAAGAGAACTTACAATTTGGCATGAGTGTTGACGCACTAATTCTGGGGAAACATATTCAATTTCGGGCAATCCGATACAAAGTAGGACCTCCCCATAGCTTCAGAGTTCGGCATCTCATGAATTCTCTCCAGTGAAGAGCAACCTTGAATAAAGAATTTGCCAATGACTTAATCTACCGGGAATCTCAACCAAATTAGGACAATGACAGACCATCACCACCTTTAATTTCTTCAAATTTGACAAATCGGGTAGTTCTTGAAGTTCTGAACATCTTTGGATTGTCATTGTTTTTAAATTGTGCAACATTTCAAGCCCATTAATTCCAGAAAAAGCGCAATCCACTATATCTAGCTCCTGCAATGATTGGCAACTACAAACTTCAAATAACGTCAACGCCGGGCAATTATCCATGGTCAAAGATTTCAAGCCTGGAGGGAGCTTTGGGATGCTCTTTAGTTTATAACAATCAAATATTCTTAATGTTGTAAGTTGAGATTTTCCAACATTTCAATTGTAGTGGGCAATTTTTGTATGGGAGCGTAATTAATGTTCAATACCTTCAAATTCTTCAAGTAACCAATTGTATCAGGAAGCTCAACAATCCCTGAAAATTCTAAATTTAGCTCAACCAAGGAAGCAAAACCTTCGAACAATTTTGAAAGTGCTTCTACCCTCGTGTTACCTCTCTTAGACTGCTTGAAAGGATTCACCGATCCTCTGAGGAAATTCATGGCATTATCTGGAAAGCCAAACCTGTCATGTATCAGGTGCCAAGAATAATCCAAAACCCTTAGTTTCTTCATAGGTGGCCAATTAGGAATTTCTGTGATTGCGGTGCCTCTAACATGAAGCTCCTTTAAGGATTCCATACAACTAAGCCTTTTCGGTAGCTTGTGTAGACTTGTACAGTAACTCAAGTTTATAATGATCAAATGCTCTAGCAAACTGATGGATTCATCGATTTCAACTAGCCTTGAACACCTATGAAGAATAAGTCGCTCTAGTAATAGGTGAGTTGAGAAGTTGGGAGTTTTGACCAAATTTTTACATCCGGTCAAATCTAAAACCTTCAAATTTTTAGCCTCCTATATAATGAAAACAAGCATGCAAGTAAATCTCACGATGAAAGAAGATCGTGAAAAATATATATAGTATGGAGTATTTGATTTACCTTGATACAGCTCCAACCACACCAGCTACTTTTGATTTTACTGAATGAGAGTTCCAATATCACTAATCCACAAATGAAAAGTTGCTTGTGCCATAGTTATGTGGAAAATGTTCCCAAGAAAGCCACCTTACCTTTGACAAAATGAATGGACTTTTCTGAAAAAACTTGCTTAGGTGATATTCCATGTCGTTTGCAGTGAGATCCTTTAACACGAAGGAGCCTTAGATTTGGTAGCATCGCAAATTCTGCATTTGAGATTGAGTACTTTGTTTTCTGGAAAATCAAGTTGGATTCCTCTAACATTGTCACTCCCCTGTAGAAATAGATGTTATAGATAAATTTAAACGGCGTTCCAAATATTTAATGCATTAATGTTAACCCATGATGAGAGCACAATCATTCTTTTCTGGCTTCCCAAAACCGCCAGGCCAGTACATGCTACCTCTTATTTTTTTCCGTTACCATAAAAAATGCTGATACCATTGTTCTGTCTATTTTCTTCTTACTATGTACAAATTTGAACGAAATCATTCACCTATAATAGTCAAATATGTTTATTAGTTCTTTTTTTTTTTTTTTCCCTCCAACAAGTATTATAACTCTAAGAGAAAAGAGAGTCCCAAAATTTTATAGCTTAAAACTATTAATACTAGTCTCTCAAGTTGTACAACAGTTAAATGTGTTTATATATACGTATATATTTTTTTCAACTACTTTGTAAATGTGCTTCCATAATAGAAAAATAAGGTACAAAGAAGAGACATTGATGGATAATAAAAACTTACCATTTTTTTTGTAAATAATTTTGTTGCTTCATCTTCATTCCACAATCTGCTACAGTTTTCAGGTTCATTATGTTCTCGTCGAACAATTTCTCTACCAAGATCTCTCAAATGGTCATGCATCCATATCGAATTGTCCTTTTCCATTTTAATTAGGGACATTTGTTGAAGAACTTCTATTGCTTCTTCCGGAAATTTAATCTCATCCCAAAAGTGGATTACAATTCCCTGATTTGCTCCAATGAAAAAACAAGCAATATCAATAAATATTCGCTTTTGATCATCATCCAATGCTTCAAAACTAATCCTCAACTTTGCACTGACTTCTTTATGAGGAACTTTTTCCAATTTTTCTATAGTGGAAGCCCATTCTTTCTTAGTCTTACCGCATAACAATGAACCGAAAACCTCAAGCGCCAAAGGAAGCCCTCCTGCTATCTCTACCATCCTTTGAGAAAGGACATCATATTCATTTAAAGGTTTGTCATTACGAAAGGCATGTTGGCTAAAAAGTTGAAGAGCTTCGTGAAAATTCAAGCAGCTAAGTTCATAAGAACGGTCTACTTTATACCAATCAAGTATGCTCTTGTCTCTAGTACTGATGATAATTCTGCTTCCAAAACCAAAATATTCACGCTCTCTATGAGAGCCTGCAATTGGAGCTTGTCATCAACGTCATCCAAAAAAAGAAGAATCTTTTTTTCAGGAAATCTTTCACGAATAATTCCAATTCCTTCATCAGTACTAGAGATACTATGTTCCCACTCCTTATTCAAAATGCTCGATATCAACTTTTTTTGTAGAAACTCCAAACCTTTAGAGCGAGTAATTTCTCTTATATTGGCAAGAAAGCAATGACTCTTAAAATCAGACAACAGATGATTGTAAATAACTTTTCCAAGTGTTGTTTTTCCTATACCACCCATCCCATGAATTCCAACAACCTTTACACTACCGATGTCGATAGTTAAAGTATTTAAAATTTCTTCGACATGATGCTCAAATCCAACTAAATAATCAGTGACGAACAAATAAGCTTTCTTTAATTCACGAATTATGCTGGTTACTTCTTTCACCAACTCTCCCTCTGCCCTGGAACACATGTAATGAAATGTGAATTAAGAATTTTTTTTTTCTGTTTATAGTAATTGACACAAAAATTCATCGTTGAGTGTTAACTCTCACCTCAAACTATATAAAAAATTGGGGGAAAAAAAACAAAATATACTGTCTGTTATGGATTTTGCAAAATCGAGAGGGAAAAAAATCAATCATCATAGATAAGCATTATGCAGCAAATGTAATTTTTTGGTTATCATATTCATATATAAGTATTACCTGCGGTAAGTGCCATTCTGAATATCCCAACCCTTTAACTCTCCAACCTCTCTCAACGCATTTTTCCAAGGCTCAATGGTGTCTTTGTCATGCAACTTTTCATGTGATCTGAAGGCCTCTTCAAAGCTTCCAGTTTGATTGCGAACATCAGATGGTGTGACATCATAAAAAATAGGCATTACTTTCAATCCTGTGGTTTTTCTGCACTCCACAATTTGTGCTAACTCCTTAAGGCACCATTTGCTTGAAGCATAGCCTTTTGAGAAGACAGGAATAGCTATTTTGGATTGTTTTATCCCTTTGAGAAGTTCATCGTCTCTAAAAGCTCTGATTCCCGCACCGATGAGATTAACATAAAGATGATCGGTGAAACCAGTTCTAGTGTCTGGACCCCTAAAACTTAAAAATACTTCGTATGCTAACTCTGAGGAAGCAATATTCGGTATTGCCTCATCGGATGCTAGAGGACTATTTGAACTCATTTTCAATAAAAAAGCGAGAACGCTTCACAAAGAAGTTGAAAGATCAGGCTAGATCTATGTGGCTGACAAACTCCTTATACCTCTGTAGGTAATCCCTAACTGGAGAGAAGTAGCTATGGGAGAGGAAATTTCCCGCTCCATACATAGAAGCAGCAATGCAAGTGCAAGGTCCTTTCCTCCTTACAATTATTGCAAGAAGACAAAATCCGACTGACTTTGTGACGCCCCACAGTTTCCCCCACACAAGAAGGCAATGCAAGGTCATGTCACAACTCACATCACATAAATCATCTTGTTTAGTCTCCATTCCAACTTTGCCCAGGAGCAATCGGCCTTCCAGCTTTACAAAAAAATGTTAATGGTATTACTTTTACGATCTTCAACAATTACTAGACTTTTAATTACTAACATTATGTTTGAATTAGGGAAATAGAATTAGTATCCTATTTTTATTATTGTAGAATTACTATTATTGTGCTTGGTTTATAAAAAATTCTACTTTAAAAAATGTTTAATTAATATCACATAGAATAAATGATGAATCTACATTCCTTCTCTTCACTAAAGAAATGACTATTCCTGATAAAAAATATATTTCATTAAAAAAAAAATACTTCTGATCATAAAATAAATAAATTATTATTCCTTTCCTGTTTTATTCCATTCAATTTAACCAAACGTAATATAAAAATAACAAAAAAGGGATTGTGATTACTATAATTTAAGCATTTTTTGTTTCAATGAATTTTTTTATTTTTATTATTTATTAAGCTGAAAATGGTCCATTTAAGTAGATAATATTTTTCTTTATAAATAATAGAAAACAACTTATATTTTTTTTAAAAAGTATTTTTCCAAATTATTATTTATAATAAATAATATTCTATTTACATACTTAACTCTGTTATCTATAAAATTAGTTTCACACACCAAAAAGTTTTTTCACACATTTTTATATATCATAACCAAATACAAGTCATTTTCAAGAAAATGTTTCCAATAAAAAGCATTTTCACTTGTTAGGAAATTTTTCTTAATACAAACCGGGCCTTAATTTCTTCAAGAGCATTCCAGATTGAAGAAAAGTAAGGTCTACTCACCTCATGACTGTTTTGATGTTTAACAACCCTTGCCTCCTCTAAAAGCAAGGAGTGGGCAAAAAAACCTGATAAAACCAAAAATCAAACAAAGATTGAAAAACCAATCCAAAAAAACATGATTAATCAATTCATTAGTTTCGATTAAGGGTTAAATTTTTTTATTTTTCCAGTTTCAGTTTATTCGAAATATATATTTATATATAATATATAAATATAATTAATATTTGAGAACATTTATATAATTTGGAGAATATAAGAAATTTTTCAACTTTGAATTCTTAGACTATTAATTTGGAATATGTAATAATTGCATCAATCATTATATACATATCTACATGAATATCCAATCCAGTTTCATCAAACTATAACATATTCATGCCATCTTCGATTTTAGCTCCTTTATTTTTCTTATTTATTTATTTATTTATCAAACCCCCCATTATAATACCAAAAATTCAAAATCTAACACCATAAGTTCATAACATCACTTTCCAAAATTTGGTCGTAGGTTCATGCCAACCTTTAAAAATTTTCTACATACTCCTTAATTTCATCGAATTACAATAAATATTCGAGTTATAAATCAAAATCTCTCTGATAAAACAAGTTCATATATTTACTTCATGATATGTCTTAATAGTCTCCCAACTCAACAAATTAAATTAATATCAACCTCCAATGTTCAAATTAGCCCATTACATCATCATCATATATCTAATTACATCAACATATTATCATTAATCATCTGTCTAAATCACCAAATCATACCATCACCAACTCAAATTAAAAATTTACCTTCAATAATGTAAAGAGTACACTGTTCAAAATCACTATTCCCTTTCCACAAGCAATTGACACATCTCATTAACCTCTATATTCTTTTTATCACACTTCTAGATTTTTAAGCCTAATGTCCTAATTCATGTGTAGAAGAAATAGAAAAAAAAAATTAGAAGGTTATGATATGCTTAAACATATAAGATAACGGGTGGGATGTTTTACCTTGTGAATTGTGAAAGGGGACTAGACTACTAGTGATCAATTGTGGAGCTTATATATTGGAATATTGTAGGGTTTTCTATACAACTAGTCACGTCTACCCGTATATTATTGATCCAAATCTTTGACTTGGATATATCATTATAATAGATCGAGGTTAGAATATCTATATAAATTATTATATCTTATTTCATTTTATTATTATTTTTCTTTTACTGTTCTTTAAGAAAAATAGATACGTAGGACCATTTAATAGTTTAAAAAGAAAGCTGGCTGTAGATTTTTAAACACCTCCTATCTTAAAATTTTATTTGACTTCCTATTATTCTCCTTAAAATAAAATAATTATGGAGATATTTCAATAAATAAGTGATGCTCAATGCTTTATAGCATTTTAATTTAGTAAAGTTTATTATTATATAAATTTTAGGAGTTTCCATATGTAAACTTTCACGACTCACTTTATAAAAACAAATTGCAAGATGAAAAAAAAAATGAATGTGTTAGTCGATTGATATCATACCTAATGTTATGACTATCTTTTTCTCTTACAACCCATCCTAAAACTAGATACTCTAAAGTTTTATCAACCTAACACATCAAGGCGAGCGAGGACCATGAATGAATCAAGATGGCCATTATAGGCAAATTTATACTATTATGCTTCATCGAAGTGCATATGCCAAAATTCTAATACCAAATTTATTGGAGATAAAAGGGATTTGTAGATTTGCACCTTCTGGATTGCAATATCATTTAATTGTAATATTGCAATAACAGTCCAACATCAAGTGGAAACTTTTGAGTGAAATGTTTGAAAAGACCCATAGAATACCTGTTATTCGACTAATTCACCTCGGACACTTGCATAAGATTTCTCACTCACTTGATGATATGGCGATATAACTGGGATAAGTTCATAAATCGAGTTTACTAAAGATTTTAAAGAGTTCTAGGTGTTACGACTATGATTTGTTCGTTGTTGTTGTTGCTGTTGTTGCTGTTGTTATAGGATCTGGCTATATATAAATTTGACAAGTTTACTGATGGTTCACTTTTTATTGTAATTACAATTCTATTCTTTATGAATAACTATTACAACAGTCAATTTATTGTAATAACAATTTTATGAAGAATTCTTATTACAAAAAATATTGAATAGCCATCCCCTTCTCAAATCTATGAATGATAATTTAATATTGCATTTTTTTAAAATACCCAAATTTAAATAAAAAAATTAATAAAAGAAAATCTTATTACAACTCTATTTCATTCCTCGGTAATATGAGTTTTATTACATTTTTATTCATTTAACAAAGCAAAATGGGTTACTTCATAGTTTCTCTACTATCTCAACAGATGGCTTCTTAGTTTACTTTTTAATATTCGTGTTTCCTCTTTTACATCTTTGTATGAGATTCTTTTGTTATATGGTTTACTCTATCATATTTTGCAGGCTCTTTTAATATGGTAGGGCCCATTTTACTTATTTAGTTTACATAGTAACAATAATGTTATATATTCCGAGTGTTATTGGTTTACTGGAATATAATTAGAATTATGCTTTTATTATTGAGAATGTCTATTTCTTGGTTTCATTTAGTACAAGGAATGTTTATTCCAAAAATAGATCATGAATCATCTGCTCCTTTCCTGATCATGATATAAAGGAATTGTTATTTTTTTTCCACTATTACTCTATTCTAATGAACCAAAACATAACATTAGATAAATAAGTGTAATTGTCAAATGTATATTAAATTTTTCTATTTTTACAATTGACTATCTGAAGTTTAAGTATAATATTTACCCAATAATTTATTATCCACACGTTTATTCTATCATATTTACTAATATATATACACAACGTACCTCTTAAATCTAGTTGATGTGCCCTTTTTTTTTTTTTTTTGGCCATTGAAAAAGGGCTTCATTAGATTAACAGAGAGTTTGATACAAGCTCTATAGTAGACAAAGATAAACAATAAGAGTTGACAGCATCAGAATGGAAGATCTCTAAAAATGAAGATGGGGTGAAATCACCTAATCTTTAGGACACATCTTCAACCGAGAAATACCTCATCAACCACAAGAAGTTTCGGCTGTTGTCGAGCAACTTGCTTGCCTAATAAGAAATTACTTGCAACAAACTCCTAATATACCAACACCTGCACCAACTACACACACACAAGAAACTACACCAAGAGTTCCAACACCTCCAATTGCATAGATACCGACAGTACCCTCCCCACTTAGTCCCTATCAGTACCTTATCAGAAGATGCAATTGATATTTTGATAGAGCTTTTGGAAAACACAACAAGGCTAAACGTTGGTTAGCACAGATAGAGTGATCCTTTCATGCTTTTGAAGTACCAAAATTCAAATCCTAAATAGTGCCTGCACCTACAATCTAAGTGTTATCTCTGTGGAACCCTAACTACAAAATCAAGGACTATCCCAACAAAAGTGCTACCACTGCTTTATCTACACAAAAATATGACATCTTAGCTAAAATGTGTTATGGGTGGAATAACCCACGTATCAAGTCATTACGTTCATCTTGTAATAGAAACAGTGGAAGCATCAAAAGAAATAGGGATAAGAACCACTCGAAAACACTTCACCTGGAATATATGTATACAACATGCAAGGATAAAGGGTTTGTGAGGAAGCCAATGATGAGGAAATAGAACTCACTATTATAGAAGAGGATGATAACCATGAATGCAATTTGATATCAGGTTAGCTTTGTACCTTTAGATGTTCGAATATCCTTATACATCGCTAAAGCTAAGAGAATAGTTCATTGGTTAATAACACTAGTAGGGTAAATAATTGTTCTAACTTAACATAGAATGGATAGATATAGGATCATAAAAAAATTACGAGTCAAACATAGAAATCGAATCAAATCTCATCACCTTGTTGACACTAAAAACACCAAACTTAAAGAACATTAAAAATATGACTAAAAGTTAGAACTGTTGATAACAAAAATTCAAAATACAATTTCCTATAAATTTTTATAGTCAATAACAAAATGAGACATCTTGATTTCAACCTTTCAATGATCCATCAATAAAAATTATGAAACATTGATATCTATAATAAACAAAAAAATATGAACACTGCATATTTTATATGCACAATGTCGTATATACATTCATATAAGGATGGAGAAGAGAATCTGCAAACTTTTTTTGTTGAGTTTCTATGTCATGTGTGTGTCATGTCGTAATGTGTTGTCTTAGTTTGGAGTTGAGCCAAATCAAGTGCCAGTCGTCCGTTGTCTTGGTTGAGTCCGAGTCTTCTCCAAAAGTCGAGTAAATGAAGGTTGAAATTGCTAAACTAAATCTTATTGATTTATATATGCTATATTGCATGAAATATCATACACAGAGAATTAATAAAATGATGAAAATTCTCAAAATCACCAAGTTAAGAATAAACAAGAATAATAACTATTTATGAAAAAAAAAGAGATACTAAACAATAATAAATCTCAATATTTTTTCGACACAAGTCTTCTCATACGTGAAGAACGCTAACAAGATATAACACCCGTCTTCTCACCAGTTCAACAAACCCCGTACGTATAACAAGTTTTGAGGACAAAACTTTCTTTAAGGGGGTAAGTTGTAAACCTTAGAATTTTTTTAAACTCTCATAAAATAATCCTAGAGCTAAATATCGAAACCAAAACCATAAAATCGACCCAAGTTAAAACCGAACTCTAGAAACCCTAAATAAGATCAAATGCGAAATTTCATAACCTTAAGAAAAAAATGTACCTTTAAAAACAAAACGAAAATCCAATAATCATTCAACTCAACATCCTAATGCTAAGTAATTCATCTATCTAACCTCTAATACGTAAATCAAGACAGTATGTCCAAATAATGTTCAATAACCAAATAAGAAGAAATATTTTTTTAAAGTCTAAATTTAGCTAGTTAAACGAAACCGCTTCTTAACACTCAAACCGAGATAATCTCATTGGATAACAATTAATAACAAAATTATAAAACTCTAAATTCTTTTGTGAATCTAATAGTCAAAATTTAAAATTAATACCAAAAGTTAAATCGAGTCAACAGTTAACCTTCAAGGACATTGACTCGATTAGACAATCCTGAAAATTGTAACTATTAAATAAATCATAAAAATAAAGTAAATTTAATTTTTGGACAAAAAATAAGTATAACATAAACCCTTAGATTTTGTAATAATACGAATAAATCGCAAAGCTGAAATTGAAACCAGATCCCTAACATAGTCAACCTAGGTTTACCGTAAGATCTAGAGTGTTTAAATCCAGCAATCTCGCGTGCAAAACCTTAAAACAATAAAAATGAGTTAACCATATATTATAGTTCGGAATAATGTCATATAATCTAAAAGATCATATTCGACCAAAATTTGTTTGTTTCGAACCCAAACAGGATCAGTTTTCTAAAATAGGGTCCCAACATGCAAAACAATAAAAACAATCCAAAAATCAATCTAAGTCGTAATGAGCATTGTCCTAGTTTTACAACACTTGCTCATAAAAGTATCATCTATCGTAGTATTAGGATCGCCTGCTCAAATGAGTGCTGTCCTAGTTCTGGATCACCTACTCGTAGGAGCCTCATCCAGTAATGTATTAGGATCACTTGCTTAAAGGAGTATTGTCCCTCTTTTGGATAACCTGCTCGAAGGAGCACCGTCCTAGTTTTTGGATCACTTGCTCGAAAAAGCATCATCCAATCTATCTATTAAGATCGTTTTCTCAAAAGAGCACTATTCAATCTATCTTTTAAGATTGCTGGCTTAAAATAGGCGATATCTAATCAAACACTCCAATTTAAGGCTTGATAGCTCAAAGGAGCACATCTCAAGTTCATATATTAGCATCATCAAGTTAGCACAAAAGGTACATGATCATAATCCCCAATGGATCAAATGCAGGAGCTTATTATCTGCCTTCAAGTTCACCTTAAGCTTCAAAAAAAAAAAAAAAAAAGAGAGAGAGAGAGTCTCTCTTTTGTTTTTGTGGTGAAGTTTTATCAAACAACACCACAGAGAGGGACAGCTGTAGATATCCCATTTTTCTCCATTAAGGCTATAATATATAATAAAAACAAATACTATATTAAGCTAAAAATTTACTTAAAAAAAAAGAAGAAAATAAAAAAATATATAATAATAATAAAAGTTATGAAATATTAATTTTATAAACTTCAAATAAGTATCTTGCGCTTTGTACAATATAAGTTTAAATAATATATAATTTTGGATTCAATTAAATGGCCCATAATGGGCTGGACTATTTAATTTGGCCCATTTTAAAGCCTTAAAACTTATTTGTGTACAATCCAATTTGAGACATAGGCCAACAATCTATATGGATAAGTCATTGCATGCTACGTGGGAGGCCTCTACGCAGCCATGTGTCATGCTCCTCGTGGATGAGATGACGTCACACATGACGTCGTCATCATCTTCCTCCTTTAACAACTCCATGCTGCTTGCAGTTTCCTTGTTGGTCAGCCTATTTATGGCCATTTTTTACCACGTTTTCTTCATGATTTCACCAAATTAATGGTAAAATCATGAACTATACTTGGAGTGCTTTGAATGGAGACCATTTTTGGGTCTCGATTCAAAGTTTAAGGTAGTTAAATTTGAGGATGAAATTTGGGAAAAAATTAATTGAAAGACCTTCGAATCACCTTTAATGGTAGTTTTGAGCAAAATTGACCAAAATCAAGAACAATTAAGCTTCCTGGACATTTCTTTTGATGAATATGCTTGAATAAGCTCTTGGACTTGCGTAAATCACACAAAATCACCATTAACCATATTTGAATAATGAGCCCTAATTTCGTGATTTTTAGGTCAAGGCAATTATCTTGCTTTCCATCTTGATATGAGTTTGAAACCTATGAATTGAGGTTCCGAGATCAATATTCCATGAGCAATCACACTCAAAAGATCAAATTCGAAGTTTTCTAGAGAATTTCAATTCAATTGGACGTTCAAGGAAGCATCAAGGTAAGTTTAGTTCAATTGACAGCTTCAAATCAATCCAAGGAGGTCGGCAACCATATCAATCGAACACCACCGCCAACTAGGAGCTGTGAAACCACCACGTCTCAGCCAATTTCGAGACCAAATGAACCACCGGACTCTATAAAGGACCATAAACAACCTGTCCGACGTCACCATGCCCAAAAGCACCACTGAAGCCACAATTTTTAATCCCGCCAACCGCCTGTTCCAGATCTACTTTGAAATCGATCCAAGTCCAAGACCCAAGTCCGAGACCCACGCCCGAATCCGTGTCCGCATCCATCCTTCCTGCTTCAACCCGCGCATGCTTGTAATCTTGGTAAGTTTCTTTTTTACTTTATTCAATAATTAATTAATAAAAAAAGAAAAATAATAATAATGGAAAAAAATAAAATGAAATAATAAAATCACTGATTTTTATAAAAATATGTATCTTTGCATTTTTAACGATTAAATATGTAATAAAAAATAAATAGGAATCTAAAATACTAAAGTGATTTATTTTATTGCTTAGAAAAACCATATTTTCTTAAAACAAAATCAAATTGATAGTTCATGAGATAACATCTTGAAACTCAATTTTTGCTAAATTATGAAATTTAAAGAAACTTTGAAGTGAAAATAGTTCAAAAAGCTAAAAGAAATCAACCCAGTAATATTCTTATAAAAAACTACGTTTTATCTAATTCTGATTAGCGAGAACGTAGGTACTTCTGGCGCGACATAAAAAATGAAAAAACTTTTTTCGTTTTTTTTTAAATATTGTATTGATTCAATGATTATTATAAATATTGTTTAGATTTGTAAACTTTGACGATAAAATGTAAATATCATAGTTTATACATTAGTAAAAATTTTAGCATAAAAGGGATAAATTTTAATTAAAAAATTTCAAGTAGTAACCGTATGGTCTTGATATAATAGCCCTCGAATCTATACCTAAACTGATTTTCAAAATTGGTTTTAAATGTAGACCTATAGCTAAGTTAGAACCAACCAACTTATTTGTTCTAATTCAGAAATTTTTCTGACCATGTCAAGTGGCAACTCTTTTTAAATTAAACATTTCTTTCAGTTTTAGTCGAAAATCCATGTCAAATGGTTAAGGTTTGATATAGATCAAACTAAAAAAAAATCAAACCAAAAAAAAAATATCCAGCTCAACAAAACCCATATTCAACAAGAAGCAAGAACAGAAACTTTACAGCTGAGTTGAAGATCAGGCTAGATCTAATGTGGTAGACAAGCTCCTTGTAACCCTATGTCTAATCCTTCATTACTTTTCAGATATTTTAATTTCTTTGAGTGCGTTCCGTTGTTGTCTCTTTCATTGTCTTCAGTGGGTGCGAAAGCCGGTGCACATGTAGTGGCTATTTTGGGTCTGTTTGGATTGTCTGTTTTTCATCTGTATCTGTATCTTTTTTAAAAATATGTGTAAATATATTCTATTTGCATCTAAATTTTATCTATATTTGTTCTATTTGATCTTTTGATGAGAACTGTCAACTTTTTATTATCTATATCTATTTCTTGATAAATAATTTGTTAGCAAAAAGTTTGAAAAGTATTTGTATCTGCAGGAAAAAAGCCAAAACAAACAGACCCTTTAAATGGATATTAGCTGTCAGTTTCTCGAAGCCATCAAATTTGGGCTCCCACGCTTCATTTTTTTCCTGCAAATTTAGATTAACAAGTGCGAATTTTGTTGAAATCTGTGTCGCTGTCACGTTGACCGGGAACAATCGGTATTCAAACATCGCGAAAAATTTTTAATCGGTATTACTTTTATAATATTTAACAATTACTACGATTTTTAATACAATTTTACTAAAAACAACGAAAAAAAAGAAAACAGCAATTGCTATAATTAATTTCTGCAATACATTTAAACAATTTTTACCATGTTAAGTAAGTAATTAATCATAATGGCAAAAATGTTGATAATAAGAAAATCAATTTTGGTAACTTAACCATTCACTATGTTAGATTGAGTCATTATATTTATTAGAATGATGGTTTCTATAGATGTATGATTCATTCTGTGTGGTCACACACACATTTTATGTGGATCTTGTGCTTTGCACATGACTTCAAAATGTTGATGAAGAGACAACATTTGATGATGAAATGGTTCAAATAGAGTGACAAAGAGGAGGAATACACGGTATCAGTGTCTCAAAGATACAAGTAACAAGCATGTTCTTGAGCAATTGGAGTGAAACTTGTCTAATATATCTATTTGATCATTGAGAGTAGAGCCTCATTTATGTAATATTGCTTATCTTTACTCTCCAAAAGTTGAATACAGGGAGTGACTAAATATTTATAAACATTTAGAACAAATAGCAACATTTATATCGTCTCAATGATTAATGGATTAATGGATGTGAGACTTGTATCATGCTTATGATAAATGAGTTTATTATGGATCAAGACCCTATATACATGAGTGAGAGAGATTGGTTGCGGTGAACCAATCCAAAAACCTTTGCTCTAACCCCACCAAGTCAAATATAGAAGTCATCCCAATAAATTGAACCAAATTCGCTAGACCTTGCTACTAACCAATGAATCTAAGTCCAAATAAATAAATAAATAAATAATAATATTTATATTTTTGAAACCCGTTTACAGTGTCTTAATAAACTAACTGGAAAGTCTCTTAATAAAAAATGGACACTAGAAGATTAATAAGAGATTGTAGGCAGGGTAACTTGAACTAAAAGCTCTGGACCTCAAGAGTTATATGTATGAATATATTATTAGAGACCGTAAGAATGATAAAACACATATTCAAAAACTTATAATAACTTTAACGATAAGTATGATTGTAAATTGGAGGAACGTAGAGATGAATTATATTCGCCGCTCTTGGCTTGACTTCAAATGGAATGGAGAAGATTCCCAGAGGTTATCGAATGCATCTGCAAAACCTCTTTCATGACATATGGCCAATGGAATATGTTCCAAACTGTTGCGAGATCATCAATATGGACTTGGGAAGACTTCCAAATATTTCATTGGAATAAGTTCATAAACTGAGTTTACTAAAGATTTCTAGGACTCCTAGGTGTTATGATTACGATTCATTTTATTATTGTTCATTTACTATTATAATTTTTCCATGAACATTTGAGAAGTTAAAATGCTTACTTCATTGTAGTTTTTTTTTCCGATCACAGCAAATGGTTTCTTATTGAAGCAAGTTGTAAGGAAGGTTCTTATTTATAGGTGAACGATGGGGTTAGTTTATTTTGGAAGCTACTGACAGGAGGTCATGCTTGAAACTCCAATTATGGAAAGGTTTAATCTACTGCATTTCATTCATGTCAAGCTGATCAAGAAGAAAGTAAGATTATTGCCAAAACTTAATAATTCATAAGTGTGTCAAGCACTAATTACCAATGCCAAAGATCTGATGGTGTATTTAAACGTTACTTCTACTCGAGCGGCGCTCTGTTTTTTATCAATGAAGCTTTTACAGGAACTAGGAAATATAAGAAAATTCTTTGTTTCTGCAGGAATAAAGTACTGAGATCTGGCCAGTTTGTAGACATCACCTTCAGGAGTTTTCGCTGGTTGAGGTGTCAATTGACTTTAAACCTCTGACCATGTCCATAACATCTGAAACAAGAGAAAAGGAAATTTTTATTAATCACCAGGTCTTTGGTATTTCCATGAACAAATACGTAACATGGAGAGTGACAAAATGGTGGTCAAGTTAGCACCACAACAATCTCATTTAAAGCTTCAAACTTGTAAATATGGTGTGAGTTATCATATTTAACCTTGAAAGTTCATTATTTGTTCTTTGGCAACGTTGAAAGCTAATTACAATTCAAGCATTCAATAAAAACCAGAAAGTTTCACAGGCATAATCTCTAACATTTCTTGACACCAAACATAGATTCATATAGCTTGTCCACTTTCCGTTTAAAATTGAAAGGAAGAAACAAGTCGGCTACGAAAACAAGAAGATTTTCCTAAGAAATTTTCCTTAATCTTTTGTTAGCATCACTTTTTTTATGGATTTATTCATATGCTTAAAGGACCTAACATGTCAGTCCTGCTCTAACATAAATAGCAAGAGCTGATTTTGATGATTCAAGGCATACTTCACGTTATGCATATGCACTAAAACAGCACAGACCATAATTGTCGAGCCAAGACTTGATGAATAGTCTTTAGGTGGCAAAGAAGATGCAACCCACATCAAGAAGCTTCAAGGAGTTCAAAAGCAAGGTATCTAAAGTAGAAGGCAAGATGATGACCTAACAAATAGATGAGTATCATGAAATAAAACTACAAAGCAGATGCAAAAAATTACCCTACATCCATGTAATCAGACTTTTCTATAGGTAGTAACATCATAGCACTAAACAGGTCTAAGACAACTTACAATTTAAAATGAGTGTTGCCACGCTACTTCTGGAGAATATTTTTTAATTTCCTACAATCCTCTACACAGTAGGAGTTCCGCATAGCTTTAGAGTTCGGTATCTCTGGAATTCTCTCCAGTGAAGCACAATTCCAAATGACGAATTCGTCCAACGATTCTAATCTACCGGGAATCTCAACCAATTTAGGACAATTATGCACTTCCATCACCTTAAGCTTCTTCATATTTGATAGATCTGGCAGTTTTTGAATTTCTTCACAGTTGATTATTTTCAATTCTGTTACATTGTTCAACATTTCAAGCCCATCAATTCCAGAAACAGGACAGGTTAATACCATTAACTCTTGTAAAGATCTGCAGCTACTAACTTCAAATAACGTCAACGACGAGCAATGCTCAATGGACAAAGATTTCAAGCCTGGGGGAAGCATTGGGATGCTCTTTAGTTCATAACAACCACAGAGTCTTAATGTTGTAAGTTGAGGTAGTGCACCCAAATCAGCATGCAAGTTAGTGATTCGTATAAAGACCATTGTCAAGCTCTCTAAATTGGTTAACTTTCCAACCCACCATGGGGCAGGATCGTCTACTACAAATGGAGAATTTTTATTGGTACGTAAGAACAAATTCTTCAAATTGATTAGGCTTGAAAGATCCGGGATTCTTGGCAACTTTGAAGACCCAAGTCTTAATGAAATTAAAGATGGGGGTAACTTTGGTACATCAATCAAATGGTTGCACTCCGTCGCATCAAGGGTAAAGAGATTTTCCAACATTCCAATTGTAGTGGGTAATTTTCTTATGGGAGTGCTTCTAATTCAATTCTTCTAAATTCTTCAAGTTACCAAATGTGTCAGGAAGCTCAACAATCCCAGAGTCCGATAAATTTAGCTTAATCAGGGATGTAAAATCTCCAAATGATTTTGGAAGTGCTTTTATCCTTGTGGCACCTAAAATAGCCTGCTTTAAAACATCCACGGTCCCTCCGAATGAATCCCTGACATTATCTGCAGCGTCATATCTGTCCAATGCCTCGTAAGGAGAGTAACTGAAAACCCTTAGTTTCTTCATGGGTGGCCAATTAGGAATTTCTGCTATTGAGGTCCCATCAATATGAAGTTCCTCTAAGGATCCCGTACAACTAAGCACTTTTGGTAGCATGCGCAGACTTCTACAACCTTTCAAGTTTATGATGATCAAGTGCTCTAACAAACTGATGGATTCATCAATTACAGCTAGCCTTGAACACCCTTCAAGAATAAGTCTCTCTAGTAAAAGGTGAGATGAGAAGTTGGGAGTTTTGTCCAATTTTTTACATCCGCTCAAATTTAAAACCTTCAAATTCTTAGCCGTCTGTGTAATAAAAACAAACATACAAGTAAATCCCAGATTAGGACAAGATCATTAGTATATATAAAGTATGGAATATCTGATTTACCTTAACAAGACTCCAACCACTCCAGCTACTTTTCATTTTACTATGCAGAAGTTCCAACACCACTAAGTCCTCAAATGAAACGTTGCTTGTGTCATACTCATGCGGAAATTCATCCCACGAAAGCCATCTTAACTTTGACCAAATAAATGGACTTTTATGCCAAAAGTTGAACGTTCCTGGTCGTTTGTAGTGAGATCCTTTAATGCGAAGGAGCCTTAGATTTGGTAGCATCGCAAATTCTTCATTTGAGATTGAGTACTTTGTTTCCTCTCGAAAATCAAGTTGGATTCCTCCAACATTATCACTTCCCTGTAGAATTAGATATCGTTTTAGATAAATCATTTGGGGTTTCAAATGTTTTAATAAATCAAAGCTAACTCCATGAGAAGCATGTTTATTTCTTTCCGGCTTCCCTTAGCACTTGACCAAGTTGAGACAGTAAAATGGAGATAGTAAATATTCATCTATGGCTGTATGAGCTCTATTGTCTCGTTATCTCTCTTCTCTTACTCTCTCCTATTTATTAACATATAAATTTGAACGTATTTATTCAGCTATAATAGTAAGGGGAATTAAATTTAAATCCATCATATGAGAATAATATTTATACCATTAAGAATAGGCCGATTTGTTTTGCTCTTTATGGATTCTTTTCGTACTAGTTCTATTCTTCGTTTATAGAGAGTACAATTGGTGATAATTTAAGGCATGCGATATATATATATATATATTTTCCTATGTTGAATTTGATAAGAAACTCAATTCCATTTCTATATAGTAAAATTTGGAGGGGGTGTTTTGCATTTACTTTTAGTCCATCTTTCCGTTTTTAAAATCTAATTAAAAAAAAAAAAACCAACAAACATGTATTCAGATATATAAAGTAGTATTCTATGAAATATGTTCTTTCAAGTACATTATTAGCCCTAAAAATATTAACTAAAGCAATTAAATCATATACTATAGTATTTTAGTTTAAAAATATTTAAGGACAAATGGAAACTATCGAATTCTCTCTCTTCCGCTCACACCGTATTAATATTAAAATGTCATCAGCCATTCTCTTCCGCTCATTCAGTATCCCCACATTTAGTTCTTGTAAATTACTTATATCCTTGATTTTTTTTTTTAATATAAAGTTCATTGCTTTATTGCAAATTGCTGAATTTAGACTGTAAAATTTGGAATTTTATATGATTTAGTATTGTATTTTTTGAATTAATTATAGTTCATGATTTTCTTTTTTTTTTAATAATTTTTAGTTATGATTTTTTGTGATAAATTTGAATTTTCTAGACGAGCATGATTTGAATTTTTATTGATTTTTTTCTTGTTGTAAAAATTGTAAATTATATAATCATTTTCGTATCTCTTTAATGATTCTTAACCTATAATTTATCTTTGTTTCATACTTGGCATATAATTATATGATTTAATAATAACTTCTTTTTTTGTGGAGATGCAATTCAAACCTGTTATTTAAGGAATAGTTTATGTTATTGTTCTATCTTTTATGTAATTGTATCTACAATTTTCCTCATACATTAGTTTTTTTTTTTTTTCCAAATACCGTGATTATTTCCATTTATATCTGATCAGGAATTAGTGAGTAATAGCTGTGGTGACGATTTTGTTAAAGAATGATAGATGATTTTGACTTAAAGTAGCAAGTGAAAGAATTTCTAAATAAGATGTAATATTCAAGATTTTTATACTCCTGTGTATTTTGGATTGATAGTTATTAGAATGGTATATCCTTAAAAATGATTTGAATTTTATGTCATGCATATATATCGGAATTAATGAGTTTACTTAGTCTAACAAATATTCGTGACTAATTTCATATTTATTTAGTATTTTATTTGTACATTTATTTTGTTTTTCCTTTATATTTTTATATATTATACTTTATAATTAAACATTGTAATCATTTTATGTATAATATAACATACTATTTTGGTATTTTATTTAGTGTTGTTAGACCTGAGTTGACATATCCAACTCAATCCGGTTGAACTTGACCCTTCCTTGAGACCAAGCTAGTACAACTCAATTTTATCCATTGATCCTTGACCCTCTAATAAGGTTGTAAGTGAGTCGAGATAGCTCACGAACTTATCAAGTTCAACTTGGTGAAAACTTAAAGTTGACTCATTTACAATCTAATTGTGCTCAAGCTACTGAAGTGGATATCAAGCTCGAGTTCAAGGGTCAAAATACTCAGCTCGATGAGCTCGAGAGCTTAATCGAATAGAGTCAAGTTCAAACTTATCGAGTGTTGAATTCTCTTTATGGTTAAATCAATATTTAAAAGAATAATCGAGCTTATCGACTATTAAATCGAGTCAAGTTCGAATTTAAATATCAAAGCTTGATCAAGTTGAAGTTCAAGCTTCAAGTTTTGCATTTGAGTCGAGTTCAAGCTTGGTATCGTATCAACTCAAATCAACTCGTTTACAACCCTACCCTCTAGCATGTTTGAGTGAAGGCCCTAGATTAAGTCTAACAACATTGATTTTATCTTTATACATGCGTCATTGGTGTCTATTTATGGGTATATTTAATGTTGTATGATTTTATAGTTTAGCATCATTCAAGTTATATTAGGACTATAAGTGAGTCAAGATAGCTCTTGAGTTACTCAAGTTTGACTCGATGAAAGCTTGAACTTAACTCGCTTATAATCGAGTCGAGCTCGAGTTCAAGCCACTCGAGTAGCTACCAAGCTTGAGTTTGAGCTTTAAAATACTTGGCTCGTTGAGCTTGTAAGCTTAATAGAGTATTAAATCGAGTTGAGTCGAGTTCGAACTTATCGAGTACTCAATACACTTTATAGTTAAATCAATATTTAAAAGAATAATCGAGCTTAATCGAGTAGAGTTTGAGTTTATCGAGTATTAAATCAAGTCAAGTTCAAGTTTAAAAATAAAAAATCGTTTGAGTTCGAGCTTCAAATTTTTCATTCAACTCGAGTTCGAGCTTAATACTGTATTAACTCGACTTACTCATTTACAACCTTATGTTATACATTTTTGGGAACTGATGTTATTAAACCATAAACTAATTATATTTTATCTATTTATTTATGTATGCATGTATATTGTATATCTTTGCCTCTCTTTGTCTTTTCCTTTTGCTTTTTAACTTGGGGATTTAAATATCAATATATGCTAAGAGAATGGACATAAACTTACCATTCATACTTTTATAATAGAAAAATGAGATAGTAAAAGAAGGAGACATTGATGAATAATAAAAACTTACCACTTTTCTCGTAAATAATTTTGTTGCTTCCACTTCATTCCATAATCTACTGCATTTTTCAAGTTCCTTATGTTCCTGTCGAACAATTTCTCTACCAAGATCTCTTAAATGATCATGCATCCATAGTGAATGGTCCTTTTCCAGTTTAATTAAGGACATTTGTTGAAGAACTTCTAGTGCTTCTTCTGGAAATTCAAACTCATTCCAAAAGTGGATTAAAATTCTTTTACTCTCTCCAATGAAAAAGCAAGCTATATCAAGAAATATTTGCTTTTGTTGATTGTCTAATGCCTCAAAACTAAGCTTTAACTTGGCACCAACTTCTTTATGTAGAGCTTTCTCCAATTTGTTCACATTATAAACCCAATCTTCTTTACTCTTGCCACATAACAATGAGCCAAAACCTCAAGAGCTAGAGGGAGCCCTCCTGCTATCTCTACTATCTTTTGAGAAAGGTTAGCAAATTCCTTTGGAGGTTTGTTATCGAAAGGCATGTTGACTAAATAGTTGAAGAGCTTGATGGAAATCCAAGCCTCTAAGTTCATAAGAATGGTCGACTTCAAACCAATCAAGGATATTCTTGTTTCTAGTGCTGATGATAACTCTACTTCCGGAACCAAAGTAATCACGTTTTTCTATAAGATCTTTTAATTGGAAAATCTCATCAACATCATCCAGAAGGATAAGAACCTTTTTATCACGAAATCTTTCACGAATAATTTTAATTCTCTCATCAACATTAGAGGTACCACTTGCCCACTCCTTATTTAGAATGTCAGTAATCAACTTTATTTGTAGAAACTCCATACCTTTAGATCTAGCAGTTTCTCTTATATTAGCTAAAAAGCAATGACTTTCAAAATGAGGCAATAAATGATTGTAAACGACTTTTCCAAGCGTTGTTTTTCCTGTACCACCCATCCCATAAATTCCAACAATCTTTACACCATTGATTTCGGTAGTTAAGGTATTCAAAACTTCTTCGACATGATGCTCAAATCCAACTAAATAATTAGTGACGAGCAAATAAGCTTTCTTTAACTCTCGTATCACCACATTGGTTACATCTTTTACCAGCTCTCCCTCTTGTCTAAAACACATATGCAAAGAAACAAGACTTTATATAAATATTTTTCCTTTTAGTAATTGACATGAGAATTGATGATTGATAACTCTTACCTAACAAACTCTATCAATATTTCAAGAAGAAGAAGAAATGAAGATGAATTATATATAAGTATTACCTGCAAGTGCCACTCTGAATATCCCAACCCTTTAACTCTCCCACCTCCCTCAATGCATTTTTCCAATCCCTAATAGTGCTCTCTTCAAACAACCCTTCATGTGATTTGAAGGGCTCTTCAAACTTTCCGGTTTGATTACGAACTTCAGATGGTGTGACATCATAGAAAATAGGTATCACTTTTAATCCAGCAGTTTTTTTGCACTCGACAATTTGTGCTAACTCCTTAAGGCACCATTTGCTTGAAGCATAGCCACTTGATAAGATGGGATGCTAACTCCAACGATGCAATATCTGATACTGCCTCATCGGATGCTATAGGACCTTTTGAAGTCATTTTCAATTAAAAGCAAGAACCCTTCACTACTTAGTTGAAAGATCAGGCTAGGTCTAATGTGGTTGACAAGCTCCTTGTAACTCTATATCTAATCCTTGTTAGTTGGCCTTTAATGCAGAATTTTCGGAAAATATTATTATTTTCAAATATTTAAATTTTTTTTCTTAGTGGGTTCGGTTTTTGTCCTTGTCCCTTAAGTTGTCTTAAATGGGTGTGAATGCCACTATGTAAAATGGATTATTAGCTGTCAATACTTTTCTTTTTTTTTTTTCTCGTTTTCTTTTTATATTTTATTTATTTACTTTTATTTTTCCCCTTGACTAGCTGCAAATTGCCTGAACCGACAAATTTAGGCTCCTCTGTCCCATTTTGTTCTGCAAAGCCCTTTTTGTTGATATCTGTGTTTATGGAGCACTTTGGAACTTCTTATCCAACATAATATGAATTACGGTGCTTAGCCTTCAACTTGGACTAGGAACAATCCGTTCCGTCTTCCAACTTTACGAAAATTTTTAGTCGGTATTATCTTCGACAATTTTTAACAATTACTACAATTTATAATACAATTTTACTAAAAGCAATAATAATAATAATAATAAAAAGAAATTTCCTGCTTGTAAAACTAAATCCCTTCACTTTTTCCAATGTTCTCCTCCCCGGCACCGGTTTTACGTATAATATGGAACAGTATATGTGACGTGTAAAATCTTAAAAGATGTAAGAGACTAAAGTGAAAAATTATAGAGATAAAGCTGTGAGGTCATGAGGGAGAAAATGTCCTCAAGATGCTATTGTGACCCTTATAAAATGGGGTAAATTATCCAAACACCCTATAAATTTTATGGGATATGACATTTTAGTACATTCGAATAATTTTTACTGGTATTGTTAAAATAGGATCGGAGGTTTGACTCGAACATATCAATAGGTCAGGATTAGAGGTCAAACCAAGTTCCACCAAGGGTCAAACTGATGTTAATAAAAAGTAAAAATATAATATACATTTTGACAGTGAAAATCAAATGTATATGATACACGCAATTAAATTTATATTTAAATCAAATCCATCAATTAACTATTAAATTAATACAAAGCATATAGTTTGAAAAGATAATAAAATATAATAATTATATTATATTTTATAAATTTACAATATAGTATGGATATATATTAAAAACTCTGGTAAGTTTTTTTTTAATTACACTTCAACATGGATTGGATTGACTGGGTCACTATCTAACCATTTGAGTCATCTAAATCAATTTGGGTCGATGTTAATCTGAGTTATATACATGGATCAACACACTATCATGATTGATTCCAATTGAACCGAATCAAGCTAACCCAGTTGGTCCAGGTCCAATAACATTGATTTTTACTATGTTACTGAAGTATTTAGGAAAGATTATATAGACATCTCATAAAACCTTCAAATAGAAAAGTGAGCACTTACCCTAACAAAAGTGTGCGGCCCACGAAATTCAATTTGATATGGGCAATAAAATATGAAAAATAAATATTACATCATTTTTTAATGATATCATCGTATGTGGCCCATTTTATAAATAAATTGCTGGACTTACATATATTATAAATAAATTAGATATATAAAAGAAAAATTCCGTGACATTTTTTTTCCCTTGTTTTTAATTAGAAAACAATAGAGGCAGCAAGTCATAAAATAAGGGGTTCTCCTCCTATTAGAGAGGTTAAGTATTGGTGTTTCTAAAAGTTGGGTGTTCTTACAATTTTTAGGGTTTTGAAGAGGTGTGTCTTCTTAAATTATTCAAATAATAACATCAGGAAAAAATCCAGATAACATGAGAATTTTTTCGGATTTGTGTGCTAATCTTTCAAATGATATATTGGATATTGTCCTGCGTTTGTCAAATTAACACTGGTTTTCGATCCGGTTCCGGATACTTGGAATCGGTCAAGATTTCTTTCTCTCATTTTAATAACATTATCAATTAAAAAAAAACAAAAAAAGAAACCAACAGCAAAAGTAACTTACTAGTTACCTCTTCTGTTTATCTGTCCAATCTTTTCCTCTCGTCGTGCCTTTGGCTTGCAGCTTAGGGTCTGTTTGGATTATTTGTTTTTTATCTATATCTTTATTTGTATTGAAATAATATATATAAATATATCTGATTTATATTTATTTTTTATTTATATTTGATCTATTTGATATTTTTATGAGAACTATCAACTATTTTTTATCTGTATCTATTTCTTAATAAATAATTTGTTAGAAAAAAATTTGAAAAATATATCAGTATCTGTCAAAAAAAGCTAAACAAACAAACCCTCCGTGTTGCAATTTTTATTTTGTGAACTACTCTCACTCTAATAATGACCATAATGGCTTGTCCCTCGCTTTATCCACACTTTGTCTCGCTTTACCGCTTTGTGAGCTGCTTTTGGGAACCTTTATGTTTCTTCCTTTTACTTTTAATTAACTATTCTCTTTCCCTCTAATAATGGCCATAATGGCCTGTCAATATTCAACACATTAATCTCTCTTTGTTCCTACCGTCTCTCGATGTGTCTCGCCGGCTGCCTTCAATTTTATTTTTCCCATTAAAAACATTACCATTTTTTTACATAATAAAAGAAATTACGAAATAATTTAAAAGATAATATCATTATAAATAAAAATTTCACAAATTTCGTTTTCATGAAATTAAACCTAAATTCTAGTAAAATATGTAACTAGATAATTGAGTTTTGAAATTGATTAAGTATATATGTACTTAAAAGAACTTTTCGTGTACATTTATAATATCTTCGTCAAATTGGCTAATAGTGTCATCTTACTAGACATTTTTAACTGATATGACAAACATATTATTGTCACAAGAAATTTTTTTTTAAATATTGAATTAATTAATTTCAAAATTTAGTTAAATATGGATATGCATAGGTCCTGATTTTTGAAAATGGTAAGACAAATGGTCTGGGAAAAAAAATACATAATGGACAATCAGGACGTACATCCACATCCAGATTCAGCTCACACTCCTAAAAGTAATCGACCACTCACACATGAACAATTTAAATAAGAATCCATGGAAGCACAACATAAACCCTTATTAAGATATACCTACTTAAATTAAAAGGTGGAGGTAAACTTCACTCCAATATAAAATAATGTGTTGTAAGTTGGATCAACTCGATTATTTTATGTGAATCAAATAGCATCAAGTTTAGAGCTAACCAAGTTCAAGTTCAACAAAATTTCAAGGAATTGGATGCCAATTGACTAGAGTTCTAATGATTAAAACACAAGTCAAAAAAACTAAGCAAGTCTATAAAGTAGTTTGGGATATGAGAAATTCAAGAATTTCAAGTATTGGAGCAGCTGAACCTGTACATTACTGGCATATAATTGAAGAATAGCCAGCCTTAAAGAATTGAATATACGCTGGCTCCTACGCTGCTAGCCTTTATGGCAACGCCACCGGCATAAATGCCTAAGCTTTTGGCCTTCTTGTCTTGTAAAATTATTTTAGTTTCATGTTTTAATTGTCGGCCACCCAAAGTATAATGTAGGCCTCCAGCTTTCTTTTGGACGTCAGTTTTATTTTTATGTCTTTTCATATTTTTTGTTTTAGTCTATATAATCCTTTTGGTTGTAAACATATCAGATATCTTTTATTGAATGAAAATTAGTGAGTTTTCTCTTTGAATTCTTGAGTGAATTCCTTTTGAACTTACCGGGATTTTTCCCATGGCATTCACCCCCTTAACTTATCAATCTATTTCTCATCATTGGTTGTGGTATCTTTGATTATACTAAGGTTCTTGCTTCAATATAAGCAATGGGTTGTGGTTTCCACTAGGTTCTTAGAATGATCCAGGGTTAATTTTCCATATTGGATTATGGGTTTGATCACAGGTTCGCGAGGTTCATACCATTTGGTATTAGAGCTTCCAAATTTGTATCATTTGGTATCAGAGCCAAGGAAGCTTTGGTTTCTTAATCAGAGCTAATGATTTATAAGAATTCATATCCAGTTCGATTAGAGATAACTCGAATCGTTTATATAATGTTTGTCGTTTGTTAGTTTTGTTTTGTCTGATTAGATTTGTTAGTTTTGGTGTCGTTGTGATAAAAAAAAAAAAAGAAGAGAAATTGTTGTAAAAAAAATTTGTGTCTTTTTGGGTTTTTGTGAGATTTGTGGTTTTTTAGATCTAGGGTTTGAGTTTAAAAAATAAGTCGAATATGAGTGAACGATGGTGACAATATCTTATGTGAACCTATTTTTCATATGAGATGTCTTATGAATGACAAGGTATGCAACTTGGATATTGATAGTGAGAGTTTTACAAATATTGTTAGTACCTTGTTGGCGGAAAAATTGGGTTTGAAAACTTTGAAGCTTAAAACACCATACAAAATACAGGATGATTGTGGAGAACTTATGGTGACTGAGCAGGTTCCGATTGCCTTTTCCATAGGAAAGTACTATGATGAAGCTTTACGTGATGTGATTCTAATGCAAACTTGTCATATTTTGTTGGGGCGTCCATGAAAGTCTAAAAGTAAAGTCAATATGATGGATACAAAAATCGCTATTCTTTGGTGTTCAACAAAAAGCGAGTGAATTTAGTACCCCTCGATCCATGGGCGGCTATTGACGAACAGATAATGATAGCAAGGCAATTCAAAAAAAGAGAAAAATAAAATATTACTCTAGAAAAGCATGAGAGTGAAGAAAAGAATGAGAAAGATGAAAAGAATGAGAGGAGTGAGATTGGAGAAAAAAGCAATAACACACTGGTGAGCACTGGGGAAAGTGAAAAGAAAATGAATTTGAGTGATGAAAAAGCAAAAAATGAAAGTGATAAAAAAGGAGAGATTAAGAGTGATATTTGTTTTCCAACTAATGATCATAATTTCTCTTTTCCTAGTGAAATTATTTCACAGCTGCAGGATTTTAAAGATTTGAGTTCCTAGAAACTTCCAGATGGAATTGATCATCAACTTGATTTCATTTCTAGTGCTTTAGGTAAATCCACATATGGTGCAATCCGAAACAGTCTAAGAACGAAGATTCAAGGATGAATCTTTCCAAAGAATGAGGAACTGATGCGAATCGGATAACATCAAGTTCAGAGCTGACCAAGTTCAAGTTCAATAATCAATTCAAGAAATTAAAGGCCTGTTGACTGAAGTTCTGATGATTAAAACACGAGTCAAGCAAACTAAGCAAGCCTATAAAGTAGTTTGAGACACAAGAGATTGAAGAATTTCAAGTATTGGAGTGACTAAACCTATACACCATCGGCACATAATTGAAGAATAGTCGGCCTTGAAGAATTGAACATGCATTGACTCCTATGCCACCAGCCTTTATGGCAACATTGCCAGTGTAAATGCCTAAGTCGACGGCCTTCTTGTCTCATAAAATAATTTTAGTTTCATGTTTTAATTGTAAGCCACCCAAAGTATAATATAGGTCGCCAACTTTCTTTTGGACAACAGTTTCATTTTTATGTCTTTTCGTATTTCTTGTTTTAGTCTATATAATCCTTTTGGTTGTAAACATATTAGATATCTTTTGTTGAATGAAAATTAAAGAGTTTTCTCTTTAAATTCTTGAGTGAATTCATCTTGAACTTATCAGGATTTTTCCCATGGCGTTTACCCTCTTGACTTATCAATCGGTTTGCCATCACTAGTTGTGGCGTCTTCGATTATACCAAAGATCTTGCTTCGATATAAGCAACAGGTCGTGGTTTTCATCAGGTTGTTAGAATGATCCAGATTAATTTTCCAAATTGGATTATAGATTTCATCACTTGTTGGCAGGGTTTGTATCAAGATTTCCATTGCATTTTTCAAATTTAATTATATATATAATATTCTTTTAGATCTTTTTCACCAAAAAATATTATATCGATTGAAAGACAGAACACTCCTTATATTTGACTACTCAAATACTTAGAACTTGAATACAAAATAAAAATCTTTATACATCTAAATAGGAGGCCGTACCTTCGAACTCGGTCCATTCCCACATACCAAATATGATATTAGAATAGAGTTTCTGAATTTCTAGCTTGTTTGATACAGGAGCACTATCTCACAATCCATCCAACTATTCAAGATAAACTAGAAACTTTCACAAGCGAAATCTCTTTACATTTCTTGATACCACTCTTAGATTCATGCAGTTTGTCCACTTTCTTTTTAAAATTGAAACAAAGAAACAAGTCTGGCTACAAAAACAAGAAGATTTTGCTATGAATTTTTCCTTAATTTTTGTAGCATCACTTTTTTATGGATGTATTTACCTGCAAAAATGACCAAATATGTCTGTTCTAAGAACTTCATTATGTATTTGTCTACCTAAAAAGATCATTATAGCATATAAACAATAGAAGAAACAAGCCTATGCAAGTATTACTTGAGAAAAGGGGCTCATGCCATGAGCAAGAAATATAGTATTAATACCAATTACGAAGGTTTACGATAATGATTACAAATCACTAACACGAATATTGTCTATATCTTTTTTTTTTTTTCCTAATCATTACAATCAGAGAGATCGAACCTAATATCTTTCACTTGAAAGATTAAGAAAAATATCATTAAACTATAAGATCATTAGTGAATATTGCCTATATTATGTATTTCAATTCTCTGCATTACTATGTTTTGATGAGAAGTAAGGAAAGGGATCAAATGTGCAAATTTTTTCTTAATAAAAATTATGCTTATTTTCAATGTAGGTCATATATTTGAAGAGATGAAATATTTCCACCATGGGAAGCTTCATTACTCACCATAAAATTATCCGATGAAGACTGCAAGGCTACGAGGTGATATCGCTAGTATTTACTCAAATTACACGACTATTTTCTGTGCTTCTACTCCCATGGGACTAGAGAAAGGAAGACATCACCCGATTAAAGGAATCGCCTTAAAATTTCAATTCATCTATCTAGACACCACATTTTCGTCAATTTAGACGGTAATATATAATAAAATAAATATTACATTAAGTCCATAATTTACTTTTTAGAAAAAAAAAAAAGAAAAAATAATTTAAAATTAAAAATAAAAAGAAAAAAATAATTAAATAGTTCTGTAGTGCTGACTTTGCCGACCACCGTCGAACTTTGCCACCCGTCAACTTGTCCCTGCACTGCACCAGCCTCCGTCTCGGACTTCCACAGGTAAGTTGCTCCGTATCGTTATTATTATTATTTTTTTCTTCTTTACTTGAAAATATAAAATGATAATTAGATATATAATAAAATAAATAATAAACAATATAGAATAGAGACAAATAAAATAGACAACAATAAACATTAAATAGGGTACGAAGTAAAATTTAGTTAAATAAAAAATATTTCTTGTTTTGGTTATGTAAGAAAAATAAATAAATAATAATTAAAAATATGAAAAAATGATAAAAATTTTGAAATAAAATATTTTTGTCACTTTAGAAAATTCCCATTTTTACTTAAAAATAAAAAATAATCGTAGTATTTAGGATCACTAATGAGTTATATTTTCATCCAAAATCATAAAAATTAATACACTTACAATTAAAGAGTTTGTAAACTTAAAGGAACCAACCCATTAAAAATTTTTATAAAAGAATTGCATAATGTTTGATCTCAATTAGCGGGTACATTAACACCTATGAGGCTACTTAAAAATGATTTTTATTTTTGTAAATATTTATTTAATTGACAATTATTTGTAATTTCTACTAACTTGTAAATATAGGTATAAATAATGTAAATATTAGCTTGTAAATACTATTTCAATTAAAAAGTAGTTGTAAAGTTATAACTTTTTAAATATTTTATATATAAGTTTAAGATGGTAACCATTTAGGTTTTAATAAGATAGCCCATGGACCTAAGAAAACTCTAGTTTCCTAAAATTGATTATTAAATCAAATTTTCCGTAGATTAGTGGCTAAGTTAAGATCAACTAATCCATTGATATTAACTTATAAATTTTTTGGACTTTAATTAACTAGTGACTAGGGCTATGCAAAAAAACGATCGAACTATAAAAGAAACGAACCAAAATTTCGGTTTTTTTTTAAAAGGTTCAGTACGCAGTTCTTCAACTTCGGTGAAGAGCAAATAGTACGTTCACGGTTTGGTTCAGGATCTTGAACTGAACCGTATGGTTCGAACCAAACTATGGTTCTAACCAAACCAAATCGTTTTATATATTTAGAAAAAAATTAAACATATTATTTTTACTCTTAATTGTTTCATTAGAAAAATAAATTCTTTTTAAAATTTTAACTTAGATATGTATCATTCATGAGAATAAAATTAGATTTGTCATATTATGTTTTAATTGTTATGTTGTCTATAAATAAAATAGATTTTACATTTTAGTCTCTAATATTCTAACTCATGAATATTTTTTCCCATTGTCTTACTTATTAATCTACTTTTATTATTTAGTTACTTACTAATTTATATAATTGATAATATGCTAGTTAGAAGCATAAACGAATTAAATTTTGTGTCTTGTATTAAGATAAAGTAGTATACCATTGTAGTTGAAGATAATTAAAAAAAATAAGACTAGTCATACTTATAATTTTATAATAGATGGAATTATTTCCTTCCTATAAGTTTTAAATATTTATTTGATAAATTAATTTCAAATATTGTTGTTTGTATTTGCATTAGTGATAAGAAATATGCAATGAAGTTTTTCGATAGAATATTTTTTTTATTTTATGAATAAAAATGATTCAAGCTGCAAATCGAAGTAAACCATATGATTAGGTTTGAATTTAAAAGAAAAACCGAATAAAAAATATGGTATGGTTCTTCAAGGAGCAAATCGAATCGAACCTTACCGTATTATGCACAACCTTAGTGGCACTCCCAAAGTTTTACAAAATTATGTATTTATTTTAATTTCTAGTTGATGAATCCTATTAAATGGGTTAAGGTTTGATAAACCAGAATTGAAAAATTCAAGCTTGACAATCCATGCGTATTATTTTATTACAACTATTAATAACGATGGTATCATCTAATTTTAGCCTCTAATGCAATGTAGTAACTAGATGGGGATGCATAATTGATTGATAAAATTAATTATATTAAATTGAGAAAATGTAAGATTTCAATCGGCACCTAAAGCATGCGAGGATGATGCAATTAAAGAATCTGAAGAATAAACTATGTAGAGTTCTGTAATGACAAAGACCAACCTTGTAAAAACATTTCAGATGCCTATAAAAGCAGGCACTTTGTATTTGATATATACCAAAATGCCAAAGAGATTACTTGATAGTCTGCATTCGTGAATTATAAGGTACTCTTGGTGTCACAGACAAACTAGAACATAAAATGCAGTTGTAAGTAAGCCTCTTCTATAAATATTGCTCTTACTCCAATGAATATGTAACGTGCCAGTGCTCCAAAGTCAGCCCAAAGTCGGCTACTTAGTGCTCCAAGGGCCGCAGCCTTTAATCCAAAGACGGTGGCTTTAAGCCGACTTACTCCAATCTTCCAAGGCCAGCTTTTTAACGCCAGCAGTCTTTGTTCTTGTGCTTTCTTGGTTGCTTCTTGGATGATTCCTTGCTCTTAAATGTATCGGCTATCCCATCTACAGCATTCTCTACCACCTATAAAGAACTTGAACTCGAGTTCTCATCTGGATACAAAGGTCTTTCACCATCGAATGATGAAGATAAATCTTTTCATGAATAAGTATCCTCCATGATCAAATATGAACCTGCCAAAAGTGAATCTTAATAAGTATAAAGTAGAATATCCTTATTATCTTAGGATTTAGAATTGCATCCAATCTCAAGCTCTTTATACCATCTACAGCAAGATCATATCTTCCAGCCAGAATAAAAGAATCTCCAACTTTATCCTAAAGCAGTTTTTTCCACATTTTTCCAGATATATACGACTAGATCTTTCATAATCCTTCATAAGGAAATAACATTCTACAGCAAACTCTGCCTTCCCAATTGACCCAAATTAGTTCGCCTACTACTTCAGAATTTGAAAAATTCAATCTTCCTACTATTACTCTGAGTCCACAAACTTTTACCAAATTTTCATTAGGAATTAAGTCAATATGGTGTTGTTTGTCCCTCATGGGAGGCACATCAGCTGATAAATTATCGGGTATCAATTCATTTAACCTCCAATTGCCTCTAATACTGTCTGGCACCTTCTCAGTCTTCTTCCCCTTATCAACCATCAGCACTTGTTTTTCAATCAATGTAGGTATAGTTAGGGATTCCTTCATAACATTCTTCATCTCCTTCTCTAATGGCATAATTGTAAGAAAGGAACATCTCTATACTTTGGAAGTTTCGTTATGTTCTACTGATTTTTCAACCTTATCATTATCTTCCTTAAATCATTACTTTGTGCCAACATCATAGATTCTACTTGAGGATATCTGTGGTTCTGTTGAAACATGATTTCTTCATAATGAAGAGGAAGAAATTCATCTAATTTTAATAAAATTTTCATCCTAAACCACGTTCTAACAGGTGGTTCTCCTTCACGACTTAACCTTTCGTGTAACCTCTCCCACTAAACAGAAGCATAGCCTTTCAATCTACAAACCACATTTCTCCTTTTTTTTCTTCAGGAATCTTTATATATTCAAATACCTGCTCAATCTTAGAAGTCCAATCAATAAAATTTTCAACTCTTAAATCTCCTCTAAAATATGGAATATCTATATTTAACTTGAAATTATTCCTTCCATATTCATTCCTACGTCTGTAAAAATTATCAAAATTACATCATCCATAGGTCTTACCTTTTTTAGATCTGCCACCACCACCCTATCTTCGTAGCTGTTCCTTTTCCATTAACTCATGTCCCTCTTTAGGATCATCATAGTAAACATGTAATCCTCAATTTGCAGCAAACAAAACTGATAACAGGATCGCCATGAGCATACCTCTATCCATGGTCGTCTCTCATAACTGTTCCTATTTTTGTTGGCATCGAATCGATCGATCAGGTCCCATCAAGCATGTTCCATACGCTAGAATCTCTTATCCATGTTATTAATACCGCCTTAGGAGCCTCAGTCCCTTAGACTCCCATATCCTGAACACTGTCACGAATACGACTGTCGTCAATACCTTTGTCTGAAGACATTTTCGCAGGATTTTAGCATGCTTTGATACCACTCTGACACAACGTAGAAAGCATAAAATCAAACAATCTCAACACACCATTTGAATCAAACAGCAAGCAATTGCAAATCGCAATAAACAGAGAGAAAACTCTCAATAGGGTTCAATTCAAAGTAATAATATGTTCTAAAAAACAAAGATAGGGTTTCCAAGACTATATGTATGAGTGCATAAATCCCTAAAACGAAATAATAATAATTAACTTAGATAAATAAAAGCTGGTGGAAAGTTGGCGGCTCAAGAATCGTCATCATCGGGCAACCTAGATTTACACCGACCCAAAGCCAGCAATTTTGTGCTCCAAGGCCGATAGCCCTTGATCTAAAGCCAGTAGCTTCAAGCCAGCTTACTCCAATATTCCAAGGCTGGTTTTTTAAGATCGGCAACCTTTATTCCTGTGCTTCCTTGGCTACTTTTTGGATGATTCTTTACTCATGAATGTATTAGCTATTTAGTATACATCAAAAAACTACATACTATCTTATTTATGTATTAAATTATATTTAGTAGTCACTCAAAAGACGTAAACATACATGTAGCGTGCACTATCTATCAAATACTTTTCCACACATACGCATCCTCCCTTACTTCATTGTCTACGATGTTGATTTTTAATGTGTGATGATATAGTTGTGTTATTACTTATAAATAAAAGGCAAGTTTTGACAATGGGCTTTGTATGGATCAGACAAGTGTACAGCATCTGCATATTGACGAGTCGCGGTCAGATCCGTTTTCATATAAGAAGCCCATATCAACAGTACACTGGGGATATTGTAAAAACATGCCTTAATTAATTCCAGTTGAATGTTTTCTTGTTGGACTCGAATTAAACTAGCTAACAAGTTGAATAAAAAAATTTATCAATTTTTATTATTTAGCAAGATATTGTAACCATAATATTTTTGGAATAAGGTATAAGTTACTACTATTGTATCAAGGTCAAATGTATCTTTTTTCACATGAAGTAAGCAAAACAATTATTGGATTTCTTAATGATTTGTTTATGTATGAAAGATCTTTAATGATTTTTTTTTTTTTTTGGCACAAGATGATTGAATAAACAAAGATTCCATCTCTCAAATACTGGATTTACAGGCGAAGATCATGTAAAAACATTACACATGGAAAAAGAAAAGGTTATATAAACAATAATAATTCATGTTACTATGGGAAAACCCTAAATCATACCATGAAACATGCAAAATATGATATACCTTGTAAGAATACTACAAAATAAAAACATGTTTCACACAAGAGTCATCAAAGATTCTAGGATGCCCTTTTTCCAAAACATGCTATGATACTACAAAGCATGCCAAGATCGTGCATTTCTCAAATTTTTCTTAGAAAAATAACATGCAATTTTTCAAAAATATGGGATAGAGGAAAAACCAAATTTCCTTTTTTTTTTTTTAATGCAATACTGAAAAAAAAATGCAAAGTTGCAAATTTTTTTTTAATTTTTAAAGGAAAGAAGAAAAATGGCCCAAATTTGGAAAGAAGAAAAAACAAAAGAAATTAAAAAAAAAAAAAAACAAACAAACAAACAAAGTAGAACCAAAGCAAGTAAAAGTTGTTGAAAAATGAAAAAATTCTAAAAAGAAAAAATATTTATTGAGAAAACAAACTAATTTAGACTCCATTTGTTTTGATGAAAATGTCATCTGAAAAATATCTTTTTACTTTTCCACTTTTGGTTAAAGAAAAGTGAGGTAATTTTGGAATATATTTCCCTTATTTTGGAAAATAAAGACTCATTCACTGTTTATTTAAAAAGAAAAAAAAACTTACAAATTATAAAAGCACAAATCGTTTTCCATCAATTTACAAACTATGTCATTTCTATCATAGGTATATTTTAACAAATCTAGTAAATATAAAGAGATCATGAAAATCCAGATTTTGGCTTATTAACTATTTCTTGAATGAGTAATTTAATGTTAATTTCAACTTTATCTATTCTATTTATCATTTTTTTCCTTTAATTTTATTATCATCTCATCCTTACATAGGATTGCATCATCTCTTATATGGGATCTTTTCTACTATCCAATAGAATGTGTTTTGTTCGTATGATAGGTATATTACCTCCTAAGTAGAACAATTTAACTGTTGAAAAAAAAGTATCAATTTATCCGATTGGATTTTGATACCTCTGTTCTATAGATTATTTTGCATTGACCAATTCGACCGATGTAACATTTTTTATTAAATATAATTCAATCGGAGTATGGAATCATCATTACTCATTAGGTCAACGTTATCACCAGTCTTTGGCAATAAAACCAAGGCGAAGTACCGCTACCCTTTTTTTTTTTTTGATGTGTTGGTTGTATATAATTGTTATAATGTATGATTCATAAAAATTAAAAAAATATATTAAATAACTTTTTAAAAAATTGACGAATAAAATAGTGAGTTTCTTACTAAAAAGAATTATTTAAAATACTAATATAACAAATTAAGTTATTTTATAAGTAACCCACAAATAAATATGATCTTATGGCTAGAATTAAAAAAGGTATCAAGTTCACTTAAATACTGAGAAATTATGCAGATGTTTGACCGAATTCGCTCGATTTTGTATCCTTTTTCGATTTGCTTCGACTGATTTGTGAAAAGTATTCTAGAAGATATTTTTCATAGTCATTTTGTATTTTAATTAATAAAAAAAGAATCAAATAACATTGATTAAACAATTAAAAAATTGTACATTTTTCTTTTTTTTCTTTTTCTTTGTAAGTTCGTAAATAAGATTGGTGAAGATTACCAGCCTACACACAAATAAAGACTTTCCTTTTATCTTAATCTAGAGCCTGCTAAAAATCTTACAGGTATTTAAATTGCTCTTAAGGATTCGAGGGGCCCTAGGTCCATTATGCCCAAAAAATGCAACCTGGGCAAGAATCAAGCCCCTAAGTTCTATGCATATGTAAAATATATATTTTTAAAATATTTGAAATAAAGTCTGATGTAGAATATATATACACACACACACTATTATTAACCAAATCCCTACCATTAGTATTATATTATAAAATTATATAATAAAGTGGGTAGTTATTATTTGTAACTTTCCTCTCTTCTTCCTCTTTATTCTCCTTAAGAAAAACCATTTCCGGTCTTTTTTATTTATTTATTTTCTTTCGGCATACACAGTTCATCCGCTAGAATATTCAGAGAGCCTGTTTAAGGGATTTTTTGAAGCCATAGTTTGTTTCTTAGCCCATTTAGCATAAAAATTGGTTATTCCAAAACTGGTAGTGAGCGAAAATACTTGTCTTTTTGTTTTCCAACAACAAGAATTCGAGTTGCTTTGTTTCCTAATTCGAACTGAGTCTGAGCCAAATAAATTATTAATTCAAAGAAAATTTATGATCTTAAAATGAGAATGGATTGGCTTTTGAATAATGATTTAAATTGCACAGGCTATCAATTTGCTCTGTTGTTAAGATTCCTAAATATTAGGTATTTAATTTTTTTGAACTAATTAGCCTTTTTTGTTTTAGATTTTGTTGCTTAATATTTATCTTTATTTGTTGTTTTGTTGCCTATTTAAAATACATTCTATGTATTTCCAATTACTAGAATAATAACAGCAGACTTTCATCATATTTTTTATTTTTTTTCCTACCTCTTCGTTATATTATTGTTTATCATTCTCTTTCATCCTTTAAAACTTTAGCATGGTATCAAGGCTTTAGATCCTTGAGAAATTGTGAGCCTGAGAGGGTAAAACACAAAAAGCCATGGTTACAAATAATTCATTAACCCTCTCACCCCCAAATTTTTAAGGTGAAAAGTTTCGACTATCAATATCAAAGCTCATCTAAGAAATCTAGGATTGAATCAATGGATTGAAGCTAAAAGGAAATTAAACCTTTGTGAAACAATCCAGCACTCAATCACATTAGGATTCATGAAGAAGAAGCTCCAAAAGCTTTATACATAATTCACGTTGTTGTTTTAAAATTAATTTTCACAAGAATTATAACTTGTAAAACAGCCAAGGAAACATGGAATATGCTGAAAGAACTATACCTAGGTAACGATGCAAGTGTTAAATCTCAAAAGAGATTTTGAGGCTCTAAGTATAAAAAAAAAAAAAATTTATATAAGAATGTTTTGATAGGCAAATGAAAATGGTGAACAAATTTCGACGGTCGGACAAAGAACTACCTAATAACAAGACCGTAAAGAAGATGTTTATAAGTCTACTGGAAAGATTTGAGATGAAGATCTTAAAGAAACATCAGTGAAATAATCTAAAATACCTCAAATCCTCACCTAGTTAAATTAGAAATGGATTAATCGAATAATAGAATAGATGGTTAATTGTGGGGTTAGATAGTTTGAATGAGTAAAATAAGTAAATTATATAAAATGAATAGACATATTGATATAATTAACTTAGTAAATAGGTTAAATTGAAATTTTACATTTAATATTCTTTCCAAAATGTCTATTTTGTTCAATTATCAATTTTCTAAATCAAACTATCCAACTTTTACCCATTCTTTCATTGAAATAAGCTTCTTTTACTTCAAATTTAATTCTTAAATCTCAAAACAAATATTTTAAACCCTTGAACTTTGATTTTGCTTTCATTTATCAAATCCCTGTAATTTTTGAAATCAACTACTTATTTAAAAATACCAGCTTTAAGCTCGAACCACAAATTAAATATCATATTTTCATAAATTAAACTTTTCAATTGTATTGAAGTCATGAATTTCTAATATATATGTTCTCAAATTATTTTCTAATTATTTTCAATACTTAAATTAATTATCAAAATGTTTAACTCTAATACCCTACCTAGAAATCTCCTTATCTTGTATTTCCTTTTCCCTTTTCACTTTTTGCTACCTTATTTCTTTTCTTCTTCTTCTTTTTTGTTTTTACTGGTGCTTCTCCTTTCTTCTTCTTCTTCTTCTCTTCATTTTATTTTCTTTGTCAAGTTTTTAACCACAAAATCTCAAATCCAATAAGATTGTAGAGGAAGATAAAGATGAAAAACAAGATAAATGTTAAAGATCATACATGAACAAGCTTCAAGAGCTTAGGAGGAGTAGAAATAAAGACCATCAAGAAGTTCATGATATTTACCAAGATAAGTTTTGTATTTTCCCTTGCTTTAATTGTTGTTTATGAATGTATATATTGAGTTTATGTTAGATATATGATGGGTTTGTGATAAAACGATGAATGATGGATATGTGGTTTATGCATGAATGGAAGAAGGGTTTAATGATGTAGGTATGATGAAGTGATCAAAATTGTTTAATGTTGTTGAATGAGTGTAGAAGTGTTAGAAGCCATGAAAACTAGCTTGTGTGATATTTTGATGGAAGTAAGATGTGTAAAAGTTAAGAAAAGGTGTAAAGAAAACAAGGGAAATGCGGGTGGCTACTGTCAAAATTTTTTCGATCGACATGGGCATACAACTGCCCTTATTGACTAAACAAGGTAATGTGGGCATTTTTTTCACCTCAGCACGACCTTATGCACGGACGTATACGAGCCCGTATTGAACTGTCAAAGGTGTACTAAGCATATTTTTCAACCCAACACGGCGTGCAACAAACTGTGCAGTTCCCCTATTTCGCTTTAAATAAATAAATAAATTGATTGATAGTTAAAATGTTATATTAATTAAATGATATAATTAATGATGATTTGAGCGAATTAATAGGTTATCAACACATTAGACTTAACATAGATTTAAGCTTAAAATGAATCTTAAGTATAAAATGAACTTAGTTAAAGACTTAAAGTTAATAAATCTAAGTATAACTAGACTAAATAGACTTCAATTAGCTAAAATGAATTAGATTGATTAAGTTTAATCAATTTGGCTTATTAAATAATTTAAATGAATAATTCTAATCTATTTAGCTAAAATTAAGTTAAAATAAACTTAGTAGCTAATAATTGACTTACATTAAAAAGTTAGGATAAACCATAAATAATATGGGGAATATGTTGTTTCAAATATGTGTTTTCTTTGAATATGAATGTTTTTTAATGTAAATGCTTTAATGATGCTTTTGTAATAAGAGACTATAAAGAAAGAGAAAAGAAATACTTTAATAGATAATGGAGAATTATCCATATCTTAGCATGACAATTTGCAGCCATGGTAGGGTTCCTACTCAATGTCTGATCAAATAAGATTTTAATAAAAGTTTGATATAAGTATTATAATAATCAATTAGGTTGAGCATAGTTTTTATGTATAAATCGAAGTTAGTTAATAAATCCAAGATTAATTTAACTAAATAAATTTTTAATCATTTTGTAAAGGTATTGTTGGCTCTCTCTCAAAAAAGAAATAAGCTCATTTGAGCTTCTATCAAGTAATAGACACCATCACCGGGTTCATAGTTTATATAATTGAAAATGACATAAAAGGTACGCAGTGACTTGCATGTTGTATGCTAGGATATGCATCCAAAATGAACTAAGACTTAAAGACAACCTAATTAATGAGTATTGTTTGTGCGTCTGCCGTTAAATCCGATTTGGGGAGCAGCAACCTTATCCTGAGGGGGAATGGCAGTCAGGCACTTAAGCCACCTCCATGTCACAATGCAAGGACAAACACCATGATGCAATGGTATGTCATGATGCAATGGCATGCCAAGATACAATGGCGATTCATATATGGCTTAACGGGTAACTGGTGGGGCAAATAGTATCAGCGTAACGTTTACTTAAGCTTAAGGTGAAGTAACATGGTCTAAATCACGTTTATGGAACAAGTTGAACTAAACAATGTTATGTATTAAGATAAGTGAAGCTATATAACAGCTGTGAACTCTAGACGAGGTTATTTTTCTGATTTTTGGTTATATCATATAAGAGATATAGGTATCTGAGCTGCCTATATCAAGCTCATAAGCATCTTCTATTACTCAGGACCCCTCGGTTCCCCAAGATTTTAATTGGAGTGTGAGTACTCCAGTGTTGATTTGTTTATCTTAATTTAAAGATAAGAACCTATTGTTGTTGCATTGCATTTATTTAGGCTTGCATGTCATTCCGTGTGCGTTGTGTTACCGTGTACTGAGTTTCGACTCATTATTGTTGTTGTTGTTCTTTTTTCTAGGTGTTGTATGGATAATTGATGATGATGTTGACTAGGATTTTGGGCAATATTGGAGGAGTGAAATGGAATTAGGATCACTGGATTATACTTTGTTTTATTTTAAAAAATAGATTTATAATTTTAAGTTTGTAATATTCTTTTAATGGGTTGATGGAGCCCGAGTTTTTTAAATGAAGTTTTAAAGCTTTGTATACCATCATTAAAAGGTAGATAAGATTCCTGATAGTACAGTTGTTCTGCGAGTGTTAGTCTAATCATGAGAATAGAATAAGGAAAATGTTTCTGTAAAGTTCATTTTATAAAATTTAAATCCAGTTGAAAATAGAAATAATTAAAGGATTTCATAATTTAAAATGTCATTAGCAAATGTTTGCAATATACAGACCGTTTTAGGAAGCTTGTGCATGTAATTGTTAGGGTATTATATGTGTGTAGCATAATCATACCATAATCGATTAATGTTTTGCATGCTTAATAGCAAAGAAAGGCTATGAGAAAAGAAGAAACTGTACGAATGGTTAAAAGAGCTTAGTCAAAATTTTGAAGGGAAAAAGGAAAAATTTCTCAATGTAGCAATTGCAAGAAGCCTAGTCATGAAGGAAAAGATTATTGTAGCACATAGAAAAACTTCAATTTTTCAAGTGAAAAAAAATTAGGCATTTACAAAAGCACCGAAGAATGTTTTTTCAAAAAAATTGAACAAGCAAATATAGTAGAGGTAAAAAGAATAAAGCCTTTTTCAAATGAGTTGGTGAGAACTACACCAAGAAATTTTTTTAGAGAGAAGTGCTCCAACAATTAAAGGTTGATGAGAAAATGCATCAACAAAATGATGGGAAGTGCATCATGTAGTAAAGAGAGATGCTTGAAATATCTAAAAATGTGGAAAGATGTGCTTCAGGAAGTTCTAAGCTTTGTAACTTTGAATCAATGGGGAATCTTGGATGTTGATTCAAATTGCAGAGCTTTTCAATTTGCTCTATTGTTAAGACTCCTAAAGACTAGATTTTTAACTTGTTTTGAACTTATTGTAAGGACTTGACATACCCCAGATCTAAGATCGAGCATGCACAATCCCCTACCACGTATAATACTTGAGTATTACACATAAGGTTGTCTGTAAAGATAATATTTATGTCGACTGTTTGCTTAAACCGACTTCAAAACAAAACTTTCACAAAAGCTACTAACTAGGATTAGATCATTCAAAACCTTGATTATTCCAAAACATGAAAGAAAAAAACTTAAATACTTTATATTACAAACCATAGGCTTATAAGCAAGCCTTTAACAAACCTATTACATCAAAATCAAAAAGTCTTGACAAAGTCGTCTTCAAAAATAACATTTTATGGTCAAGGTTCCAAGTTGTCCCATTCTTCAAGAAACACTTTCCAATCCGTGTCATAGCCTAAATCATCATAGAGTAACAACAGCTGCTTAAAGGATCGATATAAAGAGTTCAAATACTTGTATTATCTATAGAAACATCTATAAAGGTAATAGTTTCATCTAGGGTTCACAGTCATTTCTCATCTTTACTTAACTTAATTCATAGTATCACTTAGTTCAACCGATCCCATAAATGTAAACTAAATCATATTATTTCCCCTTAAGAATAAGTAAACGTTATACCGATACTCTTACCCCTATCGACTACCCTCTAAACCACTGCTAGATTGTCATTGCATCATGACAAGGAGATGCTAAGCGCCTAACTGTCATGTTAGCATCACCAAACAAGGTTGCCGCTCCTCAGACCAGATTAAATGGTAGACGCACAAATAATTCAAACATTTTAGGCCATCTTTATTTATAGTTGATTTCGAAAATGCCTAACATATCATCCATCAATCAAGTTACTGCATAGCTGGAATATCTCGTAAAAGGTTAGTAGATGCACACAACTAAGAAGAGGAATCTATTAAAGAAAATCATTTCATATAAAATATCATTAATTCACAGTTGAATATCAAGTACTCAAACCCTCATTACATTTAAATAAACTCAAGTCATTACATAACTTAGTATTCGTACGCGTATCTATATAACACATTCTCTTATTCTTAATCTCTTGATTTCATTTTTATCCATTTTATTTTATTTTATATATTTTTTTATTTTTTTTATACTAGGGTATCCATCACGGCCTTTACAGAGGCTATTATCACCATTACGAGCTCCATCACTCCCACAATCAAAGGCGGCTAAAGTTTTTTAAAATGAATAGTGATGATCATGGGATCAATCGAGTTCATTATAGTTGAAAAATGCATGATCAATAACGATCACGCCCTTTATCATGCTTGTGATAACCCAGTTTTTACAAAACAACATTTACAACAACATCAATTACCCTCATGATTATCAAATTTTCTCAAAATAGTGTCCATCACGGGTTAAATCACGCTCTTGATTACTTGAAAAATTAAAATTCAAGACTATCCTGGGTGTAATAACACCCGCTATTGACAGGAAAATGATCCAATTTGCTTTAGTTCAAAAATTTACTTCCTTTAACTTAAGTAACACAACTTTCTTTGAGCAAAACACATCGAATTCAAGTTATAAACTTAGTATTAAGTGCTAAAAGATTCAAATTCACTCACCACCCACTCATATACAAGCTACCCAACAATGCTATCATTCACAACTTCATCCTTCAACACTTATATTACATGTATACAAATTTTCTTATTCATCAAAATAACCACAACAACTTCATTAATTTATTCTTACAAATTCCTAAGATTCATCTAACCCTAAGAATCACTTTAGTTCATTGACTCTATGGTTAATTCTTTAAAACTCATTCATATAGAAATTGTTTTACTTAGAAGAACAAATGATAAAAATGACTGAAAAATCAAATAAAACTTTACCTTAGATAGCCTTAATTTGTGGATAAATTCTTAAAGTTGATTAAAATGAATTTAGAGAGACAATTTGATCAAACTGATGAGTGATTCCTTTGCTTGTAGAGTGATGATGGTTGTGGTCTATTTTGGAGAGTAATTTTTGCAAAAAATGTACTTAATATTTATCTTAATTTCCGCTTTTTCACTTTTGTGGCATCTATAGAAGAGAAAAAAAGGTTTGATTAATGGGCTTTCTTCACACTTGAAAATAAACTTAATACAAATATTGATTTTACTCTAACTTTTATCACACCAACATATATAACTTTACCAACTTTAATATGCATAGTACATTCATATGCTAACCATTCAATACATATATGCAAACTAATTAAACATGATTAATTTGAGGTATTTCACTTATCTACCTCTTTTTTACTTTAGATTTTTGTTTTTGAGTATTTCTCCTTTATTTGTTGTTGTATATGCATTTTAAAAGCATTCTATACATTTCTATGCACAAATAATGACAACAGAGTTTCATCATATCTTCAACTTATCCTTCAAAACATCAACGTTTGCATCATTTATTATTTGTTTTGTGGGAAAGGTAATACTCCATATTGGAAAAACAAAACTACATGATTCGGACATAAACTCGATAAACAATATATATTGATATCGTAAAGCTAGCATATATCATCTAATATTAACATTTTTATCATATTTTATTTATGAATAAATGATTTATAGATCATATACACCACCCAAGAATTTTTCGAGCATAAGTGACCGACATTTGCCTCAATGACACAGCTGGCAATTGTGTGAATCAACTAATAATAGAGGCAAACCACGTTAGTGCCATGAATGTCGGACTGTGTAACGTTGGATTTTGTGTTAGACATGGACCCGACCTAGATGAAGCTCTTAACTTTAGTCTACAATTCTACATTATTTTTGAAGTTGATGCTATCCTTTATAGGGAATAGCAAAACGGGAATCTGGTTCGTACTTTTTTTCATAGTTCTCTTTATATCTTTTGAAATTACTTTGAGCAGTAAATAAATTAAAGTTACCTGCAATCTATTAGAGCTTGCCCAATTACAATCAAATAAGATTATTCATATAACTTATCAAATCAAATTTAAACTTCTTTATATTTTATGCTTGACAAGTTCAGAAACCTAATCTAAACTTAGGACACACCTAATACAAATCAAATTTGTCACTCAATACCATTTTAATTATTGGGAAAATATATTATTTGAACTTGAAAAAATTTAACTAACTAAGCTTATAATTGTTCATCAAGTATTATTTCAAGTCAAAGCTGTAGTTAAAATTTTAAATTCAGTTAAGTCAAAAGCGTAAGTGTGATTGAAGTTTAAATGTTTTACCACTATGATTGTTTGCATTTTTGCGTTCGATTCATTAAACGCTATACATTTTGAAGAGTGCTACTGATTTTTTAATTTCATCATCAAATACTAAATATAAGTACAAAGATTCATATTCACTACTGTTTTTATTACCTTAAGTAATAATACAATGCTAAACTTGAAATCGAGCTCAATTTGAGCTTAATCGAACTTAAGATTTTAAATTCGAGTTCGAGAGCTCAACTTGGTTAAACTTATTTAGACTCAATTTATTAAAAAAATATTTTAAGTTTAAATAATATTAATACCCAAACTCAATTAAATTCGATTAATATTTATATTCAACTTAAATTCGATAAAACTTAATATACAAACTCAAGCTCTACTCAATAAATTATTCAAGTAGCTCAAGCTCGAGTTTGACCCCACTATACTCGAATAAAATTATAAAAAATGAATGCTTTTTCCAACATATTTTTTACCATCCACCCTGGTGAAAACTTTGCTAATTGTATAAATTCAAATCGAAAAAATTATTTTACTCGAATTTAAAAAGAATTACAATCATATAGATCCCAAAATTTCAAATATCTATAAATTACAAATGAATAGATAATAAATACCAAACAAAAGTAAACTCAATAAGCAAATTATATGAACACAATCAATCCTCATCTATATTTGCCACAATCCTTCTCCTCAGATCATGCCATTAATCACCACAAACCCGGCAAATCCAATGGCAGCCGCCGCGAAAACCGACGATGTTCGCGTTGCTGCCGATGAATTGGAGGTGGGGATGGATCCAAACACGGTGGGATAGGATGGAGAGAGGTCAGACATAGCACTAGGACCATAAGCTGGAGCATAAGCTGATCCATTTCCTGAAACAGAAATATGAAGCTTCTGTTTCTTTTCACAGTGGCCTGACTCACCACTAGTGAAATAAAATTCACCAGGTGAAGTTATGTTGAATAAGGAGTTCCCATTGTTCATGTACAAGATTGGATCTGTTGTGTTGCAACTGTTGTAGGATTGCTCTGTCACTTGAATCACTGAATCTTGACTTGGTGGGTATAAAAACACTGCAAGCATTCACATAAAAGACATGATTCAATGTTCAATAGCCACTTACAAAATTTGGTTAGGTTGTTAATCTCGCAACTCTATCAAAAATAAGAATGTACAAATTCGGTAACTCAATCAAATCAAGTATAATGCAACATTTAATGGTTTTGCATCTGTTTTAACTAAGCAAAATCTCATAAAACCATCAGTTTGTAAAATTTATAAGTGAACTCGCAGTTTTTTAATGACTTACAGAGAGAATCTCCAATCTTGATGGGGTGAAATTGAGACCATTTGGGATAGACTTGTGAATTTGATGAAGGGGGTATGCCCCAACCATTCAGATCTCCAACCTTGTACTGGTAACACAAGACTTGAGTGTTGTTGGATAACGTGAGAATCACCAGGACAGCTAATGAAAGGTTGAAGCTTAGAAATCTCAGATTGGCCATCGGAGAATCCACTGTCCTTTCTTTCTCTGTTGTGGTTTTAATTTTGGTTCTCACTAGCACTAGATTTGGAAGTGTGGAAAAGGACCAGCGGACAAATTTTATTGGGCAGGGTAGGGACGGCTGAGAGGAGCACTTTTCTATGACTAGACTAGACCAGCCTTTATATATTATATAATCACCGAATTATACAGCTCATTATGTCGCATGAAACGTGGCCATTACGACGGAAGAGAGTGTTCGAATCTGGTATTTCTCACTGAGAAATATCATTAGACTATAATACTATTGATTAATATAAATTTTTCAGTTAATGTATATATTAATCATAAGTATAGAAAATTATATGATTCAATCATTAATTTTGAAAAGATCGGTCTCGTCACTACCAACCACTCATATCATGTCCGACTATGATCGAATCACTAAAATAGTTAATATTTTATTTATTATATTTGTTTTAATGATTAGATTATTGACTGATCGGTTCTATTGACAGGGCTGCAAAAACTCCAGCTTATATATTACTCAAATTCATTATGGGGCTTTTCATGTGCAATTCTACACCGAAATATATGGAGCCTTAATGGAAAGAGCAGGATGAATCTTTATTCACTATGATCCTAATGTCCTGCTCTGAATTCGAAGGCCATACTATTCCTTGCATATTCAGTATGGATTGAACTGTATATAAATTAAGCCAAGATGATGGTACTACATGAACCGGAACTCAACTCAATTAAATTTATTTAATTCGATTTATTGAAAAATATTTTCGATACTTACTTAAATGATTTTTAATTTTTAAATCTAAATCGAATTCAATTTAATATTTATACTTAACTCGAGTTCATTTAAACTTGTAAACTAATTAAGTTAAATATTATGCAGTTTAGACTAGACTTGATAAATCAAATTTGAATAAAAATCGAGTTAACTTGGAATAGTTTGTGATTTGATTTGATTTGTTAAAGCTCGGGCTCTTTCAACTAGACTATTCTCAAATCAAATTTGAATAAAATCGAGTTACACTTGAATAGTTTATAACGTGATTTGATTTGTTTGTGCTTGCATCATGGATTTGCAATATTTTTCCTACATTAGCATGGATATGCGACCCACTATTAATGATAAACGGTTTTATTTATGCTTTATTGGTAAAAAACAAGTTATTTGCCCAAAATGATAATAACGCTATGTTAGTGTAAATGGTAATATAGAGTAGCAATCTTATATTAAGAGGAAAAGGAGCGTGAAGTGTTTATAAGTTTATTTCTTAAAAACTGATAAATTAGTCACCTGGCCACGTGAGGAAATTATGCCATGTATGGTAGTTCAATTTTTAAATTGTAATTTAATTATGATCTGTTAACATATGTTAAGGCCATTACAGCCCATTGGTATGAAGATCAGTTTTACAATGGAATTGACCTGAATTCAATATTTTCACTCTTTTAAAAAATTATAATTCTACTAGATAGTAATTAAAATCTTTAATCCACGATTAGATTTGTTAAACAAATGGAGACAAGCCAAAGGTTAAATATGTTGAAATTGAAGAGTTATGTCAATCTAATAACTAAATATAGTTGATCTCTTCACTTGAAAAAAAAAAAAAAAGGAAGAAAGAAAGGGAAAAAAAAAGGAAAAGAAAAAGAAGCCTTCTCAAGATTTGCAACAGGGAGTTTGAGAAAATTATGTTATGTTTTGAGAGTGTCAAGTTTTGATTTTCTATCTCTAACATTTTATTCTAACATGATATGTTTCTTTTTATATTTCAAATCAAGGGTGGTTATCTATACCCATAACATAAAATGGGTCTCATATATTGCAAGTTTTTTTTTTTTTTTTGACCGAAATATATTGCAAGTTATTACACCAAGCATGTCGCTTAGGTAAATTGATCATAGGCATAAAGATATTAAAAACAAATTGATAAAAAAATGCGAAAGCATAAAAGAAAAATGTTTTTGTTGAATTTATGCTTTCAAGATAAATTGTGATGAAGATGAAAGAAATTCTAATAAATCAAAACATCCTATATAATTCATTTTCCATTTATTTTTCAAAATTTAATTACTAGGGATGATAAGGTATAAGATAGGAAGGATATCTATTGGAAGTTTACCATATAAGTACCAATTTTTAAATTTTGAAATCAAAAGCTACCTTATAACATATCAGGACCATCTTAGTACATGTAGCCTATAGAATCTATAGAATAGAAATAGAAGGTATCTAATTACTAAAATTTTAAGTTAAATTTTCAACAATTTAAGCTTATCAACGTTGATGTCATCTTATTGATTCAAATTGCATGAACCAAACCCTCTATGAGTTTAAAAGGGTAACACTTCAAATCTATCGCATATTATATTATGTAACAATTTATAGAAAAAAGTCACATTACAAAGCTAGAGTGACAAAATAATACATCCATGAAGAGTGTGTACTCTCTACTTGTACAGACCATACAATCAATTAAAAAAGACAATTAAATGAAAGATAAGAGGTAGAAAATGGAAGTGTGCAGATGAGATAAGAAAGAAGTGGAATAAATGAAATAACAAATGTTTTCAATATTTAGTCCATAATAGCTTTGAGTTATAACCTATATGCTTATTTTATATTCTTTTCCCTTTTTTTTTTTTCCTCTTTTGTAGAATTTGAATTGAAAAAAACTCAGAATTGCAAATTTGTTGGAGTATGTGTTTTGAAAATTTTGATCAAATTAAAATCAAGCCATGTCCACTCTATGCATTAGGCTTTTGTTAGGTTTAAGGCCCACATTAGCTCATGTGGACTATAAGACTTTTGATACATTAAATAGTTGTTTAGCTTGTTGGGCTAAGCTCGCCAGCCCTATTGGTTATAATCATGGTATCCTCCTGGTCAGTATGTGCCTTCTCAGTGGTGTTAAAGCCGAGAATAAAAAGTAGTAGTAATTAGACTTACTTAGCCCAGATACACAAACGTACAGAAGAATGAACATTGGTATAAAATATTCACAAATGTATTAACAGCACCCCCAATTCTAAATTATTAATCTATTTATTTTTTATACAACCTTTTATTAAAAAAAAAAAAAACATAGTATCCCTATAGCTTTTTTCACATCTCTCACACACAATTTTACTAAAATAAATAGATCAAGAGTCTATCCCCACCCCCCGCCCCACCAAAACAATAAAAGAAGGTTTAGCCCTTTTGGTAAGGACCAAAAGAACCGAAAGATTTTTTTTTTCTTCTTTTTTCTATTTGTTTTGTTATTTTTATTCAATTTATTGTATTTTAGATCTCACAAATAATATAAATAAATATCAAGAAGTTTTAATAATTATAGGATAAAGTCAAAAGATACTTAAAACGGGGAAGTTTTTGAGATATCAATGTGATGCTTAGAAATTTCAAATGCAATCCAGGATGCTCTAATAATAATAATAATAAATCATGGATACTATTTAATAGTGGTAAAGTAGTTTAACAATATTGGGCATGAATGGTTAAGGGTATGCCGACATCCGCTGTTGCTATTTCTTTATAGTACTTTCATCAACAGCATCTAATTTTTACTTGGACTCATTTAAATTAACAGCAGTTTTATTATTTCAATCTTAGTGTCTAATTTTACAAATTAAAATATCAATAAAAAGGAATCAGGGGAGTTTGCATTTTAAAACTTCAACCAAATTTACTGTCTAAGTCCATTTCCATTGTATGGATCGTTGGATCTGATTAGAGGTTTAAGATTTGCAATGGGCTTTTGTTGCTTCAAAGCCCACTTCAATGATTGTAAACGCTAGCAATTTCTAGCATTGCCATGTCTGTTCCTCTTAGCCATAGGTTCAAACGACGCTTACTCGTACACTTCACTGCACACTCTTATTTATTATTGTCACTAACTAAAATCCGGTTTGGACTTGATTAATTGTAAATGGACTTAATGTATGGTGCTATAGGACCTTCAAAATCAACAACTCGTTAATGCTTGTCGAGCTCGAGCGTCGGTCCAACATAACTACTCCTATAAATTGGCTAAAGAAGATCTTTTATACAATGTTACTCTAATAGGTAGCGATTCATCTGTATTTATAGATCACTAACCTAGCAGTTATGTCAGTTGTGGATGAGTAGGCGAGTGGCCGGTTGGGAGTCTTAATGGTTATATCGGTAGTAGGCGTGGGGGGATCGTGGAGCCATGATCCTGTGGTACGGGTTGATCTCAACGGAGACATAGCATACCAAGCGGGAGCATTTTGTTTAAAGCCGTTTGGGTTGCGTATGGGTTGGGAGGAAAAAAATTCGATTGAATCCTCATGGTTTATTCTTGTCCTGCCTAATGAGAAAGTGGGCTCAACTCGGTTAAGCCTAAGGTCAAAGTCGGATCATCAACACTTGTGAATGGCTATTATGGCATTCACTTGACTGTCATAGCAATTCCATAAGAAATCCCTATTGCAAAAAACATTGAATAGTCATTCATTTGCAATTCAATATTGGAATTATCCTTTTTCCAAAATACCCAATTTAAATAAAAAAAAATCAATAAAGGAAAATCTTATTACAGGTCTATTCTATTCCTCAGTAATAGGAATTCCATTATAGTCTTATTCACCTCAATCGTATCTTACTTAACTGGGTGGGGTTATTAAGAGTTACAGGACAAAGTGCAAGTACGGATTTTTCAGAACATCTCCTCAAAAGGTAAAGTATGGGTATAAAGTCCTTATATCTGATGCATACCCTCAAACATCTACTCTAATATATAGAGGGTACATGATTTATGATATTTTGTGTCAATTTTGTTAAATATTATAAAATAATATTAGTATATAAGACATATATCGTAATACTCCAATTTTTAGTTTGCAACCATATTTTCCAATATTATTTTTTGTATACTACCTTCTAGAAAAATTTGTTACAGAAGAATTTGTACTATTTTATTTTTGAAGTACTTGCTATTTTTATTTTAGAATAACTACGATATATCAAGAATTTGAACTCCCAAATTATATAAATATATTTTTTATCTTCTAACACTAATCAATATAGAAGTAGCTTCAAAATTATTAATTTTGAAATTTGATTCAAATTCTAGAATTTTGTCGAATATCATATAAATAGATTCTACTACAATTTTTAATAGGTTTTAACTTTCATGGATAAATAGATTTTTCATATTCCATAACTTGTAATATTGACAAATTACTTTTTAAATTCCTTTCCACATATTGTTGATAGCAAATATATGAAAATAAAGTAATTTCACATATCACAATGAATCATATCAAATACTATGAACTTGAAGTTTCAAAAGAAAGAAAAAAGAAATATAGAGAATTAAAACAGGGTATAAGCATGTCCAATCGCCACGTATAATACTGATATATTATACACTCGACCAATCCTAGAAAGAAACTGTTTATGTCAACACTTATTAGCCACTTTTAAATTCTGAAATTGTTTAGTTATATTCTAAAAATAACTGGATTTAGCTATAGTAAAAATAAATTTTACAAAAATATTATATTCTCATAGGTGTATTAACTTTCTTAAACAAAACCATAAGCTACTCTCCTAAGTAGCCTAACCTTTGTAAAAACATCATACCATTAAGTGTCTCAACAAAGAAAACCTATTGATGATAGTAAACAAAACTTTAAAGATTGAATTACAAAACATGGGCTCTAAAATCCGGCCCTTAAAGAAAAATACAAGTTTAAGGTCATAAATCCAGTTCTCATACAAAACAAAATAAAATACATCCATGTTCATAACTCGCTTCACTCTTCAACAAACTCTTCCCAAGTCATCCCATTCACCCGACTCAATCATCGTCGCCTGGAGAGAAAACAACAATGAGTTGAAGCTCAGTACAATAGTAATACAAGCACACACAAGATGACACATAGAATTATACTAATGCAATGCAACAAACAATAGTTTATTATCTTTAAATTAAAGTGAAACAAGTAACATTGGAGAAATTACTCTCTAGAAAAAGCCTTTGGGAATCTGAGAATCTTGAGTAACAACAGCTACTCATGAGGGTTAATATAGGTAGCCCGAATACTTATATCTCTTATAAGATATACTAAAAAAGGAAAATAGTGTCATCTAGGGTTCACAGTCATTACACATCTCTACTTATATGAGTTCATAATATCATTTAATTCAACTGGTCTCATAAAATATGAATTAAACCATATTACTTCCTTCCAAGCTTAAGTAAACCTTACGCCCATAGTGTTTGCCTTATTAGCTACTCTCTGAACCACTTATAAATTGTTGCATCATGATAAAGAGGTGGCCTAAGTGCTTAACTACGGTGTTTGGCTCTGAGTAAGGTTGTCGCTCATCGGACTGGATTCAACAACACAAGCATAAGAAAGACAATCACTTATTAGGTCATCTTTAAGTATTACTTGACTTAGGATATCCTAAACAAACAACATGCACGTTACTACATATTTGTTATAAAATCGGTACCTTAAACAAACAAAAGATAGGCCAAAGTAAACAAGTATTTGTTCATAAATTAAACTCATATAAGAAATTAAATTAATTATCTATTTACACTAAACTCATTTTAAAAACCTATTTAACAGATATTAAATAGAAACCCCATCGTGGCTGCGAAAATCATCATGCCAAGATACAAAAAATTCTCCATTATCTGTCAAATTATTTATTTTCATTTGTTTATAAACCTTTATCATTCATATAAATGTTTAAATTAATTACTAACTTATATGAAATACTCATTTGTCTTAGCAAACAACATACTCCTCCTATTAAACATAGCTTAGTCTATCTCATTATAAGTTTACTGGATCTAAGCCAATTACGAGTTAAGTCTATATTACTTAACTTAATCAAGTTGGTTAGACTTAATAAATTAACCAAATTACTAAGTCATTGTTAATTATCTCACAAGGTTTATTAACTAGTCCTCTATAAATTGAAAATCCATATTAAACCTAGTTTAGTTACTAAGTTATATTCATTTATGCCATTAAGACAATATTATATATATGTATGTATCCTATGGGATCTTAATTAATCTACTTCATTTTAGCTCATTAGATTTGCTAAATCAAGTTGAACTACGATTATTAACTAAGTTCATTTGATATTTAAAATCTATGTCAAGTTTAACTAGTTACTAAGTTATATAGATTTTTATAAATTATTACTAAGACTTGGTACATAACCGGGTAAATTTTTTTTTTTTTGAAGGGTAAGAGATGATAAAAGAGCTTTTGGAGTAGATTTTATCAAGTTGTAACAAGGTTCGAGTCAAAATTAAAGAAATGTCAAACATTTATGAAGAACATAGGTAGATAGTATAAGATGTGTTTTCTGTCGTGCAAATCTGAAATTCAAGTATTCAAAGATCAGAGAGAAACATGAAGAGATAAGAAAGTCGTATTTAGGTCAGAGGAGAAATATGAGGAGATGGGGAAGTCGTGTTTCTAATTGTGCTATTATGAGGTTGTGTATGTAAAATGAAACAGAGAGAAGCATGACGGGATAAGGCGAGTCATGTTCCTACTGTGCTTTACTAACATTTTAAGTACTCAAGAGTCAAAGAGAAACACGGTTGAATAGATGAAGTCGTATTCTAACAATACTCTTCCAAAATTGTGTTTTGATGAATAAAATAGAGAAAAGCACAGTTGGATTAGGTAAGTCATGTACCAATCATGTTTCTATACTCTATTCATTTCTTCAAAAACTCAAACTATTTAACTACTTGTTTTATATCATAAGCAAACATACAAATTTTATCCATAATTAAACACTTTTAAACATGTATTTTATTTCATATATCATCAAAATCATTTCATCAACTTCTAATCAATACATACCTAAGCAACTTAGGTTTTATCTTACGAGTTCCTATATCTCTTATTCACTAATTTTATCACAAGCCTTACATATAACTAGTATCTATTCATCATATTCATGCAATAACAATAATCAAAACAAGAAGAACAACTATACTAACTTGTTTAGTAGACTCAAGTAACTTGATCTTCTCTACCACTGCTACTTCTTAGTTGTTAAAGTTACTAATAGCATGATTTTCATCTTCTATCTTACTATCTAATTTCATTTTCTCCTACAATCTTATTAAAATTGAGATTTTAGAGTTGATTTTAAGAAAGAAAGAGATGTGAAATAAAGAAGAAGAAGAAAAGAGAGAAAAACAAAAAGGAGAATAAGGACAAAAAAGGCAACTCCAAAAGTCAAAAAGAAAAAGAAAATAAAGGATAAGGAATAAAGCTTTATTAAAGATATTTACGTGTATGGGCTTTGGGTTTAAACCTTTTATATATTTAATTTAATTATCATAAATAATTTAAAGATTTATTTAATAAAAAGTAATAGCTTGATTTAGAAATCTAGCTTAGGAGTTTAATTCATAAGAAATTGATATTTAATTTGAGTCTAAGCTTAGAAACTAATATTTTCAAACAAGTAGTTGATTTTAAAAATTATAATGATTTAAGGAATGACAGTTAAACTAAATTTTAAGATTTAAGGGTTTAATAAACATTTAAATTAAATGTTTAAAACTTTAGGGGATTGTAATTGAAAGAGTTGATGAAATTTGATTTATCTGAATAGATAGATAAAGCAGATAGACAAGTTGAAAGAGATATATAAAATATCAAATTTTAATTTAACCTATTTACTAATCTAGTTATGTTAAATTATCAAGTCTTACTGTATTCATTTAAACTATCTAAATTCAATTTCGAATTTAGATAAGAGAGGATTTATGGTGTTTCATAAAATCTATAAGTTCCATAAAATACCGTATACCATATATATTTTACAGGATATAAGATACAAAATGGGTATAAAATTTAATACTTTATACCTTATAGGATAAGATATAAGTGGTGCTTGGTATCTTATCTAGCATGTATTCACTCACCCCTAATATGTAGTACTCTCTCAAAGCGCAAGCATAGAATAAAATTTACTCATATATTATATGCTTCATCATATATGTGTTTTGTCAATGGATGGGAGTTAGAATTAGAACCATAAATGAGTTGGCTTAAAACAATACTATTTTAAACTCGAATTTGAGCTCAAACTTGACTTAAATTTTTAAAACTCGACTTCAGTTAATCCTAATATTTTAAGCTTATGTATGACTCAAAATGGTACTTCACAAATTTGAACTCAACTAATTGAAGCCGATTTATTAAAAGTAACATTTTCAATTCTAATTAAAATGATATTAATATCTAAATCCAACTAGAATTCAATTAACATTTATACTAACTCAACTCGAATTTGTTTTGAGTTGTAAGCTAATCTAACTAAATATCATGAAGTTCAAGCTTGATTCGATAAACTATTTAAGTAATTTGAGTTTAAACTTGATTTGACAAACTATTTAAGCATGTAGACTTCGAATTTGACTTAATTATTTTTTAAATCAAGTTTAAGTAAATATCAAGTTGAACTTTAATAGTTTATGAACCAATTTAATTCATTTACACTTCTATGAAAATAAAAGCGTGAGATATATAATTTTTATAGCGCACACACAAACATATATAAAAATGGATTTTATTACAAAAATGATGATAATTAATTATGGATACCATAAAATAGCTTTAAAAAAGGGTGAACGTGAACCATATAGGAGATGGATGGCTATGGTTACGCCGACGTCCAAGGTCCAGGTCCAATGTTGTTATCAGATTCCTTCATTTTCGAGAATACCAACCGTCCCCGGTTTCGTCAGGTTTTGCGTGGCCATCCCACTTGGACAGTCCCTTGTCAAAACCATTAGCTCTATTTGTCGTGTAGTCGAACTGACGCTTCAAAACCGCGTGCCCTTCACACCCCCCGAATTCCCCTAAACCCGAATAATAATAATAAATAAAATAAACAAATTTTCTAAAGTTAATTCAAATAATATTTTTGGCATGTAAAAACGTAAGTGTCAGTTTTTATTATTTATATTTTTACGTATTGGAATTTTGCTAATATTATATGAATTAAGTACTATTTAAACCTGGAGAATTTATATAGTTTTAAATCATTATTAATATTTCAATCTTAAATATTCAGTATTATTAGAATCGAATTAATTATTTCGATTCAATCTAATTAAGCAAGGACAAAAAAAAAAAAAAAATCCAATTAAGCCTATTCGGTTTTGGAAACAGTTTCGTACATTGCCATTCAACCCTTCATTTAGTTTAATTTCACTCATTAAGCTTCTACCTTAGCATAATACGTTTGGTACACAGGAATGGAGTGGAATGAAAGTGCAATTCCGACTTCTAATCCCTTTCCCAATATTTAAAAATGTTTTTAAAAGTTGGAATCACAATTTCTTAAAATCAACGATTTTAACTTTTAAAAAAAATTTAATTCCGCCTTCTCAAAAAACAATAGCAATCACTATTATTTTAATTATATTTTTATCCTATATATTTTTATTAGCTACATTTAATATAAATGGTATTTTTTATAAATCTTATTAAATAATCATTTCGTTCCATGAATATATCCAAATATAAGAACGGGTTTGTTATTCCCTTATTCAATCCATTCTATTTCAGGCGAGGCGTATGAAACATGATATTATATGTTTCCTCTACTTAAATAATTTATAAAATTTATTAAAAGAATAAATAAATAAAGAAGATTTTTCTAAAACCTTTATATATAAAACCCTTCCCCAGACTTCCTTGTTTTCCACTTTTCCTGAAAAACATCTTCAATTTGACGTTCTCACTCAAAATTCAATTTGACATTCTGTTCATCAATCATGTGCCGGTCGACTGATTACCGCACATTAATCGATCGCGACCGATTAAAGATCCGGTCTTTCTCCATCCACTTCTCGGGCCTCCAACCCGACCCATCTCGACCCTTACCGGACTTCCTCACCCTCCTCTACCTCCCCCGACTCAGCGAACACTCCCTCCTCATTGACGGCTCCGAGATCCGACCCGACTCCCCTGCCTTCATCACTCTCCACCGCGCCGTCTCTCCTGGCTCCAACCTCTACGCCTCCAGGGACCGCATCGTCGCGGGAGAAGGCCTCCGCTTCGACGTCTACATGCGCGAGGACAGGATCTTGAAGGGCGTGTTCAGGAAGAAAGTGGATGATGATGACGGTGAGTGGAGGTTGGAGTGTAAGTGTGCGATGGAGACGGAGGCAGTGAAGGAAGGGACGGTGGCGGAGGTTTGCGTGGTTGCGGAAGAGGGAGGAGGAGCTGCGGCGATGATGAGCGAGAGGGTGGAGATGGTGGTGAGGAGGATGAAGAGGAAAGGTTTAAAGTTTGGTGAGCTGGAGGAGATACCGGAGGAGAGAGAAATAGAAGAAGGGGAGGAGGAATGCGATGAAAGATTGGGCGGTGGAGATTGTTGTTGCTGCTGCGGCGGAGATGGAATGGGGATAGACAGTGGAGATTTAACAGAGCAGGATATGGAGAAGATGATGATGATGGAATTGAACACGGAAAATGTTAGATGGGCAGTGGATGTCGGGATAGGGATTATGTGCTTCGGGTTGGGTTTTTGGTCTCTGCTGCTTCTGCTAGGAGTTTGAGAAGAATGAGGAGATTGCTATAGATTGAATGGCAATCCAGACAGCAATCCCGACCCATGTTCCGCTCGGCTAATAAGTAAGCCTAGTCGTCGTACCGGATCAAATAGCTCATTAGAAATAGACCGATTCAATCGTAGTTAACTCTTTCATCTTAATCCTCTACATGTCTGGATTAAGGTCTCGGACGGGTTTGACAACATTGAAAGCTTGGATGTAATGGATGACAATCAAGTGGAAAAAAAAAGAAAAAAAAAATGTTAGAATTATGAATGTAAATTTGGCTTTTTTTTGTTATCTTATACACAGGAAATCCAATTTTGATTTTTATTAATGTGGCATCTAATTGTTAATTAGACTTTTGTTTTGATGGATTAGGGCTTTGGCAATATTTGACTAACTATGGATTCGATATGAAAGATAGATTTGCATGCATATAAGGTACGATGATCTTGATTAGTTAACCAGCTCCAATCTTTTATTCGACACTACATGAATTAAGATGGTTCTTCTTTCAACAAAAATCTGTCGTCGAGGAAAAATAGGTACCAGTACTATCTACTTTGTCCGGGGAAGACGTCATCCTAGTTTCATAATGGCGGCTGCACGGCGGAAGCATGCACGTTCCAAGACACAACGTTGGATGCTTTTTAAGAGAATCTTTATGAATGGGTTTCTGAGGATGGCGCGGGGATGAGAATCCGATCAAACCAGTTTTAGAATAATTGAATTGATTTAGGACTGGAGTTATTCAAAATTTCAAATTGTTTAGTTTTTATAATATTTATGTCAGTTTATTAAAAAAAAACTACTGAATTGTGAGTCTAGTCAAGTATAAATATTAATGAAATTTAAGTCCTATTTAATTATTAAGATTGTTTTAATTAAAATTGAAAAGCGTGTATAAAAGCATTTCCTTGAACTTGGCTACCCTAACGCGTTAAATTGGTACAGGTCTCCCAAAATTTTAAGTTTGATGGTTTTTTAGTTGAACTTGGCTATCCTAGCGCGTTAAATTGGTTCAGGGTATGTCTGTTTTTTTTTTTTACTTTTTTTTCCCAAACAGATATTTAAAATAGATATAAATGAAAAAAATATTTTCATAAATGAAAATTCAAATAGATTAAATACATATATAAATTAGATACAAATAAAAAAAAAAAAAAAAAGAAAAATCCAAACAGACCCTTATTTGCATTCTTATTACGGAATCCACATCCTATAGTAATTACATAAAATTATTATTAGTAAAATATAAAGAGAGCCCTATTTTGGATTCCTTGCCAGAACAACTCTACTATTCCCTTTTCTATTTTTACATTATTGATGTTGATGGGACCTGACATAAAATGTTACACTGAAAGTGATTACTGGTTACACTTAATGCAAACAGTACAGGAGCAAAGAAAGGAAAAATAGAAGATGTATATTTAAATTTGCCAACACCACTTTATTACGGTATTCCAAATAAGTTTATGGATTTTTATGATTTATATACGGTACTATATAGACCTTATAAACTTATTTGATACATTTTTATTGAGAATATAACTAAATTTGGATGATGAGACCACCCATATATCTCACAAAGAAAAGGATCAAGATCTTCAATTTTTTTATTACTATTTTGAATTCCTTGGACAGAACGTAAATAAATAAGAACGAAGTTTTTTCGCTAAATCTATGGGCTGTCGCCTGTCCTAGAGCACAAAGAGAGTTTAATCCGTGGGCTATAAGCACCAAAGGAAAATTTTATCATTCAATCACGATTGCGACAGAAAACAAATGATATCTTTTCTTAAATAATTAAACCTTTTAATCTTTTTTATAATTAATTTAATTTTATAATATTAAGAATTATAAGAAATAAATAAAAAACTCGGTACTATACGAAAGAGTGAAAAGATAAATTTCAAATGGGGTGAGAGAGGCTCGAACTCTCGACCTCAGGATCACTCAGAAGCTATGAGACCTACGCGCTAGCCAACTGCGCCACCACCCCACGGTGACGTTCGGTTATGTCATGCATTTGTCTGTTTTTCAACTAAACTAAGAAGTTATTTTATGGTAGGATTTAAGATCGATTCATCATGATAGTACTTGATTATGCAATTTTCTTTTCACCCATATACCTGATTATAATTTTGATTTATTTCTTTTTTATTAAGAAACTGGTAATTACCGTGTTATCATTTTAAAGTCATTAAAGGGTCCGATCAATCTCGGACGAGAACCATATTTTCGCTATGGGTTGAATGAGTCGTCTTCTTTGTTCGTGGAATTTGACTAGAATGTTTCTAAGTTTATGGCGATGGAGAAGAGTCGATTGGAATGTTCCAGAGTCTTCTCGAAGCTTGATGGCTACACCACGGTAAATAGATCGCAGCACCTGGCTGGTGGCATGCGGGCTGTGAGCCTAACATGGCATGTACAACATGTAAAAGAAAAAGATAAAAATACGAGCATGCGAAAATCAATACACGCCACAAAAAGTACGTGAAATAAGTAGACTGGCATGATATAGTACTTAAGACAAGCAAACCAGCACATGGGTTTTTTCCAAAATAAAAATAAAAATTAGTAATTTGTTTTTTTAATTTACTGTAAATTGTATTTAAATAAATAAATTGTTTCGTTTTATTATTTTAATTAAATATATTTTTTCTTCTAAAAATATAATATATTTAATAGATTTTATTTTTTTAAATGATTTTAATTGTATTACTATCAACATATTAGCATGAAATTTGTTTAGCAAATAAACAAATGAAATTATCAAATAATATTATAATAGTAACTAAATTATATTAAACGCTAAACTTGCTTAATTAATTTATTTAGAATAATTATAAATTATTAAATAAATGAAATTAATAAATGCTTTGGGACCGGTGAAATTAAATTTTATTGATATAATTTTTTAACTACAAAAAATTACAAAAAGATTTAAGGGTGATGGGATTCGTCAGGTAGGGGGTGGGGGTGGTGGAGGGCAGGTGGGGGGGGGGGTGCGGCGTGGGAGGGGTTGGTTTGGGGTGGATGTTGTTTAGGATAAAGATCATCAACTGTATACCCTCCACCTTGTATCATCCTAGAATCCTCATCTAACCTCACCTTACTATTCTATCTGTGCCAACGGTTGCAAATTAGGTAGTGATAATGACCCCTTCGATCCTCAGTCGTTATACTTGAACCACCAAAAATGTGGGTTTGTCTGCTTTCAGTCAATTGCATCAGACCAACCTTTTAAGCACACACATGCTCTAATGGTGTTGTCATTTAGCCTATGGCGGGGTGGTTTGAGGACTCGTCCACCAAAATTGAAAGCTAACTCCGATAAAACCATTGACGTCGGAGAAGCCAAAACATACCTTGCCATTATAGAAAGTACCAGCATCATGTGTGTTCTCTTTTTCCACCAGCTAAGGACATTGATCCCTTCGTTCCTCGTTCCCTCTTTCAGTTCCTCCTCCTCAAGTGGCTACACCTTGTACACCACCATGTCACTTTCTTGGGAAGTTACACAGCTGCTCCCAATATTCTAGGCAATTTGTTTACTTCTCTTGGAAAAATTCCAAGATGACTGACTACTAGTTTGTTGTGGTTGTGATAGTTGTAGATTCATCTGATCACAATACTAATACAAGTCTTTGAGCAAATTTGTTGCTCCAGTATGAAGACGTACGGCCTTTGATTTAGGATTTACACACAAATATTCTTCTAAAATTCCTTGAGGAGTGCTTCAGTCGCATGGAACCTATACTGTAGATATAATATTGTTGCAACATAAAAGAGGGACAAAATAATCCTAGAGTTTACTTGCCATTGCAGACACAGTAATGACCAGATCAAATCGCAATGGTAGTTACTCAACACGTTCGATATGTCTACTAGGTAAGAAAGTAAGCAATTGTTAGTGGGGTAGTATCAACTTGATAAAAGTTGTGTTGGACCAATAAATGCCTTCAGGACCTCTTTGAGTGCATGTGTTATCTTCCATTCCCCGACTGTCCATCATATCAATGTTAGGATTGGAGGAATTATGTAGGGTATTGAACAAATGAGTTAGAGCCCTTTTGCACTTCAATGTCCGATGAAGTATTTTGAACATAGAATTCCACCTGGTCTTACAATCAGGTGCAGGTAGCTTTTCCCCTAAACGGTATGTCTTAATAAACTCTATATACTTCTGTTTATATCTCTATGAAACACAAAGACAGTTGATTATATATCTAATCTTTTTTATATGTATGTCAAGGCCATAAGTTTCAAAACCTGCTTGCACTGCTAAATTTAGAATATGGAAAACACACTGAACGTGACAAAACTTTTCATCACTTACCAGATTTAAATATTGCTTCATATTTCAAATGGAATCAGTATCGTTTGATGCATTGTTGAACGATATAGAATATGGTTTTTATACCGGGTTTCTATGATGTCATTTACTATGGCTTAGCTAGTGTGTTTCTTCCAAAACAGTTTGAAAGCGCTAATCCACTTCTAGGTTAATTACTTATCATCTATACAATGAGCGATTACGCATATAAACCTAGACTCCACATCATTGAGTGGGGATTTCCACACGTCTCAGGCGAAGGAGATACTATGCAAGCAAAACCAAGTGCATTATTTAAATTGAAAATAAATATCATAAACCAGCATATGATCTAAAAAATTTAATGAACCAGAAAATATTTTAAAGAATCATACCTAGAAGAAAAATTTGATAAAACATTATTGAGAGCTTCACACCTTCTCACGAAAAGGTTTATCATATCATTTTTTTAACATTTGTCACCCCACATGTTCGTATAAGGGCTGCATAGCTCCCATAGTCCAACTTTTGAATTTTTCATGACCAACTGCATGGAATGATATTCATCATTGCCACCAATTCCACCAGCTGGTCTCGCACATCTTGTTGATTGAATTGCTAGGTTGCAGGATCAACACGCTTGGTACAAGAACAGTTGTCATCAATGGGTCCTCCACCAAACATGTCATTTGGACATATGTGATTCTACATGTCACTTCAAGTGTCTTGTGCCATTGCAGGACCTACACGACAATCTATTGCCACAAATTTGACAAATAGCATCTGTAGTAGCTTCTCCACTTGAAGCGGATTCTTTAGTTTTCGTGAAATACTTCCAAACAACTGCTATCTTCTTCTTATGTCATCTTGAAGAACTGCTGGTCATAGCAGAGTTCGTATTACTGTATAATGGGAATGATTGTTCGACTAGGGTAAGCTATCGCCTATAAATAGAAAATAATTATAGTTAATTATATAGTAGTGATAGAAAAAAAAAAGAATAAACAAAAAGTTACCCATCCATCATTCCCACTCGACATGGAAGGCAGTTGTGTAACTGTTGATAAAGATTGTAAATACCCTACTACAGCTAATTCTTTCTCAAGGATATATTCTGGCATAGGCAGCAAGGACATAGGTACCAAAAATCCATGATTCCCCATTTGATCCATCAAGGTGGTGAATCCTTGTGTGATGTTAGCATACTAATTACCAAAAATCCATGAGTTATCAAACTTATTGAAGTTGGAAAGATTGCTCAGGTGTGTTGTCCAACCATATCATTATTTAGGGACAATGAAGAAAAAAACCAAGTGTATCGGAAGTAAAAACTAGTGAAGGATCTTAGTTGGAAACATTTTTCAACTAAAATGTTGTAACTTAGGTGCGATTTGGGAAAATGATTCGCACTTCATATATAGCCAAAAAGAAACATGGCCACGTTAGGTGAAGAGGTGGTTATGTTGGTACTTAGATAATTTTTTTTTTTTAATTTCATGGAAACCAAGAGGCCACTTTTTCTCCCGACATTGGCACTTCCATGCTTAACGTAGGCACTTCTAATCCGAAAATGTGCATGCTGGTTTCTGCCCAATTTATTTGTTGGGTGGGAAATCATAAGTACCCACTTTGTATTACTAACGTGACCACATTGCGCTTTTTTTTTTTTTCTTTAGGCACGAACGTGCCCATTGTGTATTCTCAACATGAGCACATTGCCAACGTTCACAAAGCAATTTGAACGTTGGGTTCCAAAGTGCACATTTTGATCTGAAAGTGGGTATGTTTGAGCCCAACGTTCAAATTTTTTTGTAAATGTTGGGGAGCAAAGTGCGCACGTTAATCCTCAACGTTCAAAAAATTAAACTTTGGACATCAACGTGCACACTTTGTTAAACAACATGGGCAAGTTGGTCCCCAATGTTCCTTTTTTTTTTTTTTTAAACGCTAAGGACCAACATATGCACAGTAGAGGAGCAAAGTGTACAGACTGGTGCCTAACATTAAAAAAATTTGAACGTTGGACACCAACGTGTGCATGTTAGGCCAATGTTCAATATGTTGCCTACGTCTATTTAAACCATTATGATGTAGGCACTTTACCAAATCATTCTTCACACGTTCTCTCTTTTTCAGTTTTCAAAAAACACTTGTCCTTGCATCTTTACGCTTAAAAAAACTATAAATATTATGGAAGGTGCCAGTGAATCATCATATCAACATGGACGCAACAAGAAACAAGCTAAACGCCGCTATCATCTCTTACACTATCGTCTCCACATGAGGGAACTATTTGAGAACAAGTTTTACAGTCAACCTGTTTTACTGGGAAGGATTATGATTGAGACTTGTTAAATGAAGTCTACGGCTTCAATAATGCTTTTGCTGCCACCATGTTGCTGCCACTATTTCAGTTTCCCAACACAATCTATCACAACTTATTCGAATGTTCTACTTGAACGCGACTACAAAAGAAGTCTTGGAGGATGAATCTGTCACTCCTTAGATTAAGACGAGCAGTCTAATCACTCAATCGTTATAACTTATATATTCAACACTGTGACTCACATCACGCCCGAAGCCATCAATCATCTATTGCATACTGACAACAAGGGCAAAAGGGTAGATGGCAATTGGGGTTTAACGAGCGCATTCCCCCAAATTTATGGTGCTTCTGTTTGTGAAGGTGAGTCTAGTATTGTCCACCTTAAGCATACAAGTCAAAATGACCTCATCTTAATATGTCAATTGATAAATCATATGATATACTATGACATCTACCCTAAAAGAAACACAAACAACTTGAGTATTGATGATATTCTTAATAGAAGCAATATTACAGCATCGTATGTGGCCGTGCGAACTTTCCAATGGGTGCTCGAGAGAAAAGATTCTCACTTGGCATATGGAAGGTTGATCACAACTCTTCTCACCCAACACGAATTTGACCTTGCAAGTAATGTTGCAACACTTACAAAAAGGAAAATTCAAAAAAGTCGATATACAATAAAAAATGCATGTCATGTATGATTCCTAAAGCAACGAATATTATAGGGCTAAGGATAGTGGTTGAGGTCAAAGGCAACAAGATCAAGGGGATGATGTCGAGTCGATTGAATTTCAATATAGAAGAATTAGCCCTACCTTGGCATAATGAACCAATGTAGGAGGAAGGACAAGGTCAAGCATACTATCAAGAACAAGAGCTTGGCCATGTGGATTTAATATAAAATCGATAATGGACTGCTTGGAGTAAATTCAAAAGAATCACAGATAGTAGGGAGGACTTATAAGGCAACATAATCAAATACTTGAAGATCATAACAAATACTCCAAGGTCAGCATATAATGCTTCACGATCAATATCGTATGCTCTAAAATCACAACGAAATGCTCCACAGTATCAATTCCAAGTATGATCAATTTACTAAATTTCACGAAGACTTCTCCTAATGGGAAGGCTGCCAACCGAATGTTCATCAACTACCACCACCACCATATCATCCCCCAAGCGACGCAGATGGTTATGGTAGTTAGTAAGGCAGCCAAGATCTTCATTCCTCATTTTTTTTAAATGCATTAATTAAGTACTTTTTTCAAATAATATGTAATTGCATATTATTATTGAAATGGATAATATTATTCTTTATTCATCGTTTAAATTACACTTATATAAAATGTAAAAATTACTTTATTATATTTACATTATCACATTTTTACAACTTATTTGAGTAATTTTCATATTTAAAAAACGCAAGTCGAAAAAACAAATAAATTGAAAATCATATAACCATGTGAAATCGAATCCAATTAAGGGCATGCAAATAAATGGGCTGGTATGCTACATAACACAAAGAAAAAAAAAAGCACGCAAACATGAATAGATCGGGCATGCAAAAGCACGCAATATACAAAACACATAAAATTTAACATACAAATGGTATGACACAGCCCATTTACCATGCCAGTCCACACCACCAAGGAGATCTATAATATTCACAATAATAATTTGACAAGAGAACACGTTAGACCAAGACTAGATTTTGTATAATACATTACAAAACCAGGACAAATAAAGAATAATGAGTAAGGAACCACATAATATTTACATAATAAGGCTCCTCTGATTTAATCTTATCAACAATTTGTCTCTAAGCTATCTAATGGCATCCTGCGTGCTCATAAACATTGTCATCAAGAGCACAATTTTACGCAAGACTGAAACCTACAGATCCGATAGAATTATACGAAATCAATAAAATTATAAACAAAAAACCATATACCTAAACTTGTATTTTATATGTATTTTACGAAAGTCCACAGTTGAATGGTTTTACATCACTTTTAGCTGAAAAAAATCTCATAAAATAGAAATGTATTGTTAACTCTCTAATATCAAAATTTAATAATGATATCCATATAGTGTTGTCCAGCTTTATAAGAACCATGCTTGGCTATGATCATAAATTTAACATTAACTTGAGTTGCTAGAAGTGCGTAGATTTTTATTATTGGCTACTTAGCTATTTTAGTATCATTTGGTTTATTTATTTTATCAATTAATTATTATTTATCTAGACTTTTTGGTGGTCTCTTATATCTTATTTAATCTATTATTTTACATTAATAACCTTAGCGTTAAGGAGAATTAAAGACTACTATTGGTTTTTATCAATTTTATACTTGAGTTGTTGCAAACAAATGCTTCATTCAATTAATTATTCCTAATATCTGAATTATTCTTAATATCAATTAGAACTAAACAATTAGTTGCAATATATACCTTCATTTCAAGAACCCAATAACATAAAACCCATAACTACATAAAACCCTCAAAAATACCAAAGAACCCCTCACTCTTTCTTTTTACTTTCAAAGTTATTATTCTTTTTTTTTTTGACAAAAGAGAAAATAATTAAACCTAATTCATCCTACTTAGAAAATCATGATAATGCCATTAGACTACAAAACTCTTACTTTTTAAAACCAAAAAAGTATCCCACTTTGAATGACCAACAAATATTCATTTGAGAAACAAACTGTAGAATCTTGACATTTGAATCAAGATTTAACAACCATGGTCCAACACATGTACCAAAAGAACTTTGGATTGCTGGAAGCCAGGAACTTCATAAGATGAGCAAAGGAAATGCTAAAACATGCTAACTTGTTTGTGAATTTTACAGAGAATCATATCTACAAATCTTTTAACAGTTATAAATCAATCTGCTACTGGATCCAATACACAAATCAAAACTGTACTATACCTACTGTCTGGTCTTTGATTCTGGCTTTAGGACTGGAAAGGGGCTCAAAAACCGCATCTTGAAACAATAATCGAGTCCAACAGCAGCAAAGGCAAAAATAAGAAAACTTTCAGATACACAGACTGCACCGTCAAATGCATGCAGTAAGAAGCTTTCGGGATTTAGCTCCAGAGGAGGTCCTTGTCCTAGAGCTGACAGACCTGCCATGGAAATCAATATATCACCATATTGTTCTTCTGCACCTCATAAAGGCATGAAATGGAACTTCGATATATGATTCTTATTATTTAAGGTATATGATGAAATTACCTTTTACAAAAGCAAAAGCAGCACATGCACCTGTCTTCAGCTGCGTATCATCCAAGTCCCTTCTAACCGTGTAACGATAGGTGATTCCAAAAAGTGCAGAGCTGATGAATGTGACTGCTAGAGGGAGTATCAACTGAGAAGGGGTGGCTGCTTGAGATAATGATATTGGTAAACCAGCTAGGGTGCCGATAATGGCAGACAGAGAAGCTGCTTTAGCAGACTCCAATCGCTCTTCATCTCTGCTCACTTGCGAGCTATCACCAGAACCACCTTCGTCTGGGATTCCCTCCAGATTCATTGATAGAGATTGTTCTGCTTGTTCAACCATGGCCCTAGCTTCCAATATCTCCTTTTGAGATTCTGCAATCTTTTGTATGCAATTGATCAAAAGCCAAACTTACCGAAAATGACCTCTTGAATCAATAACCAAAGTTTCAAAGTAGAGGATCCCATTTGGCATGAACCTGTCCTTATATGGACATCAGACTGCTTGTATTGCACAAAAATTAAGAGGTTCTTATAACCAGTTCATCCTAACAAAGATTGTTTTGCTCAATAATGTCAGCCCTAGAAATGATTCAATAATGTGAAGACTATTCAAATTTGACCAGTGAAAGAGCATCATCAAGCTTGAGGACCGATGCCATTTCATCTAAAAAGCCTAAGTTTCTGATATCATCGTTTAACGGTATAATATTTCGACATTTAGCATAATTGCTGCATTAATTCATGTAAGTTCAACCATGAAAATTATCTCCACCTACGGGCTGTTAATCAGGGAAGATGCTTAGTTCACCCTTATTGCAATTGTTTTCACCAGTCCTGTTCCTCAGATGAGTAGACGACACAATGGTCAAAAGAAAAGAGATGAAAACTAGCTGAACATCCTAGTAATGCTTAATAAACTGAAGTCAGATCATAAAGATAATGAACTTAAAAATCTAAAGCAAAGTATCTCATCCTCACGGTCTTCTACAGAAGAAAAATATTTTCTTGGAAAAATTCTTTGGTCCCATGACGTTACAATAGGACCGGTCTCATCTGTATCTGTATCTTTTTTAAAATGATATGTGTAAATATATCCGATTTACATCTAAATTTTATCTATATTTGTTCTATTTGATCTTTTGATGAGAACTGTCAATTTTTTTTTATCTATATTTATTTCTTGATAAATAATTTGTTAAAAAAAAGTTTGAAAAAATGTCTGTATCTGCCAAAAAAAGCCAAAACAAACAAACCTTAATGGGATCATCACATTATTGAAAGATTCAAATCTATTTCAACCATGATCGATATATATTAATTTTTTACAATCAATTTAATTACAATATTAGTGACAGTATCATCCATAATGGGATTGTAGAAGTTCCATTTTCTCATATCAACTTATTGATCATTACTATCATACTAAAGAAAACATGAAAAAACAATCTGAAGAAATTGGTAGAGAACTCCTTAGTCAGATATTACCTGACACTTTTCTTATAGAATATCCACTTCTATCTGGCTTCATTGTAAGAAGTGATTTTCTCGGATACAGGTTTATCAGATTGTATAAATGTATGTGATCGAATAGCCTGAACTTTGTTCAATTTTATAATTAGCTTTTTAAATTTTACTCGTCTTTCTAATTAGCTATATCATCTAGGATTATAAATGAATTCAAAAAAATTTAAAATGGCAAATTAACATTTCTAAATAATTGCACAAAGCTTAGATATCAAATGTGATATTTCTTTGATTTAGTCAATCGGCAAAACTACATTAATATGCACATTTTAGATTTTAGTACCAAATGGACAATTCCCATGTTTTAGGATTAAAGGAGTACATAAACCTTTTACCGCTGATTCATATGGTTTTACTTTCTACAATTTATAAAAATCCCTATCATATATACATAAAATATTAGATAGCTATTAGTTACGTAAAATAATTAAATATTAAAATTAATTTATTTTAAAGCATCTAAAAACATAAATTAACCAATAAAATCCTATTACAACTATATTCTATTCCTGTCCAAGTAACAACAATTCCATTGCAACTTATTATTCCGATAAAGTAAACAGTATCTTAGGATTTGCAATACATACATGGAACACTAACCAGTTTTACTTTTACTAAATCAAAAACAAAGTAAGCAAATAACCTCAGACGCCCGGCTTTCAAGCTCATTAACATAGGCCCTCATTTGTTTCACTTCAAGCTCTCGTCTTTCAATCTCAGCAAGTTCTCTCTTGGCCTTCTCAACCCTCTGAGAAGCTTTATCTAACCCATCAAGCAAGACCCTGTTCTCGTCTCGGTTCAATAGTTCTTCCACTTGTGCGTCCACGATACCCGACAGTGCACTCTTCACTTCGGCACTCCCATTGTTGTTGTCCTCTGAATTCATGCATTTTGGGATTGTGAAACGAGGATGATGTTGGGGAATCCTGTGAAGTGTTCTTGTAGTTGTTATTGTTGTTGGGATAAGATGTTTGAGAGGTAAAGAAGAAATTGGGTTGAAATTGGGAGAAACTATTGGAATGATTAGGGAATAGGTATAAGACATTCTAAGAACATGAAGAAGAAGAAGGCTATGATTTTTGTGGCATCCTATATATATATATATATATATATCTATATCTATATGGACTATCTGTTTATTTATTTTTAATTTCTATCTACATGTATCATTATTGCTTTTTCTTGTTCCTTTTTCCCACGTTTTTTATTTTAAATTGCAAACTTAACTCATAACCTATTGGTAATGTGTAGATTGATTCTTAAATTTTTCAAAAGTGGAATTCCATACTATAACTAAATTTCTTTAAAGGTTGGATCATATTTACATATTTCCGAAAGAAATAAAATCACAGGAATTAATATTTGGGGATATATTCAAATTAAATATTAATATTTAAATAATTAAAAAATATTTATTAAAATAATCAAATAAGGAACATTGTTTTATAAAAAAAAGGTTTTTTCACTTGTATTAATTTATTTATCATTTGACCTATTTTATAAAATATGAATGTTTTTAATCATTCAAAATTTTAATACTTTATTTAAACTTATTTTTAAGAGTCGATATCTTTAATATAAATTACTTATAACAAAATTCCTAATTTAATTCATAAATTCGGTTTTTTGTTCCTTAATTCTAAGGCCAAAAATTTAAATCTTATATGATTTTTAACATTGCATATCGCAAAATGTGCCCTAACATGAGATTTAATCTAAGTCCTCCATTGAATTTGCGTTTTAAAGTTATGGAATGGCTCCAGTTATAGAGTTAAGAGGATAGACTATTATTCTGGGCCTGGAATTCATTTTATTAGAAATAATTTCTTAGTTAGGGTTATTAATAATAATAATTACTTAAATAAGAATAAATTTAAAATAATTATGATATATAGTATCAAAATTACAACTTATATACCTATGATATACAGTCACATATGACATGTATATTACATATATCAATGGCAATAAACATTAACTAAAAACAATCCATACACAATTGGTTTTATTTTGATTTCCTGTCATTTTCATCCTTTATTTTCATAGCATAAAGCGAATATAAACTGTGATACGGAAACGGTATTTAAACTTAATATCGTGATTCACACAAGCGATTCGTTTAAAAAAATCTCAATATCTTCTTTATAAGATGCATTTTACGATGAATTTTGATAATTATCTTTAAATCACCTATATGTTGGTGACTATTTTTTGTATTAGGGCTGACAAATGTTTCACCCCATTTTATTGTGATATGCTAATACTATTAGTGCTTTTTTCATCATTCCATATAAAGTTATTACTGTTATTACCAATCAATACAACTACCTTCATAATATCCCACCATCTGGGCAAAGATGAAAAGGAGGATTGGTATAATAAGATTCATATATTTAACTATTTCAAATTCATTTATAGTACATAGTTGAGATAATAAATTACACAATGAGTGAAATTTGAAAAGCAAACCGTAAAATTTAATAAAATACATATAGTTAATTGTAAAATTAGATAAGACTTAAATAATAAATTGACCCTTTCAAATTTTAAATAGTTAATTATAAAAATATGCAAAATTTATGTGCCACATTTGACCATGATCTTATTTGAAATCAATAACAGCTATATATTGGCATTATCACATTTCATATACTCTTGAGGGAGGAAATTGTATGATCTCAAAAAGAAATTATACAAATACAAACTATATAAAATTAATTATCAAAATACAAACACAAAATCACATCTAGCATATGCAACTCAGGTTTTTTTTAAATTTACACAAGTCACTTGTTAAACATGCTATTCCTGTATAAATATGAAATCGCATGTCATAAAGGTAATTCACCTTTCATATACATGAATTTCATTTACTAGGAGCGACTCATGTAGAAATGAATCGCCCTTAGGAGATGCGATTCACGAACTTCAAAACTTTATAAGTGTATCAGTGTGTGAATGACATCTCTTCAAGACGATTCACATAAATTATACATGAACCGCCTTTATAAATGCGATTCAACACTATATAACTTTTAACCAATTGCATGTGAATCCCACATATAACATGCGATTCTGCATCGATATTTATGTATTTTTTTTTTTTTTTAATATTGGTAGATATGTGTTTCTCCTTTTGAGGAATGGGCATGATTATACCAAGGATTTTACGAACCAAACACTCCAAACTGGGTATAGCCGCACTGTTACAGCCCACTGCAATCGACAGGCCTGTCATGCGTTAAAGATGCTTCTAACATTAAAGTAACCAGAAAATTGAATTCTCATTCACAAGATAAAAAGGTTGCCCTCCAAATCCTAGTTCCTATGTGTCTGTCACATTGCCTCACCAACAATTTCTTAAATAATTTTGTGCTGAACAATAAGGGGGTAAAGAAATCAGAAAGTAGACTTGCATCAATATTGAACCAGATAATAGGTTAGAATGATCATTGAGAAAACTAAAAAAACCCTGCCACCATCACTCAGAAGGTCCAAGAGTGCGGGCAGTGAACATGCTTCGTGTGCCTGTTTTAAAGAAGCGTGAAGACAGTGAAAGTGACCTAAAGACATCTCAAGTTGAAATTGCATAAGGGGAAACAGGTTAAAGAACAAGAAGGCCAAGAATTTGTTCCTAAATCTTGTTGTGGAGTGTAACAACCAAGTCGTGAGCATCATCTAAAAGCTTCCACACATCCAAATGCCCCGCCATGCTATTGCATTCCCTCATAATCTCTTCCATGCTGCTATACTTCTCAATAATTAATTTCTTCCTCTGGAGCACACAGGCAGCAATTGCATAGAGCAACAGATCATCAGTAGGGGGAGCTCGTAACCTCATCCTTCCCCAAGCAGATCTGGCAATCTCAGCTCTAATTGCTGCCTGATCAGCCCACATCACTTCCCAAAGACATAATGTTTGCTCGAAGTTCAACTCCCTCCTGAAGAGTACTACCACCATTCTATAGACAAAGAAGCAATCTTCGGCTTGGAGCTTCTCAAGATGGCTGTAGAGATGAGAATCCTTGCACTTAATGATCTTGGAAACAATGCTTAATTGCCTTCTAATACCAATTTCATCAAGTCGAAAGTTGTGTCGAGCTTTTTTCATAAAACCTACGAAGCACCAAAATGCTTCATCATCCTCCTCCATCACAGAGATAATTGGAGAAAGAAGATCACTCATCCCTTGGCAGTAACCAATTTCAGGATCATACACGGCATAGGCTTCTAGGATGGCAACAAGGCGGGCTGCGTGGAAAATGCGACATGCCTCCAGGTGATCATAATCTCAGTCTGACACTATCAGCAAAACTTCGAGCCGTCATTAATGATACTGAAGCCTGAGAAGGTGAGTAAACTATCCACTCAGAATTTGCACGCAAAGCATCAAGGCGGATAATTCTCTGCCATGTAGCAAAATCTTCATCCGAGTATGTGTTGGGCTTGCTTACTGTCTCAGTGACAGATGAATTTTCTTCAATAAGCCCAACAAGATCACTACCGTCAATTTCCCCTGACGAAAGAAAAGGCTGAACCGTTTCAGTTTCCTCAGAGGTGTCAGAATCACTAGAATCTGTATCACCAGGTGAGGCATCCTCACATGTAAGTCCACTTGTTTCAGCATCTCCTTCAGCTACAGTTTTAGAGGACTGAATGGCTTTATCACTGGTTGAGCAGTCTTGACTACAAACTGGGGACCCTTCACACTCGAGCAAAGCTGATGCTCTCTCCAATTGAGCCTCTCCACCAGCTGAATGCTGCTCTACATTCTCAGATCGGTAAAGACTGCTCCTCTGCAGAAGGACCTCTCTCCAATGGAGTTTGCTCACCAGATGAATGCTTTATATTCTCAGGCATTAGAGCTTGCCCGTGAGGTGAAAGTGCTCTCTTCGAAGGAGCTTCAGCACCAACTGGGTGTTCTATATTTCCAGGCGATGGAGCCGGCCTCTGAGATGAAGGTGGTCTTTTCAAAGGATTTTCAGCACCAGCTGGACTTTCTATATTCGCAGGCAATGGAGCTTGCTCCTCTGGCAAATGTTCCCTTACTGATGGAGCTTGATCACCAAGTGAATGTTTTATATTTCTAGTCAATGGATGTTGACTTTTATGAGATGATTCTCTGTTCAAGGGAGATTGATCACAGATTCTGTGCTCTAAATTCCCAGGCAATGGAGCAGAAGCTGACGTCTTTACACTTGAAACAACTTCAGAAACCGGGTTGAGTTGTTGACTAAAATACCCACCATGCTCATGGCTACTATTGCTATCTTCAGAATTTTCCTTTGACTTAATATTCTTATGACTGCGTTTAAATATCTGGTGACATTGTTTCCTCAAATCTTCATATTTCTTTCTGCAAATGACAATTAATGAACTTAATTTCAAGGAATAAAAATAGCATGAGTGAAAATGCCCAATAGAAAAGTGACATACCTATTCTGGCTTCTAACAGAGTCCCTCTCTTCCTTGGAACTGACCACATCGTAACTGGAAAAAGAGATTCACCAATCCAAATAAGGAAGAAATCTAATCAAAACTATGCTGCTCACCTATAATTAATTAGAACAAGGAAATTCCATATGAATAGCAACCACAAACATAAAACAATACATGACTCAAATCTATAAATTCTTCGGTGATGCACCTATTGTCAATACTCTCCAATTCCCAAGCCCTATCCCATCACCCACAAACATAATGGCCAAAAGTATAAAAAGGGAAAGAAGTAGAGAGATTCAAACAAAAAGGAGTATGAAAAACTAAAATAGCAAATAATCTATAATTTAAAGGGTAAACCAAAACTTTAAGTTGTCCAAGACAATAATGGGAAAAATCTTCTATGTGGAACAAAACTTTGCCCTGTGTATATCTTGTATTGAAATTTTTTCCCCCCTATGTAGATCTACAGCTATAATATCAGCAAGTTATTCTTATGCTATTCCATTGCGAAGAAAATGAGGTGTCATTGTTATCCCATTGAAGGAGGACATCATATGCATCCAAGTTAAAATTATTCCTTGTACATCTTGGAAAGATAACAAACAGAACTTTCCATCTTTTTTTACCCCCCTAATTCTCCCTTATGAAAACAGGTAGTAATAAGAAACCTTAATTGGAAAAAAAAAAAAAAAAACAGCCCAGTTGTTTATTTCACAGAAGGCAGAAGCCTTCTTCCTATAGTACACATAGTAATAAGAAACCTTAATTGAAAAAAAAAAAAAAAAAAAGCCCAGTTGTTTATTTCACAAAAGGCAGAAGCCTTCTTCCTATAGTACACATTTCAATGATACCATAAGGTAAAAATATCCCATCAACACATGAGTTCAACCACAATGCATTGCAAGACTACAAATGGCAGTGAGCAGAAGTTCACCTCAACTACAACATCTAGAAAACCTTTTCTTGTTATGGAGCATAGCCATAGGAACAGAAGTCACTTGCTTCATTGAGAAGCCATTATTCAAAACATTCCAGAAAAATGGGGAAACAGATCAGGGCACAGGCCACCCCAGTTTGAGGCTGAGTTTGGTATTTATTGCATACTTGATAAGAAAATTCAGCGTCGGAGAGTTACAACCATATAAGACTTCAAATGAAAAGAATACTCACACTCCTAGAAGGAATGGCCAAACCTCCGCTCTAATAGTTGGATCAACACCCTGCAACAGGATTTGACATCTTAAACCTCAGCAAAAGCCTAATAGTTCTTCTTCAAGAACAGGAAAAATCTGACACAATATTGAAAAAACATTTACTTTATGAGTCCTGAAGAAATAGAATACTCACCCCCCTTCGAACCTTTTTTAGGAACTTGATTCCCCCATCACAAAGCCTGCCATCTGGCAAAAATAGATTTCTCCACTGTTTTGCTAGAAGTGCATGTTTTCTTCTTCTACGTGACCAAGGCGATTTAAGACTGCCCCTGAAAGTGAAGAAACATTTCTATGGTCAAGCTATGAAATCAATTAACAGGCAACAGGAAAGAAAAATAAATGAAGTAAAAGAAAAACACAGATCAATTGTTACTTTAAAGACATAAAAGCATGCACTCAATTTAATGATACCTGTTCATATTGACATTTCATCAAGCTAATATCAAATTCAGAACCTAGTAACTAGTAGATTGCCTCCTTTGGGCTCATTTGTTAATAATAAACAAAAGCAACCACATCATGGAGCTTCCTACAATGCTTGAGCAACGCAAAAGCTATTCCTGTAAGTTGGATTTTTACTGCACTTCTCCAGGTCCGGATTCCCATTCAATTGGAAGGAAGTATATTTCTAAGTTCAAGTCAACAAGACCATCCAGCCCAAAATCTAACCCTTGAAATTCTCCTTGCTTTGATGGTTATAAAATCTCACCGATTAGATGGTGAACTGGATTGCCCAGCCACAGGACCGTGAAAGTTCTGAGGCTATAAATTAAAATGACCAGAGACATGGCTAACATTGTTCCCTCCAGAGACTCAAAATGAAGAGGACAGAGAAAAGAAACAACGGATCCAGATCTAAATCATCTTTCATTCCACACTCAAATACGAAACAGATAGAAGAGATTGTTAAATTCCACAACCCGAAAAAGACAGAATCAACAGCAGCATTGATATTACGAGCTAACAAGAAAGAAAGATTGGGAATTGGAAAGAAAAAACTCACCGATTGGATGAAACTGGTGAGGAAGATGAAGGAGCAACAACTAACAAAACCGATCGCAGAGGAATCCACGACGATGACGACGACGACCACGACGATGAAGATGATGAAGACGATGACGTGGAAGGTGGAATCAATGGCAAAGAAGTTGAGGTTGAATTTGACGATGATGATGATGACGACGACGATGAGGACGACGACGACGACGAAGAAGAAGTGGAGGAAGTATGGCTTCGCCGGAGAGCTCTCATTAAAGGAAATTGTGGTGGTTGATGTTGTGGTTGTTGTTTCTGTTGTGTAAGCATTATCTGGGGCATAACATTAATTATAAAAAAAAAAAAAAAAAACTTTCTCTCTCTCTGTAACTACCTTCTTTTTTTCCAATAACAAACTAACTAATCAATTCAATCAATGTCAGAATCAAATTAGGGTTTCGTGATGCCGCGATCTGAGTTCTAGAAATAGAAAGATCACAGAAGCATGCGTTCGGTGTGATTTTGACTATTTATTTTCTTTTTTTTTTTTTTTTACCTACGGGAATAGACGAGGGTGGCGGCCAAGGCGATCCCAGCCATGGCCGTCACGGCGATAGCTATTCCGACATTGGAAGGCACTGCCGACGACCAAAACCAACCGCTGCCACTGCCCCCACCACCACCGCCGATAATGAACCTACTACCGCCTCCGATTCCGCTAGCCTCAGCGAATAGGATCCATCCACTAGTCCTGCTACTTCCGCCACCACCGCCGCCTCCGCTGTATCCGCCACCACCTGCGCCGGTGGTAATGAGGAGCATTAAATAATAGAAGATCGTTGGAGGATGTAGAATTACTGTTTTACCCTTCGAGTTTTGTACTGATGGTGTGGTTAATACCATCACCGAGTGAAACCCTTTTCTCTCTCTCCCTCTCCCTCCCTTCCAATTGCTCTTGAGTTGAGGGAGAGATTGATCCCTTTTTAATTTTTGGAATTTTTTTTAATTATGTGTAATGATGAGGAAAAGGAATATATTATAATTATTGATGATTGTTTGTCAGATTTAAATTTTTAAAAAAGTAATTAATGTTTAGTTTTTAAATTTCTTTTTTCGTTGATGAAAATTTAAAACAGAAATCCTTCTCTTGCTTTCTCTCTCTCTCTCTCTCTCTCTTAATGAGAAAAAGAACGAAAGAGAAAAAGAAAAGGAGGGGATTGGAGTGGAAAATATTGCGTGGCGTCAGGATTGGATGGAGATGGGAGCATATGGTGGAAAGGGCACTGGGGAGGTTTACACTTTTTTTTTCCTTTTTCGGGTCTATTTATTTAACTTTTTTTAGTTAGATATAAATACTTTTTTAAATTTTTTTTAATAAATCATTTATTAAGACATAGATATGAATAAAAAAAGTTAGTAATTTTCATTAAAAGATCAAATATAAATAAAATATAAATACAAATCGGATATATTTACATATATTTTATCAATACAGATACAGATATAGGTAAAAAACAGTTCATCCAAGCAGATTCAACCTATTCCTTAGCAGCAAAAACAAACTTATTTCTTAAGATCTCGGCTTGGCCCATTTCAGATAAGCCCATTTTCCTTAACTTATTCCATTGATTGACATTTAAATATTATATATAGAGAGAGAGATCCAAAAGAAGTGACTTTTTCAAATTTTTATTTTTATTTTTTTTAAATTGTGTAGTCGTCAGTAAAATGTAAATACTTTATTTTTAAACCATCAACAAACAAATCATGGGTAGTAACAAAAATGAATTATTTGGCAATTGTATATTTTCTTATCCATAATAATGTTTATCATAAGAATCAACCGGTAGCATCGGCCACCGAAACATATGTAAAAGAAGTACAAATATCACTAGACAAATCTTGCTTAATGAGGCCAATACTAAAGCAATTAATTGTGTAGATTAATTTCATGATTATTTAAGAGATTTAAAGCCTTGTTTTTTATTGTCAAGTAATATTGTATTTAAGCAAAATTCTCGTAATGTGCATGAAGTGATAGACGGACATGAGGAGCAAACCATTGACAAAATGCCTCCAATAGAGTCATCATTTTGATAGTTAATTTTATGCTACCATCTAGATAATCATAATCCTATCATCATGATAGTATAAACCTAAGAATCCATAGAATGTTCAAATTTTTGCCATATGAGTCATCCAATTGATTCATCTCGATTTGTCTTGTCACTTAACCATTTTCCTTTACCATCTTACCAAGTTTTTTTCTTTTCTTTTTTTACATTGTGTAGTCTATCCATTTACTTCTTACCATGTTTTCTTTTTTTTTTTTTAACATAGAAACGAAAAATAAATCCCAGGATGTAGAAAATAAAAAATCCATCTGCAGGCTCTCCTCAAGAAAGACACGCCCCTTGGATCTTCATAGATGATATTTCTAATCCGGTTAGGAGGCTCTTGGAGAAAGCGACAACCTTGAGAAAACTAATATGCGATTCCAGCAAGGCCATCCACACAACGATTACCCTAGCAGTAGGTATGACGGATAGAGATAGACCAATTCCCCTTCAACAATTTGTGTATATCTCGAACCAGCCTTGTGAAAAAGTTAGCAGGTTGTTATTGCCTATTAATAATGTTAATGACCACTTTGCTATTAACTTCAAGGCAAACATTTTGGAAGCCCAAGTCCCAACATAATTCCAAACCCTTACACACTGCCCAGAGCTCCGCTGTAACTAAAGTTCCAAGGCTAATATTACAACAAAAACCACTATCCCAGTTACCATTAGTATTTTTAACAATACCGCCTACAATAGTCTAGTTGGTACTCTTATTGAATAAGCTATTAGTGTTAATTTTAATCCAACATATGGGGGAAGGTTGCTAACAAATCAATCTCTCATCTCTCACAACTATAAATCGTTTAAGCATCTGAGAGAAGTAGAGATCTGCTTCGCATACTTAATCATTGTATTGAAATGATTCCTGCCTTCACAAAATTCTCATCAAAAAGGTTGCAGTTCCTATAATTCCATAGGTACCAACAGGTGATTCCAAAAATCATCGATTAAGGGGAATTATTTGCATAGCAAGATAAATCCTTCGGGTTTTCTTCAAACCAATTACAAAAAGGACTATTGAAAAAACCTATCTAATGCTCCACAAGAACCAAGTATCGCTAAATAGATTTAGGGACTATGTAATCTCGAAGAGCATGGACTACTGTTTCAACTTCAAAGCAACAAAATTCATAGAAACTATTATCTACCAACTTTCGTCTCCACCTTTAAACGCTAGTTAGAAGTCTTTCATGACTTACTAACCAAAGAAAAAATTTTATTCTCTCAGGTCCTAACCATCCCCAAATCAGCTTCATGAGATTATTCCTATTGGAGTCTTCCTCATAGTTAGCCAAGAGCTTATAGACAGATTCAACAGTAAATTATCCTTATTTTAAGAGTTTTCGAAAAAGCTGGTCCGAACCATCTTCCATCAAAGGAGGTTTGCAAATAGCAATATGGGCAAGAATCTCAGCAAGTAAGAATTGATCAAGCAACTCCCATCTGTAATCCCCATTCTTCGAAATGAAATATTTCACAAGCCAATGGAGAACATCAGGAAGGATTTCATAAATAAGGAAATCAACTAATGTTTCTTCCAACAGGAAACAATTGTTGAGCTAGAACTTGGTTTTCGATCCATCACCTAGAATCCTACCGCAAGTTGAGGCCATATAATACTATACTTTAGCTATACCATTCCATAAGTTTGACTTTTGTCCCGTGTGATGAGCAGCACTATGAGTTATATCATGGAGGTACTTACCTCTAAGGACTTGACACCAAAGGCTACTATCACCCTGAAATATATCGCACGCAATTTTGGTTGGCAAAGCTTATTCTAACCTATTAGATGGATCTTTAGATTATCGCTAGAGCTTCCTTATAGAAAGTCTCTACACATATGATCAAACTGGTCGTAGCAAGAATAGGGAAGGAGAGCAGTCTACACTGTGTACTAAGGTGTAGCTGAGAGGACTAACTGAGCAACGGTTGTTCTTCCTACCATGGAAAGTTTAGTAAGCTGATAAGTCATGCATCATTTCTGGTAGTTATCCAAAAGAGCTGCAAAGGTATTTATTGAAACCCTTCCATGAATGATCGGAACTCCCAAGTGTTGACTTAAATTGATGGTTCTCCGAAAGCCAAATTTATCTTCAATCACCTTAGCAACCTGTGAACATGTATTCTCTTAAAAGTGAATAGTAGTCTTCTATTTACTTATTTTATGCCTAGAAGTTGCACAAAAACTACCCAAAACTTGATAAATAACATCAATTTGATTCATTGAGGCTTGAGAAAATAGAATCAAATCATCAGCAAAAAATAGGTGTGAAACTTTGGGGGCATTCCTTGCGATTAGTAATGGCTTCCACCTCTTGGCATTCACTTCATCAAGGATTAAGTGGCTCACTCTTTCCATACATAAGACAAAAATATATAGAGAGATTAGGTCGCCTTGTCGGATTCCTCTAGAAGGGAAGAAAGTCTCTATCATAGTACCATTCCAAGGCAAGTTCATAGAGGAGCTTCTAATGCATGACATAACCAATGTAGTCAAAACTGGACCACCCCAACTGGTTCACCTAGAACCAGCCTTAGAAACGGGCCAGTTTGTGCTTAAGACCCATTTTTAAGTTGAACCAGCTAGACCCGTTTAATCCGACTGGTTTAACCGTAACCCTATTGACCCACTCGAGTCCAACGAGTCTGAATGCACACTAAAAAAAAGGGAAAAATAGAACATTGGACGATTTCATCTATGAATGAAAAGAGCAAAGAAAAATTAGAATTTCATGGCAATAAAGTGAAATACTAGCTAAAAACAAAAACTTTCAGTAAAATAAAGTAGCTCATAAGAACAACATGAACTCATACATCTAAATTTGACCTAAATTTAGCTAAAAGTTCGAATCAGATCTAGATCAACATGACGCCAGAATGCGTCTCCAATGATGATCTGGGCTTTTGCAATGATGCCGAAGAGGGACAAGAGAAAGAAGACCATCTTTGGTTGGAGCAGCAATGGGATATTAGAAAGGCAAAAGAAGAGCCAAGACAACCAGGCCATACTTTGAGGTGAGTTGTTATGGAAGAAGTTCAACATCTCGATGTACCGAGTTCGTGCAGTAGTTGTGAGATGGGGCAGTTTCAGTCAGATGTTAATAGTGGTCTCAACTCGATTATAGGATTAGGGGTTTGACAAGATCAAATAATCTATGAGACAAAGCATCAGAGGACTCTAATGAAGACCATGACGACGGATGGTGGAACAAGTACGCAATCTTTGATTGCTGTATCTAGTTGAAAGTGAAACAGTCGACTAAAGGATGGTATAAAGGCAAAACTACTACTGGCGAAGGGAAAAGAATGAAAAAATAAAAATAAAAAGACTCAACTTGAGTCATTCATTTGATATTGAATATCAATTGAAATTAAGCCGGTCTTACTTCTATAAAATTGCACTAGGATTTTTTTAAGGCTTAAAAGTTTTGTTTATACATTACACTCTTTAATAGTTCAATTAATGGCTAAATAAACGTGACTTCTTCAAGTGCAAGTCCATCTTCCCTTTTTTTAATAATATATGTTGCTATATATGCTTAAAAAACTATAATTGATTAAATAAAATAAATTAATTAGTTTGTTATATTCATTTTTCATTGACCCCAATTTAACCTGTTGACCCTTAACCCCTTAGCATATCCGGGTCAACTCCCGGTCTGGTTCTAACAACATTGGATATAATTAGCTTTTGAAATATGGAAGGAAAGCCGATCTTGTGAAAAGTGTCCTCTATAAAGTCCTAATTCATTCTGTCATAGGCTTTTTCTAAGTTAACTTTGATCGCCATCCAACCTGTGGAGCCTGTCTTCCTATTTATAGAATGAATCACTTCTTACACCACCACTATGTTATTAGTGATGTGTCTTCTTGGTATGAAACTTAACTGCATTGGGCCAGCAAGCTTATCCATAATCATCTTGAATTTAGTAGTTAAAACCTTTGTAATTATTTTGTATCATAATTACAAAGGCTTATTAGACGAAATTGATTGAAAGTCTCTAGATGCTCTACCTAAGGAATTAAAACCACCCTCGTAGCATTCATTTCTAGTGATAGAACACCTGTAGTAAACATTATTATTCTTTATTTACTTAATTACCCCTCAAAGAATGGAACCAAGGGAAGTATTGTTGTAAACATTATTATTGGCTTATTATTAAATCTTACTAAGTACTTTAACTCTCAAATATTATTCTTAAGATAATTTGTAGCAATAAACCTCTTAAGATAATTTGTGCAATAATATCAATTTTTCCAATGTAATGCAAATTAAGTGTGGTGACTTATATCCATATTAAAGGTTGTACGTATCTAGGATCCTAAATACTAAAACACAAACCTTAAACCCTATATTACAAATTAATCCTAATCAAGCTTATGTTTCATTTCAATAAAAATATTGGGCACATGATCTTATACGAAAGTTCAAGCTTAATGACAAAGAAGTAGATGTATTTTGTTGTGTTTAAGCATGCCTAACAGAACGATCAGGTAGGCCTTGCATTTTGTTTGAATATTGATTACCTAATCCAAAACAATATTGCATGCCGTTATCTATGCAGTTAATAGTAATAGTTGTAGTTGTAATGGAGGCTTAGGAGTAATTATTAGGATGTTTCTAAAAAAAATACTGAAGTTGAATGCTAGGCATGTGATAAAATTCCAAAAAGAGGGTTTTGCTTATGTATGCTTGAAAAGTCCAACAAGAATGTACGCTTAAGTGACATCTTTTAAGAGATAAAAAATGTGAAAATGATAATTTCGATTTCTATTGTAGAAGCTTTTTTTGTAACCTTCTATGCTATGCGCTAAACCTCCCATATTTGTATAACATCCTCTATGTTTATAAAATAACATTTCATGTTTACAAGCTTAGTTTCATCAATTCACTTGGAGAACTTACTAGATAACACTAAACATTTTTTGTTATCATCGACAAAATAGTATTGTATAATTGAGAGCCAAGTATCATGTGTACATAAGTATCACGTGAGGTCAAAAAGGATTATAGAAAAACTCAACATAATCATTCAACAAAAGATGAGCATCATCATAGATGGATAAGTAAAAGAAGAATTTGAAAAGTCCACCTCAGGAATTAAGATCTTGTTATGGACATATCACCAAGATGCTTACCTTTTTCACAATCCACTAGGAAAACCTCCTTTGTATTGCAAATTATTGATAAATCATGAGAGTTCTATAATTTGCCTTTTAGACAAAACAAGCTATAAGTAACAAAACATCCAATACTTAACAAAAAATACTTTCATATCCTTTTAAGCTAAGATTTTTTCCACCATAAAGCAAATTCTTCTACTATGACATTTTTAGTTTTACCTAAATGAGTAACCTTAAATTCTTTGTCGGTGAGTTTTTTTCTCTACTTACTTAAACGTCGAACTATTCCTGACTCTTTCTTTTTTTTTTTTTTTTTATGGCTTGGATATAAAATTTGTCTTTTAGTTGTCTTATTAACCTTGCGAACCATAAAGACTAGGGATTTATAGCTAGATGAGTAAGTCTTACCTTTTAAGGTCCTTATCTATTATGCAAACAATAACTAACAAGTCTAGTACAAACTTTTACATGTAGTGCATATTTAAGTTCATAACAAATGAGACTCGTGTTAAGAGATCATGATGAGGTCTATCTCGAGATCAATTTCCAACTTAATTTAACCCATCATTTCAAGTATGTGGGCCTTTACTAAGGAACCTTTTAACATCTTGCAACTAAAGAAGGTTAGGGATGTGTCAAAATGTTCAAACCTTGCATTTTCTCATTAAAATTCCTTGATATAGAGATTTGTCATCTTGGTGTAATAGTTGTTATGATACTTCTTTTTGGTGTTATAGAAGCTAGAAGAAAACATGTATTTTCAAGTGGATCATTCTCACACATGTTGTAAACTTGATTCTATTTTATTAGATATTACAATATCTATGTACTTCTGTTTCTCTTATTTCTACAAAGTGGCAGAGGATATGCAATCTATGAAAAGAGGAATGAAGAGATCCCATCTTGAATCATCACTACATTTATTAAATGCTTTGGTCATGCTCAATAACTAGCTTGATAATTGGTTTATGGGCATGTTTTATAGATGTAAAGCATCATAGTCCATGCGTGAAGGGATTTACTACATAGGTTTAGTAAGGACACAAACACAAACATACAAACATGTTAATCCATAAACTTCCAATCTTATATATTAACACGATTTGTTGGGCTTCCTTGTGTATATTTTTCTAAACCTGCTTCCTCTATAAATGAGTATGCATGATCTCGTATCAACATGTGTGATGATCTTGTGTCCTATAATGCCTTCGGATCTCACCCTACCATGAACGTTTCTAAGGTCGATATGATATAGTGAACTCTTAATACATCTAAACACAGATATTATATAATAATGCCATGGGAGTTTGATATAAATTTCTGTTAAAGGAAATATACATAAAAAATAGCAAAATGCTTTTTATAAATAAGCCCTCAATAAAATTCTATGAAATCTTAACGTTATGTGCCAACACCAATATTTAAAAGATATAACTCAATGCAAAAGATGATAATTAAGTAATATAATTGTTTATGTTTATTGATACTATTCTTTGTGTCAAAATAAACTACAAGCTTATGGATATGACCAAGAGGTATAACTCCATGCAGTGATTACTATTTATGGAGAAGTTGCATCCTTTGTATGATGTTTACATATGTGGGTCTATACATTTGTACATGTATGTGTGCATCGTGCACAAAAACACATGTATGTGTATGTGTATGTGTGTGCATGGATGTCAATCCTATAAAGAATTAAGGTGCTTGAAATGTTGATATTGCTGGGAAAGTACAATATTAAAGAAGGTATATTTAGAGCACTTACAATGCATTAACAAAGAAAAGAGAAAAAGGTGTTAAGAGTGTCTGTAGCCATACCTAGACAAATACACGATACCATATAAGCATATGGTAGATGAGGCTCATAACTTAAGTGCATGTATCAAATAAATTGGAGGCATCCATTCAGGAATATTGAGTTAATAAGACTCTAGCTAACTATCACCCTAAAAATATGTATTAAGTTGTAAAAAATAAATAAGTAAATTAAACTAAAAGGTATTAATAATTAGGACACATTCATTTAAGATACTAAAGTTTTAAGTGATTAAAAACAAGAGTCAACATTTTATGAAGTGAGTTGAACAGAGTATCAATGTTTCATAATGTTTATTTAATGTATTGACATTTGAATAATTTTTATTAATATTACTTAATTTCTCTCAATAGATACCTCGTTTGCCTCACTTTAAAAAATATTGATTCCTCTTTTTAAGCATTCAAAACATTTGATATATTAAATAAACTTAACTCAAAATGCTAATATCTTGTATTGAGTTTGCGTCTTCAATTTACATGAGTTGAATTCTTTTAATTTTCCTTTTTCTTGCCAAATACTATCTATTATAACTTTTATAAGAAAGGGAGATCAAATATAGGTTTGTCCCGGTGGGATATCTATACATTTGGTTCATTATAATGGAATAAGATTGGAAGGAAATAGCAATTCCTTATTTTATAATTAGGGGTATTTTTGGAACAAAATATACTTTTTTGTCATGAATTCCTTATCTATTTTGTATCACATGAAATAGACATTTTTTTTATAAAATTATTTGCAAACTAAATAAAAGAATAGATATTCCATGCGAATAAAGCTGTAATATTGATTCCATTCCTTTCAACCAAACATAGTAGTTATACTACTTGATTATACGAGTTTTGGCACATAAATCCCAAATTTGAAAAGAGAAGAAATAGGTAAAAGCTAAAGTCAATATGGTTATGTGCTTGGTAATTTCCAAGTTTATGTTTTTCTTAATACCTAAAATATATATTACTATGTTTATTGGGGTATAGTCTTCTTATATCTCTAAATATACACTTATTATGAGGTGAAACACATGTCTACAATTATTTTAAAAATTTACCAAAATATTAATTATATAAACATAACTACAAAAATACTACTGCTATATTACATTATCAAAATGAGATACAAGCAATTTTATATGTATTGCATAAAGAATTCATGATATAGTAATGTAATAGAGAAACTGCGATACCCATTGGTAAAATGCGATATATGACAAACTATGCCCATCCATGAGCAGCAAGTAGAGAGGCAAAAAGGAGAGTTTGATAGTGACCTTTGGTGCAAAAACATGTTCTCCTTTCTCAGAGGTCAACGATGTGTTGGATTACTTTTCTTTTGTTTTTTTCCCAAGACTTTCTTTATTACATATCAAATATGAAAGAAGGGAAAAAAAAAAAATCTTTCCCTTTGCATTTACCAAGGTCTAAATTGCTGGGTGAATTACTAGAATCCAATGGGCATGTGAATTGTTAGCTAATATTTTTTCACTAGCATCACATTTTCGATGCACAATACAACCCAAATTATTATATGCACTTTTACCATGCAATACTGCAACGGTAATATCGTAATTTTCTTATTCAATTAGTATTTGTATAATTTTTTAAAAACGAATTGGTAAACGAAAAATTATCTCCTTATTATGTATATTAGATAGAGTAAGTAAGAGAATAGGGAAATTACTAGTGACAAATTATAGGATATGGCTCTTTAGTTTTAAGGAAAGTTGATTGTACTATTACTATTTCACACTAGGTTATCTTATAAGTTTTGGCATGGTTTTTCTTTTCTTTTTTTCTCCTTTCCATGCTATTCTTTATAATTTTTCACTTATAAATCCTTTTCACTATACGTCATATGCTTTCCTTTTACCTGTTATTTTCCTTCTTTCATGTGTCTTTTATGACTTACAATTTATAAAGGAACACCCATACCTAAGCTTGTACATAAACATAAAAGAGCTTATAATGATTACATAAGTTGAAATTTGCATGCTATTCATATGGTGTTGCTATATTGAAAAGTTTGTTATAAGAAGCTAATTATTTAATTCTATATATACTTGTATCAAATCTCTCCACTATATGATAATTCACCACATTTCCCATCACGTCTATAAAGTGCTTCAAAAACTCTTTTGAAAAATATAATTTCTCTCTCTCCTCTCTCCTCCTCCTTCCCTCCTAATAAACCATAACATAGGGGGGCAACCGCATTGCTCGTGGCCACCCCTCCTTTCTAAACATTTTGTTTTCATCATCAGCATAAATCTGTAGATCCATCATTACTGGTATATTAATATTTGTAGATCTACCACTTTTGATTATAAATATGTTATCTTTTTCCATCATTCCCAGTGTCACTGACTAGCGACATCATGATTTCCACCATTAAAAGTCTATTTTTTAATAAATTTAGTTAGATTGACGATTGTAGCAGTCCACTAATATTTATTAGTAATTTTTACATAAGTGAATTTTTTTTTTCTTTCTTACTTTTGTTGTTTTCCCTTTTCTTTTGTTTCTATCCCTTGTATAGGATCGTTGTATCCCTTACGTGGGATTTGTTTTACCCACCAGTAGTGTAAATTTTGTTCTTGTAAAATTTATATCCCCAGTGAAGGATACTTCGACGCTTGAAAAGATGTGACCGGTTATTGGAATGGGTTCTCATACTCCCAACTCTTCGTTAGTCAATTTTGTTGTATCGATTGATGTAATTCTACTCTATTGAATGAAATTCATCTATTTTGGCAATATATATACAATTTTTTATTGATATAGATATACTTAAACATTGGCCCTTCAGATATCCATGCATGATAAAAGCAATTACAAGTATTTTTTATGGTTCTTTAACTTAACTATCATTTATCTGATTTAAGTAAGAGTTAATCTCGTTAGAAAATTGGTTTTCATGCCATTCGATTATAAAGCTTTAACCCTAACATTAATAGACAAGACATGGCAACATAGTGAGAACAAATTTGGAAAAAGAAACCAAAGTCAAAAGTTGAGTTGAGCAATGATAAGGTTGGAGTGATCACATAAGGTATAATAAAAAAAGAATATTACCAAAGGGCTTAAGGAAGACAAAAACCACTATTTCATGCTTGACTACATGTCATTGCTTTCCTATGTAGGTAAATTACATAGAAATGTATTAACGTATTAACGTTTAGTGGTAAGTTCATATAAGGTATTAACATTTTAAATAGTTAAAAATAGAAATAGACATTTTCATCTAAAATATTTTCAAGTGGTTGAAAATAGTTATCAACGTTATGCAAAGTGAGTCAAATAAGATATAATATTTGACTTGCTATGAAAACTAAAGAAATTTAATTAAAAATTAATCCAAATGTTGATACCTTAAATGAACTTTACAAAATATTGATACCTCATTTGATTTACTTTGAAAAACGTTGATTCCTTTTTTTAACTACTTGAAACGTTGATACCTTAAATAAACTTACCCCCAAGCATAGATACCTTATAGCGTAATTTATCATTTCCTTTGCTTATTAATCTAATAGCTGTAACATAAAACATGCGAATGTTTGAGTGCTTTGCTTCTTTTTTAAATTGTGTCTCTATTAACTTGTAATAATCATGATTATTGTTCTTGATGCATTATTTTAAGTTTAATGGCAACCACTTGGCTAATTACTAATGTTGAAAGTTAAAACCAAAATGGAAGAGGAAAGCTATATTGGGTGTTGGTCATTTGTAATTTGCTAAGTTAAATTCCAAATATAGTCTTAAACACTTAATTCTTTATTTATGAAAGTGGATAATTCTGTATTATGAAATTGGATGGTTTCAAATCTTATGAAATTGGATAATTCTTATATGATAATTTTGCCTTAAAAGAAAAAACTAAAAATAATATAAAATATAACAAAATATTTTAAGACTTATAAACAAAAAATTGAAGTTCTCTTTTTTTTTTTTTTCATGTATCCTTTCGTAATTTTAGTTTTTTTAAACCTTTATCAATGATGAAATAGTCTTATAGGCTTTTGAAAATTTAGGCTTCGTAGGCTTCATTTCTAATTTGAGGGATTGAATGTGAGAATATGGCAAACATAAATAGGTATATTTGTATATTATTTTACTTACCTTTTTATTTTATTTCTAAGTTCTTAAAAAGAGTTTTGAGTAACACTTAATACTACATATATTTTTTACCAATACCATATATAGAGGCTCAAATTTGATGTTATCAAAGAGATATTATTACAAATGGTACTTTAACTTTAATAAAATAAACAACTATATACCTCAACTTTGAAAATGATCAATTTAGTACCTAAACTTTGAAATTGACCAATTTGATATCTAAAAAACATTAAAATCGATCAATTTAGTACCCAAAAAACTTGATGAATGTATTGTTAGTGTGCACAAAAAGTTCTTTCAAGTACTAAATTTATTAATTTCAAAGTTTCGATACTAAATTGATTAACTTCAAACTTTAGGTACCTAAATATATATTTTGTTAAAGTTCATATACCATTTGTAATATTAATCCTGTTGTCAAATAATTAGTAGCGGCAAAAAACTATTGTGACTTAGTGACATGAATACCGGTATCTTTCAATAATGGATTAGGCTAAGTTCCCTTGTCTTGCAAAGTTATAATATGTATTGGAAAACAAAAAACATAACAAATAACATAATAATTGTCATATATATGTATTGTTCTTTGTTTTATTTATTATTTATTTATGTATTCCCAAGAGTATGATCTTTATTTAAAACCTAGCTAGCTATCTAATGTACGATGGCAAAGGCAGAAAATAAAGGGATAAAAGGGAATATATATATATATTTTTCCAAATTGCATTAAAAAAAATAGGGTAAATGTCGTAAATGGTACTTGAACTTTGCAAAAATATAGAATTAGACATTTGGATTTAAAATCGATTAATTTAGTACCTAAATTTTGAAATCGATTAATTTAGTATCTTGAATCACTTTTCTTATACGCTAACAAATATCGAAAAAGTACCATTGGCGTGCATAAAAAGTTTTTTAGGTATGAAAAATTGATCAATTTTAAAGTTGAGGTACTAAATTGATCAATTTTAAAGTTTATGTACTAAATTGATTTAATTTCAAAATTTAGATACTTAATTGTATATTTTGTCAATGTTCAAGTACCATTCGTGACATTTACCCAAAATAATAAGAAGAAGGTTTGATAATCTCACACTACTGGTAAAAATTTTGATGATGGCCTCGCAACATGTTGCATTATATGGCCTCAATCCATAGGATAAATTTTATTATTACCTCACACAATTAATAAGAAAAAAGACATCATGCATTTGAAAAGAAATTCTTTTATTCAAAATCTCAATAACTCACCGTCATGTTTAATACATGCTCTAACCTATATATAGGATAAAATAAAATCTTAACTAAAAGATTTAATATCTAAAAGAAGATATCAATCATATCAAATCCTAAGATAATAAAACGATAACTTAAAAATCTAAAATATAATAATTAAATTAAATCTATCCTAATATGAAATAGATAAAATGAAATCCAAGAAGTCGGATATACAAAATTAAAAAATATAAATAAACAGATGAATAGAGATTAATATTTTCATGTATTATAATATTTGGAAAATTAGTTTTTTTTTTTGTTTTAATTATATTTTATGCATATAATACATAATGTATAATATATATAACTAACGGGTTTACTCACAAGTTTGTTTGCAAGTCTAAACGAGATTGTGAGCAACTCAGCTCATTTGTCGCCCTATTCACTGAATAAGAGGCCTATAGGGAATTTACTAAGCTATAACAAGAGTTGACTTTTAGCATCACAACAACTGCAAATTCGAGTCTGCACAATGCTTGGATGATTCAACCTGGGTAGTTGGACGTAGGGGTAAGTAAAATATGGTTTGGTTCGATTTTCTGTTCGAATGAACAAAACCATAAGATTATTATTCTTTTTTTTTTTAAAATAACTTTGATTCATGCCATATGGTTTAGATTAAAAAATTTTAGTTTGGTTTAAATATTGAATTCTATTTTATAATTTAGGAAAATATACTTTTACAATATGTAATCGCATATGAAAAATACCGTATTATTTAATTTTAATAAGTCATGAATCACATAAGATGTAAATGAAGTCAATATTTATGTAATTAAAAAATTTTGGATGTTCATTAACAATTAATTTTATTCATAAATTTATCATATTGCAAGTGTTTTGAATCAAATTAGTATATATAATTTACAATTTATGACCATAAAACTTAAACATGTATACATTTTGACAAATATACACTAAAGGCCAGTTTACTTAAAGTAATGGAATAGAGGGGGAATAGAAAAGTTATGTCTTGGAAATGATATTACCGGTAATAAACTAGGAATCATGTATTACATTATTGACTTCACTAGAGTTTTATTACCAGAAATATATATTCCAAAGTTTACATCAATTTATTGATTGTAGTGTGAAACTGAGAATAAAATTAAAATTACATTAAAATTAAACTTGGATAAAAAAAGTAAGAAGCCATATAAATATACTCATATACTTATACCACTACTTACACACATGTCATTCATAACAAATACATTATATATAAACATATAATTTATATATGATATATATAATACATACATATAAAAATATATACAAATTATGTATTAGTCCATATGTTATACAAGCACCTATATATAACATATAACTTATAAAATGTAATATATATATATATGTATATAAACTTATACATACAACTTATCTATTTTATCAATGTCCTATTTATTTGCTATTTATACAATATTTATAATTTCTAAATCATTAACTTATATATATTTTTGATATTTATATATATGTGTATATAAATAATAACTTATAAAACATAATATATAAATAACTTATATACATAAAACATAACTTATAATTTATATATGCAACTTACATATTTTGTCAATATCCTATTTACTTGTTATTTATATTACATATATAATAAATATCATTTATATTTAAAATCTGTAGATTATATATTTGTACTTTATATATATATTTACAAATTAAATATATGATGACCGATATAACTTATAAATATAAACTATTATTTATAAGTTATAATGCACACACACACACACATATATATACTATTACTCATAACTATACTTATGAATATAGCTTATATATACAATTTATAACTTATATAACACATATAACTTATAACTTATATATACACGTTATAACTTATAAATATTTATAAATATAATCTAACTTATAAATTACAACTTACATGTATAACTCATAATTTGTATACAACTTATGTGTTTTATTAATACATTATTCATTTGTCATATATATAACATATATAATACATAGCTAATATATTCATAATCTCTAGATTATTTGTTTATATTTTTTAGACGAAGTAATATATATAACTAACCATTTATATGTATAATCAATATATTATATAGCATATATATAACTTATAACTCATAAATTATATATTAATTAAAATTATATATATAATATTACATATAACTTATCTATATGAAATAGCTTAATACATACAGCTTTTATATATTACATATATAAAAGTTATGAATTATAACTTATATCTATTATTCGACTTATAAAATATAACATATTTATATTACTTATAGCTTATATACACAATTATATATATTTTATCAATACTTTATTATTTTCCATTTATAGAATATTCATAATCATGTACTTATATTTTTTAAAATTTATATATGTGTATATAAATTATAGAATATAAATAAAAATGTTGTATTATATAATTTATAAATTATATATACAACTCATACATATATAACACTTGTGTATAACTCATAACTTATATATATTAATTATAGCGTAATATATATATATAAAACTTATACCTTATAAAACATAAAACTTATATAACTTATGTACATAAAATATAATTTATATTTATAACTTATAAATTATATATACAACTTACATATCTTAACAATATCCTATCTCCTTGTATATATATAACATATATAATACATAGCATTTATATTTAAAATGTCTAGATTATATATTTATATTTTTTAATAACTTACGTCTATACAATTTATGTACTATATAACTTATTTCTTGTAACTTGTATATATAAACTATTATTTATAACTTATACATATGAAATATAGTTTATATGTATATATAAAACTTGTAACTTATAAAACATAAAACATATATAACTTGTAATTTATATATACAAGTTATAACTTATATATGTATATATAATGTATAATTTAACTTACATGTATATCTTAGATATATAACCCATGTATTTCATCAATTTGATATTTAACTTATAACTTATATATTTATATAAATCATGTATGTAAAATATTACTTATATCTCATCCATGAGAAATATATATTTTACTTAGAAATTATATATACAATTATGAATTATAACTTATATATACAACTTATATGTGTTATCAATACACACTATTTTTTCATATATAATCCTATATTGCGTATATATAACATATATAATCCACATATATTACTTATAAGTTGTGTATACAAGTTATAACTTGTATGGGTCATTATAGAATATAAATTATGTGTTATATGTATATGTTATATATAATTTGCATTGCAGATTTATACATGATTTGCTAAATATTAATAATAAAATAAATAAAGAATGACACAATTGAATCTAAAAAATGAGGGTTTTGCGTACTGTTATGGTATATTTGTCAATGACTAAATTTACTAGAGGTAAAGTAGTAATATTCTTTAAATTTTGATTCCTATTAGAGAGGAAATAGAGAGGTAACAAAAAAAAAAAAAAAACCATATGGTAGGTGGTTTTTTTTTTTTATTGTCTTTACACAGGGAATAGAAAGATTACAGATAATAAATATACTCAATTTATTAGTGCAAGTAAACAAGGTAATAAATTAATTTCTAGGAATAATTATTCTATTTTCCTCTATTACCTCCAAGTAAACGGGTCTAAGAGTTCATTTAAAAACTATGTTATATCATAAGAAATTTTATAGTAACAAATGACATATCATTATATCCTTCCAGATCAATTTGATTTGGTTTTGTAGATTAGTTTGGTTTCCTTCAAAACCAACTATAAGTTTAAGTATTGGTTTAGATTGAGAATTTTCTAAACAAAATTGGTAAAAAATCATCTCTTTGATTTGGTTTGGTTTATGAATTAATTTAGTTTGATGAGTTTTTTTACCCACCATTAATTGCATGACAAGTCAAAGTTAACAAACCTAAAAGAATCCATTGAACTAAGTCTCATTCCTATGACAACTCTAAATCAATGAGTAACCTATTAACACTTGATAATTACATAAGAATAAAAATATTTGCATTAAACTACTTAAAAAATTAGACATTGTGGTTGGTTGGTTTCATCATTTAATATTTTTAGTAAATATAAATAATCACGTGTGGAAAATATGGATGCAACTGAGGCAAGCTTAGGACGGATCACCAAAGACCCTAACCCGCCCTACTTTCTCATAGGGTCTCCTAAATCCGACAATAAATCCTATAGGGTTTTTATTGTCATATTTAAACCTGCTTCTATAAGGTATTGGCCTATTGGGCCGACCCACTTCATACTTATAAAGTTTTTATCTTGACTTGTATTAGTGTAGATTGAAGCAAGCAAACAAACAAATATACGATTTAATCCATAGCTTCTTTGTTGTCTAAAATTCATAAAATACGCCAATAACTAAATGCGAGTTCCCATTATAGTAAAAATTTTAATAATTTTGTTAAGTCTTGTAGCTTGATTTGATGATAAAAAAATATGTATCAGTTATTATGAATAATGTTAATATTGTGTTGATTAAGTTTGAAGTAAATTTAGAATAATATGGTTGCGTTAAGATGAATTTACGAAAGATTAAAGTAATGATAGACCGAACTTTAGAGAAAAAACTAAGAGTTTTGTGAAGTAGTAAAACTCATACCACATTTTAGTGGGTACTATGAAGTATTAGATACTTAAGCAAACATTAGAACCTCCAATTGCACAAAAATTTTCTTGACTTCAGAGCTCACAGAATGTTCAAGATAAGGTTCAAACATTGTAATTTTGATTCAATGAAGAGCTAGCTACAAGGTTGATATATTTGGGTAATATATTCAATATGTTCCACTAAATTAGACAAGTGTATACATGGGAATTATCTAATTTCATCAAGTTATAACTAAAGTTTGGATAGGTTAGCTTACTTTTGTAGATTTGATTCTGTTTGTCATGGATGTTTCTTAACCTAGCAACTATTTTGAAGAATATTTAAAAATTTTGGATCAGTGAAGATAAATTTAAGATAAAGCCTAGAGAATTCCTCAACGAGATATTTTCCTAAAAATGCGGGATATTTTTTAGATCAGTTTATATTAGTTTTGATCATGATTTTGATTTAATTTTGAAAAAGAAAACCAATGAATCGTTAAAGGATAAAAACACATGTGGATTACAACCTATCTCAAGTTTTAGATTTCAAAAGTTCAAAATATCATGAAGATGAGTAATTGCAGCTAGGGCATTTTTTAGGGATATTTCAACGTCAAATCAAGATTAATTCTTATCAACATATAACCATTGAAGAGAGACACATAAATATACAAGGCTTTCAAATTCTCAAAAGTAACATCAATACTATCATTTCTATTTGAAACCAACATGTGTTGCATAAGTGTTCATACAACTTTCTTTCATTTGATAAGGTACAACTTTCAATTTTAAATTGTTAATTTTGATCATTTGATCAATTTGTATTAGATATTGTGTTTAGCTTTGAGTTAATGGAATTTATAGATTGCAAGTAGGCTTTGAAGCTCAATCTAATCAAGGTGACTTGAGTCCAAAGACTATAATTTGACGAACTTCTTATAATCTCTTTTTCTTTAGACATTGTTTATTACAAATAACCATAACTCTAAAAGTAAGAGTTATCATACTCTAAGATGTAATGGTTAATTGTTTTGGTACGAAGAAAGGAGAATAAATTTGCACAAAGATGAAAATTTGGGGAGTAAGTCTACACCCTTTTTCGTTTGTTTTGACGAAAAATGTGACAAGTCATTAACAATGCTAATTTTTGAAAGTTTAGGAGGTGAAAAACTCCACTTTGAAAGTTCAGGGGATCAATCCACATGACCCTTAAAGTTTAAGGGGTGTTTTTCAATTTCCCTTAAAAAAATGAGGGAAGATCTTATTGATGGAATGGGTATTAACAGGTATTATATATATGATTAGCTAAAGTTCAAGAAATTATCTGATGGAGATACAATTGAATTAATGATGAAATGAACCTTGTTCATGCTAGCAAGCGCATAAGAAATTTGCATCTAGATCCAAAATCACAAGATCTCATAATTATAGTTTCTTTAATTGCAAGAAAGCATTCGTTAGCAAAGTCATCACATAAAGTTTTATTATTAGCAAAAACTTAGAGGAAATTGATACGAACTTTAAATATTTTATTTTAAATTTAAATATATTTTGATAGGTTGGGTTTTCTATCGGATCATAATTATGACCCAGGACCAGGTCATAAACCTTATAAAGTCTTAAAAAATTTTCTAAATCTCATAAGATTTTTAACGGATCAAGTGGGACATTAATTGAATCTCTATTGGAAAACAATAAGCTTCATGGTTGTTGGAGCTCCAACTACCAGCAATTGGTAAGGATCTGTATCGAAAAAGAAGATAGGGTGATATGTTGTTGTAGCATTCAATAGTAACTTTTCAACTACACCTAGAGCTACAAATGATCAAAATTTCCAATTAATTTTTTTCTATAATTGTTTTATAATTTTCTACTTTCAATTTAGTTTCCTTAGCTTCCTTTCACCCCCACCCCCTAGCCGCAACCTTAGGTGCTAGAATTATAAGTGTATGATCCAATTGAGGAGGTCACATACATGCAAGGTACATCATCATCCACATGTGGCTTTAGAGAAGTGTTATAGAAAGATAAATAAGGGATGATCAAAAGAGAAATGGGCAAGGAGGAGGAGTCAATAGCTTCAAGAAGCTTGAATACATGTGTGATAGGTAAATGAACTACCTAACTTTAAAAACCACTATTCTTGATGAGAGACCTTATGATTTTTATTTCAACATTGTTTTGTGAAGTCAATTTGTGCACCTATCAACTTATGCATCATTTGAGCATGCTAGATATATACAAATAGATAACTCCTAGGCTACTGACTGACTCATCCATTGATGTAGATGAGGTGGCCATGTCCTACTTGGAGAGATTGAAAGCCAAGAAGACATCCGGAAAGAGCAGTTATTAGCATTAAAGAGCATTTATTAGCATTTATTTTTCGGTTTTATTTCGTATTTAGAGTTTTATTTTAAATAGCATTTATTAGCATTAATGCTAATAAATAGCATTTAATTAGCATTTACTTTTCGGTTTTATTTCAAGACTATAAATAGTCGTGCTAGGGTTGTAATTGAAAGACAACTTATTATCATCATTGAAAATACACTTTGAGGGGATTTCCTCTAGATTTCACATTATTTTGTGAGTTGAGATACATTCGTCGAGTGTTCTCGTTTTATCCACGCTAACTCGCTGCGTCAGTTGGTATTAGAGCGGGAAAGATTCCTGTAGAGATGTCAGGCGACGACAGTTTAGGTGGCGGTCAAGTCCCAAACGTTGTGAGGGATTTGGAAGCTCTGCGAACCGAATTACAGGATCAAAGAGCGGCGCTGGGTGACATGGATCAGAGATTCCGGCGTTTCGAACAGCGCCTTGATGACCTGGTTGAGCGTTTCGATGCGATGGGACCCAATGCCAACAGAAACAGGAATGTTAATGAGGAACGACCAAGAGCAGGCGATGCACGCGGCGACCCTCGTGGCAGACCTGTGGCTGCAAATAGGAGGATTCAGATGCCCGATGATGATTCGGAAGAAAAAAAAAGAAAAGATGACAATGATGATGTTTGTTTGCCGGAAGATGAACCGCCACGTCGGAGGGGTGGTTATGGAGGTCGGAATAGAGGTTATGATTATGGTTTTGGTTATGGAGAGGGCGATTTTAAATTGAAAGTGGACATTCCCAGTTTTAATGGGAATTTAAACATTGAAGATTTTATTGATTGGCTCGCTGATATTGATCGGTTCTTTGAGTATATGGAGATCCCAGAAGGGAAGAGGGTGAAGCTGGTGGCTTGTCGTTTGAAGGGGGGCGCTTCTGCCTGGTGGGAGAGGTTGCAAGGTAGGAGATATCGCGAAGGGAAGCAGCCGGTGAGGACGTGGTACCGGATGAAGCAGCTCTTGCAGCGGGACTTCCTACCCCCTGACTATGAGCAAATTTTGTTCCAGCAATACCAGAGATGTCGCCAGGGCCAGAGGTCAGTTCATGATTACACTGCGGATTTTATGCGATTGGCAGAGAGGAACGATTTAAGAGAAAGTGAGGGCCAGCAAGTTGCCAGATACTTGGAAGGTTTGAAGCCTCTGATCCGTGATAAGATTGGTGTCCATGTGTTGCGCAATTTGAATGAAGCTAAGAACATGGCCATCAAAGCGGAGCTGATGTTACAAGAGAAGAATAACCGTTTTGATGGAAACCGTTTTGATAACACCAGGCGTTATGGAGGAGAGAGTTCTAGTAGGAGTTATGGGGAAAAAGCCAAGGGTGTTCAAGAGGTACAAAGCGGTGCTGTTGAGAGGAAGGAAGAGAAGAAGCAATATAATCCCTATGCTAAACCAACATTAGGGAAATGTTATAGATGTAACCAGCCGGGACATCGATCCAATGAATGTCCTAATAGAAGAGGCATAAACATGGTAGAAAGAGATGAGGAGGATGAAATTTGTTGTGAACCGGATGAAGGTGAAGAATATGGAGAGTATGAGGAAGAGGAGCAGGCTCTTGTGGTTCGAAAGCTAATGTTGACACCTAAGAAGGAGGAGGAGAATCAGCGACATCAATTGTTTCGTACCCGATGTACGATTGACGGGCGTGTATTTGATCTCATTATTGATAGTGGGAGTTGCGAAAACATTATAGGGCGAGCAGCCGTCAAAGCTTTGGAATTACCTATAGAAAAACACCCGAATCCCTATACTATTGGGTGGATCAAAGCGGCTGAGAAGATAGAAGTGAAAGAGAGATGCAAGGTGCCCTTTTCCATCGGTAAGTATAGAGACGAAGTATACTGCGATGTAGTCGATATGGATGCTTGCCACTTGTTGTTTGGTAGGCCATGGCAGTATGATGTTAACGCTTTACATGATGGTCGAGAAAATGTGTACAAATTAGAGAAAGATAGGGTACGATTTACCCTTCTCCCATTAAAACAAAAGGACCGCCCTAAAGCTTCTCCTGAAAAGGGGCGTTCATTCCTTACCATTACTCAAACTGAGAAGGAGATGGAGGATGCAATAAAGGAGTTCAAAGTAGTGCATGCTTTAATTGTGAAGGAGGTTTGGGCGATTGATGAGGAGAAGAGGGTTGAAGAGGTGCCTGAAAGTGTGAAAGAGTTGTTAGAGGAGTTTAGGGGAGTATTACCAGATGATCTACCAGATGGTTTGCCTCCCATGAGAGACATTCAGCACCATATTGATTTGATCCCTGGTGCTAGTTTACCAAATTTACCTCATTACAGGATGAGCCCGAAAGAGAGTGAGATATTGCAAGAGAAGGTGCAGGAGTTACTTCAGAAGGGATTCATAAAAGAGAGCATGAGCCCTTGCGCGGTGCCAGCATTGTTGACGCCAAAGAAAGATGGGAGCTGGAGAATGTGTGTGGATAGCAGGGCGATCAACAAAATTACTATTGGGTACAAATTTCCTATTCCTCGCTTGGAGGACATGCTTGACAGGTTGAGTGGAGCGGTGATCTTCTCAAAGATTGATTTGCGAAGCGGATATCACCAGATCAGGATCCGACCAGGGGATGAGTGGAAGACAGCTTTCAAAACCAAGGAGGGCCTTTATGAGTGGATGGTCATGCCCTTTGGTCTAAGCAACGCACCGAGCACCTTCATGCGCGTCATGAACCAGGTATTGAAACCATTCATTGGTCGCTTTGTTGTGGTCTATTTTGACGATATCTTGGTGTATAGTAAGTCTGAGGAGGAACATGTTATGCATCTGAGAGAGGTATTGACGGTTTTGCAAAGTAGTAAACTATATGCGAATAAGAAGAAGTGTTTATTCATGACTAGAAAGTTGCTGTTCCTAGGTTTTGTTGTTAGTGGTAACGGTATTCAGGTCGATGATGAGAAGATAAGAGCGATAAGGGAATGGCCAATTCCAAAATCAGTCACTGAGTTGCGAAGTTTTCTGGGGTTAGCAAGCTTTTATAGGCGGTTTATTCGGCATTTTAGCACGGTAGCAGCCCCCTTAACCGAATGTTTGAAAAAGGGAAGGTTTCAGTGGAGTGAGGAAGTTGAGGGTAGTTTTACGCTCTTGAAAGAGAAGTTGTGTAGTGCACCTGTTTTGGCATTACCGGATTTTGATAGGCTATTTGAGGTCGATTGTGATGCGAGTGGGGTTGGAGTTGGGGCTGTTCTATCTCAGGAAAAGAGGCCGGTTGCCTTTTTCAGTGAGAAGTTTAGTGAATCCAGAAGAAATTGGTCTACTTATGATAAAGAGTTCTATGCTATTGTGAGAGCATTGAGAACTTGGGAACACTACTTGGTAGGTCGGGAGTTTGTTTTGTATTCAGATTGTGATGCCTTGAAACACTTACATGGTCAGACCCGCATTAGTAAGGACATGCATGCTAGATGGATCCAATTCCTCCAAAAGTTTCCATTTCGACTAAAGCACAAATCAGGTATTCAAAATAAAGTGGCGGATGCATTGAGTAGAAGAGCTCATCTACTTATGACGTTGAGCGCTGAAGTAGTAGGATTTGAGCATGTGAAGGAACTTTATGAGGATGATGTAGATTTCAAGGAGATTTGGGGCATGTGTGTGCAGGGGCAGCCTAGTGGAGATTTTCACATCCATGAAGGTTACTTGATGCGTGGGAATCAACTTTGTGTTCCCGAGTCCTCATTGAGGGAGAAGTTGATTCGCGATCTACATGGAGGAGGTTTGGCTGGTCATTTGGGACGAGATAAGACTTTGTTAGCAGTTGGTGAGAGGTTCTATTGGCCTCATTTGCGCAGAGATGTGAGTAGATTGGTACAACGATGTTATGTGTGCCAAACTTCAAAGGGCCAATCTCAAAATACTGGTCTCTACATGCCATTGCCAGTTCCCGATAACATATGGGAAGATTTATCCATGGATTTCATCCTTGGATTACCTCGCACCCAGCGGGGTAATGACTCAGTTTTTGTTGTTGTTGACAGGTTTTCCAAAATGGCACATTTTATTCCTTGCAGGAAGGTAGCTGATGCCCAAGCCATTGCCAAGCTCTTCTTTAGAGAAGTGGTTCGTCTTCATGGTGTACCTAAATCCATTACATCCGATCGTGACAGCAAGTTTTTGAGTTATTTCTGGAAGACCTTGTGGCAAATGTTTGACTCATCTCTCAATTATAGTAGTACAGCTCACCCTCAGACGGATGGGCAAACTGAAGCTACCAATAGGACGCTTGGTAACCTGATTCGAAGTATTTGTGGAGAGAAGCCGAAGCAGTGGGATGTTGCATTGGCTCAAGCTGAGTTTGCTTACAACAATGCGGTTCATAGAACGACAGGCAAGTCTCCATTTGCTGTGGTTTATACCAAGACACCTCGACATGCCTTGGACTTAATCCGACTTCCCAAGGGTCATGACATTAGTATTTCAGCAAAGAACATGGCGGAGCACTGGCATTCCGTGACGGCTGAGGTCCGGAAGAAGATTGAGCAATCTAATGCCAAATATAAGGAAACCGCCGACAAACATCGACGGAAGAAGATCTTTGCTGTTGGAGATCAAGTGATGGTGTTCTTGCGGAAGGAGCGTTTTCCCGTTGGCAAATATAGCAAGCTTCAACCTAAGAAATATGGGCCCTATCAGATTGTGAAGGTCATCAATGATAATGCTTACGTTGTTGGTTTACCAAATAGCATGGGCATTTCAAAGACGTTCAATGTCGCTGATATATATCATTTCTTTCCCGATGATGTTCCTTTGTATCCCGATGAGAACTCGGGGTCGAGTTCTTTGGAGGTGGGAGAGAATGATGTAGATGAGGTGGCCATGTCCTACTTGGAGAGATTGGAAGCCAAGAAGACATCCGGAAAGAGCATTATTAGCATTAAAGAGCATTTATTAGCATTTATTTTTCGGTTTTATTTCGTATTTTGAGTTGTTTATTTTAAATAGCATTTATTAGCATTAATGCTAATAAATAGCATTTAATTAGCATTTACTTTTCGGTTTTATTTCAAGACTATAAATAGTCGTGCTAGGGTTGTAATTAAAAACAACTTATTATCATCATTGAAAATACACTTTGAGGGGATTTCCTCTAGATTTCACATTATTTTGTGAGTTGAGATACATTCGTCGAGTGTTCTCGTTTTATCCACGCTAACTCGCTGCGTCATCCATGTTGCTAAAACATCTGCTGCCATGGTGCCACATAAATTTCCAATTTTCGAGGGGCACTTTAATTAGTTAAGTTGTTAACTTTCAAAAGGCTAAGAATCATATTTGCTATTTGAAAGGTATGCATTTTTATGATTTACTATTTAAAAAATATTAATTTACTATATACAAATTTTTTAAGATCATTTACAATACCTAATTAGACAATTAATTGTAAAAATGGATAAAATTTACATTGTTAATTACAAAAAAAAAAGTTTACCAAATTGAAAATTTATAAAATTCACATAAAAAATACTTTCATATAATTGACCCTAAAATTTAGTAATGTGACATTTATTTTGTGTGAATTTTATCTATTTTCAAGTGATTTTGATAATATATAATTTGTTATATACATTCGGCACATATATGCTCTTTACATGTCATTTTATTCCATATTCCTATCATTAAAGCCAATTACTGTACCTTTAAGGTGTTATTATATTTCCAACTCGAATTTCGAGTTTCTAATAAATGAAGAATTATATCTATAAACTTGTATTTTAACTAAAATAAAGCTTTTGTAGATTTTAATTTGACAAATGATTTTTATGGGTCGCTTTGTTTAATTATTTTGGTCTTATGATTAAATTTTAATTAAAATAGAATATATATATATATATATATTAAAATTTGTAAGTTTAGTAGTTCAGAAAACTTAAATATCACTATCCTATTTGGAGAACTGAAAAGGTCATATATATTTTTTATGGGATTGGTATCGTCATTCCTTTAATGACTTAGATTTATATACAACTACAATTACACTATCCAAATACTTTATATATTAATTACCCTACAACGACTTAAATTTATATACAATCATGATTTCACTACTTAAATACTTTATATATCAATTACTATACTTTTATAATAAGATAAAGCAGATTAATCCCTTGAACTTTCAAAGTAAGGTTTTTGACACCCCACCACCCTCCTCTAAAACTTTCAAAAATTAGCATTGTAAGGATGGTTAATTATTTTAGTACGAAGAAAGGAGAATAAATTTGCACAAAGAGAAAAAGTTTGGGGGTAAATCTGCACCCTTTTCCGTTTGTTTTGAAAGAAAATGTGACATGTCATTAACAATGCTAATTTTGAAAGTTTAGGAGGTGAAAAGATCCACTTTGAAAGTTTAGAGGATCAATCCACACGATCTTTAAAGTTTAGGGGATGTTTTTGCAATGTCCCTTAAAAAAAGGAGGGAAGATTTGATTGATGGAATGGGTATTAACAGGTATTATATATATGATTAGCTAAAGTTCAAGAAATTATTTGATGGAGATACAATTGAAGTAATGATGAAATGAACCTTGTCAATGCTTGCAAGCAAATAAGAAATTTGCATCTAGATCCAAAATCAGAATATCTCATAATTATAGTTCCTCTAATTGCAAGCAAGCATTCATTAGCAAAGTCACCACATAAAGTTTATTATTAGCAAAAACGAAATTTAAATATTTTATTTTAAATTTAAATATATTTTGGTAGGTTGGGTTTTCTATCGGATCACAATCATGACCCAGGACCAGGTCATAAACCTTATAAAGTTGTAAAAATTTTCCTAAATCTCATAAAATTTTTAGCGGATTGAATGGGATGTTAGTTGAATCTCTATTAGAAGACAATAAGCTTCATGGTTGTTGGAGCTCCAACTACCAATAATTGGCAAGGACCTGTATCGAAAAAGAAGATGGGTTGATATGTTGTTGTAGCATTCAATAGTAAATTTTCAATTACACTTAGAGCCACAAAGGACCAAAATTTCCAATTAAAATTTTCTATAATTATTTTATAATTTTCTACTTTCAATTTAGTTTCCTTAGCTTCCTTTCACCAACCCCCTCCCCCCGCCGCAACCTTAGGTACTAAACTTATACATGTATGATCAATTGAGGAGGTCACATACATGCAGGGTGCATCATCATCCACACGTGATTATAGAGAAGTGTCATAAAAAAACACATAAGTGATGATCAAAAGGGAAATGGACAAGGAAGAGGAGTCGATAGTTTCAAGAAGCTTGAATACATGCGTGACAGGTAAATGAACTACCTAACTTCAAAAACCACTATTCTTGATGAGAGATTTTATGATTTTTATTTCAACATTATTTTGTGAAGTCAATGTGCGCACCTATCAACTTATGCATCATTTGTGCATGCTAGACATATACAAATCAATAACTCTTAGGGTGTTGACTGACTCATCCATGTTGCTAATACATCTACTGCCATAGTGCCAAATAAATTTCCAATTTTCAAGGGGCACTTTAATTACTTAAGTTGCTAACTTTCAAAAGGCTAAGAATCATATTTGCTATTAGAAAGTTATGCATTTTTATGATTTACTATTTAAAAAATATTAATTTACTATATACAAAATTTTTAAGATCATTTACAGTAACTAATTAGACAGTTAATTGTAAAAATGGATAAAATTTACATAGTTAATTACAAAAGAAAAATTAAGCTTACAAAATTGAAAATTTATAAAATTCACATAAAAAATACTTTCATATAGTCGACCCTAAAATTTAGTAATGTGACATTTATTTTGTGTGAATTTTATCTATTTTCAAGTGATTTTGATAATATATAATTTGTTATATACATTTGGCACATATATGGTCTTTACATGTCATTTTATTCCATATTCCTATCATTAAAGTCAATTACTGTATCTTTAAGGTGTTATTATATTTCCAACTCGAATTTTGAGTTTCTAATAAACGAAGAATTATATCTGTAAACTTGCATTTTAACTAAAATAAAGCTTTTGTAGATTTTAATTTGACAAATGATTTTATGGGTCGCTTTGTTTAACTATTTTAGTCTTATGATTAAATTTTAATTAAAATAGATATATATAATATATATATAAACATTTATATATTTTAAAAGTTGTAAATTTAGTAGTTCAGAAAAATTAAATATCATTATACTATTTGGAGAACTGAAAAATGGTCATATATGTTTTTTATGGGATTGGTATTGTATTCCTTTGATGACTTAGATTTATATACAATTACTATTACACTATCTAAATACTTTATATACCAATTACCCTACAACGGCTTAAATTCACATACAATCATGATTTCACCACTTAAATACTTTATATATCAATTGCTATACTTTTATAATAAGATAATTGATTGGATGGTTCAATCATTAGCGCCATAGAAACTCCCCGGAAGAGTGATAAAAACACGAAACAAATTCACTTGGCTTATCAGCCATTGTCATATATGTTTCAACGTCCGGAAAATCATTGCATAGCCAAATCCTTGGTGCCATCGAAAAATATCCTATCTATTCTTACAATTCCCTTTGATTTGGGTAAGTACCCTACCTAACCCGACGTATTTGCATTCCAATTATATTGTCGTTGAAGTGAAACATGAAAATTCATAAATTGATAAACTTGCAAGAAAACACAAAGTAACCATAGGAGTGGAAATGCGTTTGGCCACTGTACAACAATGTTAGGTGAACAATTGAATATATAATTAAATACCATTTAGTTCAACTTCCTGCCAACAACGTTCCTTAACCTTGTTATCAACCTCATTTCTAACCATACCTTAAAACCCCCAACACATCCGGGGCTCTCCTATTCGACCAAATCGATCCTCAAAATGGCAAGTACCAGCAGCGAAGACGAACGTGCTGTAGCCGAGGTTGCATACGGTCCAGAGGAATGCTATCAACACTCGATAGAACTACTCGAGGAGCTTGGGTTTCCAAAAGGGGTCCTACCCTTACAAGATCTTGAAGAATGTGGTAGGGTTCGAGAAACTGGGTTTGTGTGGATGAAACAAAAGGCTCCTTATGAGCATTTCTTTTCTAATACCAACACTCGTGTGAGCTATGCCAAAGAGGTGACTGCCTATGTTGAGAAATTTAAGATGAAGAGAATGACCGGGGTTAGGAGCAAGCAGTTACTCTTATGGGTGCCAATAAGTGAAATGAGCATCGATGATCCAAAGGGTAGGAAAATACATTTCAAGACATCAATGGGGATTGGGAAATCTTTTCCTATCACAGCATTCATGACGGATGAGGAGAAGCAGAAATATTTGGAAGATAATAGTAATCGTGAGTAATGTGTCTCTTTGTATGATTTTACATGGTAATGTGTTGAGGCAACGTACCACATTTGGTGTGTATGGAATAATATATGCAAATATCTATGTATTTTGTTATTTTTAGAGCTTACTATATGCGGCCAATAAACACTTTCAACTATGGAAGAATCTGATTTGCGACTTCTGTTAAGAATTACATCGTTTAATACGGTGTAATTTTGCTTCAACCCTTATAATGTATCAGAATGGATATCAAGTCTTCTATAGATGAACCGGATTTGAAGCTCCCTTAGATGAACCGGATTTGAATCTCCCTTTTAAGGGTTGTTGTAACTTGTAATCGGGATCAAAGAAATAAAATTGAAAATGCTTGTGATTTTCAAATATCATTTCCTTTTCTCTTATTTATGGGTAAGGAAAGAAAAGGACGAAGCAAATTCATTCTTGAAGTTAATATGCAGTGCGTTGACAGGCTCTACTTTTCGCTGGGATGTCAATTCTTATGTTAATGATATTCACTTGTATAGTTCTGAGTTTGAGTTGTGTTGTTTTAGTTTTAATGAATAGAGAAGCTAGTAATTGTCCTAATTGGTTGCATTCAAGACGAAACTTTGGCAAAAAAGGAAAAATATAGATATAACTTCATATAGAGAATTTATGATGATAGTTTTTATTCTGGTGAAATAGACAACTTTCTAGGTTGGGTCCAATTTGGGACTTGATCCAGACTGGCCATGGTGGGTCAGTCCCGAACTACCAGGGAGGCTTATTGGGCCCATTGGGTCCAAACAGGTCCAATAAAATTAAAAAATATATATTTTTTTTGCTTTTTAGAATGTGGAATTTTTTTTAAAGGGTCGAACCCCCTCATAAATTAGTGAGTCCATGGATTCGAACCACCCCACCACCAAGATGGGGTGGTTTGGAGTCCATGTTTTGAGGACCCAATCTACTCTAGGGAGATGTCTATGTTGACTGGGATGGATAATTTGGTGTATCAACATTTACTAAACAACACACCATAAAAAAGCAATGCGATGTCTACTAATTTTGGATGCAAAGTTTGCATTGAATGCCTTCATTGAATTCATTTTGTGTACTCTAGTGCATTAAACAAACAATAATTTAAATTATAATTTAATAGGAAAGCATCGTGCTTAATACAAATCTATTATATTTTATTGAAATGAGGATTGGTAGTATTTTAATATTTACTGGAAGATTACTAACAAATTATTGAATATCAATTCATGACTTTGATGAATTATTACTTATGGAAAATTTGATGATCTTATGGCAATTATAATGAGACCATTTCCATTAGATTATTAAATATAGATTTATAATTAGTCGTGATTGAACAATCAACTCTTATCGAGCATCATGATGGAGGGTAAATCTCTGAACTACTATCACACTCTTGCAACTGTTGGTGCCTTTGAAACAATATCAGGGTGTGGCATTTGAGGCAACCATTCAATGAACTCACCTTGTAATGTATAATAAACACTAAGATCAGAATGTAACAGTAAAGTGGAAAGATATCTTAAATGAACTACATTTGACTTACCATATAGTCAAGTACGGCAGTCATGTGACTACCATACCATTAGGTAATCCCCTAATATGTGATACCAATACTCATTCCTATGATACATCTAGACATGGTGGTCAAGTCTAGTTGAGAGTGATCTTGACTCGTAATTTCATCAAACCATATGTGCAACCGCACAAATTTTGGAATCTGAAAGCACTTACCATGTTTCTTGTACCAAGCTCTAAGCCTCCACTTATAACTTTTATTATTAATATCACTGCATTTAATTGGCCATAACTTTGGATCTGAACCCACTACCTTAAAGTTGTAGTTTTTGTTATATGTTACATCGTAACTACCTGAATTAGTTGATCTTTACTCTCAACCACATTCCTACCTTGAATTCATCACTAAAGTTGCAATTACCAACACTCATTTCTTACTCATCCACAAATGTAGCATATCCACTGCCTACCTTTGCTATGAAGAATAGCATTTGCTTTGAACTCCTAATTGCATCTACATTTGTTGGAGTGAGAAAATGACGTCAATCATTCCTCCTTTGCGAGCCATGAGGCTTTGAGAGTGATTGGAGCCATCTTACGTTGCCATTACTAGGTTCGTCACTTGATTTGCCATTGTCGTGTTTTGTTTGCTTTAGTATCAAATGCAATACTTCTATCGGGACCAAATTTCAAAGTTAGCTATTTGAGTCTAGTTACTAGTTGTTGTCTGAGTAGCATGAATGATTTGATGCTCATAACCCTAGCTTCCAGCATTGCTAGCAAAGTTAGTGTCATGATCGCACCTAACCCCACAGGCGGTAGTACGCAGGACTACTTTCCAGTATATGGGGCCAGATAGTTGACTAGGTTGCCATGATGCTAGGGATACCTCAAACTCCGTCAATAGAGTCTCCTTAGGCAACTCCCGCAAGCATAGAAGGTATTGTTACCCTCATGTAGATTGACCCTCTAGCTGTAGCTTGCAAAGATCTAACCCAAAGACCTAAGGTTTTTGTTTACCCCAAAGGTAACACCTCTTACCAATTGAGCTGCAACTTAATTGGCGAAGGCGTTCTCCTTTGGGTGGAATAAAAGGCTACGTGCCACGTTCGACTCTTAGGTACTGTAGCGAACCTCAATCAAATGCTAGGCATATAGAATAATTTATTTAAGTGTGCTTGAGAAGGGAGTGTACCCCGGAAGGGCAAGGCCTATGGCAGCCAAGGAAAGCTGCTGGCCATCACATCGCCGTCGCCTAAGGGGGTGGGGGTGTTATGTCATGACCCCACCTACCCTTATAGGCGGTGGTGCAATGAGAGGCATTGTCTTTGGGGCAAACAAAAGCCTTAGGTCTTGGGTTCGATCCTTGCAAGCTATAGCTAGAGGGTCAATCTACTTGAGGGTAATAATACCTTCTATGTCTGCAGGAGTTGCTTGAGGGGACTTTGCAGGCAGGGGCTAGGGTGTCCCTGGCATTAAGGTAGTCTTGTCGGCTATCTGGCTCGATATACAGAAGGGTAGTTTGGCACACCACCGCCTGCAGGGGTAGGTGGGGTCATGACAATTAGTTTCTCGATTAACATCACCTTCAGTCACAAGAGGCAACTCCTTTTCAAATATCTTCACATACACTACAGCTAAACCTTGTGAGTACACCATAAACTCTTGGACAACATCATTATCATTTGCTAGTACCACATCATAATGCAGGATCACATGTCTTAATGCAACTCTTTGGAGTAACTTAACTCAGCGTGTCATCCAATTTATTTTAGGATGATTGCACATATCATCTAGGAGCTACTTATAGTTAGAATTCCTAGAAACTCTAATCATTGCAAACCGATTGCTTATCATAACTTATCCCATCATTTCCTTGCACAATGTTCCCATGGGCATATGGTACAAGACTAGTCTTTGTCCATTTACACTTTTGCCTTACCAACTTAGAAAATCAAACTTAAATGCATGCAATGTGATAATGTATTATCCTAAATGTCATGAATTTGTTTTTTTTTTTTTCTTTTTGTAAAATGAGATGTATGGCCTAGTGCAAATTAAATCATAAATCTGATAACATGACTAAGTGAAGTAATACTATTGTGGGAAGTAATTGACCAAATCATGCTAACAACATGTCAATTCCAAATATATAACCAAAGTTCAATTTATTTCTCTATATTTGATAACAATGGATCATGGGCACTCTATAAGAACTGTATGTGTGATGAGTTTATTTCCCGTTCATGGAAGAAATTTTCACTTCATCTTTTTCTTTTTTAAATGAAATGACAAAACAATTTATAACATACATTATAGGTGTGATAAATTTTTCCTACAATCTAGGCAACGTGAGTTCCATATGAACACAAGCAATCAAAAATAGGAGAAAAAATTAAAAAAAATTAAGCACATCAGTGCAAATCAACAAAACCTAACAATGTAGCTTCACAAATTAGCAAAACAATACAATGCAGCTTGAAAAATTAATAAAACACACATTTCATCATCACAAATTAAGAAAAATTATAAGACGAATATGGATAACCAACTTGCACAATTTGACGCGTAGGAACGACTATCTATCGAAATTGATGCAGATTGCACAAAATCAAGCAAGAATCCACTTTAATCAAGTTAAAATTAAAGAGGGATTGAATTTGATTATGGTAAAAGTTAGGGTTTTGGTGAGATTTTAAGAGGAATTAAGGCTAACGAAATGAAGAATAAGAAGACTAAGGGTGTGATTTTGCTTCGTCAAACTTGTCTATTGAAGAGACAAGTTCAGAAGTGATTAAACCCATCCCTTTAACAAACAAGGTCGGCTCTGTTTGGTTTGACTTTGTCTCTTGTAGAAACAAGGTATGTAGTTAAATGGATCTTGTCTCTTAAAGAAAGATCATCGTGATTATATGGACCCTATCTCTTGAAAAAAGGTCATTGTGATTATGTAGACCTTATCTCTTGACAAAAGGTCATTGTCGTTGTATGGACCTTGTTTCTTCAAAAAACAGGTTTGACCATTTTTGCCTCGTGCCTATTTGTTTTGACGAGAATATTTTCTAGAAAAAAACATCTTTTCATTTTTTCATGATTGTTTAAAGAAAAGTAAGACAGTTATTGGAAAACATTTTTCATTGTTTTGGGAAATAGAGATTAGTTCTTAGCTTAATTTTAAGAAAATCCTGCGGATTATAAAAGCATAAGCCATTTTAACATCAATTGGATAGGCTTTATATACCATTCACTTACTATCAATGACATTTATTATTATTATTTTTTTATTTAGGTATATTTATTTTATATTATTTAATATGTTTTATTATTAATTATCTTGATTTTCATTATCTAAGTATATGGAAGAAACAAATAAATAAAAACTATTTTTATAAAATTAGCCAACCACCTAAGAAAAAACATTTTCTATTAATAAATAGTTTTTCTCAAAACAAATAGGGCTTAATTTGCCTAACACTTATATTTAGTTTTAACTCAATGACATTTTGTAATTATTTATTAGAATATTATCTTTTTCTTTTCCATATCTTAAAAAAACTTGAAAAGTTCATAATTCCAAAATTTTTTAAAATTAAATATATTATTTTTTTCCTTTTCCTAATGTAACATTTAAATTTGTATTTTGAAAACTCAATTTAAAGAAATGATTTCAATATTGTTTGGAAATTGTATCTTGGAAACACAACTTTTTAGTAAATTGACATTATATTTCCAAGATATGATTTTAAGTACATAAATATGACATTATTTTCAAAAAGTTTGGATTTCCAAAAATTTTAGAGAAATATATCACTCGTTTTCCTTTTCCCAAAATTAGTTATTAGTCTTGGCTGACTAGGTTTTGGATTCTCTTCCATTATATATTGTATATTATATATAATAAAAGCATAAAATTAATTTTTTATATTATATTTTTAAATACAATTTCGTACAAAGTTGAAAAAAATTCCAAAATAAAACAAGTTAACCTCGTTTCTTGAAAAGACGAGATTTTAAGTTGTCAATCTCATCTCTTTAAGACATAAGGTTGTTGTATTTACACCAATCTCGTCTCTTGACGAGGTGAGGACATAATGAATCTCGTCTTTTTGTTTTTTTTAAGAGACGAGGTTGCTGTAAAATATAATAATTCAAGAGACGAGGTTAAGATACAATGTTAACTTGACTAATTCTGTGATTATTTTCATCCCCTTGGCGTTTATGTAATTTTTTCAAAAAATATATATTAATTTCCTTTTCCCGAATTAATCTACTAGTAATTACTAAAACTTGATTTGCTTCAAACTTGATTTTACTCAAATTCGATTTGTATCATGCTAAGTTTTTTATTGTTTGAACTAAAAGTAAATCTTAATAATTTTTAAATATTTTTTAGATAAAAAATTACAAATATTAAAAAAAAAAAAGAGATGGGATTAGGTATGAAATTTGAAAAGTTTTAACTTTTATTTGAAAAAACAAAAACCTTAATTTTTATCAGCAACTTTGACATTTCTACCTTCGAGGACCAAAAGAAGTGACAAATTTTACCAACCAGACCTATATATGTACTGTTAATTCCCTCCATTTTTCCCCAATTCCCTCCAGTTTACACCCTACCAAACACATCGGCGACCCAAGTCAAGCCAGGTTCCAAGTGCCCACCACAAGTACCAATGATTACGAGGTGCTGCTTTACGCCAGCATCTCGACCAATCTCCGTCCTCCACGTCCGCACTACCACCAACACGAGGGCGGTCACCACCGCCACCACCATGTCCCTTCCCCACCACCACCCGTCCCTTGAAGTCACCGGCGGTGCCAAGGATCTCTTCCTCCCAGCATTCAAGTCTCTTCACCTTCCCTACACTCCCTCCCCATCCGTCGCCTCCAACCGCCATGTTGAGACCATATTCGCTGCCTTGTTCCGTTCCCTTCCCGATGTTAGGCTCCGCCGTGAGTGTATACGTACTCCCGATAACGGTGCCGTCGCTCTTGATTGGGTCTCTGGGGATGATAGGAGCTTGCCTCGGGACTCTCCTTTACTCATTTTGCTGGTAGGTGGATGGAAATTGTGCACGTGGAAAATGTGATGGCTGAGAAAAAAAAAAAAGAAAAAAATTCATCGTATGCTATGAATACACCTATAATTGTCAACCTTACTATTTTACGAGATTATGATTTTATGGGATTATTTTTAGTTTAAATGTTGCAGAATCATTCAGGTGTGGACTCTTAGTAGAATCATAAACATGAGTTTACACACTGATGATACAAGATTATGATTCTACTGGTTTTATACGACACATATGTCTCAGTTCTTGGTAATTTGTGAGTTAAATAACTTTTTCTATACTTGATTGGATCAAACATACTTCTTTAATAAATTCTCAGTAGCGAAGTTTGATTAGTTAAGTTTAAAGGAGCAACTTATTTAAACTTTACCCTTTTAGCAATTAATTACCTGAATATTATTAAATTTTGTAATTATTCACTGAACTTTACTCATTTTGTAATTAACCACTAATCTGTGCACTGTAAATGGCCTCTATTAAATTTTTATGATGCTTAACTGTACCATCTGCCATTTGCTTCACTCACCATCTCTTGAGATTAGATCGACTACACTAAAATCGTGAAGATCATAATGACAGAAAAGGAAAAAGACGTTGTTTTTTATTGTTTATTTTTTTCAAACAAGCCTCCTGACCATTTTTTATTGTTTCGGGAATTGGGATAATGATGACTGAAATGGTTTTGAATTAAATATGGTATTTTGAAGTAAAAATGGGCCATTTGATGAAATGTTGGATTGGTGTTTATGCTGAATAATTTTGTTATGGAGGGATGGTTGTATAATGTATGATGATTGATTGCTCTGCAGCCAGGTCTTACCGGAGGGAGTGAGGATGCATATGTGAGGCATATGTTATTAAGAGCTAGAAGCAAGGGTTGGCGTGTTGTGGTGTTCAATAGCCGTGGTTGTGCAGACAGCCCTGTCACCACACCTCAGGTAATTTCCTTTCATGACTGCAATTGTTTTAGAAATTATATAGTCGTGCTTGGTCTTCTGCTTAGGACATTGACCTGTTGAAATCATGGAATATCTAGCACATCTACTTCTTACTGCTTGAGGAGTATGGACTAAGTATGGTAGAGAAGCTGCTGATTGATTTTCCCTATTATTGATATGCAGTTCTACTCAGCTTCCTTTACGGGTGATATTCGTCAAGTAGTGGCCCATGTGTCTGGTAAATACCCAGAAGCTAATGTATATGCTGCTGGTTGGTCTCTTGGAGCTAATATTCTTGTCCGATATCTGGGTGAGGTAAAGTAACTATCTCAGCAGTATACTTGAATTGATGGTACCTCTTGTCTCTGATTTTCTTCTATGGTACTGTCTCCAACATGTTATGATAATTTTATCCTGTATCACCAACTTGGTAGGATTTTGTAGTATCACCTTATGAAGAAATTTCGTCCTCTGTTGCATTGCTGTTTCTTCTATGCTTATCACCATAAAAATTGGGCTTAGAGCAATCACAACCCGAATGCTTGTTCTGGGCTGCTTTAACAAGTCCATCATATAATGATCGACTAGCTATTCAAGAAAGTTATGTAATTCTGTGGCTTTGAATTGATCTGATGGTGCAAGTGAAAGGAATATACTAGCTGATTTAGTTTTATCCTAGAAATGTACTCAACAATGTGTAACATCACAATTTGATGACCTGCACTATTGAACTATCCGTCAGCAAAAGGGATAAAGAATCTGTGCTATTGATGTTGGTTGAAAATGAATCAAAAAATGGCTGAATGTTGGTTCATTGATGCACTCGACATCAATCAGTCAAAGGTGCTTGCCTTGGTGCCTAAGGTCTTGAAGTGGGCCAAAGTGCAAGAATGCACCCTGCCAATTTCTGGGCAAGGCACATTTGCAAAAGCACACAACTTTCCTTAAAAAGTGCCAAATGTTTGAGGCAATGGTGATGTGCCTCAGTAATTAATCCTATTTTTTACCATTTTACCATCTTCAAAATGCCTAGATTGCAATTCACCTACCCCATTGTCAACCATTCCTTATAAGCTAATGTGTATCATAACCAATCTAATACTTCCAATTCTAAGTTTCTGCAGTAGGGTTTGGAATGGACAACCAGGAGAAGGAACGAAAGAGAAACAGAGAGATAGAGATGACAAGAGCTTTAGTGATTATGTCGGAGGATAATGGGCTTGGGCTGATGGGCAGTGGATCTATTGGTACAGCTAGGCTTGAGCAAAGAAGTGTAGCAGATATGATTTAAATAGCCGAGTCACTACAGCCCATTAGCATATTATTAAGATATAAGAAAATAGTTGTAACTAACTATGAGTTGGCAGAGTAGCACAGGATTTGCATCTTTAGAGAATCAAATTCGCTATAACAATCCATGTATTACAGGTTATATATACACCACAATGTAATACAACAAATACAGAGAAGAAAAATTATAATACGATAGCTTGCTCCATTTTGTGAGCAAATTATTATACTTTGGCTGTATTCGGTCAAGTCTTGTAGCTGTATTCGGCTTGTTCCATTTCTTTTATTCTTCCGTATTGCAACTGGTAACAGAGTCATCATGGCTACCAAAACTAGGGAATTCAAACGCATTGAAGAAGCCTTACGAGGGTTGATTAAGGAGCAGATTGAGCTACAAGAAAAATCCCAGAATGAACGGCAAGAAAAAGTTCCTTCATGGGCAATCCGAGAAGCAGGATAATTGGGTAAAATTATTCTTTGAAAACCTGCAAAGACAACAGGCATTACTTGAGCATCAAGGCCAAACAATAGATACTTTGCAGCAACAATTACATGGCAAATCGGTAGCTACTGACATCAAGTTTGATGTAAATCACAGCAATAGCTCGACCCTGGTGGCAACTGAGAACAACCAATCAACTTGTTTGTCAACCTACCAGGTACATACTCGAAGTACTAAAATGGAATTTCCTGTTTTTAACGGTGATGAGTTTAGAAATTGGGTTTCCAGATCTGAACATTTTTTCGCTTTGGATGAAACTCTTGAGCATCTTGAAGTGAAAATTGCAACAATGCACTTAGAAGCCAAGCCCTATGAATGGTTCAATGCATATGCCAAGACCAAAGGTGATATGAGTCCCTTAACCTGGGAGGAACTCACTAAGGCTCTAATGCACGGTTTAATGAGGGGGTTATGAGGATTGGATGTTTGAACTGAAGGAATTGCAACAAATAAGACCATTGCAAGATTACAATGATGAGTTCCTACTCTTATTTACGCAGGTTCAGTTATCTGAATCACATTTACTGAGTTGCTACTTGAGTGGATTGAAACCTGAGCTACAGTACCCGATTCGTATGTTTAAGCCAAAAACCCTTACACAAGCTTACACACTGGCCAAGTTACAAGAAGCAACCTTGTTATCCTCTAAACATAACCTTAAGACCTTTAAACAGCCCACATATAACCCTCCTTCCAACCAAAAATACACAACCAGTTATTACCACCACCTTAACCCAAATCAATCCACCCTACCCAAACCAAACACCAACCCGCACGCAAACACTAGCCAGACCCTAAACACTAACCAAAATTCCATAAACTCTGGCCCAAACTCTCATGGAACTAGAAACACTAGGCGGATGACATCAGAGGAATTTGAAGAGAAAAGAAGAAAGAAACAGTGTTTCTGGTGCGATGAACCATTCGAACCAGGACACCGTTGTAAGAGTAAGAGACTGAATTTGTTGGTGGTTGCTCCAGAAGATGTGGAAGGAATAAGTGAGGACGTGAATGGTTCTGAGGAAGGGTTGGTGGCTGATCTCACCCAGCTTACTCTGTGTGCAGCAGGAACAGATGAGGGTTCCAATGAACACATCATGGGAGTAATGGGCAAGTTTAAGAACAGGATGCTGAACATACTCATTGACACAGGTAGTTCATCCAATTTCATTGATGAATGCCTAGCTGTGGGGTTGAACTGTGTAATGTCGACATTAGAACCCATTGTGGTGATATTAGCAGATGGTACTAAGATATATAGTACCGGTGCTGTTAAGAAGTTTTGCTGGATCATGGAAGGAACAGAGTTTGAATCCGATTTCTATACCTTGAACCTGAATTCTTGTGACCTAATTCTAGGCATGCCTTGGCTGACTAGATTGGGAACTGTGAATTGGAACTTTAAGCAGCAAAGAATGGAGTTTACATGGCAAAGTGATCAATGTGTGTTATGGGGAGAAAAGGAGACCATTCGGAATATAACTGGTCAAGAATTAACTTATATCATGATTGGGGCCACTGGACATGTTGAGATGTATTGCTGGATGATTAAAGAAGATGACTCAAAGGACAGGAAGGTGAATGAGAAGATACCATCCCAGATAGAAGACTTACTTAGAGTATTCCAGGAGTTGTTTGAGGACCCATATGGATTGCCTCCTGATAAGGCCTACAATCATCGAATCCACCTACATGAAGGTACCAATCCAGTTAACCTTAGACCCTATAGATATTCTGCTATTCAAAAATCTATATTGGAAGATATGGTCCAAGAAATGTTGTCCAGTGGTATCATTAGGGAGAATCACAGTCCTTTCGCTTCTCCAGTAGTTTTGGTTAGGAAAAAGGACAATACGTAGAGAATGTGTGTGGATTATAGGGATCTTAATAAACAAACGATAAAAGATCGTTTCCCTATTCCCATTGTTGATGATTTATTTGATGAATTGAAAGGAGCAACCTATTTTAGCAAGCTGGATCTTAGGTCTGGGTATCATCAGGTCCTAATGCATCCTAAGAATGTGTACAAAACTGCTTTTCGTACACATGAAGGTCACTACGAGTTCTTGGTCATGCCCTTTGGCTTGACAAATGCTCCATCCACATTCCAAGGACTCATGAATACAATATTCAAACCCTATTTAAGAAAGTTTGTGCTAGTATTTTTCGACGACATACTAGTGTATAGCACTAGTATTGAACTGCACGTCGAACACTTAAAGGAAGTCTTCCTGATATTAAGGTGAGAACGTTTATTCCTTAAACGTTCGAAATGTGATTTTGGGGTACAACAGATTGATTACTTGGGACATATTATCTGTAAAGAAGGTGTGGCTACTGATCCAAAGAAGATTGAAGCAGTGGCTAATTGGCCAAATCCAAAAACTCTTAAGCAGCTATGTGGATTCCTTGGGTTGGCTGGGTATTACAGGAGATTCATCCAAGGGTTTGGTTCCATTGCTAGACCATTAACTCAGTCACTCAAAAAGGATCAGTTTAAGTGGAGCCCAGAGGCACAAGTAGCTTTTGATCAGCTCAAGGGTGCCCTCATTAAAGCTCCTGTTCTCAATTTGCCAGATTACAATAAGGTCTTTGTGATAGAGACGGATGCTAGTGGTCATGGGATTGGGGCTGTCTTGATGCAAGACCGACACCCTATTGCATTCATGAGTAAATCCCTAGCACCTAAGCATCGTGGCTTGTCAGTGTATGAACGAGAGCTGATGGCGTTAGTACACGCTATAGATAAGTGGAGACATTATCTTCTAGGTCGCCCCTTTGTGATTAGAACTGATCACCATAGCCTCAAGTACTTGCTTGAGCAACGATTGGTGACCCTAAGCCAACAAAAGTGGCTTACCAAACTATTGGGACTCAACTATACTATTGAGTATAAGTTTGGTCCTTCTAACACTGCTGCTGATTCTTTGTCTTGCAGGGATCCATTTTTACTAGGACAATTGGCTGTTCAAGCTTTTGCACCAGATCTACTGAAAGAGATTGAAGCTAGTTGGGAATTGGATGAAGGACTCAAGCTCAAAATTGCAGCACTTAAGGAAGGAAAATTGGTGGAGTATTACACTTATGAAGGCCACATCTTGAGACGTAAGGGAAGGGTAGTTGTTGGACCATCAGCAGCTCTCAGGAATAAGATCCTACAGCTCTATCATGGGGGACCTTTAGGAGGACACTCTGGTGCTAATGCAACTTACAAAAGGATCTCCACTGTTTTTAACTGGCCCAAGTTGGAGAGGCATGTGCAGCAATTTGTAAGAGAGTGTGACAATTGCCAACGCTATAAGTATGAGAATGTGGCTGTTCCAGGACTTTTAAGTCCTTTACAAATTCCAGGAGAGTGTTGGCAGGCCATTAGCATGGACTTTATTGAAGGATTGCCCAAATCTAATGGGAAGGATGTAATAATGCTAGTAGTGGATCGGTTAAGTAAATATAGTCATTTCATTACCTTAACTCATCTATATACTGCTGCTAGTGTTGCACAGGTTTTCTTAGAGAACATATATAAGCTACATGAAATTCCAGAATCCATTACATCTGATAGAGATCCTATCTTTGTCAGTGTCTTCTGGAAAGAATTTTTCAAACTAGAAGGAGTTGAACTAAACATTTCTACTGCCTACCATCCCCAAACGGATGGTTAGACCGAGTGGTTAATAAGTGTCTTGAAACTTACTTACATTGTGTTACTGGGGAATGTCCTAAAAAGTGGGCTCAATTTCTATCCTTGGCCGAATGGTGATACAACACCAACTTTCACCACAGTTCTAAAATCACTCCCTTTGAAGCACTATACAGTTATCCCCCTCCGTTGCACCTTCCCTACATTCTAGGAGACTTTAGGGTCGAAGCAGTGGACAAACTACTCGATAACAGGGAAGATCAGATGAAATTACTCAAATTTCATCTTCGAAGAGCCCAACACCGCATGAAACAGGTTGAAGACAAGTCGAGAAGTGAAAGAAGGTTTGAGATAGGAGACATGGTACTACTAAAACCCTAACCCCATAGACAACTATCACTCAAATCATCTAGACATCACAAGTTAGTAGCTTGCTACTATGGACTGTACAAGATAATAGAAAGAATCGGAATTGTGGCTTACCGTTTGGAGCTGCCACAGCATGCGGAGATCCATCCTACCTTCCACGTATCCCAGCTTAAGAAATATCACGGACCTCGACATGATGTGTCCTCGATTCTACTTGCAGTGAATCAAGAAGAGGAGTTAGAGCCAAGTGCGATCTTGGACAGAAAAATAATAAAAAGAGGAAACAAGGCAGAGACGATGATCCTTGTTTTATGGCGAGGGAAGGAAGCCAATGAGGCCACATGGGAGTTCTATCACGATCTCAACCTACGATTTCCACATAATCCCTTGTGGACAAGGGATTTAGAAGCGAAAGGTATTGCGGTAGGGTTTGGAATGGACAACCAGGAGAAGGAACGAAAGAGAACAGAGAGATAGAGACGACAAGAGCTTTAGTGATTATGTTGGAGGATAATGGGCTTGGGCTGATGGGCAGTGGATCTATTGGTACAGCTAGGCTCTAGCAAAGGAGTGTAGCAGATGTGATTTAAATAAAAAGGTTGAGTCACTGCAGCCCATTAGCATATTATTAAGATATAAGAAAATAGTTGTAACTAACTATGAGCTGGCAGAGTAGCACAGGATTTGCATCTTTAGAGAATCAAATTTGTTATAACAATCCATGTATTACAGGTTATATATACACCACAATGTAATACAACAAATACAGAGAAGGAAAATTATAATACGATAGTTTGCTCCATTTTGTGAGCAAATTATTATACTTTGGCTGTATTCGGTCAAGTCTTGTAGCTGTATTCAGCTTGTTCCATTTCTTTTATTCTTCCGCATTGCAGTTTCTATGTCATCTAACCTGATGTAAAGCTGGTCCCCAAAATCTAATGTGTGCTGTATTTTGTAGTTAGTTTATTTGTGATCTAGAATCATCAGCCTCTTTTATTTCATTTTTACAAGCCTTTTGTTCATCTACTTATAAAATCTCTTTTGTGCACATCACCCTTTTCTTTGTAAAATTGCAAAGACAAAATAAACACATTTTTATGCTAATCATCATCTTTGAAACTAGTGATTATTTACTAATTAAATTATAATTATAATCTAAGGTTCAAAAATATTTTCAACGAAGGATAATACATGTCAGATTATATTAGATTATATATAATATGTGATACTCAATTTAAAGACACTAGCGGGGATATGATGTGGTCTATTGAGTATTTATGCATATTCCAACTGAATCTTGTGTCTCAATTTACTCTGGTGTGCGCTCTTTTTTGCACCTTTCATCTCAATCAATATTAGGCATGCGTGTTTCAAATTCCTCTTTTGCCTTTGACTACACTCCTCCAGATCCAACCATGTTGGACCAGAATTCCTACCAAATATAACTCCTTGGTTCGATCAATTAGTGCATCAACGACACATCAAAATTGGTGGAACAGTTTTGTACTAAATTTCAAAGTTGTAATCAAGTAACTAGGATTACCTACACCATTGATTTGGTGTTATTTGCTGCTGCAATAAGTATAGGAGACTTCGTTGATCTGTTCACACTGAATTTCCTTCCAAGCGAATAGATTTGCCAAAGCTGAATACAAAGAACAAGAGCCATGAATTTTTTCTCATAAGTGGACTTGGCTAGTCTTTTCCTCCACAGCATTATTAGAATAGGCCAGTGGCTTACCATCATGCATCAGCACTCCTCCAATTCTTTTTCCACATGCATCACGCATTATTGAAAAGTCTTGCTCAACATTAGGCTTAACCTAGATATGAGCCATAAAGCAGTTTGGAGCTAATGGAATGCTAGCTTTGCAGCACACAACCATTTGTATCCATCTTTCTTAAGCAAATTATTGCTTTGCTATTTTCCTCAAAATCTCTGATGAGCTTGTGGCAGCAAGTAATTAAGTGAAGCGATCTGTGTTATCTGATTGGGATGGGCCACTTCAAAACACTCTCAACTTTCGATGCATCTATAGGTGTAGCAACACCAAGAGTAGATATGACATGGCTTAAATACTTAACCATTGTTTCTCTTAAGAGCAGTGTTTGTTAATTAAATTAACCTTCAGTGTCATCAAAATGAATCTCAAATGAGCCAAAAAACTATCTCAATCTTTACCATACACATGTATTTCATCGAAAACTCAAAATTGAACTTATGGAAGCATAAGCAAATCTAATCATTCATTGTTGCTAAAGAGTTTGCTGGCACAATCATTAATTCAAAAGGCAATACAAGCAATTCATAATGCCCTTGAAGAGTGTAACATTTAGTCTTGGAAATGTCTTTGATATTTGATAGGAAATTGAGAATAATTGTATTGTTATATATTTTGTTATGTGCAAATGAGGGTATATATAGAACTATGTTCCTACCTATCTCTACCAAGCACTTCATTAATTATAATATCTAGTGACTATCATAACACTCCCCTCAAGTTGGAGCATAGATATTAATTATGCCCAATTTGTTACAAATATCATTACTCCTAACCCCATTTAAGGCTTTAGTAATGATATTTGCCAATTGTTCTCCAGTTTTGACATGCCCTATGGAAATTAGGTTTTGTTGTATCTTCTCATGAATGAAATGACAATAGATGCAATGTGAAGAGCTGCCTGATTATCATACCACAATTTTATAGATAATGACACCTTAAATCCATCTTTAGTCAAGAGCTAATGAATCCATATTATCTCGCCTATTGATTGAGCAATGGCTCTGTATTTTGACTCTGCACTTGAGTGAGATACCACATTTTGTTGCTTCCTCTTCCAAGATACTAGATATCCTCCAACAAACACATAATACCTAGTGGTCGATCAAGAAGATGTTGATTTTTCCTTTTAACCACTCCATTTTGAGATGGTGTATCAACACATGAAGATTGGTGAAAAATGTTATTTTGAGTTATGTATGTATGAAACAAGTGAGAAAAGTATTCTTTGGCATTATCACTTCTTAATGTATGAACAGGGGTATTAAAATGTGTTTTGATTTTGGCTTAAAAGGCAATAAAATGAGAAAATTCCTCATAACGTTTTTTCATAAGATAAAGCCAAGTCATGCGAAAGTAATCATCTACAAAACAAACAAAATATTTGAAACCAGTTTTAGATATAGTAGGATAAGGTCCCTCTATGCCAAAATGAACTAATTCAAAAGGCATTCTAGCCTTTTTATTGATTCTAGGAATAGAAGACAACTGATGCTGTTTCACAAACTGACATGACCAACAATCCAATCTAGAGACACTAGTAAGTTTAGGATAAAATTTCTTCAGTACAGATAAAGAATGATGGTCCAATTAGCAGTGTACTTCAAATGGTGTGAGAATACTGGAGCATGCAACAGATCTTGGTACTTGGTTATCCAAAAGGTAGAGACCTCCCGTTTCATATCTTTTACGAATAATCTTCTTCGACATAAGATTCTGAAATAGACAATGATAAGGAAAAAATGAGATACAATAATTCAAGGCACGAATTAGTTGACTGATAGATAGTAAATTAAAAGAAAATTGGGGTAAGCTTAATACTAAGGATAGGGAAAGCTATGGAGTATGATTAATAAAGTTAGAACTAAAAACACAAGACCTAGAACCATCTGTTAATATGACATTTGTAGGACTTGTATAAGCCGGATAAGTGGAAAAGAGGTCAAATCACCTGTCATATGATCCGTAGTACTAGAATCAATGATCCATTTGGAAGATGAGGAAAGAATACACGTTTTTGGTTTACCTAACTCAGCAACAGCAGATACATGACAGGATGAAGTCTTCAATGCCTCTTGGTACTAAGAGAACTTTGCATATTCATTAGGAAAAACACTAATTATCTTCTCAAAGGAAGACTTAGGTGTGGAGTGGACTCAATGAGTACTGATTGTTTCTTCTGGCTACGATTTTGCAATTTCTTACAAGTATGCTTTGTATGTTTTGGCTCATGATAGTAATAGCGCACAACTCCCATTGAATCCTGACCTCGAGTACTATCTTCCCCTCTCCTATTGGTGGAGTTGCGACTTGTACTTTGATTGACAAGGGCACTAGTAGTGTGAGAGGGGGTGACATCTAGATGCTTATTTGTGTGAATAATCCAAGTAAAGACTTCCTGAAGAGAAGAAATCTTAGGGCTACAGAGAATCTGAGGCTTGACAGAATCATACTCTGGATGAAGTCTAGCCAAAAAACTCATAATTGCCAGTTGTTCTCTTTGAGTTTGTTGAACTTTTACATCAGGAGTAAATGACAGTAATACATTTAATTCTTCATATATCTTCTTAAAATTCATTAGGTAGGTGGTAAGAGACTGATCTTACTGCTTAGCATGATAGGAACTTTTACACATATCATAGATATAGGAAATAATCCCTTTTTCATGATACATGAATTCCAAATATTCCACAAGCTCTTTGACATATTTATTGTGATCAACTAAAGTAATGATCTCATTATCAATGGAATTTCTAAACTGTGAAAATATGTGAGTATCATCTTGTAACTATACTTGTCCAGTATCATCTGATGGTGGATCATTAGTAAGACGATCATTTTTCTCAATACTTTGTAAATGTACCCACACAGTTTCGCTCCAAGCAATAAAGTTGTTTTCATTAAATTTATGTTCTCTAATTTTAGTTATCACTGGAACCATATCAACAATATGTGATATATTTCAGCCATCTTGTTCAACACATTAAGCTAACAAAATGAACTAGAAATTTACTTCCTCTGAGCTAAAATAAAAAACTGATTCTAATGCACAAGAGAAGCCAAATGAAACTTCTAAACACGGTGTATATTGCAACCAACAAAAGATCAAACTTCCAATACTAACTATCAAAAATCAAACACCTTAATCACTTTACCTAAACACGAGCTTTCAAAACCACAAATGCAGAAACTGAGAAACACCAAACAAAAAAAAAAAAATGTTCCTGCAATGAAACAAACCAAGCTAGAAACCTTAACCTTAGCGAATGACACGTATCTTAAGATGGTTCATCCTAATGATGAAAAAATAGTGAAGGACTCCGTACCACGAAGACCCAGTACTTAAAACTGGTCAAAAAGATGTTTCACGCACCTGCACGCGAGGAAAAAACAGAAGGCGTGTCGGACCTTTAAGTGGTGCGTGATCCTTATGCACTTGTCAGAAGATCGCCGGAGCTTGTTGGAGTAAGATGTAAGCCGGTGATCTCTCCTCTTGGGGGGCAGTGAGGGGAAAAAAAAGGAACACAAACACTCTTTGAGGTGTGTGTGGAGGATTCAAACGCTACTCACTAAGGTAGCTAGGGTTGATGAAAGTTTCTTTAACCTAAACCCTAATTTTCAGAATTTCCTAAGCTCTGATTTCATGACATTTGATAGGAAATTTAGAATAATTGTATTGTTATATATATATATATTTATGTACAAATGAGGATATATATATATAGAGAGAGAGAGCTATGTTCCTACCTATCTCTAGCAAACACTTCATTAATTACAATATCTGGTGATTATCATAACTGTCTTCTTGCACTTTATTTGGTCAACCTTTCTTCCAACAACTTTAACTCTATTTTCTCCATTTTCTTTTCTTATTTATTCATTTCTTTTTCTTTTTAGTGAAACAATAAATCCATTCATAAGAACTTAATGGACGTCAAAAAGAACATCAAATAAAGGGGCCTTTAGCCTCGTCTACAAATATGATCTAGTGGGATGTGCCCCAATTTGGCCCAAACAGAAGTTTAACTTTCCTTTGTAGAAAAATCTTAAAATTATAGACAAAAGTTATGTTTTGTTTCTTTCATTAGGGCCAAGTGAAGGTCCAAATAAACACCCAAGCTTTGGCTTCAACTGCATTTGGAGCATCGTAATTTCTTAAAATCCCACAACCCTATTGCCTTGTTCATTTTGTACCACACCTCTTGCACCGCCTCTCTTAGTTGACAGAAAAAGTGCCATCACTGTCAGCTGGTGCCCCTCAGCCATGTAGGAGCCCAAATTACCTTGGCAACTTGTTATGCCTTTCTGTCGATGGCTCAAAGTTCCCCAACACTTGAGAATCTTTCTCTGCCCAGTCCTATATTCCATATATCACATCCATGGCAAAATTTATTACTATGTTTCCAGAGATCAATTGGAAAGGAGCAGCATCATGGTCTTTGGACTTTCCTTGGCTTGCAAATTTTCTTCTATCTACATGCCTGAATGTATGTCAAGGGAGTTTTGAAAAGTTGGGTGACAATCCTTGAGCATTTGTGTTGCAGTATTAGTCTTGAGTTTGCAACTAGGGCAGTCTGTGCTTGTGCTGTTCCCAATTCTCTTATAGCCAGCATGTCTTTTGTTAGCAAGCCACTGTGCATCACTCTCAAAATCAACGAAAACAAAAGCAGAAAAAAAAAAAAAATCTGAATTCATGGCATGGTAAAAGTCTTCCAAATCCAATCACATTACCTTGTGCTTCCCTCTTGTAACTCTTCCCTACAAAATAATTCATGACTTGATGTCATGGAGAACTCAGTTTTGTTTCATGCTTCCAAATCAGGGTGTTCAGATCTGTAGAAATGTAAAATGTATATTGATATAAAATAATTAAATATAAATGTTATGTACAGTGAGAATATATATAGAGAAGTATTTCTACCTACCCACCTACCTAACACATAATTAGTTACAACATTAATTTCTATTTTATAACACTCCCCCTCAAGCTGGAGCATAGATATTAATCATGCCCAGCTTGTTACAAAGATATTTGACTCGAATTCCACTTTGAGCTTTTGTAAAAAGATCTCCTAATTGTTCTCCAGACTTTACAAATCCTATAGAAATTAATCCTTGCTGAATTTTCTCACGAACAAAATGACAATCAATCTCAATGTGTTTAGTACACTCATGAAATACTGGATTTGATGCAATATGAAGAGCGGCTTGGTTATCGCACTATAATCTTACAGGTAGCAAGGTGTTGAGGCCTATTTTATTCAAGAGTTGGTATATCCATATTACTTCACACACCGATTGTGCCATAACTCTATATTCTGATTCTGCACTTGATCTAGACACAACACTTTGCTTATTGCTTTTCCATGAAATCAAATTTCCACCCACAAAAACACAATAACCAGAGGTAGATCTCCTGTCTTCCTTGGATCCTGCCCAATCAGCATCTGAAAAACACTCAATATTAGTGTGACCATGATTGCTATACAGAATACCACGCCCTGGAGTTCCCTTCAAATAACACAAAATTTGCTTTACAGCAGCCCAATGATCAACAGTTGGAGATGACATATATTGACTCACTACACTAACTGAATATGCAATATCTGGCCGAGTCACTGTAAGATAATTTAATTTTCCAACTAATCTTCTATACTTTCAGGATCCTCAAATAACTCACCTTCTCTTGTTAACTGCAAATTAGGAATCATTGGTGTACTACAAGGTCTAGCACCCAATTTTCCTGTTTCAGACAATAAATCAAGTACATACTTCCTTTGGGATAGAAAAATCCCTTTCTTACTCCTCATTACCTCAACACCCAAAAAATATTTCAACATTCCTAAATCCTTTGTTTGAAATTGACTGTGAAGAAAAGATTTAAGAGCTGAAATTCCTGTAGCATCATCACCAGTAATGACAATGTCATCCACATATACTACTAACACAATACTACCAGCTGCAGATCGTTTATAGAAAACCGAATGATCAGATTTGCTTTTGCATCCCAAATTTCTCAATTGCTTGGCTAAATTTTCCAAACCAAGCACGAGGACTCTGCTTCAAGCCATATAAAGATTTTCGAAGATGACAAACCTTGCCTGACTCCCCCTGAGCAACAAATCCAGGAGGTTGCTCCATATACACTTCCTCTTGCAAATCTCCATGTAGAAAAGCATTTTTGATATCAAGTTGATGCAGAGGCCAGTTGTGCACTGCTGCCATGGAAATACATAATCTGACAGATGTTAACTTAGCAACAGGAGAAAAAGTGTCAGAATAATCTATTCCATAAGTCTGAGCATATCCTTTAGCAACTAGACGAGCTTTCAATCGGTCAATTGATCCATCAGGATTTACTTTAAGGGTGAAAACCCATTTACAACCAATAGCCTTCTTTCCTGCAGGTAAAGTTACCAAATCCCATGTATCATTTTTGTCTAAAGCATTCATCTCCTCTATCATCGCATTACGCCATCCTGAATGGGATAGAGCTTCATGAATAGTCTTGGGAATAGAGATAGAGTCAAGAGATGCTATAAAGGAACAAGAAGAAGGTGACAAATGATCATATGACACAAAAGATGAAATAGGGTGAGTACATTGTCGTTTACCTTTACGAAGAGCAATGGGAAGATCATCCTTAGAGACTGGATCAGATGACGAGGGAATTGGTTTAGGACATGCATCAGGAGCTAACTCAGAAGTACGGGGTCTGCGAGAATAGGCCTGAAGAGGAGGTTTAGAAGTGGAAACAACAGGTGGAATAGTAGATGTAACCGTATAAATTAACAAATCATCCTCCTCCTCCCCATGACCTATATTACTAGAAGATGGAGAAAAGGGGATATCTTCAAAAAACGTGACATCAATTGATACAAAGTACTTATCAAGAGTAGCACAATAGCATCTGTATCCTTTTTGAACACGAGAATACCCAAGGAAGATACATTTCAATGACTTAGGATCAAGTTTAGTAACTTGAGGACGCACATCCTGAATAAAAACAAGTACAACCAAATATTTTCGGTTCAATGGAAAATAAAGTTTTATTCGGGAAAAGTGTATGATAAGGAGTTTCACTACCAGAACAACCGAAGGCATGCGATTAATTAAAAACAAGCAGTAGATACTGCATCAGCCCAAAAGTGTTGGGAACATTCATTGAAACAATAGAGCCCTAGCAGTTCTAGTAGATGCTATTCTTTCTCTCAGCAATCCCATTTTGAGATGGTGTATATACATAAAGTCTGGTGAATAATACCATTTAACCATGTAAGATTGAAAGGATTTGGATAAGTATTCTTTGACATTATCACTTCGCAAAATTGAATTGAGGTATGAAATTGTGTCTTAATTTCAGAGAGCAAAAATGACAAAAATGAGTGAACAACTCTGAACGATTCTTCATGAAATATAACCAGGTCATACGAGAGTAATCATCCACAAAATGACAAAATATTTAAATCGGTTTTAGATGTCACTGGACAAGGACCCCACAATTGAATGAAACTAACTCAAAAGGAGCATGTGCTCGTTTATTGACTTAGGACTCAAACTAATGCGATGATGTTCGCATATTGACAAGACTCACACTGTAAAGACTAGATTATGAAACTGAGGACAAAGTTTCTTCAGCAAAGAAAGAGATGGATGACCAAGCGACAATGAGCTTCAAATGGGGTTACAACTCCAGAGCAGGCAGGCTTTGAAACCTTGTGTCTAGAATGTACAGACCCCCAGATTCATGTCCTTTACCAATAATCTTCTCCTCATAAGATCCTGGAAAAGACAATAGTTAGGAAAAATGAGATGCAACAGTTAAGTGAACGGGTGAGTTTACTAACAGAAATTAAGTTAAAGACAAATCAGGCAAGTTTAAAACAGATGCCAATTGAATGATGGTGTTGGATTAGCAGTGCCAATCAAGAACATGAGATGTTGAACCGTTAGCTAAAGTAATTGGAGAGTATGGGTTTTGAGATTGAAAAGTAAATAACAGGCTGGAATTACCTGTCATATGATCTGTGGCACCAGAATCAATGACCCATTTTGAGGATGAAGAAACAAGACACGCGTTTGGTTTACCTGACTCAGCGATGGCAGTAATGGGAGCAGATGAAGACTTCAATGATTCTTGATACTGTGAAAACTTAGCAAATTCGTCTGCAGAAACCATAATGGATTTTTCAGATGCATCACCTGAAGAGGCAACATGTGTTGATCGAAATCCCTTATTCTTATATTGCAATTTTCTACAATCACGCTTCATATGCCCGGTTTATGACAATAGTGACACCACAGTTCCATAACTTTGTCTCCGATATCAATTCCCCTACTACTATTCCTGAATTGCTGTCTTCCAGATTCCTGTTCATAATGACGACTTACAAGAGCACTATTAGAGTGAACAGGTTGAGGATTTTCTGTACGAAGAATCCTACTAAAAGTATCTTGCAAGGATGATATCGAAGAGCCAGAGAGAATATGAGATTTGGCAGTTTCAAACTCAGGTGGAAGACCAGCTAGAACTCATTACAGCCATTTGCTCCCTTTGAGTTGTTAAACTTTCACTCAGGACTGAAGGGTAACAACATATTAAGCTCCTCATAAACTTTCTTAAAATCCATAAAGTACTTGGTCAGGGATCTATCATGTTTTTCAGCACGATAAAAGGCCTTGCAAACCTCGTAAATACGGGAAACATTCCCTCTTCCAGAATACAAAAATTCCAGGTATTCCATTAGTTCTTTAACAAACTCACAATGATTAATTAATCCAATTATCTCACTACCAATGGAATTACGTATTTGCAAGAATAATCGAGCATCTTCCCTTAACCAGGTTTGCTTCAAACTCTCATCTAAGGGTGGATCACTAGTCAAATGATCATCCTTATCAATACTTCGCAAATAAAGCCTCATAGTTTTACTCTAATCCATATAATTAGATCCATTGAGCTTATGTTCCGTTATCTTTGAAATCACCGGAACCACATCAGTCATAACAACAGATTTTGTATCTGTTATTTCACTCATACTTTCGACACCAAATTCAAACAAAAAAATCTATATAACAAAATTACTGATGGCCAAACACGTCAAACCCTATCGTGCCAAACAAAATCCAACAGTACAAATAACCACCGAATCAAACCAAAAAATCAACGAACCAAACGAAATCCCAAATCCAACAATATAAATAACCACCGAATCAAACAAAAAATCAACGAACCAAACGAAATCCCTCAGTCCACCAAATTAAACAAAATCCACCGAATCCACCGAACACTAATATCACACGAAATCTAACACCCAATAGTGTAAAGAGGAAAGAAATCACAAACCTAGGTTGTATAACCCCAGGTGAGACAAATCGACGAAGTCGGAGGTGAAACGGTCACTGCATGCGCCCTCACGTGCCGGCGCGTGAAGAACGTCGCGAAGCTTCTGATGGTGCGTGTCGTCGCGAGCTCCAGATCCTCCAATTAGACGATGTTCTTCCTTCCTAGCGTGGCGGTATCAATAAAGAAATTCCTTCGAAAAGACGACCAAAGTATCCAAAGCATTCGACATTTTTTTTTTTTGACTCAGGGAGGCTCTGATACCATGTAGAAATGTAAAATGTAGATTGATATAAAGTAATTGAATACAACTGTTATGTACAGTGAGAATATATGTAGAGAAGTATTTCTATCACCTACCTAACACATAATTAATTACAACATTAATTTCTATTCTATAACAAATCAAGTGTTGAAGAATGCTGGACAAGAGAAAAAGAGCAAGGAGTAATTGGAAAACCAATCCAACCTTCATTCCAATCACCTTGCAAATGTAAAGGAGATCATTAACCTCTAAGTGACCTTTTTCATGCTTTTTGCGGCTAGAGACTCTTCTGTGAGGAGGCCACATTGAAGAAGCACTTGCATGTCTTATATTCTATAATGTTAAATTATACCTTACCCATATGGGCTAGCTGAGCCATTTTGCTTGGTTTATTTACTTGGTTATACCCTACCTATGTGGAGAACTTGTTTTAAATAGTATTTCTTTTTTATAAAGGGTAGGTGCAACCTATGGTAGGAAGCATGTAGAGCACATATAGACTTTGGATTAGTTGGACCTAATTGGCAGTAGATATTTTTATACTCTCATCTTCAATTGTTCTATTGCCATTGTAGTTACCTGTATGAGAGACTTTAATCAATGTCTTGTCCACACTTGAAGGGGGTACTGAAATATAAGTATAAGACATGCCCTTGTCTTATAATTTAACTATGTTAATTAGTTGCTTGTGAATATAAACGCAACACAGAAAATTTTTGAATTAGTTTAACAAGGAAAAAGTCTTTCTGCAATGCACTTAGTGCCCAGTGAACTAATCCTGCTACCCATAAGATTTCTAATGGGAAGGATTATGCATGTCATATTTTCACACAACTTTAGTGTTTGGTTGGACTCTCTAAATCGAAACTCAGACTAAATCAATTTTTGTTGGAAACCTCCTATTCTAATTGGTTTATATTAATGCGAGGAGTTTCTCTGGAGGGATAGTTTAATTATTCTTATGTTTTCTCATTATTGAAGAGCATGATTGATCAATTATTTGCGACAATTTCCCTTTTTGTGTTTTCAGGAATCTCATAATTGTTCTCTATCTGGAGCTGTCTCATTGTGTAATCCTTTCAATCTAGTCATTGCAGATGAAGACTTCCGTAAGGGCTTTAACAATATTTATGACAAAGCTCTTGCAAGAGCACTTCGCCAAATTTTCAAGAAGTAATATTGTAATATATGCCTTCATCGTAGCTTAAAATAAATTACTTGACTTTGGAGCATATGGTCGATGACTGATAGTTCTCATTCTGCATTGCAGGCATCTTCTTCTCTTTGAAGACATGGGTGGTGAATACAATATCCCACTGGCTACTAATGCCAAAACTGTTAAAGAGTTTGATGAAGGATTGACTCGGGGTATGTGCATATATCATATGCTATCATTGAATGCATCTTTCTACTTCTACGTATTTGTTATTGTAATTATAATATCCGCTAATATCACCTCATGCTGTCTTTCTTTAAATTTGTAGTATCCTTTGGGTTCAAATCGGCAGATGACTATTACTCTAATTCAAGCAGTTCAGATGTCATAAAGAATGTACAGACGCCTCTGCTTTGTATCCAGGTTATGTTCCTACCCTTTTTGCTGAAACCAAAGGGACCAGTTTTCTCCTCCCTACCTTCATAATGGTTATTTTGTCATGCATCTGTGTCATATTAAATTCTCAATGCTTTGCTTGTAAAGCTGAAGTTCCAGTTAAATCACTTTATGTCGCTGATCCATTCTGTTCTTAATTCTTTTTTTCATGATGGGTAATGATTAATAGCAAACAGTAAGTGTTGGCTGGGTAACCAATATCATATACCCCCAGACTTCCAGTATTTCTAGTTGCATTCTTATGCCATCTAATCATTTAAGAGGCTGCAATGTAGGTCTTGGATTTTCCTAAAAGACCAGCTGTTGGAAGTTTGTTTGTCTTAGTCTTTATCAGATTTACTTGCAGCTTTCATTGCATCTGACAAATAGTGTTCTAACTAGCAAAATTAATGTGCCATGAATATATGAGTAGTTACATATGCCGGAGTTACACAGCAAAATTAATAGATTCGCTTGGAATTTGGCATCTGATGATTTGGTAGAACAATATAGCCAAAAAAATTTAGTGCTTTGTTTAGCTTTAAAATGGCAGTATTCATATGTGGGATTGCAATAGGATGCTGGAAATGTTTCTCCGTTCCTTTGTGGCAGATAAATGTTTATCTACATTGGTTCTGTACTACCTTTTTGAAGATCTGTTTTCTACTTTATGCCTTTAAATGATTATTAATCTGGAGTATAATGGAGTAGGAGATTGTTACTCTATAAACGGAACATGTGTCTATGAGTTTGTACTTTAGATTAGTTGGTTGTGGAATGGGATATAACATGTTGTCAGAGCAGTGAATTCTGAGTTTAAATCTCCATTCAGTTGTTGCTCTTTGTTTAATTGTTTTATGTGATGGGCTAAGACGTTTGATGGGTTTAATGTGTAATATGAAGCTTGGATCTTAATTTAATAAAAATGTGTATTGGTAATTTGTTAATTGTTATGAAAGAAAAAAGATGTTTAAAGGACCTCTGTTTAATTTTCCAAATTTGAACATGTATTTACTATTTTAGATTAGGTTTCTCCAGATGGAGGGTTTTTAAGGCTGGAATCTGTATTTGGAACACTGGATGAAATGGTTGTATTAGCATGTTGTGATAATCTGTCAACTTTTAGTCAATAACAGCCCAAGATGAAAATGTTTGTCACACTTATTGCATTGGGCGATTCATACATATGTGGTATCCGTGTCTTTCTCTCTATCTAAAAGCTTTCTTTCCAGGCTGCAAATGATCCCATTGCTCCTGCAAGGGGAATTCCACGTGAAGATATCAAGGTTTGTAGGGAAATCTTGCCCTGTTGTTTATCATCAATTTTGACTTTAGGTTTAAATATGTTAGGAAAATCCTTTTCAGGAATGTAAATATATGCAAAGTGTTTTCTAACAACTTGATTATATTGCTGCTTGCTTGTTCCAAATCCAGGAGAATACAAAATGCATGCTAATAGTGACTCCCAAAGGGGGCCATCTTGGTTGGGTTGCGGGTCGTGGGGCTCCTCTAGGAGCTCCTTGGACTGATCCTGTTGTGATGGACTTCCTTGAATACCTAGAGGGTGGTGCAACTAAAACTGGTGCAGCTTGTAGTAAATTGCAAGATACTAATCAGTCTGATGAAAACCTGCAATGCCTTGAAGTATAGTAACCTGCAATGCCTTGAAGTATAGTGATTTATATTTATTCTTTACATACTAACTATCCCAATAAGCAATTAATTGGGCATCGATTGTATCGTCTATTCTTTCTGATTTTTCATCTTTCTTGCAAGCTTGAAGAAACCATGTTCTAGGTGCTTGCAAGGAGCACTTGTAGATGGATGAACATTCGGATATCATAGCATAATAAAATTATCTGATCCTCTCTTTTACTAATCTTTGTGTCATGTTGCTTCAAAATTTGCAGAAAATTCATCCAATGAAATTTAAATGTTTTTTACTCATGAGGTATAGAACAAATCCCTCTTACATAGGACTTTCTGTGTTTCATTTTTTACCTTTTTGGCTCATTTATTGGTGGCACTGACTCTTGTGTCTTATGGAGTTGGATTTTAATCTGAAGAAACGTGTGGAATGGGGTGTTCCTTTTATGAGCTTTGACCATCGGGAGCTATGTTTGACTCCAAGCGTTAAGACATGGTATTTGAAATGCTCAGTGTTAAGGATTATAAAGAGAGTAGGAATAAAAAAGACGCAACTGGTTTTAAAAGTTTTGATTATGAAAGTGTCTTTAAAAGCTTGAAACTATTGTCGACTTTTGGCATTAGCTTTGACATTCACTATTGCAATGCTGTATGTGGTCATGTAGGGCCTGGAGGCTGGAGCCAAATATGGCTTATGTTTTGTCGAGTTCTCAGTAGCCCCATTGAAGGTATAAACAAGTCTGAATTGAGATCGTAAAGTATTAACAGATTTGAGATGAATAGTTATTATTTCCCTCTTTATTATATGTAACTGCTATTGCGGTATCTAGTTAAAGGATGTGACCCATACAATCATCATTTGTTTGTGATAAATATAAGAAGCATTATATATATTATATATATATATATATTATATTGACTCTAATAATTATTTGTTTTATTTTTTACATCAAGTAAACATCGTAATAGTCATTATAACCTTATTAAAATTCTATTAAATTAGAATTTAACTTCTTCGTTATTTCATATGGTGAAATGAACAAATTCAAAGTTTGATTTTGAATTTTTTTTTTAAATTAAAGCTTAATTCAAGAATATAATTCAATTTAAGCCTGATGAAGTTGCTATTGTGAAACTCAAGCTCACCTTAATAAATCATCTGAGTAATACAAGATCTGTTTAATAAATTACTCGAGTAATTTGAATTTGAATTTAATTTAACTATTTTTAAATTCTAACTCGAGTAAAAATCGAGTGAGAAGCTAAATTTGTTTAGACCCATAATCCAATGAGAACAGAGTAAGGAAAACTTTGCCTTGATATTTCGTTAGGCTTATGTAGCCGTTTTCCGTTTTCTTTCTAGGCCGGCACAACATGCAAACGATACACACATGCATGCGAGGGTCAAAGCATAAGTCATAGTTAATCTTTCTCTCCATAGCAAAAGAAGTTTCTCGTCTTGGACGACACGGCATGATGCTTTATGTCTCGTGAAAAGCTAATAAATCTTTGACAAGAGAGTGAAAGCGTTCACACTATCATCCAAACCCTTGCCAATGTCTAATCGTCCACCCCTTTCAAATTCTACCGTTTTTAGGGTTATAATTTTATTCCAATAATTGTCATTAGTAGATGCTTGCAAGTTGCAGCCAGAGATGTACGAAAGAATCCCATCTAAAGGATTATGTTTTTTTTTTTTTTTTTCAATTTTCATTTCCAAGATTTATACATATATTTTTTCAATTTGTTTTCCATTTCAAGTTGCTGTTTTAGAAAATAATCACTTTTTTGTTAATTTTTTTTAAAATTTTTAACATATTCATTTTAAAACATAAAATGAAATAGTAACATAAATTACATCAAGTAATAGAATTTGAGAAATCAAGAATCTAGATCTCTCTAAAAACTAATGTTATTAGATTCGGATTGGAGTTTGACCCATACATGCTAGAGATCAAGGGTCAATTGATAAAACCAAGGTTTAAACCACGGTTGGACCGGTCTGTTCCCAAAGAAGGATTAGATTCAACAGCAATGATAAAAACTACGATTGTTATAATAAAAATAAACCAAAGTATCTAATTATCTATTTGAATAGGTTAAAATGAGAAAATTTCACAACGTAGCCTTAAATGAACAGAGTGATTTAGATTCAATAAATGAATTGGAGAATGGTCATGAATAGACAAAAGCAAGGATTAGCTAAATTGGGGCTTGGGTTAATCCTCACCGTAGAATGGTTGTTTGGAAAACTGCATGGAAAAAACAAAGAAAGGGTACAAAACCAGTAATTAAAGCAGCAAAATAGTTGATGGACATTTTGGGCACGTTTGTTTTGTTTGAAAATCGCTTTGTTTGCTTCATCACAAAGCTGATGTGATGCTCAAATCATGTTTAACGTCTTTCACTAGAGTAACATATCCTATGCAAAAAGGAGGAATAACCCAACTATACCATTACCAATGATTTTTTCCTTTACTGTTATCTCCAAAGTTACAAAAACTTTCTCTTTCCGTTACATAAGAACATTAAAGCATCACCCCTGAATGTCTTCAAAGTCCATGTTTAAGTACCACATTTATTTTAATTTTGCTTCCTAAACAAGAATAGGTTACAAGTTCTTAGGAACTTAGACAAGTATGAATCCTTTGAAAGTCAAGCTCGTTAAATTATTTATACTTTTTTATTTTTCATTAAGCTTTTTTTCTCTTCATTTTTTTTTCTTTGTGAATACCCTAACAATATCTTTCAATATGTTTGTTATTACTACGAAAGAAATATAAGAGGTTTGGTAGTTATACCTATGTTATTTACCCACCATATTAGTCCTTCAGTAGAATATCTTCTAAATTATTGTATTGAATATCATCTACCTTAATAAGCCTGTTTTCTAATTTGAGGTATGAATCTTTTGTTGTTCACAATAGATCTTTTGCTTGTTTCTTTTGCATTTTCTTAATTATTTCTTTTGCTTTTAAAAGAACGTTTGATTTTGGGTGTTTGCTCATCCATCACTTTCATATCTTATATTACTTTTAAAACTACTTATTCTTTAACTAGGTAATAACTTATTCAATTGTTCATCACTTCTGTTGAATTAATTGAATACGTTCTTATTTGACTACAAAAATCATTTACTCTCATTTTCAGTTTTTCCCCCTCAAATCTAGATTTTTTATCTACCAAAACTCCTATATTAAGGTGTAGAGTTCTTGGGCCAAAAAAAAAAAAAAAAAAAAGGTGTAGAGTTCCATTAATATTTTTCAAAGTATCATTTATGAACACTAGTGAAATGTCTTCTCATTTTACAAAGCGATAACCTAATTTTCCAGCTTAGAGTTCTTTACTTTAGCCTTTGAAAAAGAAAAGCAACAAATAATCCTTCTAATCCCTTATTCAAATCATCAACACCATCATTTCAATCAAGGTTAAAATTTACTACTTTCGAATCTGTAATTGGGCATGTGATAGATTTTTCCTCTTCTTCTGATTTTGATTTTGATCTTGATCAATCATCTAGGTACTCCATGTGGCCATCATTGCTTTTACTTTCTTCTTGAACTTTTCAGGTTTCTTTATAAGTATGGAATAATCATATTTTATGTGGGTAGGCTTCTCACATTTGTAACGCATGATTTCTTTTTTCTATTTCTTAATTTCTTTCTTCTCTTAATATCTCTTCTCTGCATTAGATTTACCTCTATTAATACTCATTATCAAACATTTTATAATTGAATGTGTTCTTATTTTCCTTCTTGAAAACATTGTTTACCTATCAAGCTAGAAGATTAATACCATCATCATCTTCTTCTTCATGCAAATCTATTGATTTTGATTTTAGGTCTCCTTCCTCAATTGTAATCTTTCTTTTGTTGGCACGAAAACATGTTAGTTTCATACAACACAAACCTTTCATTGGGTTAGTTCAATAACATCTTAGATAATTTAGCAAGCTTTCTCAATTGCCGTCTTTTCAGCATTCCATGCTTTAGGTAAAATCTTAAGATCCTTTCCCATGAAATTACGATCAAAATTCTTTTTTTTTTTTTTTTTTTTTGGTCAGGAGTTGAAATTTCATTGACAATAGTGGCAAATCTATTAGGCATTTCATTTTATTTTTTCACTTGGTTAAAATTTTGAGCATTCCATATTCATGTATTAGTATATTAATGCAAGTCTCTTTTACAAAATTAGTTCATTAATGTGTTACATATAATTTATCTTAGGTTTCCTTAGCACTATTGTGTGGAGAAACTAAATTAAATTCATAAAGAAGAAATTGCACTAATAACTTAGCCTTGGAAATGGAAGAAGCTTTCTTCCCATCTCCTGTTGTAGCAACTGTAATCGGAAGATCCCAGTTTCTAGTGGCTATTATAATCTAAAATTTAAAATCAACAGCTTAGATGAATGTTATCAACCTACAAATTCATTGACAAAGTCTATACCATCGAACCAAGGGGCCTTATTCATTTATTTAATTATAGGCAGAAAGCTTTATTTATTCGAATATTATGATTTTATATTGTTGGATTTTTAGCTCAAGTATAATTGAGGGATAGCATTGCTTCAACACCAATTGTTGGTTCCGATAAAAGATGAGTAATTGATCTAATTGTTTATGATAAGTTAGATCTTTTTCACATATTTCCTTTAATTATTAGAGATATAATAGACAATGGGGCACATCACTAATTAGAAGATCAGACTTGAAAATTATAATAGCTATTCCTTACAAGTTTATATATTATTTTAGCTCCATAATAGGATCCGGTCATTCACATTTGTTGTTCCACTATTTAAAAGAATAAAAATAGTTAAAGTTGAAATCTTGGTTTTGTTCTTATGCTCTCACCCAATTTGTAGTAGCTCCACTATGCTTTTACTTTGGACACTTCTAATTTTTATTAGCCACAAATGGATATTTAGACACACACACACTGTGCACACACTGGTTAATGGATCACCGGTATTGTAGGAAGAAAATAATTATAAAATTAAAAATAATTACATAGAAATTATTTGCAAATGTTATATGAAAACTGAAACCAAAATAACAAAAAAGAGAAGAAGAGAATAAGAACATGGGATACTAAGAGGGAATAGGAAAAAAGAGTGTTATTTTTCACATTAAAAAAAGATATCAATTTAAAAACCTATAAGGTTTTAAATGATTATTTATATTTACTAAATGGATCCTACCATAACAGTGATAGGAAAAGTTGATAGAAACAATGATGACAAAATCTATGAATAAATTGAAAAATAAGATGAAAAATTGGTACTTTAAGCATTAGAAATATCTAGTTCAATAAGGTAGATATTCGCTTAATAGTAATAAATATGTATGTTTTGACTTTTAGAATGCAATGAAATATTTCAATAACTTCAATGGTAAAAATTTAATAAATTTTCATTATATAAATCCGATATTTAATATCCAATTTGCTTGTAGTCAAGCACTCTTTAAAGATCCACAATGCAACAAATGTGAAAATCATCACTCTTTAAAGATCCATAGTGACTATATATATTTACAAAACTGAATCCCTTTGAATGTCAAGCTACAATAATTTCAAAGCTAAGGAGGACAAAACTTAATAAAAATCCTCTTCACTTGGATAGAACAAGAGTTCTACTTTTAAAGTAACATTTGTTAATATGGCAATAATTTTCTCAATTTCTTCTTGTATTTTCGGAAATCCTTGAACCGGACTTTATAGAATTGTTCCTCAAACATCCAAAAATTATCGGTCTTCAAAATATCAGGAAACGGTTCATTAACCCATCCTAACTTGATAGAGTTGAAATGCGTTTGTTAAAAATTTGAAGTAGCCTTCAACCATTTGTCATATTTGAACATGAGCTCCATTAATAATTTCGTATCAGATGTTGAGATCCTCCTTAAAATGTGATCGACAAAACGGATATCTTCTTATTTCTAGGTTACTTTTTCATCTTCAATTGCAAGATGAATGTCTTGAAGTATTTACATAAAATTTGATTTTGAATTTATACTATGATCAGCTCATCCTTATCTTTTCAGAATCTTCAAAACTCATATAGTTAACATTTTCTAGAAAAACTTCTTAGATGATCTTCATAGTATTTTCGAATGATTCTTTGTAATGATTTAGATAGGTATATCAATCCCCATATATATAGGAATGCAACCGGGACGGGTATACTGAAACCCGAACCCGAACCCGAACCCGAACCCGATACCTAATAGGATTTCCAAAACCCGTCCCAAACCCTATAGTGTTTTTGTCCATGAACCCAAAACCTGCTAGACAAACCTTATAGGTACCTGAACCCGAACTCCAAACCCAATATAAAATTAGAATCATTACATAATAAAATATTTAAAAACATCATTATAATTTTTTTTCATCTTTTTTTATTTCCGATCCGTTCCCATTTTATAGGCCAAGAAAAAAACTTTTATCATTGCTTATGCAATTTTTTTTATAAAATCTCAATCATTTTCATGAGAAGAAAATCATTGAATGAAACAGTGCGGCAACAGGAGTGAGAGGCTTGAATTTGACGAGAGTGAGCCAAGACCAAGACTTAAAGTGGAGATCATAGAGTATTAATCTACTGTCCTAGGGTTTTTTTTTTTACTTTTTCTAAACGATTTAATAAAAAAGAAAAAAATAGCTTTACAATTAATGGAGCACAACTGGTTAATTTCAGAGACTGAGGCTAAACATAATATATATTTATATACTTAAACGGGTTCGGGTTTCCCAACGGGTTTTATGCTTGTCCCAAAACCCATTCCAAAACCCTATAGGGTTTTATTATTGATCCCAAAACCCATCCCAAACCCTATAGAGTATTTATCGGGTCGAGGGGGTCGGGTGCCCTATAAAAACCCGCCTGCTTACATCCCTATATATATATATATATATATATACATATATATATATTTAATTGATGGAATAAGGTCATAACTTCTTGTTTTAATCCAATATTACATCCTATCTTTCTTTATACATAACCTTCTATTTTACTTTAAAATCTTCTTTTTGTCCGGAAAATCTTTTATTATCGCCGTATAATTTTCTTTATAGAATCTTATATTGTGAAAATTTCTACAAGATCTTTTATTTAAAAACCTAAATCTGTAAGATGGATTCGAACTTATGATCTTCTACTCTGATACCATAGGTTAGCATCACAATCATTTAATCTCAAAATTCAAGCTTATAAATATAGTGTGCACTATTATATTTATTCTATAACATTCTTTATATGCTTTTGAATATCTTCCTATCATATTCTAGAATAGAAGGATTTGCTATGTTGTAAACTGTGCTTATTAATCTCCTAGATTCAAATCACTCTTTTTATTGTATTCTGACTAGAAGAACTTGTAAACAAATAACATTGAAACAATCATACTGCCAATCTTGTTTGGAAAAGGAAAAAATGTTCATTTCTTAGCAATACATAGCAGGCAACTTTCAATATGATGTTTTGAATTTCAATGGAACTCCAACCATGAATTTAATTATCACGGCACATGAGTTACAATTACAACATAGATAAATTTATTAAGGACTTCTCTCCTAATCTAGGCGTTTTTATTGCCGGTTCCTGTTGTCTTACCAAATGATGCAAAATTTCTTGTTATCGTAACCGAGCTTTCACATCATATAAATCTGAACCTTGTACGTCACAAAGCTCAAACTTTTTGTATCTTGAAAATTTGAAATTTGATTTCTGTTAAATAATTAATACAAGCCTTCAACATCGACCTTTTTTTTTTGCCGATAAAAGGGTAACGGCGACTTTAATTATTCAATTTATGAGTTAGAAAAAAGGGGGAAAAAAAGGAAGAAGAAAAAAATATCAGTGGGTACCATATGGGCACTTGCTAGCAGATACATATGTTTTTTTTCCCATAAAATGTAGTGTAAATATCACATTTGAAACTGTTAGCTTTACCAATTTATGTAATTAATTACTGAAAATTTAAGGATCATTTTACTACATATGAACTTTTTGAGTTCATTAATAGTATGCAGATGATGCAGTTAATTTTGATAAAACTTGACAAAACTAAGGTAGCTAATTATAAAAGTGGCTAAAGTTAAGTAGTAAATTGACACTTTTAAAGTTCAAATAATTAATTACCCAAATTGATAAAATTCGGATGCCAAATGTGACATTTATCCTAAATTATAAAATCAATTTTGGGAAGGGACATTTTTTTTTCTCTTTTTTTCTACTCCTAGACTTATTCACTAGATAAACGTATAGACTAAGGGAAGTTTTGACTATCCTTGAGTACTTCAATATTTTCTTCATCTAGGTCTAATCATTATAAAGAAAAATATGAAAAAGCATATCCAATTTGAGACAAAACCCCTCATAATTTGAGATAATACAGTACAAAAAGCATGGTCTAATCAAGGGCCGACTCTTTTCGTCTCCTAACCCCATCAGAAAATAAAGGTACTGGGCGGTGTCTAATGTCTATACTTATCATAGTGCCTTCCTCCACCAGCAACCCCAGACATGTGAAATAGGGCACCCCTGCCTAGCTTTTTCCTACCTTCTTTGCTCTCCTTTTTCCAGACTAAATTCAGTTAATCTCTTCGTCTCCATCAACTGGTCAAACTCCCGTTTCATCTTAAAATCGAAATATATAGAATAAAATCATATAAAAACCTAACTTCATATTCTATTAAGAATTTACACTTATAAATCATAAACTTATAAATTTATATAAATTTAAGCCACGATTTTAATAACCATCCAAAACAATGCATCTATATCTAGTCATGAATGTTTCACTTTTAAACATTACTAGTACAAGTAAATGTTATCTTCGAATTGGATTTATATGTCATGTCTTATATGTTATCATGAAAGTAACATTGGTCCAAGAAAGTCAAACAAGACCGAACATCCAAAAGAAAAGCAGCAACCCCATTTAATTGTCTCTAAAAAAAATGCAGTCGCAACTCCCGGGGAAAATATATATATATTTATATTAAAAAAGCATCTTTTACCCTAGCTAACAAAAAAGACGTCAATTTATTGAAAACAGTAATAAGGTTGAAGTGTGATTGATTAATTTAATAATTACAGTTGCTGTAAGTTAGTGTGTGCACGATTTCCAAGAACCAAAAAAGGAATCTGATTAAAACCCAATTGGTGAATTATTAAGACAAAAGCACACTGCACACCCCCTATACAGGCACACGTCTAAGGTGGTTTTGGTTTTTGGTCTTTGCACCTTTTTATTTTATAATTTTCATCCCCGACAACTCACCGTACCAAATTCATTAAAAATAATAAATATATGAATCAAATTTTGACATATATTTATATATTTTTAAAATTATCGATTTTACCAATATTATTAGATCCGTGATTCATAATGGTAAGAGGAAAACCGGATTGAATAGAGTATTAAATAGCAGTTGAACTGGATCATTCCTAAAATTGAGCGAGGTCATGGGTCTAACAACATTGCAGTTTACTATGTAGATAATATTTTATGAGTAATTACATAACATATGTTTATATATATATATATAAAATGATGTGATATGTGTGTGTGTTTTTTTTTTAATGTTTTTAGAGGGTAGAGATTTAAATGTGATGTCTCGAAATAGTATATTGTGTTTCGCCTGCATTCATCAGTACACTGCTACTACTGGTTGGGTGCATCGTAGTCCATGGCAAATTTAAATCACACTCACATCACATACAGTCCGTGGTAAAAAGTAAAAATTCGTGTCGTAAATGCTGATGTTGACTCAACTGTGTCGTGGTAAATTTATCAGAGAGAGATAGAGAAGAGAGATGGTCAGACCATTAAAAGTGGACTCAGCAGTGAGCATTGGTGTTGTTGTTATGGCTTCAGAAATTGATGACAACATAGTGCCAGAGAGTCCAAACATGCTTTATCAACACAAACACAAACACCACCACATGACAACAACTAATAAAAAAACAATAATAAATCTTTTCACTTTTGCCTCTTTTTCATCACTTTAATTACTAATGTTGTGTGCAATGATAATCACCTAAAAATTCCAAATGTTTATGTACTTATGTTGTTAAGTGGAGATTTTTTCTGTGAGCAGAGGTACCGGATTCAAATCCTTATCTCATAATAACATCGAAAAACTAAAGGGTTGTAAGCAAAATTATTATGAAGTTTGGTTTATCGCATATACAGAGTAAATTGAGCTTGTGATGTATAATGAATTGATGAAGAGACATTCAATTTTTAACTTTTTTTGCTACTTGAGTACATCTACCTTTTTGTACAATGTTACTTTGTGGCTGTTTCTGTTTAAAATTTTGTGTGGTTTAGCAGAAACATCTGAAAAATTTCAAACATATTTAATGACCTATGTGTTATGGTCTAGTTCTAGCTCTATCACCTCTTTACTTCTCAGGTCTTACTTTTTAGGAGGGAATCAGTATCACATCCCACTTTGAAAGCACTGTAAAAAGTCAATCAAATGAAATTATAGTATTATACTATTAGATTTGTAGATGCAATGATTTTATACAATCATAATTTAATGATTTAAAAAGTGATTAGAGAGGAGGAATAGGTGACACGGGTTTCATATGAATGAAAAGGTTAGTGCTATGATAGAATGATTGAATGACATCTCCTAGCATCCTGACATGCCCTAACAGTTACAAAATTTTGTAAATAAGTACATTTGCTTGTTTTATGCAAATGTATTTGTCACTAATGCTATTTTATGGAAGAGTAGCTGAGTTGTCATTATAATAATACAAGTCCCTTAATTTTTTTTTTAATTTTAAATATGTATTTACTTCAAAACAGTATAATGAGGACCCTTTGCTTTGTGAAGACAATGCATAAGATCATATGCTGTCTGCAAAAATCTCAGGTAACAAGACAAGACCTCATGGTCTTGGTAAATCAGAAATCCCATCAAATCACATCATCTATATATTGTATATTATTCAAATATCATAATAATTAATATTTATATTATTAAACAAAAACATTTTATAAGAGATTTCATGACTCAGTTACAAACTTAATGAATGTTTTATTTGTAATCAACTTTCTTATACAACAAAGGCTATGCAATTATTTTTGGGTATGCACATTCCATGTGTGTATGCTCTAGTTTTGATCTACTCCGTTACTTTGATTTGCTACAATATTTTCTTAGAATCTTAGATCTCCTCGATAATCTTAGTAAGTAAGTTAATTATATTATAATAACGCACGATTATTTATGTATAGTATAGTGTTATCACACTATTTGTTCTCTAATGCTTCATATGGTTTCCTTTTCTATGTCATCTCTCACACACTTAGCATCACTCACAAGAAATCACATTTCCTTTTATGTTATAACAAAATCAATAGCTAGTGCAAATAAGTGATGTTCTTCATGAATTGAATCAAAGCTACTTGTTTGGGTAATAAATATATAGATATACAAATATCAGACATTATCATTTTTTAGGAAGTTACTACCAAGTTGAGAAACATATATTAAACCAAAGAATTAGCTACTTGTTTGAGTAATAAACTCTCACCAAATACCTTCTCTTGCTTCTTAAGATCCAACTGAACTCACTCTGCCTTCATGATCATAAGAAAACAATAATCAACATGCCATGAGTGAATGGTTAAGTACGACAATCCAAAGTGATATATATCACTTAGGGTTAAGTGTGGATATACTAGCACAAATGCACCAGATCTTATCAGAACTGTGCCTTATATTTAACAAAATGGGAAATCAAGAGTAGATCTAGAAGATGTATAGAGTAGGGAAGAAAGAAGAAAAAAAAATTTAAGAAAAAACCCTAAAGCAGAGAGTAAGCATAGGTTTTTTAAATAGGAGCAGATGAAGCCAATAAAGAGGGAGATAAGGGGGTGGAGGGGAATGTGAAAAACCAGAAAGGGACAGAGAAAAGATTCTGGAAGTCATGATGAAGAAAAATCAGTTAAATAAAACAATCATGATACATTCATGAGTTTAAAAGACATACTGACACAGTAACATTCTACGACGACATTAAGAATCCCACCAAAAAAAAAAAAAAAAGAAAGTCCTTACAGAAAAACAATCAAACTTGTAATGATGGTGTAAACTTTCCCAATATTCTCTTCAGTCAGAAAAACAGAAGAAGTAAAAGAGTCAAACACATCATCATTACACCAATCTGCTCATGCACACACATATAAAAACAAATTAGCATAACCCTAACCCTAAAACACTAATACATATCAAAAGTTAGTGAAATTTAACCCTAATTACATCAAAATAAGGAAAAAACTCACCTTGGGGTGGATCTAAGAGATGGGTATGGAGAAAATTGTTGGATGAATCATGGGAAGCGATTAATTGGGGGGAATGAAGCCTGGTCCGACGTCGCTTCAACACAAGATCTATTGTATTTTTATGTTTAATCAATGTTTTACCGATGAATATAGAGGATCTATTAGATACATAGGAGTGAATTGTGATGAATTGATGATAGATCTAAGTGTGTTGTAAAGGGGCCTCGAGCCAGACAACATTCCCCTCAAAAGAAAAGGCTTCCTTAGCCTTCTTCTCCTTCTCCTTCTCCTCCTTCTTCGTTTTCTCATCTCATGACTCATGGATAAAGAAACCCTAAAGAGTGTAGAAAGAGAAAGAGAAAGAGAGAGATAGGATGTGTGTGACATGGGAGATGGGGGGAGGAAAAGAAAAGAAAGGAAAGGAAAGGAAGAAATGTGAGTGAGTTGTGAGAAATGAGAAGGAAAGGATGGGGATAAAAAGGGGTGGGAGGAGGGATGGAGGATGAAAAGGACAAAGATAGTAATAAAATTAGTAGACCCAACCTGACCCCACAACTTTTCTCTCTTGGGTACCGCAATGTCTTTCTTTCTTTCTTTCTCTTAATGCAATGTATATTCACATGAATGTATACACCATTTTGTATATATGTTTTTGCTATATATTATAAAACCGTAACGCCTATGTCTAGAAATAAAAGAGCTCAAGATTTATCTAATATATCGTATCTTCTACATGCGAGCCTACATAAAAATAATCATTCAATCTTAATTTTAATTAAACAATATTATAAGACGTGTCGGAATTAGAATAATTAATTTTGTTGTTTAAGACTTTGTAGAAATATCGATTTTCAATAGAATGGATGTAACCAGATTTCCTTCTCGAGGCTTCAAAAAGGGAATAGTTATTTTATTATATTAATATAGAAAAATATAGATATAAATATCATATAGCAATGTAAATACAACTTTATCAAACCAGCGGCTTATGATTTTTTTTTTTTTTTTTTTTGTTGTTGTTTGGATTAGCTATAGGTCTGGCCTTTGGACAGGTCATTTTTTTCTTTTGATAATTGAATGAGATGGGTCCAATACGTGGTCCATTATATTTAATGAAGAATGGTGATTCCATTTTGATATGTTACTGTTTTTGGTCCGTCGACCTCCTTTTTTACTCCTGTTTGGGTTTGGTTTTGAGATGCGCATCAAAATGGGTATTGCCTCAAATAAATACTAGACTAGTTATAAATTTTAAAATTTTTTATTAAATTTTGTTCAAGTTATATTTATTATGAAAATTAATTTTATTTGCAGCCCGTTATATTTTAGTCATAGCATGAGATTTAATTTAACCATATTTCTAAGATATTATATGGTGACAACAATAATATATTTATGTGTTTAAATTTTGTATAATGATTGTGATCTACAACATTTTCTATTAATTCTACATGCATAATTTCATTTTTGAATGTATAGAAAACTTATGTCAGAAGCACCAACTTTTCTTAAATTTATTATTAAAATTTAAAAATAGATTTTAGAAAATAGAGTTATAGGATCGGGTTTCGGGTTCTAAATCAAATCTTATAGAATGAGTTTGGATATAGCATAAAAATCCTATAAGGTTATAAAGTCAGGTTTGGTAGACCCTATAGGATAACAGGTCGGGTTTTGGATTCATATAATTCATCCGAAACCTGTCTCGGTTACATCTCTATTGGGCACTGTAATTATCCAAATTTATACATCTCAAAAATAATAATCATTAAGTAAATAATATAAAATATTTGAAGAAATTTTAAGAAAAGTCAAATAAATCACCATAAATTTATCACAATCTAAGAATATTTAAAAGACAAACAATTTATTTGTCTTTTAAAAATTTGAATTGTTCTAAACAAAAACTTTAAGATAAAATTCTTCTACAACTTCTTGATAATACCTCATAGATATAAAAAGGATAAAATTTGAAATACACATACATAAGTAAATGAAAATGATATTTTAACTAGATAATAGTAATAATAAAAGTTATAGAATGTAACATTTCTTATAATTAAACAAATAAATGATGAGTAAATAAATAATTATAAAGAAATGATGTTAAATCTAATGATTAAAATCTCAAGATGTTTCATGAAAACAAAAAATGATGAGAAATACCAAATCAATATAATGAGAATAAAACAATGTAATCATATAACATATGCAATAGATAAATATGAAACATAGAAATAACCGTTAATAATATCAACTCTCTATACGCTTGATACCAACGAAAAACAACGTGAAACATCAAATAGACATAAAAATAAATACATATATGAAATATGTAAACTCAATAAATAATATATTGTCAAATAATTCAAAATTATAATAGAAGTGAAACATAATATCAAAATTTAATTTAAATTAATCAAAATAGCACAATGAAAATATAGGTGAAAGAATAAATCTTAAATAAATAAATTGAATTATAGGTTATAAATAGATAGATTAACATAATCAAGTTAGTAAATAGACTCAATTGGAATTGAGATTTGAAATGCCCTTTTTATTCGTTTATGTACTTCAATTACCTATTTTATTAATCAAAATTTTTAAATCTTTCTAATTATCAAATTGGTACTTTATTTGCTTCAATTTGTCTATTTACTTTACGTATCTTTTCCAACAATCAAATTTCATCATCATCTCCACCAATTTTTTTTTTATTAGAACTCCTTTTCGTCTATTTTAATTCCTTGAACCTTTGAACATGAAATTTAAGTGTTTTGTAAATTTCTAATCTTTGAACTTTAGTTTAACTTCCATTTTTTAAATCCCTTTGATTTTTGAATTTAACTACTTATTTAAAAATATCAATTTCTTAACCTAAACTTAAACCAAATATCAAGTTTTACAAAATTAAATTTCTAAACTAGATTCCCAATTCAAGTTATCGATTTTACTTATGTATATTCTAAAATTCCTCCTAATTGTTTTTAAGACTTAAGATAATGATCTGAAAAGCCTAAATCAAAATCCCTATTCTTAATATCTTTATAAAACCCCTTTATATTTAATCCTGTTTCTCCTATTCCTTTTAAAAATCTTCCATTCTTTTTGTTTCTCCTTCCCTGATACATGTCCTTTGTTTTCCTTCTTCTTCACCATCATCCTCTTTTCTTTCTTTCAAATCGTTAACCAAAAATCTCAAATTTCAAGAAGATAAAAAGGAGATGAAATCAAGAAAGAAGATGAGAACTATGCAAGAAAGAAGCTATAACAACTAAGAAGTAGTAGTGGTGGTGAAGAGCAAGATAGTTAAATTCATCAAATTATGAGTATGCCTATTTTCTTTGTTTTGATTATTATAAATGTATATAAATGATGAGTTAGTGTTAGTTATAAGTAAAGTTGAAGATGAAACCTTTAAATATGTTGGATATAAGCTTGTACCTTAAGATCTAAGTATATAATATTCATGAATGGAATAGATAATTGATGAGATGATTTGACTAATTAAGATGTAATAATAGGTGTATAATGTTCAGTGTTTTGGTCCAACCCATATGGGCCCATAATAAATAATAAAGAAACCTTATATATATATATATATATACATATTCAGAAGAAAGATAAAAAAATCTTGCAGCCATAGATAACAAAGACAATTTCTAAAGAAGACGAAAAGGGGAATCATTTTTCGTCAGGTACCATAGGGATATTGGATTTGTGAAGGAAAATTCCCTTCCGTTCTTACGAGCTCAAAGAGAAGAAATTTATTCTGGTGAAGCGACTTCAGATCCACATTTGAATGGCCTATTGAATCCCAATCATGACAGAATTTCTTCATTGAATTGATGGTGTGGAGTACTACTAGGTTATTATTTCAGTTACTTATTAATCGTTCTCAGTTGTTTAGGTTGAATAGGTATTTTTGTGTTTTCGTGAATTAATTTATTTAGTGATTTTATAATATATACCATTTTGGTGAAGATTTCACTATTCATTAATATAACTAGTGAGGAAAAATATTGTAAACTCATTATTTGTTAATAATGGAAGTTTTTATGTTGCGGTCTCGTGGTTTTTCACCAAATTGGTGTTTTCCACGTCAAATCCTGGTATCTATATTTGCTATTTATTTTTAGTTTATTATATTGGTGATTTGCTACAGGCAAAAGGAAAAATTATTTTGCCGTTATAGGACATTAAATTTTTCTTAACATAGAATGTTGTGAGGTATGGTGCTGAGCTTGTGTGATGTTGTTAAGATGTTCTAGATGAAGTCTTGTGAGTAAAACAAGTAGACTAGTAGTTAAAATGGAGTAAAATAGAGCAAATGAAATAGGCGAGGACGTTTGGGTAGATAGCCGCTTGATACGGGACGTGGTAGCCATTGTCCCCTGCTGAATCCATATGGCCTTGATATACCCTGTATGGAACAAGGGATTCTCTTGTTCTTCTTTTCCTTGCCAAGTTAACTTAATTTGATCATAACTTTCTTATTTGAACTCTGATTGAGATGATTCAAAATGTTATAGAAAGCTTAAAAAGAGCTCTATAACTTTCATATTTTAAGTTTTAAAAATTTTTAAAGTATCAATACCTAAAATATATTTGTTTCAAACCACAACCTATCCAAAACTAATGAACTTAGATAATAATCTAAGCTCCTTTTGGCTTAATAAATCTAAATAAACTAAAATAAATTAGATTGATTAAGCCTAATCAACTTGGCTAAGATTAAGTTAACATAGACTTAAGTTGCTATGAATCATAGATATAAAATAAATTAGTAATATATCTAAGCTCAACTTGACTTAACGAACTTTCATAAGCTAAAATGAACTAGATTGGTTAAGTTTAATCAATTTGGCTAAGTTGAGTTAAAATAGACTTAAACTTGTAAATGATCTAAAAGATAGTATATCATAATATGATGGAGTTGGACCATTTTGAGGTAAAGGGAATAGGTTGTTTCTTATATATGCTTATTAAAATGAGTTTTTCAAGTAAGTTAATAAGTCATTGAGATATTTACCAAATGATATGGAATAGTGATATCTTTATAATAGGGGTAAATTACAAAAACTAACCTATGTTTTTACTCATCTGTAAATAGGTAACCAGTATTATTTATTTATTTTTGTTTTATAATTGCATGACCTGAGGTTTGTTAATATGTGTTAATAACAATTGGTATTAATTAAGGGACAGATGTTATTATCTTAATGGAAAAAAAATTTCTTTAATAATAAAACTATAAAAATAAATTTTTAATAAGTAAAACATAAAAATTATTTTAGAAAGGTCAAAAAATAAATAAAGAAAAAGAAAGGTAAAAAACAAAAAAACATGATAAATTTCTACAGTCTTCTTCAACATCAGACTACCCCATTATCCACCTTGCTTAGCCATCACCTTCAATGAACCTTGGCCACACGAACCTACATCCACTACCCATTTCTAACCACTACATCGCCTTACCTACCACGAATGCGACCACCATCCATTTTCGGTTGCCATACCATTACCTACCATCATGACGTTAACCTACAACACCTTTAATACTAACCTAATCTTCAAAACCCATAATTAAATCCAACATCACCTTGTCCTATCATCACCTTCATCAAACCTTAGCTACATGAACCCACTTCTAACTACCACATCACCTCACTCACCACGAATGCAACCACCACTCATTTCCAACCGCCACACCATGACCTACCATAATAATGCTAACCCACAACACGTTAAACACTTACCCAATCTTTGAAACCCATAATTAAACCTAACACTATCTTACCCTGTCATCGCCTTTATCGAACCCCATATGCATAATAGCCACATGAACTCACATCCATCACTCGCTTCCAATCTCTACACTGCCTCACCCACCATGAATGCGATCACTACCCATTTCCAACTGCCATACCATGACCCACAATCATGACACCAACTCGTCTAGGCTTAGGGAAATGATAGGAAGAGAGAGCTAAGTGTGAGAGAGAGGCATCGAGTGGCGTTAAGGTGGTGGTGGTAAATGGTTTTGGGGTTGATGAGTGGTGCCTGGTCGATGGGGATTTCTGTTTTGGAGGTAGCTTCTGGGTTTGATTGGGTTAGTTGCTGCTTATGGTGGTGGTGACACGAAGCGGCTGGGTTTGGGGTGTTAAAGAAAGGGAGGAGATGGATAGGGAGAGAAAGAACTAGAGAGACCTGTAAAAAAAAAAAAAAACCCAGGAATGGACGTTTCATTATGTTTTTATATTTTAGACCTTTCTAAAATAAATTGTAATATCTTACTTTTTCTTAAATTTATTTTTATATTTTTATTATTAAATAAATTATTTTTGGCCAATAGGATAGTGACATTTGTCCCTTAATTAATACTATTTTCTATTAATACATATTAACATAACTCAAGTCATGCACTTATAAAAAATAAATAAATAACATGAGTCACCTATTTGCAAATGGGCAAAAACACAGGTTAGTTTTTTTGTAATTTACCCTTACAATAGATGATAGTAAATGAAAAAAAAAAGAAGAAATAACTTAACAAACAATGGTAAACTGTCTATATCTTGGTGGGGCAATTTTCATAGCCATGGTGGGGTTTCTATTTAGTGTCTGATCAAATAGGTTTAATATAAAATTATATTTCAATCTTGTATAAACCAATGAACTAGAAATGAGTTTGAATACTAAAATCCAATAAAGAATACATTGCAAAAAATGATGAACTTAGCTTGGATGATGTATGGGTAACATTAACCATTCCACATTATTTATGTTTGTAATTTAGTTGCAATTGTACTACTATAAATGTAACTAGCTATGTATGGGGAATTGGGTACTCGTGTGCTGCTAGGTGATTGTTTTGGTTGATAACTCACTAATTTAAAAGAGATCACACATTGTTTGTAATGTTTGAATTGTAATTATTGATGTGTCTGTTAATTGATTGATCACTTTAATAAATACTTAATACTATTTGACTAGTTGATTAAATAATCATGTATTGCACGATAACATAACTTGCGCTAGCATTTATGAAGTATGCACATCACATATTATTATTCCTATTTTGTGGTAATGCTTAGTGAAATCCAGTGAATCTGGTAAAGGTTACCATAGGGTCTCCAGTTCTATAAGAACTAAGTAGACTTGAAGGATATCGCCTGATGAGGGTTGGTTTGTAATGATAATACTTAGGGGGTTTTTAAGGTTCACAGGTTAAGCAGTGGATATGTTAACAATATGTATATATGAGAATGAATGTGTTTAAAAAAGAAATCTTCCCTCCTTAGTTATTTCTAAGAAGAAGCTTGAGGTTATGTTGATAATAAATATGTAAATAATAATGAATTTAAGAACAAAAATCCTCCTTTCTTAGTTCTTAGATTCTCCTGAGCATGAAATTGGAGGTGGTCCTTCAACCCCTAAGAAATGGTATAAATCTACATTGGTTTGGATTTTGGTCATCTAAATTGTACATATCTTATGATTGAGTGTTGTAATACATATATTTACAACAAAACTTAGTTGACATTTTCTTGATGGGGGATTTGGTTATGTTATTTACTGACTATAGTTTAGCTCACTCCTCTATAGTTTTTTGTGCAGGAATAGCTAAAGCATCGAGAAAGGGCTAAGACTGTGTAGAGAAGATCCTTTGAAGATAGAAGACAAGTTGAAATAAGAATTAGATAGATTGTTTTATATTGAGATTTTGTTTCATGTAACATAAGTTTAGATAATGATTTAGATTAGTTGTATTATAGTTTAAAATTTGTAAAATGTAGATGATCTATTATATTTTACTATTTGCCGAGGGATACCGACTCTTTACGGTTCTAGTGGACTATAGGAAATTGGATTTCCTTTATTTATCACAAATGTAATTATATATTAGAAATTTGTAAAGTAACTATTCAGGTAGAGTCTCGCAAACTCTGACTTGCAAGATAATTTTTATATCGCGGGTGCACACATGATATGATAATTTCATATTTATCCTCTTAAGCCCCTTTTAGGGTCGTGATAGTCACATCTTTCTTTCTTGAATATATACAAAATATATAATAAAGAGAAACCATACTTTTAACACTCCTAACTTTCATATTTATGTCTTTTAAAATATGTAGTTTTTCTTTTTGGCCCAGATTAAAAATTTGTAGTTAAACCTAGCTAATTATTAGGGTTGATAATTTGTTTTAATATGCCGAGTCTCATGTTCAAGTCTAAATAAGTTTGTGTTTAAAACTCCCAACCTATATCTTGATCGATTTATCAATAATGCTGAAAAATTTAAATTGGTAATTTCAACCTATATAATAAATGTATTTTGTGTTTGGATTAGACCCATTTATCAACTTAGCAAGGAAAAATTAAAATAGATTATCTTTAGTTGTATTATCTACTATAATAATTGGGAAAAAGGTATTTGCAAAATTAAAGTCTAAAAGATAAACTTTTTAATCTTGTAAATGTAATGAATTATAATGCAAAAGAGAATTAATCAAAGTTTGCATAATTAGAGATAACAAAATAAACCATTCATTTATTTAGTTGAATTATGATCTAATCACATAATAGTGTTGATATTCAAAGAAACATACTTTCTTTTTGTTGGCCTTCTAATAGCTTGTTCTAATCTGATAGAGTTATATTTAGAGAACATGGACTAGACTTTAATAGATTGTGGGCCTATAAAACAAAATACGGTTAGTGGCATGGTAGGGTTGGACTTAGCACAGCCACTCTGATGCCTAAGTCAGTAAACATATTGATTTAGGGATAAGTGATGAGTATGAAAGATAGTCTAAGCAACACTATTATTCTCATGGAGAGGAGATGGTAATTTATAAACGGGCAATCATTGGTGGTTAAACTTGCCATGGGATAGTGGGAGAGTGGGAGATAGGTGACGATTATTGGAGATGTGGAGTGAACCCACTAGTCCATGTTCACACGTACTGAGCCTGAATAAGGAGAATGCACTAAGAGATGTCGAGTGTAGTGCCAACCAAGTGTTAAAGGAGTTGATTGATATGCTAAGTTAAGGTGACATATGCCTTGGTAAGGCTTGAGGTTGTTGGCATGGAATGGGTCTTAGCCCAATAAATCAGTCTAATTGACTAATGGGATGGATCAGCTTAGATGGCTCATGGTTAGGGCTATAAATAAGCCAAGGCGAGTCGAGCAGAGGCTTTGAAAGCTCGAGCTTGGATCATTTAAAAGTTATTGAGCTCGAGCTCAAGTTAAGCTTTTTATCAAGCCTAACGAGCTTTTATTGAGCCTTAAATTAAAACTTAAGCTTGATGAATTTAAGTAGCCCATTTTTCCATTTTTTTTTCAAACCTAAAAATTATATATAAAAGTTTCTTAATATATATATTAAGTAGAAATTAATTTTGTTGTTTTAATTATATATTAATATATCATTAACATAAAACTTATAATATTACAAACGAGCTTATTAACGAGCTTACTTAAGACCCTAAAATGAGCTTGTTCACTAGCCAAAATTAAATCTACAGCTTGATTTATTAAGGTAAAGGGACCTTATTTAGGCTCGAGCTCAACTCATTTACTAATCTAGCTCGAGCCAAGTCGAGCATGAAGCAAACCGAGCTTAAGTAGCTCACGAGCAGCTCGACTTATTTGTAGCCTTACCTGTGGTCCATGTTAAACCATCAACACCTTTTGAGAAAGATTATCTAAAAGTCTATAATTAAAAGAAAAAAAATTAATAATATGCTGCTAAAAATAAGAATAGTGCACGATCATTTTTGTGGTCATTATTTCTATTTCATCAAAACTTGATGTTACAATCCCACATCTATTCCATAAGAAATTATGGAATAGTAATTAAGCCTAGAGGGCTCTCTCACCTGACAGGCTAGTCTTTTGGATTGGGCTCTCCCTGCAGTTGCAAGTCCTTCAACCGCTTCCCCTATTTATAGCTTTCTCATTATCTAGCCTAGACATGGATGTTTAGTCTCTTAGGATATGATATAAGAAGAATAGAAATCCTACTTTGGACGGCTTTTACTTTAGCTTTTCTCTGTTATGTAGCCCTTTCCCAGGTCATTCATTCCACTGGCATCGACACTCTCAATAAGAGCATTAAATATTAGGTACCTAAGCTTGTAAGGAGAGCCTCATCCAAAAGACTAGCCTGTCAGGTAGGAGAGCTTTCTAAGCTTATGTACCATTCCATAATTTCTTATGGAATCGATATGGGATGGTAGCACCTAACTAAGTATACTAAAAGATCATGAGGTCTAAAAGGTACATTTAAACCATATAAATCCATTTCTATGTGTTGCAGGTGTTGAACCACTAGTAGTGAGGGTGATGGAGCACTATAGACCTGCAAATACAATATATGGTTAGTGGTATGCTGGTGGATTGTCTAGCACAGCTACTCCAATGCTTAAGTTAACTGTGGGTTTGAGAGAGTAAAAGATGCTTATACTTTTAAGGATGATGATCTATTTATAACTTTTGGTCATACTATAATTTTGGGCCCATAAAATCTTGTTTCATGTAGGCCTCAATCCACATAGAGGTAGATGACGTTAGACTTAAGGTGGTGGTCTTTACAAGATGTGTAAATGGTTAAGTTTGTAGTTGTTCCCCTAAAGAGATAGAAGTGGGATATGACATTGTGGACCTTGGGTGTTTGGAGTCATAGTAAGGAAGGTGAGGGGTCGAAGTCCCCATTAGATTGAGGCCTTTATGAAGCTTTTGGTCAAGGCCATCATGGAGCTTCTAAATCGAGGTCCTCAAAGAAGTTCTTGGTTGAGATTCTCGAGGAGCTCCTTTCTCGAGGTTTTTGATTAGGCTTTTCATGGGTTTGGTGGTTGGTCCATTTGATCGATGTTAGGCTTATTGAGCTCTAGTCATGTATTCCTTATCAATATTGTGCTATGCAAAAAGTGTGTTTATATAGCATACTTTTCAAAATATCAAACATTAAAATATTCCATATACGTGGGCACGCAAAATCTTGCAATATAAACATGTAAAATAAAATATGCTTAATATTATGAAAAAAGAATAAAACTGACTTTTGATGGGGGTATTTGTAATATGAGACATCAAGAAATAGAATTTGCATATTATATCAACGAGAATTCCATAAATGAAACTCACAACAATCCAAAAATCCATCATCGTACGAGTAATAATTAGGAAATTGTATAAGTAAAGTGAACTTCTGATCATAGGCAAAACTATTAAAATTGTTGAGTTTCCACTTGAAACATCATTAATGGAAGTGAAAAATCAAAATATAGAAATAAAAGTAAGGCACCAAATTATTAGTTACACAAGATTTCAATTAGAGTTAAGTTAGAACATAAGCTGAAAATTTTAGGAAAAAATATCAATAATTTAGTCATGATAACATGTTCAATATCTTTGACACAATCCCAGTTGCACTTGAATGATATCATGTCCGGGCTGATGGATCCTATACTAAATTGCTGGCCTCACTAATTTCTATTAAATATCCATATACAGATCCCTTTTTTTAAGGGGTTAGGAGGTTGTCCAGCCTCATTTTTTTTTTTTTTTTACAGTAGAAAGAGACTAAACGGACGTACATACGTAAAAGTTAATTACCTTAACCATGGATTCATATTTAATTAAGCGAATTCTACATTGTCAGAATGCGTGATCATGCAATATTGCTTCAATGCTTTAGTAAAGTTTTCTTTGTTCGACACTCATGAGACACATATCCTGACGAAGTTTTCCTCACTTAGCTTCTATATAAAGGAAAAATTAGGATTAAAATTAAAGGTACATCGAGTTGTCAATTGACTGCCGCGATAAAATGGAAATAATATAGGATCATACTATCGAAACAACAAATTATCATACTCATGACTGCATTTTCATTAAGCAAAACTATAGAGATCATATATATACCTTATAATTAATGTGTCAATTATAAATAAATGTATCGAAGTGTTTAAGAAGGGTTAATTATAAAAATGTAACTAATTTGTAAACATATAATTCGTGTTATTTTTTTTTACAAATAGGTGACCCGAGTTTTATATAAAAGCATCAATATTATATAATAGTTTTATAATAACACATGTTAATATTTTATTGTTCATAAAAATTAATTTTACATTTTTTTAATTTTCTTATTAAAAAAATTTAAAATATTTTATCTATTTACTTTTATTTAGTAATATTTTTTATTAAATTATTTTTTGACCAATAAGACTTTAACACATATCCTTCTAATAGTAATTAATTATAGTAACACTTTTGTATGAAACTTAGGTATCTATTTGTCAAAAAAATGAACACGGGTCATGTGTTTGTGAATTGACCAAAATACAAGCCATGGTTTTATAATCAATCCATTTAAGAATAAAATTGTAATACTATTACATGATTATTAGTAATTTCTTTTTTCATATATAGTAAAAGGGTAAATCATGTGAGAAGGTATCAATATTTGAGGTAAGTTTATTTAAGGTATTAATAAGAGGTATCAACGTTTGTTAATGTGAGTCAAGTAAGGTATTACTATTGGACTGTCAATGACGTTGTTAACAGTGATCCATTACTTAACACGTGTCTAAATCTTAAATAATTTGAATAGTTTATTTCAAATGCAAATATGAGAGGATCCGCATTTTGACCCGTTTAGTGAGAAAAAAAGTATAAATGTGCAAGATGACAAAAAACCCATTTAATATATGCTATATGTTAAATGCCATTTCAGACATTCTAGCATAGTGAAACCCTAAAATCCCCAAATCCCATTACATGAACTTTGCTAAGAACACCACAAATCATACAAAAAGAACGTTTGAAGACCCCACTCTTATCTTCAGGTATGTTCTTTCTCTCTCTCTCTCTCGATCTATCTATGTATGTAATATCTTTGTTTGTAGTCTTTTACCCTGGTTTCTGTTTTTTTTTCCTAAATACTTTGTTCTTAATTTTGTTAGAATCATGTAAAATAAAGCCACATGTGTAGGAAAAAAAAATCTTTATTCAAGCTTTGTCTTGATGAAAAACGTGAATGAAAGTTTTTTGTTTTTTATTTGTGAAAATAGTGGAAAAAAAATTCTTTGTAAGCTTTATTTGAATTGTAGCTTTAGTACATAATGTTGTGATGATAGTTCCGTTAGATTAGGTATATTTGTAATGTTTGTATTGTTTGTATCAATTGTTTGATATATGTTCCTAACTTATAGGGTCGACATCATAGGTAAATTTGTAATGTTTGTATTAATTGTTTGCTATATGTTTCTAACAAGTACACCAATTAACAATTGCACTTGTATTACTTAGGTTTAGAACCATAAAGGATGACAAGAAATATCTAGGACACCATCTAATCCTAGGTGAAAAAGAGGGCCATGTGGCTTTGGAATTTACTTTGATGAGCATAGCCAACAAACCTTACTATATGTGAGTGATTGGAATGGGTCTAATCTATAATGTATTGCTAACTTCTTGTTTTGCTTCTTTAAAATAAGTAATGTTTTGGTGTTATATGTTTGCAATAGCCTGAGACAAGGAGTGAGAGAGTAATTTGCACTAAAGCGAAGATGGAACTGGCCAGTCACGTTAGAGGTGCAGTCTAAGCTGCACGTGAAATGCAAGGTAAGAATATGAAGCAATGTGTGGTGCATTATTTATAATACATATGTACTTGTATAGTCTTACGTATCCCAGGAACCAAGCTCAAATTTTTGTTGTTCAAGTGCCTCGGTGTTTACCATGAATTACATATCTTTGATATGTTTAAGGAGTCAAAATGAACTCGAGCTGGGGGTTCTTACCTAACAACCCAACAACTCCTAAGCACCTCCTCACACACCCAAAAGCAGGTCGAAACAACCCGTTAAAAGAGGTGATAGGTGTTATCTACTTAGAATTTATAGACTTATTGAGTCTAATATAGTCGTCATTTATGGAATATTATTAAGAACTGTGTAATATATCGCTTTTAGGTAACATTGGACCAAGCAAACATAATTTATCCACTTTTGAGTAAAAGATCAAGCCAATTCAAGTAATCACGGGTGTTATCAAGGAGTTATGAACTTTGTAGAAGAATTGTAGATCAATCATGGGCGTTATGAGAGGAATTTGGCGATCAGTGATAATTATTGGCTGTATCATGCTTGTGATCAACCTGAGAAAAAGTGATTAGTGACCATCACTGGATGCATCACGGGCTTGATAGCTTACTGGTGAAGATCAAATAATCGTTTACTTGAGTATCATGGACGTTATGGAGGAAAATTGTTGAACAGAGACGATTACACCCTCCATTACCCCCGTGATGAAGGGTGTGATCAGCTTTGTTTAGTAATTTTCTAAGATTGAATCGATATTTTTAAGGGACACATGTATGAAACAAATCCATTAAGGGTTATTTTTGAATGGGCATCCTAGTGAGAATATAAAAACCTTATACCCCTTAGGCCAAAAAGAATAATTGGAGATGCATCACTTTAGATTTTCGGTATGCTATTTTCATTGTAACATTATAGAGAGAGATTGTAATATGTTGTAGTATCTAGTTTAGTGTTGTGTGATTCTTCAAGATACTCATGAGAGATTGACAAAGAATTAGCATATACATTAATCGTGTAATTGTTTTCAGACTCTATAGTGAATGAACAAGGTTTTTATTTCCTATCTATATTGATTTTGTTTGTTGTCGATATACAATGTTATATGTTTGTGTATTTACGTTATATTATGTCTGAGTAATTTACTAGACTTGTGACATCTAATGTTGATAAATTGACGCGCTAATTGAAGTAATTTTTTTCAATGATAGGACTTAATTATATCGAGAATATATTGTGCACGAATATAGTCTTTGTTAGATTTCAACGGGATCTATTGAGAGATTATCCTGATTGATTAGATCTTAGTTGTTGGAAAGGATTGCTCACAACTTTAGAAATAGTTTCATGAAATCCTCTTCTTAATTACTAAGTTGGCTAGAATTCATAAACAATAATGTAGTTCTAGTCGGCTATTAACTAGGAAGAGATTCCAGTGGATAAGAACAGGATTAGATGCTAATAATTTTGAGAGAAACATTAATATAATTATGAGAATTCTGCAGATAAGTAATAATGAAATATTCTATGTTATATAGATTTATCAATGGATAATGGAGCAAGTCTAATCGTGAATCTACATTTAGTTTAGTGGTGTTGTGTTATTCCGTATTACTTTTTGAAATTAAAAATAGTAGTAGTAGAGTTAATAAAAATAATAATTAATCTAATTGATTTTTAGACTAGATAGCGAGAAGTAGATAAGTACTAATAATAGTGGTTTCCTAAAGGATGATCCTATACTTGTTCCTACACCACAAACGATAGGTGCATTTGCTTAGTGTTAACCGTGTTTAGAAAAAGGGCTATAGAAATTTATAATTAAAACTCTGTCATATAAAAAGCGTATCAAAAGGCCCGACAACACTTACTAGACAAAGCTAGAGAATTTTAAATATGAATTTCATGTATCCTTAGAAGCCTTCAGATAGCACGATACAAACTGGAGTTGTGGACTTGGATAATTAAGATGGAGCCTGTCTATTAATGGAAATCATATTTTGAAGAAATTGCCATGTTGTTTATGATCTAAACTTGATGGAGGCCATTTATCTTTTTTGTATATTTTTTGGCCTAGTGGATGAAGACAATCACATAGGCTTTTTTTTGGTAAACCATTATGTTACTTGTGTAAGGAAATGTTGTTAGGCAATTTTTTTAGGAGACACCACTATGATTAGTGATAGATGCCTATCTTTTGTATTAAGGGAACACATATATAAGTATTGATATTAATCACGTTTATGTGGTCTTTTATCTATGCCAAATATGTGCATATGATGTTAAGTGATATATTTTAAACCTTTTTGGCATAACCTTTGTAGTACGAATAACAGACACGGTGTTGAGTGAGGAATCAACTTAGTTTTGCTCTTAATTTTTACATGACTTGTTGTAGTATGAAGAATGTAAATACCCGAATGCTAAGAATGGTATGTTACAAAATTATGAAATAAAAATTTAGTTTAAATGACTCGGGGCTTAAAGAGCATGGTTGGAAGAGTCTAAGATGGATTAATCGAAATCGAGGCAAATTTGACAAAGTTTTGATCAAGAGGTAAATTTTGCACATGCACTACCTAATGCATGGTCATGTTGGAGGTAGGGAATAAACCAATAGACTTTCAATTTTTAGCCCCTCCTTCAGCACAACTAGAGAAGAAGGCAGGGAATAAACTAGAGAGTAAGTAAATTTGTGTCATTGCTTAAGCACGACCATGTAGAAGCTAAAGAAAAGGAGAAAGATGCAAAAATGGAGCTACCGATGCATGCCCTACTTTCTACATGGCTATACAGCCTAAGCTGTCATCTTATAAAATCTTGATGTCGTTGGAGTCTGGTTCTACTAGCACACAAGCACAGCGGTGCAGCCCTATGTCCATTTTGAACTATAAGTAGCCACCTTGTTGTCTAGCTTAATCATTAGATTTCTTTGGGTATATAAATTTATAATTTGATACGATCCGAAGAGAATCCATCAAAACTCTTTGAGGACAATGAAATATGAAATCGATAACTTTTCTTGATTCTTTCTAATACCAATTTGAGCATGTTTTTTACCTTCACTCAGGCAGTTAAGTTACTAGAGACTTTAAACAAGCTTCATGTAGTGGAATGGCATTGGATTTATAGTATTTGAGTTTAAAAATAATATTTCACATATATTATGTTAAACAAAGATAATTCAAATATATATTGTCTACAGATATAACAAAATATTTCATAAACACTCCTAAAACATATTGTATTGTAGAATTGAATTTATGAACACATTTTACATATACTGTATTAGCCTCCGTAATTGACCTACTAGAACAATTACAATAACAAATCTTAACTAAAACAAAAGCACAATGCTTCAAGCAAAGTTGACCAAGTGTAGTACCAATGATATCTCTGCTTCTCCCTGGTAGCGTCATTACTACCACAACAAAACTAGCTATGAAAAACATCCATGAAAGAACTAGACAGTAAGATAATATTGTCTTTTGCTTACTCTCTGATATTACATTATGTGTCATTCCAACGAGTTTCAGTTTCACTGCATCCAACTCAGACACCTATGCACTTTGTGCTTCCATCATCACATCTGCGAGAACATAGCCATTTGTAGTTGAATGTGATGAGAAACCTAACTGATCACAAAGTTCCAGTATCACCACTTTTGCATGATCAAACATTGTAGGGTCTACCCACTTGAAGAATGCACAACGTCCTTCTCCACTATGGCATGGACAACCATAAAACCTCCTTCATGGATTTTGAGTAATCCAGTTGGTTTACACTGGTGAGAATAACCCACAAAAACAATGTAAACCATGATCTACGCTCGTTATGGAGTTTCTGGAGGATGAAGAAGCTTGGATCATATCATATACAACAACCCTCTTCCCTGACCTTTGGACCATGTTTGATTCATCCATTGTTGGTGCTATATTCGACAAAACTCATTGTGGCACAAGCTGCACTAACTGGAAATGGCTTCAAATTTTGTTTCATGTAAAGATTAATTAGTTTGGATTCATATGAATGCGTTTTAAGGTCTAAGGGTATGTTAAAATCATGGTGGATTTCATTGAGTTGCTGTGCTAAGGTTTGGTCTAATAGGATTTGTGATTTTAAGGTTTTTCTAGCAAAAGAAATTGGGGATTTAGGGCTTTTTATGCCTTTTCTTAATTTCTCTTTTTCTCTCTAAACAGGTTTGTCATTTGGATCTTTGCATTAGAAATAAAATATTCAAATTATTTAAGATTTAGATGTGTATCAAGTAATGGAACGCGGTTAACTACGTCATTGACTGTACATTAGTAATACCTTATTTGACTCACATTAACAAACATTGATATCTTTTTTTGACCACTTTAAATGTTGAAACTTTAGATGAACTTACCCTCAAACGTTGATACATTCTCGTGTAATTTATCCTATAATAAAAACTGTAGTTAAAATTCAATTGAGCCATAAAAATGACATAAAATGAACATGATATGTAAGAAAAATAGACATGATATGTGAACAAAATAGGATTGTAAATGAACTGAGTCAAGTTGAGCCAAATCGGATTTTTGAAAACTTAGGTTTTGCTTGTTTAAACATTATAAAGCTTGAGCTCAAGCCAAGCTTTTTATTGAGTTAGAAATTTAGGTTTAAGCTCAAGTTCGACTCGTTTTACAAAGTGAGCTCAAGTTGAGCTTTTATCAAGCTTAAAATTCAAGCTCTATCTCAACTCTTTTAGATAACTCATTTTCTATTTTTTAATCAATAAAATAATATACAAGAGTTGCTAAAATATATATGCATATATGCTGAATGGAAATTATTTTTTTTTGTTGTTTTAATCATTTTATATATTATATATAATAAATATAAAACTTACAAATTTTCTAGTGAGTTTGTTCACTAGCATACTCGCAAGCTTGTTTATGAGTCCATACGAGCCTATTCGTGGCTAGCTCATGAGTTTAAATCAAAGCTCGAGTTTGACTCGTTTAGATAAACAAAACTTTGTGATAAACTCGAGTTGAGCTTGCTTACTAGTTGAGCTAAAGCCAAACCGAACTTAAAATGATCCGAGTTCAAGTAGTTCACGAACAACTTAATATGTTTGTAGCCCCAAAAGAATATGAGCTAATCTCAAATTAGAAATAAGTGTAGCTACATTAGAAGAAAGATTGTGACATCCAAATTTTCCATAGATCGGTTGAAAAACATTTGACTTTAAAACATTCGAAGTAAATTTTTGATCCATTTATCAAAATTTTATTTGGTAAAATATATTTTTATGTTGTTATCGAAAAGGAAATTTCCAACTTTGTAAAATACTTTAGCCTTGACCAAAAATAAAAAATTATAAATAAAAAATGAGTTGAGTAGTAAGAGAATATTGAAATTCAAATTTTAAAATAATATGGGCATCTCTAAACGAGTTTTTTAACAAGTTTCTTGTAACACTTGCTAATGATTTAAAAAGCCAATGGTATTGTATCCTACTGACATCAACTCTCAAGTGAGGAGTCCTGGGTTCGAATCCTCACTCCCTTGTTATAATGGCAGAAAAAAAAGGGTTCAAAAAAGAAAATATTTATATTTCTTGATATTAATTACACATTTAATAAAAAAAACCTAATTAAAAAGTCTCTTTTTTTCTTGTTATTAATAGGGTGTTCTCAATAGGGGTGTGCAAAAAAACCGAATATTTAGGATAACCGAAACAAAACCACAAAACCAATTTGAAAAATATTGTTAACTAGTCCATCGATTTTAGTTTAGGATTGGAGTTTTTAATTTTTTCGATTTTCAATTTATAGAATCTGAAATTGATGGTTTTGGTTAACCGTCTGCATTTATATATAATTATTAATATACTTATATAATTATTTTTTTAAATATCAATAATTCAATATTGAAGGTTTCAAACCTTAAAGGTCTAAACTTTGAAGGTTTCAAACAATAATCTATCCTAACTTAATCGTTCTGGTTGAGTGTATACTTGATGGATATGATGGCGCTTAGCGTTGCAAAATAAATATGGATGATTATCTTGATGGTACCGATATATGTTGACAACTCTTTCACTTGTCTCACATTATTAATTTATAAAAAAAAAAAGTTTTTGATCCATTTATCAAAATTTTATTTGGTAAAATATACTTTTATGTTGTTATCGAAAAGGAAATTTCCAACTTTGTAAAATAATTTAGCCTTGACCAAAAATAAAAAATTATAAATAAAAAATGAGTTGAGTAGTAAGAGAATATTGAAATTCAAATTTTAAAATAATATGGGCATCTCTAAAAGAGTCTTTTAACAAGTTTCTTGTAACACTTATTAATGATTCAAAAAGCCAATGGTATTGTATTCTAGTGACATCATCTCTCAAGTGAGGAGTCCTAGGTTCGAATCCTCACTCCCTTGTTATAATGGCAGAAAAAAAGGGTTCAAAAAAGAAAATATTTATATTTCTTGATATTAATTACACATTTAATAAAAAAAACCTAATTAAAAAGTCTCTTTTTTTCTTATTATTAATAGGGTGTTCTCAATAGGGGTGTACAAAAAAATCGAATATTTAGGATAATTGAAACAAAACCACAAAACCAATTTGAAAAATATTGTTAACTAGTCCATCGATTTTAGTTTAGGATTAGAGTTTTTAATTTTTCGATTTTCGATTTATACAATCAGAAATTGATGGTTTCGGTTAACCGTCTGCATTTATATATAATTATTAATATACTTATATAATTATTTTTTAAAATATCAATAATTCAATTTTTAATGTTTCAAACCCTAAAGGCTTAAACTTTGAAGGTTTCAAACAATAATCTATCCTAACTTAATCGTTTTGGTTGAGTGTATACTTGATGGATATGATGATGCTTAGTGTTGCAAAATAAATGTGGATGATTATCTTGATGGTACTGATATATGTTGACAACTCTTTCACTTGTCTCACATTCTTAATTTATAGTTTTTAATATAATTGTAAAAAAAAACCCTAATTTTTTTATGACCATATTCCAAAATACGATTAATTGCAAATTTTACATAACCATTATGCTAAATGATTAAAAATCGAAAACAAAAAAATTAACCAAAAAAAAAGTTAATTGTTAAGGTGGTTAACCATTTATAATGGATCAGTTTAGGATCAAGATATTAAAGAACCGATCACTAGGGTTAGGTTCAAAAAATAGGACTATGGACCGATTAACCGAACCATGAACATCTTTAGTTCCCAATACATCAATCACTATTTTCCTTTTAAAAAATACACCTAAGTTACTAATAAGGAACAAGTGTTTCCACCTTTTTCTTGGAGACTTTTTTCATCAATTATTATTATTATTATTATTATTATTATTATTACTACTACTAAATGAAGACCATATCAATAAAACATTTGGATAACGCCATGAATGATTAGGATCTAGACCATTAAAAAGGATTTCATACCTATATATATAAAATATATATATATCTCCGGCGTCATATTTATATGACTTATGTTTTATATAAAGAAAATTTAAAATCTAAGTATCCTCATGGAATCATAGTTTTACCTTTTCTATAGAAAATAATTATCAAAATAGATGGAGATCAAGTTAATCACTAATACACCAACTAAAATCGTATTTAGGCTTATAAATAAATCATATGTAGAACATGCCATTTGATTAGAAAATTTAGATAGAAATCATATTTTTAACATGCGAATTGTGATTTCTATTTATGGAAATAAACATTGAATGCATATTTAATATGTGATTTTAGTGAGTTATTTTTTAATTATTTCCTATTTTAATAAATATCATAGAAAGGTATTCTAAATTGACAATAAATTCGATATAATTTTGATGGGATCGATCCCGTTATCATCCAATGGCTCACATCATATTCAATCATAATTGAATCACTAAAATAAATAATATTATAATTAATATATTTAATTTTAATGGTTAGAAAATTGATTAGACGGTCCTGCTAATAGGATCGTAGAAGCCCCTCCTTTTTTTTTTTTTTACCATTATAACTGGAAGGAAGGATTCGAATCTGATACCTCTTAGGTAAGAGTCAAAAGCTACCACTAAACTATGATACTATTAACAAGCTTTCCTTTTTCAATCGTATGCCGTTTTATTTCATATATCTTGTTATATAATCGGAGTGGACTCATCGTACACGAATACAAACATCATTCAAAGAATATAGTGTGCCATTTTATATAAATCCCTCTACGTAATTGCTAGGTGTGAGATGCACCTATCCTCCTACTCACTGGATTATACAAAGATTTAAAGGTAGCCAGATCATATTATACAACTAAAATAATTTAAATGGAGAGACGACAAAGGCCAAAACTAGCCTAGAGAAATCTGCCCAGATTTTATTTTTGGATTATTAGCTGTAACCTTTTGGCAAGATCTTATGCTAACTAATCCACTTCATCAATTGTATAACTTTATTATTCCCAAATCACTACCTAATGTGTATAAATTGCGTATTATTAAATAAGAATAGTGATAATAATAGTGATAGTGATGGTGACGATGACAACAATGATAACACGGATGATGAGCGGAAGGTTGTATTATTGAGAGATGATGGCAGTGCCAGAGATAGTACACAAATGGGGTAAAATCCAGCAGAGAGTCAAAAATTTGGTTGAGCTAATTTTCCCACCTTGTATTGGAAATCCAATTGGGTTTTGTACACAGATAGTAGGGCTACACCTTTTTATTAACATACAAAATTTTTGTTTTTGCTTTTTGGTTGTATTATGGGGTTGCGGTATTTCAGATATTTAACTTTCTCACATGAAAAAGGGAGCCCCCTCGTTCAGTGCAACACCACTTTTTTTTTTTTTTTTTTGGCCCTTTGGCAGAGACTGACTGGCACACAGAGTCTTGGGAGAGTCAGCGTATTGTAATGTGACATATGTTCATCAAATGCTTGCTGGTCCACCATTTTTCCTTGATTGCCTCGTTCCCAATTAGATCTATATATAGGCAACATCTACGATTTTTAATCACGTAACCGTTCAGCCAATTAAATTGATTGTAAAATATCAGAAAAGACTTCACCATCCATAAAATCTATTTAATCATTAAAATTAAAATACTAATTGGTATATTAACTACTAAAATAGTATAATTATGATTCGATATTAATTTGAATTGTTGAAATGCTGATATGGCAAATCTCGCTAAAATTAATTAAAAGATTATAAAATTTTCTTAAACGTTGAAATTAAAATATATTGAGAGTTCTACTACTATTGGAATAGATCTAGGTTGTTTAATAATTCTACAGGATCGGTTTCATCAAAATAAAAAATGTGTTGGACGCTAATTTTTTTTTCTATTTTTATTTTTATGATAGGAAAAAGTTATTAAATCAATGCACAGTAAATTATTTTTACGACAACCCGTGACAATTCTCTTGACATAACCATCTTCACGCCTAAAATTATTTTGTTTTGCGTTGCCTATCATCCATCACTTCATGTGGAATTTATATATATATATATATATATATATATATATATCTTCAGTAGAATAGTTCTTTATACACCATGTCACCTATTTTCCTTGTCGTTGACATTGTGCAATATATAATTGAAATTGTTAATACGAGATTAAGAACAATTAAGCATAACTTATTATGCCCCCATGCTGGATCGGTTGGGATCATGACATCCCACCATACATTTAAAAATGTTTAACACATAATCGTTAATTAATAATTAGAAAATGAAAGCAAAAATGTAGCAAAAATGTCATTGTAGCCCTAATCAATGCATTTCTATTCCAAAAAAAAAAAAAAAAAAAGAAACTCTAGCTTGCTAGTTACTTCGTCCTATTTAATAAAATATGAAATATCCTTCATGTTGTTGTCTGAACCATTGTAGCCGTGAATTAGTCTTATTTAGGAAGCTTGTTTGGATTGTTGTATTGGTGTTGTTTTGGCATCGTTTTCAAAACAAACAAATATTGAATCGATACAGATATGAAACTGATGAAAAACCAATAATTTTACTCATAAACTGATCAAATTTAACTTATACTGAACTGATATATATCCAATACAGACAAAAATCTGACAATCTAAATAAGCCATAAGTTTGACTTGTAAGATTTATCCACCCACTTATCATCCAACAAAATGAATTAAAGATAGTATAATAAGGTCTAGCAATCATTTGCAACAACAATGCAATAATTGCATATTGGTCTTTTGATAACCAACACGAAATTAAGGATATAACTCATCTTTAACTAGGGTTAAGAGTATCATTCTATAGACAGTTACTTATATGATAATACCAAACTAAATAATAGTGTGGTAAATCATAGATTTTAGCTAACTTAAGAATTTAATCAGTTAGATGAGACAAAACTATTTTATTAAATTAAAAGCACCAATTAACACACCAATTAATACATAAGCACAATAAATACATGAACAAGTAAGCTATTGGGTAGCCATTAGTCTACAGTTATCAATGATCAAGGTAACTTTTTAATTCTCAAAATCAGCTTAAAATTATCTTAACATAGCTTTATATAGTTTTTTGTTTTTGTACTCGGAATAGGTAAACTTAAGAAATCTGTAACTTGTTTGTTTCAAACTTAAATTTTGATGATCTATGTGTCTAAATTCTCATGATGTTAGTTTTAAATTTCATTTTGGAAATTCTACCCTAGTAATATAATCTTTTTTATGAATTTATCCACGATATGCATAACTGTATGGTATATTCTATTGGAATCCAAGACTCAATATGAGGATCTTCCTTGTAATTAGAAACTCATAACCATATTGCTCATCCACTATTGTAATTTCCAAGCTTATTCATACCTCTTTAGGTTTTACATTTTATTTCGCTTATGCTATCTTATATAATTACTTTCATTACAGTAGACATCTATTAATCTTTAAAACTAGATCTCTACTAAGTCAAAACCCATCATGTAGCCTAGTTGATCATTGTTCAATAGATTGCTCTTGAAATTTTCCAAAGACAAACTATTTTTGCCATAGATCTGCCATAGATCATGCCTCATTGTCACTAAATTTTAAGATTAGAGAGTGTATAATAGGATCTATTTTTGCCATGGATCATCATTTGGTTATTAAATAACCCTATACAATGAACAAACTTAAACAACAAGAAAAGAAAAATCGAATACAAACAAAACTTAAGTAACCCCATTAATCAACTAATCACTAACATTGGTTAACCAACAAAATCTTTTGGACAACCAACAACGTTCCTTAATTCACTAAAAAACTCCATTGGAAGATTAAGAGCTTTTATCAACTTTAAATAATAAACTCACCTTCGTCTTAAGTCTTTGCCTATACACTATAGTCTCATGAAAATTCAAGTGACATTCTAACAAGAGCATTTTTTACCTCCTATATACATGTTGGAAATTTTGTTAACCAGATACTTTAGAGTTTGTTAACTTAGAGCCAAAGTGTCGAGTTTTATTTCAATTATACAAAAAGTAAAAAAAAAAAAAAGGTTATTCTTGTTATTCCTCTCTCATTTGAGTGCAAAATCCAGTTTTAACTTACATGAAAATAGGAATTATAATCCATGGTCAAGGAATAAAAAGTAGAGAGAGAAAAGAGGCATTGGACTTATATCCTTGCTATTGATGATTGTATAAAAGATTTGAAAGTGTTTAGAAGTGTGATTTTCAAAGGGAGAAGAATAGTGTTCCAATCTTTTGAAGCCATCCAATCATTAAGTATGGAAATAAGGAAATATGATTTACTATATTGCTTAATGATGTGATTTTTCATGTACATGAGTAAAAGCTAATAAAACCTTGGCACTTTGAAATTAACATACGCACCTTAAATGTATGTCACTTAAATTAGTCCACTTTCCTAGACTTTCTCATCACCATCCACATCATGCTTTTATTCTGTAACGCCCTAAATTAAAAGCATTATAACCCACCATGTGTCTTTACTACAGATAGACACGCTAAGGCTTTTAAGCCACTAATCCATAAATATAGATATAATCATCAATCACTCACATAAAGGGGTACATGTTTTAAAATATTTCATATAACAAAACTTCTGGATAACTTTGTTGGCATAAACCAAAGCCAACTCAAATTAAACTTAAAACAATAAAAGGAAAGTTTCATAAAATTTCAGAACTTATAAAGAAAATATAAAACTTCACATAGTCTTCAAATGACTATCTTTAACCTAAAGCAAATCCAAAAGTTAGTAAGATAATGAGGTGTACTATCGTCCTCCCTATAGTCCACATAGACATCATATCTAGAAAGATCGAATACTATGGGATCATCGGTGTTCCTAAAAAATAGAAAGAAATGAGCACAAAGGCCCAGTACACCATACCACAAACACATACACATGAATAGGTAATAAACAATTTCACATACCACCTAATAACTAATGCAGCAACCATAATTTATTATCTTTAATTAGCTAGTAAAAACATAGCTTAGGGTCACTCGAGTTCAACCTTAAACCCGGAGCAAATCATCACTCCGTAAAAACAATCAGTATCGAAAATAATAATGTATACATATATTGGTATTGGAAACTCCCACATACCTTGGAAATTATTTTCGTACTACTCCTAAACTACCAGAATTATTTATGTGCACAACTCCACTTGGGACAATGATATACACAGATCATCAAGGTGACGTCCTAATAGCAATGGTCCTCTTAATCTACTAGACTTAGCCATAGATAAGTATCAAATCAAATTTATAAACTGGATAGTGATTAGTTAGTTTATAGCTACTAACTGTAGAATCACAAATAATAAAGTACCTGAATCAGTTTTAGGAACAGAACTTTAATTTCACCAATACACCTGATCACATAAACAAATTCTCATTCTCAACATGTTTTCATAAAACAGTCATGTTCTTTTTATCATGTAAACCCTAATCTGAAAACATAACTCATCAACAAAACACAACTCATCAACAAAACTTAGGGTTTTTCTTAATTCTCCATTCGAAACCAAAAGAAAACTTTAAGGAAAGATTATTTCCTTTAAATCTATAAAGAATTGAAGAGGATCCACTCAACTTGATCTAGATTCTTAATCTCCTTTGATGTTAAGATCACAAACAAAGAAATTTTTGAGAGATTTCTATGTTTTTTTTTTTTTTTTTTAGGAATGATTTTGGAAAAGGAGGAAGGCTATGTTACATACAAAATTCGAAAAAACCTTTGAATTTTCAAATAGGAAGAGCTGGTAGCTTAGGGAAGAAGACTGCTGACCTAAACATTGAAGGACGGTTATGTGGCCAAGATGGCTGCCTCCAACGTCGGTGGTGTACAGGTCAAGGCCAGCGGCATAAAGAGAAAGGCCGGTGGCTTTTGTGGCGGCCTTTAGCTATGATTCCTCTTTGTTAATCATGTGTCTGTCATTTGATAAAACATTTAATTATACATTATAGTTGACTATAAAATCCTCTTATTTTTAATCGAATGACACTTTTGCCTTTGAATGTAAAACATTCATCATTATATTACATATTCTTTACAATGATTAGGCTTATGTTAGTGTAGTACTGTTCTCTAAATTTAAAAGAAGGTAAAGAATATTTGCCACTCCTTTTTCGTGAAGTTATCTAAAATTGGGACAAAATGGTTTTTGATTGTTAAAATCTAAATCAAGAAGTTTTTTAGTATGTTATTTTGATTGATGTAAAGTTTTTTAAGCAAAAAAATGCATAGTTTAGGTTAGTAGATGTGTCTTTATCATGTGTCGATAATTATGGAATAGTGATGATGATTGCCTAACGAAAAATAACACACATTCATGAAAAAGGAGAAAAAAAAGGTCATTAAATTATATAAGTGTAAAATATGAATATCACATTTTCATTGTTTTCTTATTGTACCACAATAATTAGGTTTTACCATTCTATGTTTTACCTATTACTTGGTCAATCTCTACTAGTGCTTTTGGAAAGTGATATTTTGCATTTAGCTTTTCCATACTTCTTTAGTACATGTCGACGACTGACCATACTTTTCTTCTCATGCCAAAGTCTTCTCCATGCTTTCTGCTTCCTTTCTTTCCCATTTCCCACAACACGGTAATCAGAGGGACAACTTTTACACATGGACTTTTCACACATCGTAATTGCCCCATCGATCCCATCATGACTGAAGATAACCAAAACTCTATGATAAAAATATCGTTTATATCGCATCTTATACACTCGTAACTACAAATATAGCAAACGTAGTGTTAGTAAGATTTTATTAAACCTGCCATTGAAAGAAAACGAAAGCCGACATTCAAAAATTAAAAGAATAATTGTAGGGAGCGGTCTACCTGTGCCAATGATTTATAAGAACATAATTTAAATTATGAAATTATGCATATTTACCTTGTGAAAAATTATATGGTTCTGTTATTTTATTTTTTACGAGATCAATCTTATTTATCAGCTTATATTTCTACTCGATCGTGATGACATCATAGATAATAAAATGATTGATTGGACAGTTTCTTTGATGAACCCTAGAAGTTTATATCTTGTTATTAATCTAATTTCTTTTAACAGAAAATAATTATTTTGATAAATTTATGTGGAAGATTCAAGCCACCTTTCCATTTAATATTATAGATATATGTCTCTTCTCTCTTGTTGGGTCTGCATATATTATTATTTCTTTCATTTATTAAAGTTTGAAATTTAAAAAAGACATAAAATTCCAACTCACCCTTTCTCTGTGTTCCTCTCCTTGGAAAGATAAAAAGAAAAAAAAAGATATTAAAATTTAGAAGAGTAGTTGAAAAGTTAAAAAGGAATAAAGCACCTTTCCCCCCCCTCCTCTGAGTTAAGCTTTTTTTTCTCTTTGATTGAGGAATGGAGATTCTCTCCAAACTTGAAGACAACGTAGAATATGGAGACAAAAAGCTTGCGTGGAAGTTATCTTTGAACGTTAGAAAGTTCAACCACTAAATGTGTGTACGTGCCACGACACATTGATTTTCGATTTTCATTAATCAACTGAAGACTGAGGACTACATTTATGAGCTTTCATGGTCAGAATATGCCGGAAATTGGAACCTATTCAATGTCGGATTCATTTTCAAATTTGGGGGAGTATAGGGAGCTAGCTAGCAAGGGTTTGGAGTTTCTGATTCTCAAGAGACAGTTCAATATGTCGTACCAAGACTTATAGCAACTAGGGGTGCGGTCCTTTTGCTCAGAGTGAATAGTCGCTCCTAGTTATAATAACATAATAATTATGATATGATTTGAGCAAGTATTACCACACCTTGTCCGCTATCTTCTGCAACGTTATAATTAATGAAAAGCTATTTCACCTCTTAGTTGGTCATAATAAGTTAGCGGTCTTCGTTATGTCCAAAAAAAAAAAAAAAAAGGTTAGCAGCTTTAATGATTTGATTAACTGATTCGTAAATCTATTTTTTAAATTTAAACATAATAATCGATTTTTTAATATTCTGATCCATAATCGGTCAATTATAAAGGGTTAATTGCCTTAACGTTTTACCTTTTTTCGGTTAATTTTTTTAGTTTTTGATTTTTAACTATTTAACATTGTGGTTCCAATAAATCAAATTGATAGTTATAATAAATTTTATTTTATAGCTTTTATTATAGAGTTTTTTTTTAATTATTATACATATTACAAAAGCTAAAAAAAAGGAAAATCAAATTAAGGAAAATGTGAAAAACAAGCCTTTAGATGTATCATTATCAACAAAATCAAACTAAACTAATTACCACATTAGCTCTCATCAAGCATAGGACAAAACATATTACTTTAATGAAAATCCAAGAAATATTAATATATGTGAATCATATGTATATATATTTAAAAAATAATTATATATAATATATTTATAAATATTGAAACAGTTAACCGTTAACTGTTGGTTTTTTATGATTATAGACCAAATTCGAAAATCGAAAATAGGAAAAATAAAAATCATAATCTTAAACCGAAACTAACGGACTTGTTAATCATATTTTTTGGATTAATTTTCCGGTTTCGGTTCAGTTTTGTAGTTTTATTTGTTTTTTTACACCCCTAAGATAGCGGCTCCATAAGAAATTGTTATCATAAAAATATTAAGTAATCATTCTATTTAAAACGATTCAATGCTAAAATTATCTTTATTCTAAAAACTCATCATTATTTAAGTAAAAAATTAATAAATAAAAACTCTGTTATAGTTCTATTCCACTCCTTAGTAGTAGCAAATTTATTACACTTTTAGTTTTATTCACTACTATCTATACTATTAGTGCGTTAACACAACCTTCTTTGGGCACTACTCACTTGCATCTTACCACTTTTTCATACATTATTATTATTATTTTTTATATTTATATTAATTATGAGTACTTTAGGTTTATCTGTTTTGAAACGCATGGATCGTGAGTGCCTATCCTTCTAGTATATATTTGATGATGCTTTTAGGAAATATCATTACTTAGATTGGAATGCCATAAATTTGTGCGTTTTTGAATGACAGCCATAAATCATTAGTATTCACTGGCAAATCATCTCATGTAAAATTTGTATTATTGAGATGTGCCCTTAATGCGAAGATATCAAACAAATATTTAATAAGAATTAAATTGTTAAAGGTATATTTAGTACTTATTAGGTTCATTTTCACAAGATTCAATCTATGATACATTGGTTAATAGCTTATAGTATAATGACATTATGATTGGTGTTCCAAGTAAGATGAATTAGGATTGAATCTCCCATCTCTAGTTATAATAGCTAAAAAAAGAAAAGAAATAGAAATGTCTACAATTTCATCTGCTAAGATTGAAATATGATATTGGTCTTCAAGTGCATTTGAGTTGTGAAATCTGTGTAAAGTTCCATTTATTTATTATTACCGTTGCTTAGTTGGATTAGCTGAGCTGGATTAGTTTTGCTGTGTTTTACATAGTTAGTTAGTTAGTTCTAACAGTATAAGTAGCTTAGCATGTCTTTGCAACAAACTTGGATTAGACATAATTTTTATTTACTTATATCACTTTACTTTGCTTTCTTCTTCAAGTTTGTCCAAGTTCTGCTTGTGATTCTCTTTTTTTTTTTTTTTTCCTGCCCATGATTTCCTTCATTTCTTTGCATCATAACTGCTGCATCACATGGTATCAGAGCATGGTTAGTGCTTCTTCTTCTTCATCATCAATTAATCTTCTTTAATTCCTCTTTGATTGCTATGGAAAGATTTATTTCTTTTTTGCAGTTATGGCGAATACGATGATAGTTGATATGTTGTATCTTTTTGACATTAATAATCTAGGAATGATCTTAAGAAACATCATCTTTAATGGTTCCAATTTTCTAGCTTAAAGTAGGTTTATTAGAATGGCTTTGGAAGCTAAACTTAAATTAGGTTTTCTTAATGGATTAGTTATTAAATGTGAAGAAAGTTATACTGATTTTGTTAAGTGGACATATTGTGATTACATGGTACGTTGGTGGCTTTTGAACTCTATGATTACTGAGATGAAGGATTTATGCAAAGAAGTTAGTGATTAGTACGGACAAGCTAATGTTCAATTCAACATGAGATTTCAAATTTAAGGCATGGAAATTAGTTTATCACGGCCTATTATAACAAACTGAGACTATTTTTTGATGAATTGCAAGCTATGCATTCGTGTCCGATGTGTATGAATGATCAAAATAATTTTTGTAATTGTGCCTTAAATGAGCGTTTAGAAGAATATGATTCTCAATGGAATTAATTCAGTTTCTTATGGGACTTTCTAATGCTTTTGAGGCTGTTAGGAATCAAATTCGTTTGTAGATACTTTGCCTTATGTTAATAGAGCCTTCTATTTGGTGTTGCAAGTAGAGAAACAAAAAGAGGGTTCAAGTCTGATGATAGTAGATGGACCTCTAATGTTTTTGCAATAGCTTCATGGTTTTCAACTAAACGTGTAGCTTTTGATAAGAAAGACTTCAAAAAGAGTAGGTTACAATGTCGAAATTTTGATCAAAAGGGTCATACTATTGATTCATGTTTCAAATTAATAGGATATCCGAAATGGTATAAGGGAAGTAAGAGTAGAAGAACATGTTAATGCTAGGTTGAATTTTGTCCAAACTAGTTTCAAACATGATGATCATGCTGCTAGAGTAACAAATTTTACTTATGATATTCCATTTGATCATGGTTTTCAAAATAAGAACAATGACTTTGTTGATTCTTCTCTTATGCAAGTTGTTTGTGCACAAATGTTTAAAATGATGCAAGGACAAAAATCACATGTTGTTGCTGTTAATCGTGCTAATGCCACAAGACAATGTGTTGCTACAATTTCAAGTGGTGAAACTGATTTCAATTGTGTAGGTACTACTCTTTCCTTTGCTCATTTGGTTGTTTCAAATAATAAAGTTAGAACTTAGATTATTGATACAGGAGCAAGTGATCATATGACACCTTTCTATTACCTATACTTACGCACTTATTCTTTAAAAGACCATATTATTGTTTCTTCACTAGATGGTTTAACCAAAATTGTACAAGAAGCTGGTATAATTCATATACATGATGATCTTGTTTTACATAATGTACTTCATATACCTGATTTCAAAGACAAACTTCCTTTCTATTCCATGATTGTTATGAGATTAGCCTCTAACAGTCACTTATGATAGAACTTTTTACATCTTGTAGGATCTAAGGACTAAGTGTACAATTGCTACAACTCATGCACACTATCAATTATATGTCTTGCTGTCAGATTTGATTCAAAGCTTTATGAAGTATTTTAGTCAAACACTTTGTAATGTCATATCTAGTAATGCTTTATCTCTTCCTTTATTACATGCTCACTTGGGTCATAGATCTATTTCCAAGCTTAAACTTGCCTTGTAGTAAATATTTTAGTTGTAACAAATTTGTTTATGAAACTTTTCAACTTACAAAGATTCATCGTCTGCCTTTCATTAGAAGTGATAGTTATGTAACTTCCTTATTTGATTTGTTGCATGTGGTTTTATGGGGCCCATATGCTATTGCTACAAGGTTAGGAGAGTGTTATTTTTGACAATTGTTGATGATTTTTCAAGAGGAACTTGAATTTATTTACTAAAGTACAAGTCCAAGTTGTTCGTTTTGACCAAGTATTTTGCTTATAAACATCATTATGCAATCTATTCAATGGTTGTACATACTGATAATGGTAAGGAATTTGTTTCTCCTGGATGTCAAGAGTTTGCCAATTTAGGAATTTTACACCATCATACTATTCCTTATACCTTACAACAAAATGGTAAAGTAGAAAGGAAGCACTATGATTTGCTTGATACTTCACGTACTTTAAGAATTCATGCTAGTTTATCTAAGGATTTTTTAGGAAACTGTCTTTTGATGTCACATATTTGATTAAGAGGATGCTGTCGAAATCCTTTAATGGAGGACTCCTTATGAGATGATTTTTGGTAAAGCTCCATCTTTTGATCATTTGAAAGTTTTTGGTTACTTGTGTTATGCCCTTTCTCTTGGTTCACACGATGGTAAATTTGATGCAAAAGGTGTATCTTTTTAGGATATGCAGTTGGTAAAAAAGGATATAAGGTTTATGACATTGTAGGGCGAAGGTCTTTTGTTACTCATGATGTATTTATTGTTGAAGACTCTTTTCCTCTTAAGGATAGTTTTGGATCAATCTTGCAAGTTGACAACATGAATTCTTCTGTTTCCATACGTCTATCTCCTTTCCTACTGATATTCTTTCATCTCATTCTTCTATGCCTAATCCTTTTACTTCTTCTTCCAATGTACGTTCTTCTCATACACCCACTTGTTCTTCTTTTATGATACACATCTCTCTCCTATGAAAATCTTAGACAGCTCACTTGTCTTCGTCAAACTCCTATATGGTTAAGTGACTTTGTTCACTTGATTAATAGTGTGCACTATGTTGTAGCTCTACCCTTTCCACCACCAAGTATCCTTTGTTAACTGGTTCAACTTTCACTTCTTATCCACCAAATTATGTTGCCTCTATTGCTAATGTTTACCAAGGAACCAACTTCTTATTTTGAAGCTTCTTAATATGATCATTGCAAAGATGCTATGAAAAATGAATTGTAGGAACTTGAACATAATAACACTTGGGAGTTGTTTTATTTACCACATGGTAAATAAGCGGTTGGATGCAATGGGTTTATCAAACCAAGTTCAAGGCAAATGGTAGTGTTGAGTGCTATAAGGCGCGTTTAGTGTCCAAAGGTTACATCTAATTTGAGGGTGAAGATTACCACAATATCTTTTCCCCTATGGCCAATCTTGATACTGTTTGGTTGTTGTTAGCAACAATTTCAGTTTGTCGCTGGTCTCTTTATCAAGTTGATGTGAACATTGCGTTTCTTCATGGTTCACTTGATGAAGAGATATATCTGTTGCCACCACTTGGTTACACTAAAGCTAGATCAGGTCAAGTTTGCAAATTATTAAAGTCTTTATATGGCTTAAAACAAGCCTTCAGACAATGGAATTTGGAGATATCTTGCTTCCTCATTCAGCAAGGTCCTACATAGTTAGCTTGTGATTATTCTTTGTTTACAAGGACGATAACTACTAGTCTTTTGGTAGCCGTACTATATGTACATGACATGTTATTGACTAGAGATGATATTTATGGTATTTATTTCTTGAAATCACAATTTGATACAACGTTTACATTTAAAGACTTGGGTGAAGCAAGATATTTTTTAGCCTTTGAGATTTGCAACACCGGACATGGTACCATGTTGAATCAATGCAAGTTCATTGTTGACATACTTGTTGATGCTGGTTTGTCATCAGCTAAACCTACTCGGATTCCTTTGTCGAGTAGTCAATCATTGTATGATAATGCTAGTCCTTTATTAGATGATCTTGCATTCTATAGACGATTTGTTGGTTGTCTTCTTTATTTTACCATGACAAGACCAGATTTATGCTTTGCAGTGCACAAGCTAAGTTAGTTCTTTGCTGCTCCTTGTGTTATTCATTTACATGCTTTGTTTCATGTGCTATGATATCTCAAAGGTACCAATCCGCTGTAAAAGTATAGATAAAAATAAAGAGCGAATTCTTTAGCAAGTATACTGGGTCAGATAAAATAATATAATGATAAGCAAAGTATCGATCCCACGAGGATTACTTAACTACTAAATAGATATTAAATTCTACTATTATTCAGGCAATCAAATTTGAAACAATTAACTAATTAACTACAACTAAACCTAGATTATAATTATCAATGAGAGTAGAGAGAGTATTTTTGAGAGAAAAATATCGATCAAGTGTGGAAAAAACTGAATCCACTCTAGTTTCACTAATCAGATTGCTATCATGTTATAATAACCATTAGCTTTGTGGATATTCACATGAAATTATCAAAGATCTTAACCCTATGGGAGAAATAGAATCCACCGTAGTTTCACTAATCAGATTGCCATCATGTTATAATAACTATTAGCTTTATGGATATTCACATGAAATTATCAAAGATCTTAACCCTTTCTCAAGTTTTAAAATCTTAAGAACCACCAATTAATCCATTAGCTTCCAAACCATTGCAAGAATCTCAAAAGATAATTTCTAAATTAAATTAAATTACACTGCTTTCGCAATTGTGAATTAACCCTAATTTAAGAATTATTTATAACCCTAATTTCCCTTCCGAGCTTTCAAGATTCCTATAAACCTAAACGATTTATAGTATGAATTACAACATGAATCTTTCACAAATCTAATAATTTTATAACAAGATTAAATGATCCTATTGGCAACCCTAAGGCTTCATCATATTCCCACAATGAAAGCTTAGCAAAACATGGATTGATTTAGATAATCATAATTCAAAGTAATTACAACAAGGAATTTCATCTTAAAATCACAATCACAAATTGAAATTGCATAAACGATAAAAGATCAAAAATCACCAATTTCAATCACAAGTATCTTGTTGCAAAACTTCAATAAGAATCTCGATCTTCAATCCTTTAAATGATTACAAGGCTTCTCAATCGACAAAAGTGAATCCAGAACAACTCTCTAGCAATTCTAATCTAGGATCTACTATGTATAATTTAGATCTCAAGAACTGATGGAAATTTCGTGCCTATATCAAAATGAAACAACTCTAAGAGTTTTATAAACAATTTCAAAGGAATTCCAAAAGTTACAATGTACACCGGTGGTTATAGAGTCTATGCTGGTGGTGTACTTGATGATGTAGGACTTACATCAGTTGAACACTGGCAGCATTGGTGTTAACCTTTATATTTTGCAATCCATAGATGAGCTACAACGATCCAACATCGGTGGTGTAGATTTCCCTATAGCCGGTGTACATAACAATATATGAAGGTTGATGAAGTTTGTCATGTACACTAGCAATGTTGAAGCTAGTGTTAAGAAATTCGATTCCGTACTCATGCTAAGATGGCTCAATGTCGACGGTGTAGGATTTAAAATTGTTGGCATACGTATAAAATTCCAAACACTGGTGAATTTCTTAAGTTAAACGTTAGCGGCCTTGTTTGTATGATGAAGGCTGGCTATGTTTTAATTGAAGGCACGGTGTACTTGCTATGATGGCTGGTGTACTTTGTTTCCTTCATCAATTTTGTTTAAAACTCCTCCAAATTTTGTATTTTTGCATTTCTAAGTCTCATTGACCTAAAATATCAATTTAAGAACATTTGAGTACCAATTCTTTTAGATTTCTCTACAATCAATAATAATTAAGCACAAATTGTTCAATGAAAAGTGTATGAAATATGACTTTATCAGGTACACTCGATCTTAGCCTATTTTATGCACGTTTAGGTCCTTTATAGCTTGTTGCTTATTCTAATTTGGATTAGGGAGCTTGTATCCTTGATAGACAATTGATCTTTAGGTATTGTATTTTACTTGGTACTTCACTTACCTCTTGGAAGACCAAGAAGCACCCTATTGTTTCTACTTCTTCAATGGAGGTTGAATATTGAAATTTGGGGTTTGCTTCTAAGGAGTTCATGTGGATTTCTTATGTGCTGCAAGATTTAGGAATGGATTTGTCGATTGCATTGTGATAATCATTCTACTGACATGCCTGCTGATCATCGTTACTTGCATGGATGTACTAAACACATTGCCATAGATGCTACTTTATTAGGGGACTTAGTGGCTCAAGGTTTTATTTCTCCTTTTTTTTTCATCTTCTTATTAGTTAGTTGACTTTCTTACTAAATCTGTCACTGCAGCTCAAATGTCCATGGATATTTCGAAGTTTGACCTTTGTAAGGCTTAACCTTGAGGGTGGGCTGGGGGAAGGGGCTATAAAGTCTGTGAATTGTTTTATCTATTTATTATTGCTATTATTGTGTTACATTGGTTGAGCTGGATTAGCTTTACTGTGTTGTACACAATTAGTTAGTTAGGTCTAACAATATAAATAGCCTAACATATCTTTGAAACAAACTTAGACTAGACATAATTTTCATTAAGTTATTTCATTTTCTTTACTTTCTTCTTCAAGTTTGTCCAAGTTTTATTGTGATTCTCTTCTTTTCTCTACCCATGATTTCCTTTATTTCACTACATCACTTGCTACTTCACATGGACGTTTAGTATTCACTGATACTACATCAATATCAAAAAGATTCTTGATCAAATAAGTGCCTAAAAGGACATGTGCATGAGATTACATGTGTCTTAATTCGAGGTTGTTCAATCATAGTGAGATTAGGCCTAAGGAAGATCCATATGAGGAAGCTTAGTTGATGGATGACAGATATGATGTAAATTTAACAGAATACCACATCAAAATGGCACAAAGTCCTTTCCTAGTTAATGGTTGTGATACTTTTGACTGAGGTCATAATTTACTTTATGAATAGAACATTATACCTTGTGCTAGTAAATGCAACTTCACCATAGGTCATTATGAACCCATATTGACAAGTGCTTACGAAGAGCAATGACTAGAAAAAACTAAACTCATTCATCTATTTTTATAGGCTTTATATGTGGTTTGCTTGTTCATACATAAATGAATAGAATGCCAACAGCTATTAGGATTCAATTGGAGGAAAGGGGGTTCTATTATTATGGACTTTCAATAAAATTTAATAACTTAAGAATAAATGAAATTAATTGTAGTAAAAAAAAAAAATAGAGAGAGAGACATAGAAAATAAAATGTGTATTTAATGTAGAGTTCAAACTCTGTACAATTAGTTTACAACTAAGAGCTTCTCACAATTCTTATTAATCACCCAAATTATAGCTCTCAAAAGTCAAATATACCTGTAAACACTTGGAATAAATTAAAAAAGTGTAGTGCTTCAATATGCTTGCACATGAAAGCTATCAACTGACACTCAAAGAACTGAGAAAAATAGGGAACATGAGACAAGATAATTGACAAAAGTAACAATAACTTGTTGTGTTGCAACTTTTTTTTTTTTTTTTTCTATTCTTCACTTCAAGATTGCTAAAAATGTGTGTATAAGCTTAAAAACAATATTGTTATTGAGAGGCAATTAGAAAAATTTAATGGCAATCAGATGTACAATAGCCTTTTTTGGACTTGCCATCCATATACCTCAAAGGCCCCATCGGGTGTCTCTCTTGAAATGACCTACCATTTAGGAAACACTTAAAAAAATACTAACATTTGGAGCAAATACAAATTAGTTATTAATGTTTCAAGTAATTAAAAAAAATATGGAATAATATTTTAGAATATGGTCAAATAAGGTATCAATATTTCAATGATTAAAAAAATATATCAATGTTTTAAGTATGTGATAAATAGCCACATAAACGGTTCCTTTATTTGCACCACTTTTTTATAATGTTGATCCCCTTTCTTTAACTATTTAAATATTAATCCCTTATTTGACATATTTTGTGAAATGTTGATCCTTTTTAGCTATTTAAAATGTTGACGTTTTAGTTGAACTTATCCCTAAATGTTGGTGCCTTTTGACGGAATATATCCCCTTCAATTTGGATGCCATGAGGCTTCTATTCTAATAACTCCCTTAATTTAGTACACGATCACATAAAGCTTATTTCTTTGTTCAACTGCTAAGCCATTTCCATTTAGATGAGTACAGAACCTTATGATTTAACAATCTTCTCAAGACAAACTTTTTATGGAAGCTCCTCTCAATCAAGTAGTTGTTCTTTAATTAATCTTTCAATTCTTAATCAATGTTCAACGTTAACTTGAGGGAAGAAAAAACATTATCTTTCCAAAATCAATTTTTCAAGAGAAAGTCAATATTTAATTTTAGGCTTTTGAAAACAAATTTGGTAAAAGAGCATAAAGCATATGAGACACAATAATTATTCTCTCCCTCAAATATCATCTAAATATGGAGTGAAATGTCAGGTGATTAGCGGAAAAGGTGAAAAGAGTGAAGAAATTGACATAAACTAAGCTTAAGCTTAGCGCCATGCCAAAAACATCAATGTAATATCATCAAAACAATACAAAAAAAAAAAAAAGGAAACCATATGAACTAACTAAATGTTAGCGTGGTCTTGTCAAATACAACAAGCTTGAGCCAAGCAATAAACTTAAAAACAACTCTATAATAGCTTGCTATCTACATATCACCACTAACACATAAAAAAAAAAAGGGAAAAAAAATCTATTAAGAATAAGACCTAACTTTACAACCTGACAACATAAACTAGTCATCCTTTAAATTGACTATAAAACAAGTGATTTGCCAACAATACCATAATCATAAGCCATGATGTCAATTAAAGGACACTGAAATCTAAAATACAAATGCATCATCAATCACAAGCTAATGCTACAATTTTACTATTGAGCTAATAACTCCTCGACTTAGTACATGTCAATCAATTGCACAACTTCACAAACCAAATCCATAACACTAAAGAGGCTGTGGAGCATTATAATCCACTAAAAGGGAAAAAAAATTATGACACTAAATGGAACATGATACAGACCGAAAAGTAATAACAAACAATAGAAAGAGAGAACTATATTAACAAGGTTGACACCATATGTGCAATTCTATCAACAATCATTAACACATAACACTGTTGCAAGTTGGATCATTAACATTATTGTCTATTGGGTTAGGAAAGGAGGTGAAGGAGAAGAAAAACAAGCCTGCAAAGCATTAGTCAATAGTAGGCTCTTCATACTTATCAAGTGCATTAGGCAAACAATATGCTCTTAAAGGAAAAATTGTCTATTGATAATGAGTTTCCATTTGTTTTGATAGTCATAACATTGTTGACCAATTTTACAAGGTGGGGTTAGAACTTAGATTAGAGATTAGTAATCACTACTTTTTCAAAGCAAGTGAAGGTCGAATCTGAATTATCCACTATATAATCTAACAAAACATATCTCAACAGCTAAAGATTTTTAGAGGGTATGGTATAGTGAGTTTAAGAAACGTAGTCATGGCAAAGTAACAAATGAAAAACTCTAGTTCTTACAAACATTCAGATGATCAATCATGCATCACCATTGCCATGAAATGGCCACTACTTTTATTTTGAAGGATTTATGAGATATTAAACTTGGGGGAATGTTTTATGATAAGCAATGTTATTAGCTACTTAGTTTTTGACAACTTTATGATATATGGAAAACAAAACTCGCCGACACTTTGTCAATGATTTCTAGATATTTCTTTAAGGTATTGAATGATTTTCGTTACTTTTTAATGTTCATTTAGTAATTTTTTAATTCTAATTATGGTACCTCACGTAGGCGATAAAGTATGATGTAGGCATATAAAAGTACTTATCAACAAAGTATCATAAAGTTAAAAAAAAAAAAAAATAAAGTATCATGAATTTTGATGAATGAAATCATTATATGAGTACATATAGTTATTATTTTATTTTTTACTTTCGGACGGAACATTTTCGTATCCCATATATGATACGATTGTGTCATGTTATATGTTTTGATGCAAATTTTAATATCTTCAAATTTTATTTTGTATACCTTCTTAATCTTTAAGGGTAGCCAGTATCCTTTAAAGTTGTTACTTACATATACTATTTTTTAATTACATATCTTTTTATGGTGAACAATGTTGCCATTAGGTATGCCAAAATTACCCTTTTAGTTTTTTAAGGCGGTTAATTGGGCCCTTATAACATACTAGGCATGCTTTTTAAATGTTGTTATCAAAACCAACATACTATGTGACTATAAAATGCTAGTAGATGAAAAATACTATGATTTTGTGGTAGTTGCAATAGGATTAGTCTTATCATATTAATAAATAGTTCGGATCTTTTTCAACTGTAATTGAACCTTTCAAAACTTTTTACACTTATTTTTTTTATAATTAATTAAAATTTGATATTAGTAAATGCATGATCTGGTGATGAGATATAGATAACTAATGGTACTTGTGAAAAAGTTTAAATATATACTTCAGTTAAAATGCAAAATAGAGAATTTATGCTTAGGACTCAAAAGCAAAGAAATTTAACATACAAATATAGATACAGACACTGTATGCCAAACCATTACTACAAATATCACATTTATGGAAGTAGGTAGAAATATTTCCTACGATAAAACTTATAAATTACAAAAGGGAGAGCTAGATTGAAGAAGGAAAGCCAAATAGCATTGTCTCTAGTCTAAGGAAGTCGGGGCATGATCTTGCCATATAAAAGTAAATTATAATATATTTTACACTTATAATGGCTAAGTCCTCGTCTAGTTTCACCAAAATATTACCTTGACGTGGGTTGATTCAATTTTGTGGAACAAATGCGAAAGTACCATGGGGATCGGATACAAAATTTGAAAACACATCATATAACATTACTTTCAAAAAGTCTAAATAAGCACAATCAAAAGGTGAAATAGACATAGGCACGGTTCGATTCCAAATTAAGAACCGAACTGGTTTTAGAACCAACTAAGGAATTGTTGGTTTCTCGATTACTATGCGGTTCTTTGGCCTAAAACTGGATGGAACTGGCGGTTCCCATCGGTTCTATTAAGGGAAAAAAAAAAGAAAATTAGAAAAAAAATATAAAAAATAAATATTAAATGTATAATTACCAATGTTTTAACTATTTCGTATGAATAGTAAAATGTATTACTTATTCACAGTATTTAATATGCTCTTACTAATAACACAAATAAATATAATTTAAAAGCATATATTTTTTAGTTTATAAAAACTTCTCCTAAAATAAAAATCCCTTTTCTTGATAATGTGAGACTAGCTTTTGTATTATAATGCCATTTTTAGTCTCTAGATTATTTTGTTATATTACTAACTAGAATTGGCATGGATTTATTTGTATATAAATAAATACACATACTAAACAAATTTTTAAAATTTTGGATAAATAATTAGCATTTTTAGAATCAATTATTATTTTGAGTTTAAAATATATTTTATTGAAAACTAAAATTCATTTTTTAATTTTTACTTTAAAAAAAATTAGCAGTTCCACGGTTCTATTGCAGGAATTGCCAATTTATAGAATCAGACCAAAACCATAAAAGACGGTTCTGGTTTTGTTTGATTCCACAATCGTATCTATGCTATGGTAGCGTATGATCCAGGTGATAGGCAACTAAATGAAGCAAGTAAATAACTATAAGATTAAATTAGGTCATATGACCTATTATTTCAAGTGGTCATGATCTACTTTTTCCATGTTTGGTTTTTTTTTTCCTATTTTGATTGATTTATTTAATGTTGGTATTTATGACATATATTATAAGTATTGGAGAGATTTTAGTATCTTTTTTTTTTAATTTTCCAACTTATTTGAATATTTTTATTGTTTAATTTAGCTAATATATTTAGTATAACATTTAAGTTAAATAATATACTGATATTGATGTGGGTGAAGATGTGCAGCGTTTCTGCCACATCAATATTGATGTTTTTTAATATTATAAGATGTCATGTATTTTATAAAGTTCATAGAAATGCTTAATGTATTTATCCTATAAAAAAATTTTGCTATTATCTCGACAACAAACCATAGAGCGTCCTTTTACACCATGTTTTGGCAATTTTGTGAAAAGTGAAAATGGGCTGAAATAAATATAAAAGGAGAAAAATGTAAAGATAAAATGAAATGAATTATTGGATTGTACTGGAAAAGGGAATAGAAAATAAGAAAAATGAAGTTAGTGGATAACAAAAGTTATCCCATTTTATTTTATGAAAAAATGTTGAAAAGGACAATTTTGCAGTTGCATCATTTTCCATCGTACTCTCCAATTTTGGAGAGAGAAAAAAAAAAGCTAAAAAAGTAAAAAACTTATTTCCTCTCTTTCTACGCATTGCACTTTATACTTAAATTACCAAAAAAAAAAAAAAAACTTAAATTACCAATCTTTTTCTTCTCTCCTCAACCGTCAATTTTAAAAACTCCTAAGCCTTAAATTAATAAAATTATTTGTCTAATAGATCAATGAACATATACACTAGAGATTGTGCAATTACTACCTCAAATTGAGTTAATTATTATGGTGGAGTTTCAAGATTATCGGATTGAGTTTGAACGGATGAATTAAAGTTTACAAGACTTGAAAATCAATCCTCAGTCTCTAATATCTTCTACCTTTCTTACGGGAAGGGAAAAGTACATTTTTAATTTCCAACATTTCATCGATTTCTTATTTGAGTTCTCAATCTTTATTTTTTTTCTTTTTGAATCATTAAGATTTAATAAATATGATAATATTGGATATTTTTTAATACCATTAACTTTTATGTCTGTGTTTGACATGTAATTGGATGTGACTCACCACCATACTTATTTTAAATAAATAATATAACAAACGGATATGAATTAAATAAAATAATAAACATGTAAATTTGAGATACATTAAAATTTAACAAACATGGTGCAGGAATGCTTAAAAGGTATGTACTAGCAGAGATGCTCCATACATAAATCTAAAACCTTCGTGACACAATTTGTTTGAAAAAAATTTGGAAAGGTAGGTATGGAGTATGTCTTGCAAAGGGTCAAAATCATTGGTATCTGTTTTGATTAATTTGGATCAATAGGTGATTGATTACGTAAAAAGTGATTTTGAGAGATGGAAAATCCAAGCAACATGGTAGATTTTGAAACTTAGGAAGACATAAAAAAGGATGTTGCAAGTAGTAATTAAGGTTTGCTAAGCAGATCTTGTGCATTTCGAACCATAAATCTATCATGTAAGAGGTTTTCTCATATAAAGTTTTGGAAAAATTGATGAAAACTTTTCTTTCCAAAAATAATTTTACTTGTAATTTGCTATACCCCTTTCCTAGCTTACCTAATCGACAAATTACAAAAACTTTTTTTTTTTCCTAAAATGGATCTTCTGCATATCTTTTCTCTTTTTTTTTCATTGTTTATATGCTTTTAATAATTTATTTAATTAATATTCAATTATTTTAATATATACTTAAAATAGTTACGTAGACAAATTAGACCTAACCATGTGTCAAACACTAATAAAAAAATTAACAGTGTTAAAAAGTGTCAAATTTTATTAGATTTATTAAAGTCTTGAGTAGAATGAAATAAAGGTTGATGAAGATTTATCAAAGTCTTAATTAGAATAAACTAAAGGTTGATGACTCAAATGAAAAACGAATAAAACATTGAGAACTAAAAATTGTTACCAAAACATCATAGGTGTATTTAATTAATTAGAGATATTTTAGTAATTATACTTTTGGAAAATGAATAAGATATTAGTTATTCAAACTTTTTTTTATTTGTCAAAAACTTATTTTCAAAAATATATATGATTTCTCAAATTGCTGTATTGCATCATAGGTTGCACATATGCCATTTTTTATTCAAAACCATAGCCTGGCCATGTCTATTTGCTGTGGGCTTGTGCTGTGTGTTGTAATTCCTTTTACGCGACTGGTCTTGTTGTGAATGGGTTAGCCTTGTCCTATTTGAATTGTTTAATTGGCCCAAAGCTGGGGTAAGGTCCCATTCTGCATATTTAAAACCAGTTGATGTGTTGTCCATACGTTTTGGGCTTCTACGCGTGAGCTTTAGCTAAACCTGAGCCCATTCAATTTACTTATGCTGCATTTTAATGCATAAACTTTGCCCAAAAATTTAATTTAACATCTAAACTTTAATTTTAGAAAAAAAAATCTAAATTTTGAAGTCTTTATAGCTATTTTTATTATCTGATTAGCTTTAATTTGTTGATGTAGAAGAGGCAATCTATCATTGAATTTTTACTACTTTTCTTAATACCATCTAGCATTGATAAACTACTTCTTTAATGTCAAAAAAATATAACAATCAACATTAACAAGATAGTAAAAATAATTATGAAAAATTTGATTGAGTGTTAAATTAATTTTAAAGTTTAGGTATCAAATTATTTTATTTTATTTTATTTTTTGTAAAGTTTGAATACGAATGTTGACAATATCCTTATTTTAATGCATTTCTATGGACTCCTTGAATTTCAAAGAAAGGATTTTGAGTTTTCTACTCTATCGATTAAATACGCAGGTCCTATAACACTTGTATTTCAAGTGGGAACAACTATATTCAAATCCCTCCTCTTCATTCATGAAAAAAAGAAACCTACAATGATTAAACAAAGATAAAATTGTATAACTTTAATATTGAAAAAGTAACTTTACAATATTATTGAATGATAGTATTAGGATTGTTTAATTGAATACTAAGATTGTTTCCCAAGAGCCAAAATTTAGTAATTTGGAAAGTTGGGTTATTACAAGAATTATGGGGATTTTGTGAATTTTAAAGTCAACTTATATGGTAGTTTTTTCTTTTTTTTTTTTTTTGGGGCAACGAGGCCAAATAGGGCTATTATAATGCGTTAACAAAAGGAATCGAACTCGGTACCTTAGAGATGATGACCTGGATCATACCACTATACCATAAAGCCATTGGTAATTTATATAATAGTTAAGCCCATGTGATTGAGTTTGAGTTGCATAGATCAATCTCCTAACAAATTGACTCGAGTTCCATTTTCTCATACAAACTGTCTTAAATAATATTGTAAAAAAAAAAAAAGGAGAACAAACTGCGAACTAAACTAGATAAAATCATAATTTCAGTTTTTTTTTTTTCAAAATAGTTCAATTTGCTGTTAAGTTTGGCGAAGAATAAATGGTTTAAGTTAGGTTCGAGAGCCTAAATTGGACAAAACTATTTTACATATTTAAAAATATAAAAATTCAATCATCTTGTTTTTTTTTTTGTTTTAATTATTTTTAAAATTTATTAAATGTGCATCTTTTATGTGAATAGAACTATATTAGACATGTCATGTTTCAGTCATTGAGGTGTGTCAACAATAAATCAATTTTCAAAGTCTTAAAATTTAATGTTTTGAACATTCTCTCCTTTTTTTTTTCTTTTTGTGTTACGAACTAGTCCACCTCTATTAATTATTTATTTATTGGTTTATGTAATTGGTAATATGGTCATTAAAAGCATAACGAATTGAAATTTGCACGTCATATTGAGATAGTTATATTTAATTGTATCGATTATGTATATCATTATAGTTCATAATAATTTAATAGAATGAGACTAATATACAATTATCATTTTATTTATTTTCCACTATAAGTTTTATATATTTATTTAGATAAAAAAATTAATTTCAAATATTATTGTTTGTATTGCATTAGTGATAAGAAATATATAATGGCAATATCTTGGTATAATGTATTTTATTTTAAAAAATAAAAAAATTGTTCAAATCATCAAATCGTACCAAATACGAAATTTTTTTAAACCAAATCATATGGTTAAATTTGATATTAAAAGAAAAACCAAATCATAATATATGACGCTTAGTTATTTTTGGTTCAAATAGAGAATAAGACTAATTAATTAATGTTATATTTGTATAACCATTTTTTCTTACTCAATAGGCAAACATTGCTAAAGGTCAATTGGCTTCTTTTTCTATTATCACATAATAATAATTTGCCAAGTTAATTTTTGTGTGTCCATATGCTTATCAACACTTAATAAAACATTACAATCAAGTGAGCGAAATGATTCAGATGAAAAAATTATAGTTTGAAGGATTAAAATATAATGCTTAGGCATCTTTCATTTAATATATAATGTCAAAGTTGAGACTTAGAAGACCTTTTCACTATGTGTGGGTATGGTCCATATGGATGTGAATACGATCACGTGTGTGTTGCGAGAATCTCATGCTATACGTGACCTAGAGAAATAACACGTACGAGAGTGATCAAGAGAGAATTGGGAAGAGAAGAGGAGTAGGCATTAACACATTTATGATAGGTGGAGGAGCCAGAAAACATCAACCTTACCAAGTGTTATGGAATCGTGTATGTTCTTGAGTAAGTCAGGTAATTGATTCACGAAAATGGAAATCCGGCAGCACGATGGCATTTGTACAAGATTTTCACTTATCCAAATGAGGTAAGAATAAGGGTATTTATAGGAATCTAGCTGTCGATATCGTTCGTCAGATAAGACAAACAACCAACGACCAATGGCTAAGATGAGTTCCTCTCATTATGGATACAGATATAGGTTCCCTTATGGACTCAGTCCCATTGAGGCCTTCATTCGTAATGTATGTGAGCCAATTTGAGAAAGGTTGGAATTGGACAGGCCAATTCCAACGAGTCCTACTCGAAGCCTACCATGCCAAAACTCCAATGATCGTCCCAATATGAGCCTTACTCTTTAAGCTCTGTCACATTAGCCCAAAGAGTTAAATCCAAATGAAATACCAAATTAGTTCAAAGCATTTATAATCAGATTCATACATCTATAATTTTGCCCCTGACCAAAGTCCTTCGGGATATATTGAAGGGATTTGGGCCTTAATCATACCCTTTTTTGAATGACAAAATTCTTGTCTAGCATGTGTGCGTTATGAATTAGTTGCACTGCCATCTAGCACAACTCTCATAACTAAGCATATTTTTAGTAAACTATGTTGTGGGAGCCTGGTATCAGTACCGCAAAGTGATTCAAAATCATCTGATACATGTTCTGCCGTATCATTCAATTGTGCACTCCATCTTATATTTTGTCAAAAATCATATTGTCTTCGAGTTCACTGGACAGTGGACGAGTCTCTTTTAACAAAGGGTCTTCTTTATGCAGATCTATCTTCTCCGTTCAATCTATATAATTATCCCCTTTCCTTGCTTCACAAGGTTTATTCATGTACATTAGCTCAATGCTAATACCTTGTGGCTCCTTTGACGATGAAATTTGGGATAGGCTCTTGGTCACATTGCTGCCCCTTATCAGTTTATCGATTGAAGATTGATATATGACATGTACTCATCGTTATTCAAAAGATCCGAAAAACATCTAGTAGGCTTCAAATTGCTCAAAGTCTAGCATGCACAAACCCATTTTATAGTTCATACAGCTTCACTTCTATTTCCTGCAATTTATGTTCTTCTTCGTTTTTTTTTTATTATTGTACTTTAGTTCATCTTTTACTTGATATTATCAAGCCGGAGCTGAAGGCTCAGCAAATGCCGTTTCTGAAGTAAATTCTCAGAGGCTTTATGGATGCTGGTCAAATATTGTTTATGGTCGATCTCAATTAGTTGATGGTCTTCCTCCATTGGTTTTGCATCGTATTCTAGAAATCTTGACATATATGGCCACAAATCATTCTGTTGTTGCGAATTTGCTATTCCATCTTGATTCTTCATTACTAGCAGATATATCTAATGCACAGAACCTAGATAAAAGGCCATGCGAAGGAGTATCAGTTGTTGTTAAAGATTTCCAAAATTTTGAAATCAAAATATAAATGATAAGTGAATCAATGTTTATCCAATATGTTTCGTGAAAATGAGAATGACGAAAAATCTTAAATGTTTATGATCAAAGAAAATGTCACAAAATCTTCATAAATTTCACAAAATCGAAAATGATGAAAATATGTATCTATACATGCTAATAGATAAATCTAACTTATAAGAACAATTTCCAAAATTATAACCAAATTTCAATACACTCCTAAATAGTGAAAATATCAATTAGAATTTCGAAAACTTTTTAACAATAATCATATGCATCATATATCAATTAGAAATCTATAAATGATTACTATATAATTCAAAATTTCTTTTAAATTAAGTATAAGAACAAAACTCAAAGGAAAAATGATCAGAGTGTGCAACGAAAACGTAATGGAAGAACAAATCTTAAAGAGAATAAAAGTTTTTGAGTAATAAAGTTTAAGGATGAGATGAAGTATCTTCTATCAAAAAATATTAAGTAAATTTTGAGGACGAAATTCTTATAAGAGAGGAAGAATGAAATACCCCAAACCTTCATCAAAGTTAGTAATTAAGCTTAGATAGATTAAATAAGTCAAATGAATTATAGGAAATAATTAGACAAGTTGCCACAATTTGATTAGTAATTAATTAAGTTAAAATTTGATATTTCAATCCTTATATCTCTAAACATGTTATTAAAATGTTTAGAGGATTCTTAAACCTTTAAACATTAGCCTAAATTCCAATTCCTTAATCGCTATAAAATTCGAGTTCATCTACTTGCCTAAATATATCAGTTCTTAAACTTAAACTCAAATTAAATATCAATTTGATCTAAACTAAATCCCTAATTAAGTTCTTAATTTCTAACATATTGGTTTTGAAATTATCTTCTAAATATCTCTAGAACTAAAGATATTGATCTGAAAGTTTTAGCCCAATACGTTTATGTTAAATTATCTCATAATTCCTATATATAAGCTTTGTTTCCTTTCTTTCTTCTTTATTTGCTGCCTTCTTTCTCTTCTTTCTTTTTTCCATTGTTTCCTTTTCTCTTTCTTTCTCCTTCTCTCTTTCCCCAAAACCTAAGCTCCAAATCTCAAATTCAACAAATATATGGGAGAAATCAAAGATGGAAAACAAGATTTAAGTAGGAATTAAGCTGGAAGTGGCCTTAACAACAAATAAAGTAGTAGCGAAAAGAATCAAGAAGTGGAGTTTCCTAAAAAAAAAAAAAAAAAAAAAGATAAGTGTTGTAGTTTTTCTTATTTTCATTATTGTTGTTACATATAATGATGAATTGATGTTATATTTAAGTAGAAATTGTGATGAAGTTGATGAATATGTTGGTTTAATGTTTGATATGGGGTGGGTGTGTGGAGAAGATGACAAATAGTAGTTGTGAGGTGTGCAGGAATTGGTGGTGTTTGATGTGTTAAATGGATAAGAAGTTGTTTGATGTTGAGAAGTGGAGTTCATATGTGTTTTGAATTGTTAAATGTATATAGTATGTTGTATGAAGTTTATAGAGCTTAGAGTAAGGTTGGAGAAGTGAAAAGTAGGTAAAAATCGAGTTTGAAAATAGGGGAACATTACAGCTTAAATACCTATCAAATGGCCCGTTTAGAGGGGTGTATGGGCCAAACGACTCTTAAAACATTCATATGAAGAGGTGTTGCAAGTTCTGAAGCTTTTTATACAAATCTCCTAAGTCCAAACAGCGTTGGAAATGGCCCGTATGGAGAGTGTATAGAGCAAACAGCCTTGGAAACAACCCATTTGGAGAGGTATTGTACTCTTGGATCATTTTTTAGTAAAATCCTTAGGTTAAAACGACCCTTCATACGGCTCCATTTGGTTATCTCTACTGCAATATTGTTTCATATATTACTCATAACTTTTTCATCTAACCTCAGATTGAGGTGATTTAGATTGTGTTGGACAGCTTAAAAGAGATCTATAACTTTTATGCTTTAAGTTTTTGCAAATTCAAAAACTATTAAGGCTGAAATTTTATTTCTTTCCAGCTCCTACGTTTTCCAAATAAAATTAAAAACTTGTTTTACTAGTTAAAAGTGTGTAGTTAAGTATAAAAATATCTTTTTGAGCTAAAATGAGATAGATAAATGAAATTTGATGTGTTACATTTATTGAATGATATGATTAAGCATGAGTTTAGTTAACTTAAAGACTTAATAAATAATTTGATTATATATAGAGTTAGATATAAAATGAAATTAGTTAGTAATCTAAGTTCAACTTGTCTTAATGAACTTGAATGAAGTAAATTAATTAGATTGGTTAAGATTAATTAACTTGCTAAGATTAAGTTAACATAGACTTAAGTTAATATGAATCGTAGATATAAAATGAATCTAGTTAATCAATCTAAGTCCAACTTACTATTAGTAAGCTAACATGGATTAGATTGATAAAGTTTAATCATCTTGGCTTAGTAATTGGATTAAATAATTAACTCTAATTGATTTAGTTATGATTAAGTTAAAATGAGTTTAATAGTAATAATTGGATTAGATTAATATGTTAGGATAAACCTTAGTCTAATATAGGGAATATGTTGTTTCAAATGTGTATTTGCTTAGGAATTGTATGTTTTTGGAATATGAATGTTTTGTTGATGTTTTTGTAGTAAAATACTATAATCAAAGAGAAAAGAAATACTTTGATAGACAAATGAGAAGTGTCTGTATTTTGGCGAGGGCGATCTTCGCAGCCATAGCGGAGTTCCTATTTAGTGTCTAATCAAATAGGGTGTTAATAAAAGTTTGAGATAATGGTTGTAAAAGTTTGAGATAATGGTTAACTAGTTTAATTTCTTGTATAGTTTAAGTTCTTATGTGATTTTAATTTCTTAAATAGACGTTTACCCCTGAATCAACCCTCTAATTTATCATAGAGATAACTTTGTCCTACTATCTATCTTTGTTTGGATTTCATATAAGATGTACATAGTAACTTGTGTGGTGATTGTTAGGATAAACATCCTAAAAATGAATTAAAACTTAAACTCAGCTTAATAATTGATGAGTGTTGGTTGTGTTTTTTGCCATTGAAATCCGATTCTTGCCTTGGAGTAGAAGATCAGTATCTGGTCTGAGGAGCGATACTTTGTCCTAAGATGGCATGGTAGTTTAGGTTCTTAGGCCACCCCTGTCATTGAAATATGACTTTCATAAGTGGTACAACGAGTAGTTGATCGGACAAACGGTATCGGTGTAATGTTTGTTTAAACTTGGAGGGAAATACCATGATTTAGTTAACGTTTATGGGAACGACTGAACTATATTCATGTTGTAGACTGAATTTAAGTAGAGTCAGGTAGCGCCTGTGACCCATAAATGAAGCTATTTTCTCGTTTTCGGATATGTCATCTAGGAGATATAGGGATTCGAACTACCTATATCAACCCCCTGAGTGTCAAGAGCATTACTCAGGATCTTAGATTCCCATTGGCTTGTCTCGAAAAGTGAGTGATCTGATGTTGATTTGTTTACTTTTAATTAAAGATAATTAACTTCTTGTTTTTGCATTGCATCTAGCTAGGCTTGTGGGTCATTCCATGTGTACTTGTGTTATTGTGTGCTAAGCTTCGGCTCATTGTTGTTGTTATTGTTCTTTTTCATGGCCTTGATTTGGTGATGATGATAATGTAGTTGATGATGAAGATGATGATGTTGTTGATGATGGTTGATGCGATGATGCTTAGCTTGGGTTTTGGGCGATGTTTGATGAGTGATGCGGGTTAGGGCCGTGGATATCACTTGTATTTGTTTTTATTTATGTTTTAAGAGTTGGATTTACATTTTGAAATCTATAATATTCTTTAAGGGACCTGTGGAGTCTAAATGTTTTGAAGATAAAGATCTACCTTAAAGGGTAGATTATAAAATGATTTTATAAATCTAGTTAGATTGGAAATCTAAGCAAATGATTTCATAAACTAAAATCGGCTAGCAATGTTCAATATAAACATATCTTTCCAAAAAAGCCTGAGCGTGTAATACACTTAACTATTATTTGTGGCGGTAATGCCTTAATTAAGTTTAGGGTATTACAAAATCTTACCAATCAAAGTAGCAAACAAGATAAGTTCGTACCAGAATTAGCTTTCTAGGAGCAGGACTCCTAATTCACCAGCTACACCTTATCATAAAATAAAAACTAATTCAAAACATGATCCCATAAAACAATAATATTCTTATCATCATCCAAACCCTAATTTGAAAGGAACTATAATTTTAGGTTTATATACACCTTCCTCCTTAGATTGTGATTCACAAATTCTCAAATCCTTGATTTAGGGTTTCTTCTAAAACTTGACTTCCTTCAATATAATTCAAGCAATACTTAGAAAATTTACTCTTTTATATCACCACAAGGATAGAAAAGATTCACACTTACCTAGAATTTTGAATGTTGATCCTTCTTGATTGTAGAGCATATATCACCCACAAAACTAAGGGTTTTTCTCCAATTCTCCTTTTAAAATCCAAAGGAAAACTTTAGGGAAAGATCATTCCCTTTAAATCTTTAACGAATTGAAGAGGATAAACTTACCTTGATTTTGGTTCTTGATTTCTTTTGATGCTAAGATCATCTATAGAGAGGTTTTGGAGAGAAATCTAAGCTTAGAAATGACTTTGGAGAATAGAGGAGGTTATAAAGAAAACATGAAAAACCCTTTAATCTCTCGAATAGAAAAGGCTGACGACTTAGAAAAAAAGGTTAGGGGCTTAGGAAAGAAGGTTGGCGCTTAGAGCTCTTGGATCTAATTTTTCTTTATGTAGGCCGGCTATAAGCTGGTAGGAAATAGGCTTATGCTAGTGGCTTTGAAGAAGAAGGCCGGCATATCCCCTTACGCCTCTCGATCTTCCATCACATATCTACCATTTGAAAAAGCATCAAATTGTATATTAAGGCAGACCATAAAATCCTCTTATTTTATATTAAATAACGCTTTTACCTTTCATTATAAAATATTTATTTATATATTATAATGTCATTGTAGGTGGGTAATAGAATTATTTGGAAGAGAATTCAAGTGGTAATAGAATCATCTAAAAGTGGGATTGCAATGTGATTAATTGATTAGGGAAAAAAATGGTAACTTTTTTAAAAAAAATTTACAAATCTCATCATATGAAAAAAAATTGTAGAAATAGAGAAGAGATGAGGTCACTGTAAGATATACTAACCTCATCTCTCATTTATAACCCCGTCTCTTCAAGAAATGAGATCAACTTACTTAATTCTGGGATTATTTTCATTATAATGGTATTTTTGTAATTAAAAAAAAATATATATATATATATATATATATATTAATTTCCTTTTCCGTGATTAATGTGCTGTCCAGAATTTAATTCTATTTGATTAATTTGTCCAAAAGGTTCCATGTTGGATATGTGAAGTATGAAGAAAGTGGAGGATATGTGCTCTGGAAAGAAGCTGGTGCATGGCAGAGGTAATGGAACCATGCTGTTCCTAGCTTCTTCTGTACTAAGCATTGAAATGGCTTTACCAGTACTAGATATTTAAAATTATATGAGATTCGAATTTAAATTCTATTAATGCCATATTTTGACTTATTTGCGATTCTATATATATATATATATATATAGGATGGCTTATCTGTTTCTGGAATAAAGAATTTAATTATGTTGTCATTCTTCTTTAACAGCAAAGAAAAGAGGATACCCTTTATTATTATTATCATTTTTTTTTTATCAATTTCACTCCATTTTCCCATCTTACTTTCCTATTATTCCCCAAAGGGAATTTTATCCTAGTTTGATCTTTCCCAAGCATTAGGAATAGGGGAAAAAAAAAAAAACTAATCGAACCAAATCAATCCATAATTGAACCAAGCCAAACTGATAATATGATTTTTTTTAACAATTTAGTTTAAAATTTTTCAATCCGAATCAATCTGTAAATTTATATTTTATTTGAAAGGTGAACCAAACTAATTCGTAAAATCGAACCAAATCATTTTAGAAAAATATAATAATATTTTACTTATAAGTTGTAACTATAGATTTTGTATGATAATTGATTAAATGTTATATTTGTTAATATGATTTCATTTAATATTTATTATTTTGCAAATATTTATTAAAATCAACTTGTTTATTTTTAAATTTATTTTTTAGTCTCATGATATATTTTTGTTGATGATGAACTATTGTTTTTTAATAGTTTTTAATTTTATAAAATACGAAATTTATGTATTTAGTTATAAACTCTTATTATGTATTAATTATTTTCTGTATTTTATCAGTGGATCATTTTATTGATGACTTTTGTTGATAGATGATTTTTTATTTTGGTAAATTTATTGATAGATGATTGACTTGATAGTTCTATTAAAAATTAAAAATTATCACTTATTTATATTGGTTAGTGAATATATTTTATTGATGGATAACTAATTTTATAGAGGATTATAGATTAAAGTACAATATATTTATAAAGTATTTTATCATGGTTTATAATATAAACTTTATAAAGAGATATAAATATTTAAGTATCTACATAAATGTGAAAAAATTAGAATAAATAAAATTTTTATTTAAAATTTTGATTTAATCCATAATCCAATTAAATCAAATCAAATCGTTATTTAATGATTTAATAACATTTTTAATTTATAATTTGGGGTTAAAAAAAAATCAAGCTGTAAATTAGAATCTGATTTAGTTTTACAAGTAAAAAAAAAAAAAAAAACCGAACCAACCCTTTAACATAGTCTTAGATGCCATGAAAAGCTTTCGTTTTTTAACGAAATTTCAATTGCCAGTAATCCTCTACCTCTATTCCAATTTCACAAGCCTCTCCCATTCTTACCTATTCTCTCCCCTACACACACCATCTTCCTCCATGGCTTTCTCTCCACTTCTCGCCTCCTCAAGCTCCAAAACCTGGCTCCTTTATTCTTTAACATCAACTGGGTGTTCTTGCTTTTTAAGGTTGTTGAATATAACAATGAGGCTTTTGAAAGTGGCGACATGTAATTTGAACCAATGGGCAATGGATTTTGATTGTAATTTGAAAAACATTAAGGAATCCATCGAAAAATTCAAAGCAGCTGGTGCTGTTATTAGGCTTGGACCTGAACTTGAAGTTACTGGGTATGGTTGTGAAGACCATTTCTTGGAACTCGACACCATCACTCATGCGTAATTTTCCAATTTTCTATATTTAATTTATTTATCATCTTGTTTTGGATTCTGGGTCGTGTTTGGTTTGAGCAGTGAAGGGTTATAGTGATATATTCATCCAATAAATGAATTTGAATGGTGATACTAGAAGTAGAGATTTGCTAGTACGGGCTTCGGAGGAGTAATTCGATCATGTGGCGTGTTAGTAACATCGAAACCTTTGCCGCTATAAAGGCAATATTTTGAGAATTGACCCTCTTAGTTATGTGTAAAGTTTGAAACTTTATTGGTGCTATTCATTTTTGGCTGCTGGGTCGAGTTTTAATCAAGTAATGGAGAGTTGTATTCATATAGATATGTATGCATATATATGTATATATGTTTCTTGGCTGAATTAGTATGGTGATGGTAGTAGTGGAAGTTACTGATAATGGTTGTGAAGACCTTTTATAAATTTGCAACTTTGTTTGGATACTGTTTCATCATCTTGTTTTGGCTATTGGGTTGATTTTAAGTTAAATAATGAAGTGTTATATATTCATTTGTTGCTTACTTGGATTAGAATGGTAATTTTTATCCTTTGCTATTAATTTATCATCTTGTTTGAGGGGTTTGTTTGTTTGGTTTTTTCGCAGATAAACATTTTTTTTCTAACAAATTATTTATCAAAAATAGGTATAGATAAAAAAATGTTGGTAGTTCTCATCAAAAAATCAAATAGATCAAATATAGATAAAATATAGATACAAATCATATATATTTACATATATTATTTGAAAAGGATACAGATACAGATAAAAAGCAGACTATCCAAACAGACCCAGATTGTGATGAATGAATAAAAGGGTAAAAGCAAAGCTTCCGAATTTAAAAATTATCGAGTATAGTAGAATGTGATTGGCTGGAACATGCACGAGAGATTAAATAGGGTTGGACAAACTTTATCCCTAGTTTTGAGATGGGCCATGTTTATATTAAATAACGAAGGCAAGTTATTCAATTGTGATGAACTTGACAATAATACCATGTTATGTATGGTGGTGTTAAGTATGTTTCATCACCTCTTTTACAGTATAATAGTTCTGACTGCTCAGTTTGTACACCTTCATGTAGATTTTGATGATGGAAAATTTTATGCTCCTTCACAAAGAACTACTGCATCATCTCATTGTCACTTGCTTTTGAGTGAATGGTTTTGTCATTTTCCAAGTGAAATTGACATTCCAATGGTTAATGGGTGATTAGGCTATGGAAAACTCGTTAGAAAGAGGTGAAAAGCATGTTTTATCTAATTTATGTAACTCCAAAATTGAAGCGATTATTGTGTTTGATATTAACAATCCTCCTTCTGGCCTTATTCTCCCGGCATTAATATCTTCTCCCCCCTTCTTGTGTCTAAATTGAGCATTGCCCACTTAGTGAGATATACTACTTGTAAAGCATATCAAGTTTTTGTGGTTACCTTTCCCTCAGTATGAGAATTAGGTGATTGCAACTGAAAACGATGTTCTGTAAACATGACTTAATTTGAGAACTTGTTTTTGGAAGTAGTACTGCATGATCTTTTAATTGATGGATAGAATTTCCAGATAATATTTTGTTTTGGTTAAATAATTTCCAGATAATATTAAGACAAATAACTTTTCATATGCTGCTTTCCATTTCTCAAATTAGAAAAATGATGGTAACTTCATTTACACACAAGCTTTAGACTTATTTTAATATGCTATCGTCCATCTGATTCTTGTTCTTAACAATCTTCATTGATGGTTGGGTTGAAATTCTCACAAATGGGAATGTCTGACGGAAATTTTACTTGGTGATTGGACTGATGGGATATTATGCAGTATTGGCATGCCCATTATTAAAAGGATCTGAGTGGTACAATTGCCAAGTGCTTTGTATGAACAGAAAAATTATCATATTCTCAAAGATGTGGCTTGCAAATGATGGAAATTATAGGGAGCTTAGATGGTTTACTGCATGGAAGCAAAAGAACCAGCTTGAGGACTTCCAGCTCCCTAATGAAATTTCTGAAGCACTGTCACAGAAATCAGTCCCCTTTGGATATGGCTATATTCGATTTTTGGATATGTGAGTTACTGCTTGTTGTGATACCTCTTGTTCTAAGATTCAACTTAGCTTCTTCTCATCTCTTTTAGTTCTTGTGAAATGGAGTGATGAGATGAATTTTTATCTTGAAGATTATGAAATGCAGGACATACAGTGATTAGAGTGATTTCAAACACATTTTCCAAGTAAATAGATGACCAGGACAGAACTCATAGTAAAGTGATATTAGGTAGTCCCTTCTAATAACCAGCTCCATAATGCTGAATTTCTTTTGAATATTTTCTAGTGATGTTGCTGCAGAAGCTTGTGAAGAACTCCTCCTCTATACCTCCTCATGCAGAACTTGCATTGAACAGAGTAGAAGTTTTTATGAATGCAAGTGGGAGTCATCATCAACTTTGAAACTTGATGTCTGCCTTCGTGCTTTAATAGGTGCAACTTATTAATGTGGAGGAGTTTACATGTACAGTAATCAACAAGGATGTGATGGCAGCTGTCTATATTATGGTACATATTACAGACTCTAATACTGTGTGCTGGTGCCATTCTTCTTTTCCATGCATTTATTTCCCGTACACAGAATGCGGCTCCCCATTGGTTGTATGAATTATCTGTTGTCTCTTAATTCGGTTGTTCATGTGTTGTTGTCAATGGTGAGGTGGTTGCACAAGGCTCCCAATTTTCTTAAGAGATGTGGAAGTTGTGTTTGCACAAATCGATCTGGATGCGGTAGGTAGTTTTGCCTCTCTGTTATAGCTATATTGTGGAGTGCAAGCAATAGCTGGGCCTCTATATCTAGACATACCATAAATAAGAAAAATCCAGTCTTTGACTGGTATAAGTAGCATATGTTGGAGTACCGACTAGATATAAATCACTTCAATAATGTCATCTGAAGTTTGTTAGTGTTATTATAGAACATTGAAGGAAAATGTTCCTAAATCTTTTAGTCAATGTTTTGTAATAATGAATAGCAATGGAATGTCCAATTGAACTCAATAAAAATCTTTGTATGCTTGATGACAGGTTGCTGTTTTTAGAGGATCTGTTAGCAGCTTGCAAGAACAAGCAAGTGCCAAGATTTTGGTGTCATCTGTGGCTGCACCATACAACCTATTTCAACCTTTTAATCTTCAAATGTCCCTTTCAGGTCTGCGCATGGTGAGACCTCTGCACAGCCCCTAACTTTATCAGTTGAAATTTTTAGCGGATATCAATTATCCATCTACCATTCTGATATTTTTGCCATTCTCTGCATTTCCAAGTAGCTATCCTTTTTTTGCCAATCAACTTGAAGTAACTCTATCAAAGAAGAGGATCTGATGATGCTGTCTTCCCACATAACTGAACTGAGAAATTTAATGGCACAATGACTTCATGTCTGTTGTGGCACATTCTTTTACTTGTTGAATTTTGTATATTTGCTGCATTATAAAATTATCTCCACAAAGTATGTAATATCCAGGAATTTCAGTTTTTCCAATCCTAGAAACCCAACCCTTTTTCATGTTCCCCTCGTTTTGTAATGACAACCAAAACAAATAGGATGCTTATACTATTAGAATCAAGTTATAACACTTGACAAGAATCTTCTACATCATATTATGCTTTATCAAAGCAATGTTAAAGTCTATGATGTTGTTGTGCATGATGTCTTTATGGTGAATGCATGACATGTAATTTTATAGATTGAATATCATGTCCCTGAGGTATAAATAGCTTTTGGACCTGCTTGCTGGCTTTGGGACTATCTAAGGAGAAGTGGAGCATCTGAATTTCTGCTTCCCCTCTCTGGAGGATTGCTCATCCGTAGCTGCAATAGTTTGATGCCTGTGCCAACTTGTTGTAAAAGGTGAAATTCTAAAAAAGCTGGCATATTTTTCACACAGTTGTAGAAATGTATCATTATGGTTTTTGCTATGGTGGCTTCATTAGGTCTGGGAAGGTAATTTGCTTTAGGACCATTTGAATGTTCTCTTCCTTGTATAGATTTTTGCTGAAGTTGGTTATATTCTTTCCGTCAAAACTCTCTAAATTTTGGGATCAATGTCTCTGAAGGCTTCTTTGGTGGATGCAGAAATTGCAAATGGTGATGAACAAGTCAAATCTGATGCTGTACATATTGGACAGTACACCGATGGTCTCTTTCCAACCGATAGCAAAGAATTTGCAAAACACATATTTTACATTGTCTACATGGGATCTGAAAATAGGTATGTCTCGCAGTTATATGCTTGTCATCTGTAAATATCATTTAAAGAGTTGAATCTAGGGCTTTAGCTCATGTGATGTAAGCACTCTTCTCACAGAGGATTGCAATTCGATTCATAAGTCTATGTTTTAAACACTGTTTTAAGATGCTTCTCAGCTGAATAAGTTTCTGCTTTTTAAGGTTCTTGTTTATGATTTCAGCTCTTACTCTAGTGTAAAAATTGGTATGGTTTTACATGCATTTGAAGGGCAAAGGACTATAAAAGAAAAACAGAATATGTCTATAGCATTTCTTATTTCAATCATAATATTAATTGATTCGATTAACAGGGTCTATTAAATTTCAGCTCCAAGGCCACTAGATCACGGGCAAAGTTGCTAGCTAATGAAACTGGCTCATGGCACCTTGATGTTCATATAATGGTGTTGTATCTGCACTGCTTTCACTGTTCGAGAAGCTTATCGGAAAGCAACCACATTATAAGGTAAGCAAGAATAGAGATTCATTATCTTGCGTTATGTATGGAAGTGTCTGTGTGTATCCTTAAAATTAGTAAACCATCGCCTTGCTCTATACTTCTTACATCTTTTATGGAATTACTTATCATGTCATCAATTCTTTGGCGTTTGAGCCATAACCTTGGTTCAGTTTTATCAAGTGTATCTGATTTCTTGATGATATCTTGACATGCTTCTTGCTTTTGTCATTTGATTACTCTTGGCATCTGCTTAGATGTTTTGCAAAAGCACCACATCACTTGTTATTAATACATTCTAACTTTTTGTGTTTTTTCCCCTTCTCTAGATAAATTGTCAGTCAGAGTTTAGATATCATGCTGGTTGCTAGAAAACTTCAAAATATTTACATTTTGTGACACTCCCCTTTGGCAACTTTTCTTTATAAATGCACTAGATAGTCCTTTTCCCCTCTAACATAGTAAAATTATAGGAATTTTAAAACGTGTTAGCTTTTCGATCACTTCATAAATGTACAAGTTTCTTGCATTTACTTCATAGAGTTTAACTGCTTGCCATGGTGTTACAGGTTGATGGGGGCTCAAATATTGAGAATCTGGGATTGCAAAATATTCAAGCTAGAATAAGAATGGTGCTGGCTTTTATGCTAGCATCTCTTTTGCCTTGGGTCCACAATTAAATCATGATTTTATCTTGTTTTGGGTAGCTCCAATGTAGATGAAGCATTGTGAGGTTATCTAAAAAAGGTATGTGCATGTATCTCCTAGATGCATCCCTGGATGACGACAGCATGTGTTCATGTCAATTCTCTTGTCATGGTTGCATCATTAGGATTTTTTATGCCAATACTCTTCATGGCCTGAGATTCTTAATGTAATTTTTAACTATCACTGCTACCCTTCTTGCAGTATGATTGTAGCTCAGCAGATATCAATCCAATCGGAAGTATAAGCAAGCAGGAACTTGGTGCATTTCTGCTGTGGGCTGCCAAACATCTTGGTTATGCATCCTTGGTAGAGATTGAAGCAGCTGCCCCTACTGCTTATACGTTCCAATTACAGCCAGGTTTTATTTAGCTTGATCACCTGAATCTTAGTTTTGGATTCTGTTTCCCAGATCTGTATCGGTGGGAAGGTCAACTTTGCAGGTCATGTTTATGTTATACATGACACAATCTTTCATGACTTTTTAGGCTTTTCAATGTATTATATGATGGGATTCTTTTTATCTTATGTTTCTGAAATTGTTTTGCCTATATAGAGTTAAAAAGGAAAAAAATGGATGAAGATAATGCTAGTTTAACAGAGTCTTCCTTGTGATCCAGCTAGATGAGGTTGATATGGGCATGAAAATGAAGAACTTTCAGTCTTTGGAAGATTACGGAAAACATTCCGATCTGGACCAGTGACCATGTTCAAGTTTGTCAATAGAACTTCTCATTTTTACCTATATGGGTTCATTGATCTTAATCAAAATTTAGTTGTGGGATCGGGTTTGCTTCCATTTGTTTACAAGACGTGGGTGGTCCTCTGGATCATAGAGCTGTTGGTGGGGGGCCGGTCCAACATAATGGACAGGACAGTTTTCAGCAATGGCCTCATGCTGGGCTGTGGAAAATTCTGGCTTTGATTTGCATGCTTGGAATTTTTTTAAAAGTGATGAAACTTCTTCCTTTGAACCAATATCCAACAATGATAATTGCTGCAAAGCCGCCTATTCATGAGACTGAACTTTGTCAGATTTTAGTATCCATTTATATCATTTTTGCTAGAATATGCTTGTATGGCCTCAAATTGGACTTTGTCGGTGGACCTCTCAATCTTGTCCTGTGCAAATTGCATGATGCTGCTCTTTTCTGACCCATTTATTCAGTCTATGTGGGTTTTGTTACAGAATCTCTGTTACAGATGGGAGAACCAAATTGACACCAGCAGAGGTGGCTGAGAAAGTAAAGTATCTCTTTATGGACTATTCCATCAACTGACATAAAACTAGAGCCGCAACCGAGCCGAGTTCAGCTTTTAAGGCTCAGGCTCAGCTTGTTTAAAATTTAGCATGCTTGAACTTGAGCTTGAGCTTGAGCTGAGCTTTCTATCGAGCTTGAAATTGAGGCCATAAATGAGCCGAGCTTTGCTAATTTTTTATCGAGCCTAACGGCTTTTTTATCGAGCTTAAAATTTAAGTTCATGTTCAACTCATTTAGATAACCAAATCTAAAATATAATATATAAGTGTTACTATAATATATATATATATTAATTATACAATAAAAATTATTTTTTATTGTTTTTATTATGTAGATAATATATCATGCATATAAAAATTCTCAAATCTGCTAACGAGCTTATTAACAAGTATGCTAACCAGTCTAGTTGCGAGCCTGTTCATAAGCTGGCTTTGGATCTTAAATTAAAGCTCGAGCTTGGTTCATTTAGATAAACGGGCTTTATTTTGGGCTCGGGTTTGGCTCATTTACTAGTTGAGCTCAAGCTAAGCCGAGTCTGAAGCAAGCCAAACTCGAGTAGTTTACGAGTAACTCAGCTTGTTTGCAATCCTACATAAAACAACCTTACTGACATCTTCTTATCATGCTAAGGTATGTCAACTTTGAGGATGAAATTTGCAGATGCTATTAGCTTTAAGTTTTACAAGTATATGTATATATTCAGATTAGAAGAGCTAAATTTTATTTCTTGCAGAGTTATTCACCAGAGTATAATAGGTTTGATCTTCGCCAATTCCTCTACAATGCAAGATGGTCATACCAATTCCGCAAAATTGATGAACTTGTCAAAGTCTTAAACGGTGACCAGATTGCCATTAGAGAAACAAAAGACCAAGGTAAAGATGGAGCCATTGCAGATTTTGGCACAGGAATGGGAGTAGTGGCAGTTGGCTCGGGGGATCCAAAAGCCGGTATTTGATCCTCAGCAGAACAGATGTGCAGCTGTTTGGCCTGCTTTTGGGTGCGAATGCCAGACATAGCCCTGTTAACAAATAGGAAATACACAACTCATCACAATTATCTATTATCTGTTCGCTTGCCGCCATAAATTGCTGGCCAATCCTTGTCTATGGTATGTATATAAGTATATGGTATAAATGGTAGCCTTAAGGAAGAAACGTCCGTGAACATTCTTTGATTAGTTTCATGTAGTGAATGTACCACTAACTCCATTATACGCTCGCATCGATTTAATGCAAGGAACCAACCGTGTGGAGCTGGAAGTGGGAAAATTGTTTTCCTAGATGCTGAATTTCTTTAAGGGTAGATGTTTCGAATTGAAGAGCCATGCCGGCCAGGATCGCTGCTGGTGTTGGATGCTCTTTGTAATAGGACTTTGCTTTCAGAGGAAGCATAATTACCTTTAGAAATTTGTCAAGAGAAATTCACAGATGTCGCAAGTTTCACCTTGCTTACACTTCGGGAAATTCACGTGATTGGCGTGTTTAAACCTGCGAGCAAACTTGTTAGATTATAAGCACATTCGTGGGTGCGAATGATGACGCGGCTAAATCTGCCCAAACGATCAATATTATAAGTGTAAACAATCACGACCGCAAATCAAAGCGCAGTTGAAACTGGGCAGAGTACAGTTTGCGAACATGCATTAGGATTGCCCAATCGCGGGTGCGGTTCAGAATGCGATATCAATCGCGGGTACAATCGTGGTCAATTTTATCTGGTAGATTGGATACATGAAAAACATCTATTAGGCACAGATTGAATTATAGGAACATTCCGTGGGTGCAATTTGTGTTGGGAATATACCGGCGTAGCGGAAATAATAATCACAGGCGGATAACTGATAAATAAAGTACTAGCAAAGCAACTAAAATAAATAATATGGCATCAGAAATTTAACTGGTTCACCCTTTAAATAGCTACGTCCACGGATCAAACTCCAAAAAATTCTTCTAACTATAAACAATAGTAGGCTTACAAGAGAGATACATACAAATAAATTGAGATAAATCTAAAATAGTGGCTCACAAGTGTTTCCAAAACCCCAAAATATCCTCACTATTTGTATCACTCACTATAAATTATACTCTCTCTAGACAAATTTTCTTCAAAAGCAAACTTTTTGCTTTGGCAACAAAGACATACACACACAATTTACGCTGGAGAGATTGATTGCAAATGGAAGCACACTTGGGAGGTGGTCCATGCATTGGTTATTTATAGGCAAGATTTTCTTGCCTTAACGTTTCCCAAAGTCGGTTTATATTCCGACTGGAAATTTCCTGAAGCTAGCTGGCTGGAAATTCTTCAAAGAAAAATAGCTTTGCTCCTTTAAAATCTGGCTGGCATTTCGCGAAATCGGTTTTAACCGATTATGATTTTCTTGGCAACAAAGCAATGGTTATCAAGCTCCTGGTCAAAGTCGGTTTGAATTCCGACTGGAATTCACGAGAATTCTTCAAGAATTCTCTGCTTCATGGCTGCTTTACTAGCCAACTTGGCTATTCATTTTTTTTTTTAATATAATAATAATAATCCATATAGGAGGGATACACAACAATTCTCCCCCTCCCGACTATATGGAGAGTCCACCAATCCAGCTGCTAATCGACAGTATTCAAATTGTCTCTTGGAAGAACCTTGTCAACATATCTGATCCATTTTCATCAGTATGGATCTTTTCAAGCTAATAGCTTCTTCTCCAATACATCCCTAATCCAGTGATATCTCACATCAATATGTTTTGATCTAGAATGAAAGGAGGAATTCTTCCCAAGGTGAATTGCACTTTGACTGTCACAAAATAGCTCATATTTCTCTTGGTGAAAACCAAGTTCATTTAAGAACTTTTTCATCCATAGCAACTCTTTGCAAGCTTCGGTTGCTGCAATAAACTAAACTGCTTCAGTTGTTGAGAGTGCAACACATTTCTGTAATCTGGACTGCCATGACACAGCTCCCCTGCAAATGAAATCAAGTATCCTGATGTAGACTTTCTTGAGTCAACATCGCCAGCCATATCTGCATCTGTGTAGCCCACCAACACAGGTTTTTCATCTCCAAAACACAAGCACATTTTGGAGGTACCACGTAGATATCTAAATATCCATTTCACTGCAGCCCAGTGTTCCTTTCCAGGATTTGAAAGGAACCGGCTCACTACTCCAACTGAGTGAGCAATATCTGGCCGTGTACATACCATAGCATACATCAAACTTCCAACTGCTGAAGCATATGGAACCCTGTCCATCTCCTCCTTCTCTTTCTCAGTAGAAGGGCACTGTTTGGAACTCAATCTAAAGTGATTAGCAAGAGGACAACTAACCGCTTTAGCTTTGTCCATATTGAACCTTTGAAGTACTTTCTCAATGTACTTCTCTTGAGACAACCATAATTTCTTGGCATCCCTATCTCTTGTTATCCTCATGCCAAGAATTTGTGTTGCTGGCCCTAAGTCTTTCATAGCAAAGACTTACTCAACTGCTTCTTCAGGTTGTTAATCCTGGAAATATTCTGGCCAACAACTAACATATCATCCACATAGAGCAATAGAATAATAAAATCATCATCAGAGAATTTCTGCACAAAAACACAGTGATCTGAAGTAGTCTTCTTGTAGCCTTGCTCCCCCATAACCGACTCAAACTTCTTATACCACTGTCTTGGTGCCTGTTTCAAGCCATACAAGCTTTTCTTCAACTTGCAAACATAATCCTCTTTTCCTTTTACTACAAAACCCTCTGGCTGCTCCATGTATATCTCTTCCTCCAAATCACCATGAAGGAAGGCAGTCTTCACATCCATCTGCTCGACCTCCAGGTCAAGACTTGCTGCTAACCCTAGCACTGTTCGAATGGATGTCATTTTCACTACTGGTGAAAATATCTCATCAAAGTCAATCCTTTCCTTTGGCTAAATCCTTACAACTAATCTGGCTTTGAATCGTGGTTGAGAACTGTGTTCATCATGCTTTATCTTGAACACCCACTTGTTTTTCAAAGCCCTCTTACCTTTTGGTAACTTCACCAGCTCAAAAGTTTCATTCTTATGCAAGGATTTCATTTCATCTTGCATAGCCTCAATCCACTTCCTTTTGTGTTCATCATCCATTGCTTCGCAAAGTCTTCTGGTTCTCCCCCGTCAGTCAGTAACACATACTGATTTGTAGGATATCTAGTAGAAGGTTGTCTAACTCTAGTAGATCTCCTCAATTCTGGAGAACCCATTGGAGCTGGTGGTTGATCATGAACACCATCATCATCATCAGAATCATCTGATGGAAACCCAATGGGAGCATCTGTATCACCTGTCTCAGGCTGGTCATTCTGTATTTCATCTCCAACCTCTCTTGGCACCATTGTTGGAGGTATCATTTCTAGGTCTGTTGTACTGCTGCTAGACCTGGAAGCATCTTTATGAGCCTTCTCTATATCCTTAATGGTCTCATTTCAATGAACACCGCATCACGGCTTCTCATAAGCTTCTTCTGAACTGGATCATAAAACCTATAGCCAAACTGATCTTGACCATAGCCAATAAACACACATTGTCTTGTCTTGACATCAAGTTTCGACCTCTCATCTTTTGGAATATGCACAAAGGCTTTACAACCAAACACACGCAAATGATCATAAGAAACATCCTTTCCTGACCATACTCTTTCAGGAGTATCAAACTGTAGAGGAACACATGGTGAAAGGTTCAATACATGAACTGCTGTCAATATGGCTTCACCCCAAAACGCATTTGGCAACTTTGCATGTGAGAGTAGGCATCTAACTCTCTCCATCAAAGTCCTATTCATCCTCTCAGCCAAGCCATTTAACTGCGGTGTCTTTGGAGGTGTTGTTTGATGTCGAATACCATGCTCATTACAGTAAGCATGAAATGGTCCAGTGTACTCTCCACCATTGTCTGTTCGAATGCACTTCAACTTCTTGCCGGTTTGCCTCTCAACTAGAGACAAAAATTGCTTGAAGGCATCCAATACCTGATCTTTAGACTTCAAAAGGTACACCCACATCTTTCTAGAATGATCATCAATGAAAGTCACAAAATACTGAGCACCACCAAGTGACTTTGTCATTGGCCCACATAAGTCTGAGTGTACTAAATCTAGTACATTCTTCATTCTAGAAGGAAGGGAACTTTGAAAGCAACCCTGTTTTGCTTTCCTGCCAGACAATCAGCACACTTCTTCAAATGAACTTGATCCAATCCAGGTAACACATTCTTTCTAGCCAAACGAGTCATACTTTTCTCACTCAAATGACCTAGACGTTTATGCCATAACTCAACTGTATTATCATTCTCCACTGCATTCACTGCATCTTGGGAGAGCTTTGCTTTCATAAAATACAGTTTAAAGAATTGCTTCCCTCTAGCTACTACCAAAGAACCTTTGGTAAGTTTCCATTTTCCATCATAGAAGGTATTGCAGAAACCTTCAACATCCAACCTACTAGTAGAAATCAGATTCAAACGCATATCTGGAATATGCCTTACATCCTTTAGGATTAATCGTGTACCATTCTCTGTCTCCAAATACACATCTCCTTTACCTGCAATTTTTGAAAAATTCTCATTTCCCATTCTCAAAACACCAAAATTGCCTGGTGTGTAAGATGAGAAGAATTCTCTTCGAGATGTAGCATGAATGGTAGCTCCACTATCGATCACCCAGCTTGTCTCATGGACCGCAAGATTTACCATATCATCATCATCATAGACAAGGTTAAACTCCTCGACAACATTCCCTTGATCATCATCACTGCTGTCATCTTTCCTTTGTTCTTTACCTTTGTTCTTCTTTTGATCTTGCTTAAACTTCCGGCAAAACTTCTTTATATGACCCTTTTTCTTGCAGTAATGGCACTCAACATTGGCATATTTATTTGACTTTCCTCTACTCTTGTCCTTTGATCTTGGACCTCAGACTGACTCCTTCCCCTGGATTCTGCAACAAAGACTTCTTCCTTTGATGAAGAAGACCCTTGTGTTCTTCGTCTCATTTCTTCATTCAAGACTCCACGTTTAACAAATTCCATATTTACTATACCGTTTGGTGCAGAATTTGTAAGTGAAATCTTTAAAGTCTCCCAGGACTCTGGTAAGGATGCTAGAATTAAGAGAGCGAGTACTTCATTGTCAAAATTATACCATTCTTGACAATTGCTCCACAATCCCTTGAAATCATTCAAGTGATCTGCCATTGACGTACTTCCCGATACTTCATCTGGAGCAACTTTGTCAAGTAAAACAATTTGTTGTTGCCGGTTTTAGAAGCATACAACTCCTCTAATTTGTTCCATAGAGTTCTTGCATGAGTCTCATTACAAATGTGATTATACACATTGTCTTCGACAAATTGTCGAATAAATCCACATACTTGCTCATGCTCAAACTCCCCATTCCTCGTCTGTCTTGTCCTCGGGTTTAGTAGTACCAAACACCGGCAAATGCATCTTTGTCACGAACAAGAGGTCCTTCATCTTACTTCTCCATATGTGATAATTTGTGCCATTTAAATTTATCATTTTGCTCGTCCTCGCCTCCATGATTTAAATGAATGAATAATAATCTAACTTATTAGTGGCAACCACAGAGCATACCACAGAGCATACGATAAGTAGATATATTCACTCAAACCTTGCTCTGATACCAGTTGTTGGGAATATACCGGCGTAGCAGAAATAATAATCACGAGGTGGATAACTGATAAATAAAGTACTAGCAAAGCAACTAAAATAAATAATATGGCACCAGAAATTTAACGTGGTTCACCCTTTAAATAGGCTACGTCCACGGGATCAACTCCGAAAATTTCTTCTACTATAACAATAGTAGGCTTACAAGAGAGATACAATACAAATAATGAGATAAATCTAAAATAGTGGCTCACAAGTGTTTCCCAAATACCCCAAAAATATCCTCACTATTTTATCACTCACTATAAATTATATCTCTCTCTAGACAAATTTTCTTCAAAGCAGAACTTTTTGCTTTGGCACACAAAGGACATACACACACAATTTACGCTGGGAGAGATTGATTTGCAAATGGAGCACACATTGGGAGGTGTCCATGCATTGGTTATTTATAGGCAAGATTTTCTTGCCTTACGTTTCCCAAAGTCGGTTTATATTCCGACTGAAATTTCCTGAAGCTAGCTGGCTGGAAATTCTTCAAAGAAAAATAGCTTTGCTCCTTTAAAATCTGGCTGGCATTTCGGCGAAATCGGTTTTAAACCGATTGATTTTCTTGGCAACAAAGCAATGGTTATCAAGCTCCTGGTCAAATCGGTTTGAATTCTGACTGGAATTCACGAGAATTCTTCAAGAATTCTCTGGCTTCATGGGCTGCTTTACGTAGCCAACTTGGCTATTCCATTTTTTTTTTAATAATAATAATAATAATCCATATAGGAGGGATACACAACAATTTGTCCCAACATTCAACAATCACGAAAATTTCATTCGAAACTTTCATTAACTCATTCAATTAAGTTCAAAACATCATCAAAGTCATTCATAATCAGCTCAAATCATCCCAAAAACATAACAACAATAACCTAGTCCTTAAAAATATTTACAACCCAAATTTCAAAAATAATAAAAACAAACTAATCCAAAAGAAAAACAAAACAAAGGTCTTTGATATGAGAGTCATCATCAATCCTTCAATTCTTTACTTGGTCCCTAGGGTTAGCTTCAGTGTTTCTTGGCAAGCTTTCTAGTCTTTCCAATAGAAGCTTTGGAAATTTGGCTCAATTGTATTTTTAAATTGTGGATGATAGTAGAATGATTTCTCAATATTATGTCAATTCCTAACTGTCTAGCCTTGGAAGCATTAATGAATTGTCGGATTAGCTCCTCCAAAGTACTTTGCTTCCCATAAGACACATTTGATCATAGACCCTAGATTTGTGGCTTTTGAAAACGAGGTGGAGGAAACTTGGGATTTTGGAAATTGTTGTTGTTGCTCCACCTAAAGTTTGGGTGGTTCTTCCAACCAGTGTTGTAAGTGTTACTAAATGTAACAACGTCTAATTCAAATACACCGGTAGGCCTCTCTTTCTTAGCTTGGGTAGATGACCATTGATAGTAGTTGTTAGACATATCCTCAAATAACTATAAACACTCCTCATGTGACTTATTGTTTAGACTCCCCCTCTACTGCAACGTCTATCGGTTGTCTGGTTTCATAATTTAAATCATTATAAAAAGTTTAGACTTAGGTCCATTCAGTCAAACCAAGGTGAGGACACTTGCTTAGTAATTCCTTCCACCTCTCATACACCTCATACAAAGTCTCAGAGTCAAGTTGGTGGAATAAAGTAATATTAAACCTAAGCTTGGTAGCCCTAAAGGCTGGGAAGTATTTCCTAGTAAACTATTTGGTCGTTTGTTGCCATGTTGTGATAAATCGCCTAGTAAAACTATTCAACCACTTTCTAGCATTATTCCTGAGAATGGGAATAACCAACGATGGATGACACCATCAGCTCCATTTATCTTGAAGGTATCACATATTTCTAGGAACTATTAGAGGTTGGTGTTTGGATCCTCATCTTCTAACCCATTAAATTAGACATAATGTTGTAACATTTGCTCTTATTACGTTGTTATTATTCCCATAAGTACCTCCCAATTCATTGTATTCCTCTCCTTCAAATTCACTTGTTCATTTCTATTACCAATATCTTCACTAAAAAGTTTCTTCTCTTCTAGAGCTAAACATTTGGAAATCAATCTTGTCCTTTAGGGTTCTAGATTAAAGGGAAACAAACTAGATGAATGACTTTTAGTCATAAACTTAAAGAATTTTATGCAAAGTAAAATAGTCTAATTCTCAATACATGATAATTTAATATATACAATTTGATTTAATTAAATTATGAAGTTTTATTGAGTGTTTGATTGATAAGAATATCATATGTTTGCTTGAAATATGGAAATTGTGATAAATAGTTAGTTAATAAAATATGGAGTATTGCTATAAGTTAGTAATAGTAGTGTATAGTATATATATGTTCTACTTGTTTGAAATATGAAAATTTTGTGAATATATCTTAGTTGACAAATTAAACATGTTAGAGTATAATGTGTTAGTGAGTTTTGATAATTATGTTGATTGTTGGTTTTAATGCATGTAAAGCTTAAGTTATTAAAACAAACTTAAACCAAAACAAAACCCAAATGTAACATGGAAGATTTTGAACCTTAAACCAAGCCTAACTCATCAATTAAAACCCAAGCCCATGCTTTTTTTTCTCTCCCATAGTAGTTGCCTTCAAAGTCAACATAATAAGGATAATATAAACTCTTTTTGTCAAAAATATCAAAGCCAAAACAAACCCTAACAGACCCTAAAATTTGTTAGATTTTCTAAGTAAAATTCTTCAACTTTTTTGATAAAATTTCCTTGCTCAAATCACCAAAAATTCTCTTCTACTCATCATCTACAAGTTAAGGTAAGTTTATATGTCATTTGTGATGATTTATTTTCCTTTTTGGTCCATGAATTTTTGTTAAAAATTAGTCTCTTGGTAGATTATAGTAGTATTGGTGTGGTGAGTTGTTTAAGAGAGCTTTTGAATGCTTGAAGTTATAGTAAATAAGTTGTTATAAGCTTTAAAGTTATTTTGAGTTGAAGTGTTGGAGTTGGATGAGTGGTGTTATGTGTAGGAGTTATTTTGAGTATGCTTGAGTTGGTGAAAGTTGGAAAGGAAGGAGTTAATTCATGTTAATTGATGTTTGAGAATTGTTTGATGTTGAGAAGTGAGGTTTACACTTGTTTTTTGTTGTTAAATGGTTGAAACATGTTTTATGATGTTTGTATAAGGTTGGAGTAGTGAAAAGTGTGTAAAATTTGAGTTTGAAACAGGGAAAGTTAAAAAAGTTTCAAACACCTTGTCAAACGGTCCATTTGGAGGGGTGTTGGGAGAGTTTATGGTCTAAACGACCTGCGGGAAGGGGTGTTACGCTTACTGATTTTTTGTTGAGTTTGCCTGCACTTTTACACTGCCGGCTTAGAATGTACACCGTCGGCCTTCTCCTTCTACACCGCTTGCATTGAGCTGGCGTACATTCAAATTAAAAAAAAAATATTTTTGTTTGAAATACTTTTATTACTTTATATGTTGTTGCTTAATTTTTTCTTAATTTGTGATTAATTAAAAAGCTTATATAAACAATTGTGAGTATTAATACTAAGTTATGTTATTATATGAGTTGATTTGAGATTAATGAATGTCAAATATTTAGAAACTAATTAATATTATATTCAATTGAGAAATAATGATATTTGATATAAATATTTGTTTGAAATGTGATATATATATATATATATATTGTGTGAGTGATTATGAATTGGAATATAATTGTGAATTAACCATGCTTTATGTGGAATGCTTTCTTTAATAGATTCTTGTACTTGACTGAGTTCGAATACCAGACTTTTGCTTGATAAATATAGTTATCAAGATATGCAGTAATGATTGTTGATTAAAGCTTAGATATTTCTAAACTAACTCTAATCAAAGAGGAATTAAAAATTGTTTGAATTGATTGTGCTTATCGCCGTTGAATCTGTTCGGGGAGTGGCAACCTTGTTAACGAGGTTAACATGGTAGTTTAGGTGCTTTGGCTACTTAGTCATGATGCAATGGCCTTTCTTAGTGGCTCGGCAGGTAATTGATAGGAAGCGTTGTATCGTTGTAACATTTACTTTTCTTAAAAGGATATAACATGATTTAGTTCCTGTTTATAGGGACGATTGAACTAGGTGATATTGGGTCTGTTTGTTTTGACTTTTTTTCCGGCAGATACAGACACTTTTTCAAACTTTTTTCTAATAAATTATTTATCAAGAAATAGATATAGATAAAAAAAAGTTGACAGTTCTCATCAAAAGATCAAATAGAACAAATATAGATAAAACTTAGATGCAAATCGGATATATCTACACATATCATTTTAAAAGAGATACAGATACAGATGAAAAACAGACAATCCAAACAGACCCATTATTGATTAAGTTAGGTAAAGTTGATAGCAGCTATAAACCCCAAATGAAATTACTTTTTTTTTTTTTTATGATGATATAACAAAGATATAAGTATTCGTGCTATTTATATCAATCTCTGAGCAGCTGCAGTTATTCAGGACCCTCGAATTCCCGATGATTGAATTCGAAGTTTGAATACTCCAGTGTTGTATTGTTGACTTAATTAAAAAGAAATAATTATTATGATTTGCCTTACATTAGTTCAAGAGTGTGCGCCACATCGTATTTATTTATATTACTATGTATTAGGTCTCTGACTCACTTTCTCTCTTTCAGGTATTGAAGATGACGATTTTTATGATTTCTTGGGCTATGGGACGGACTTTGAGGACTTTTTGGATGAGTGTGATGACTAGGACTCCTGGACTGACCTTGTTGTTTTCATGGCAAAAAAGACCAACTCAAAGTTTGTTGTGTTTAAAAGTGTAATAGTATAGACGTGGCTCGTTTATAAACCTAAGTTGTAATATTAAATATTTACTTTTCCTTATATGGTATATAATATATGGTTTATTAACTCTGGGATACCAAGTTATAGATATCCATATGTTGTTATATTAATGTATGTTATATTAATATATCTACTCCTTGATTAGTAGTTTTGGTTAAAGCTATGTATTTAAACAGGTTAAACATGCAATTCACATAAACACTCATTTTCTGGGCAACCTTACGTGTAATATATCCGTATATTATACGTGGTTGGGGACTTGACATGTCATATTCTAGTATAGTACATGCCGGTCTTTACATAAAGAATTAGTACTATACAACTATGATATAACTAAAAACAGAACAATAAGCTATATTACATAAAATATAAAGTTAGTGACTTGAATAATAGACTAAAGCTTTCAAATAGTGTTATATTAAAGTTCATAAAAAATGAATTCAATGGCGATCATTGGCAACAGCGTCATAAAACTTGTTTGGGTTTCAAAACATGAAGTTGTTTGAAAAATTTATAAAAGGCTAATGGTTTGGTTCAAGTTTGCTCACTACTGTTATAAGCAAGCGCCTCCATTGAAGTAGCATAGAAACATTAGGTCATATTTCAAGAGATCGTTAGCATTTACTGTACTCACTCTTGTCTATTATCTAGCCTAGGAAAACTCAGGGATTCATGATGTAGAAGGAATTCATAAGCTAACCAAGATATTTACAACTCTAAGTTACTATATATATGCTTCCAAGTCAATCCAATAAAGATAAATTTTAAAAAATGTAAGGAATAACTTAGATCTTACTTCACCAAATCCTTATCACATGATTTTTCAGAAAACAAACTCCGTAAGTTCTTGTTCAATATACTTGTACTATCATATTCATGAAAATATGTTAATATCTCTCTCGAGTGTCATTAACGTTTAAATCTAAATCAAACCACTAGAATCTTTTCCTAGCTATTAGCAACCTAGATTTGTATTAAGTGCAAGAATCCTTTGATTAAAGACCATGTTTCATGAATATTTAATCAAGTAATAGAAGGATTTCACCATTCTAGTTCTAGATGTTATGAGGAATCCTCATTAATAGCTTAAATCTATTCAAAAGAATGATTTCTCAATTTATTTAGCTAAAATCCAACATAAGTTCACATGATGTCCACACACAAACCCAAGAATATGCAGCTGAAGTTATTGGTTACAAGTACTCAACAATTCTGCACAACATAAATCACATAAATTAGGTCTTAGTTTCACAAAATCTAAACTAAAACAAGTTATTTTTCATGATATTTATCAATGCAAGTACAAAATCAAAGAAAGGGTACACGAATCCTTTCACAATGAACTCGAAATCAGCTCTAGAACCAACCCAAAAAGCTTGAATCCTAGCAAAGTAGAGTTTATTTCACTAGAATTCTCACTACCTCTGTAAGTAATTTTTTCGATGCTAGGAAAGAGAAAAATTGTTCACCGACTACATATTATATGTGTTTGAACACATTTTTCTTGTTTCAAATTTGAGATACCAGATCTTCCTCCAGCACGAGCAATGGGCTTTGCAATTTTCATGAACAAATGTCAAAAAAGGCGTGTTAAGAAATAGAAAGAATCGTTGATTTAAAAGTCATATATGCGAGCATGTAGTTAAAATGGTATAAAGTTACTTCAATTTTGACCAAGGCATGGCTCTATATTCCATTTGTCATGCATGTTCATGGACAAAGCTGAAAATTGCCTCGTGCCAAGTTGATACATATTTTGACGATATGTAGTGTTAGCGGCTGGCAGGAGAACATTATGGGTTGGAATTTGGACAATTGTTGCTGGTACATCGAACATTTTTTTTCTTTTTGACAATATTAATTAGAATTATCGCCATGAAAACTTAATTTTATTATTTAATATCAGGGGAGGTTCATATAAGCATTTTATATTCGATTTCATACGGTTTGTACAAGAATTTTAAATCCAACTACTTTCATAAAAATATTTAACTACTCTAATAATTCATGGTAGCGAGGTCCATATGAGCATTCCGAATGCGATATCCCTTAATTTGCATAAGTAATGCAAATCCAGTCAGCATGTATACATTTCTTTAAATATGAATTTATTAATGCAAATCCAATCACCATGCATACCTTTCTTTAAACATGAATACATATTTACTCGTCAGTAAGTGAATTTTAGCAAAGTATGTAAATAGATATTTGAATTTTTAAAATTGATCTGTTTTGTATCTAAATCTTGAAATTGATCAGTTCAATACCTAAAAAACTTTAAAATTAATGAATTTAGTACCTAAAAGAATTTGATGAAGTTATCATTGGTATACACGAAAAATCCTTTCGATTATTAAATTAATTAATTTTAAAATTTAAATATCTAATTATATATTTTATTAAAATTTAAATATAATTCGCAGCATTAACATGTGAATAAAAACATAGAAAAAGTCTTTGTGAATTTATGAAATCTCGAACTTCTTCTAACATCACTTTCACTATGACAATTGTCAACTTGACTTGTCGGTTCGACGATAAATAGGTCGTTTGTATAACTTTGGAAAGAAGGCATGATTATCGAGAAATACCGTCTTATAAAGCAATTGAAACTCTTTCTCTTTTCTTCCTTTTTTTCTCTTTTGGTTCAAAAAGCACTGTCCATGTTAGAAAAAGTGGACAATCATGGATAGATATGATATCATCACACAAACAATATCACTGTATATATACCTGTAACACGTGCTTTGAGCAAAGGATGAATTTTTCCATGGAAATTGTTTTTGCTTTGTCTCCTGACATCAGCAAATGCAATCAATTATACATCAACAAAACACGACCCCCCGCCGGCGGTCTCGTCGTACAGTCATGGAGGTTATCGTTTTCTCACAGAAACTTAACGTGTTAAAAACAGCAGGTTTACAAAAATAAAAATATAAATTTTTTTTATAAAAATATAAATAGTTTAAATTAGTGATAATAATTTATAAATAATAATTTTGTTATTAGAATAACAAAAAAAAAAATGATAAGAATAATAATATTAAAAAATTTACCTCCGACCACATAATTTTACGTCCGTCCTATCTCCCGGTTCAACTTAAATTTTATTATTCTAGATTGTTAGGGTTTGGAATATGCCTTCAATAGAGAGAAATCCAATGGGCTTTATGAATGATAACATAAATGGGCTTTTAATACCGTCTATAACAAAAAACCTTAAGATAATAGGTTAATGAGTCTTTTCTCTTATAAACTTTTCATATAAGTCTCATATTTTCAATGTAGGATTCTCACACTTGCACCCTAACAATCTCCCCCTCAAGTGTGAGTCTCCACAATGAGGTAGGCCATACGTCCCCTTAATAAGAGCTTGTCAAACTGACTCAACTTAACCCGTTTTGTGAGTGATTCCACCTACTCACCATGGGTTTTATAGACGAGTCATACTACAAAGCTCTTCTTTCCACATGGTGAGCCAACCATAGGAGATTCCTAGCTGAACCATCGGCTCTGATACAAATTGTCAGGGTCTGGAGTATGCCTTCAATGGGGAGAAGTCTAATGAGTTTTGTGAAGGATAACACAAATTGGTTTTTGACACCATCTATAACCCAAAACCTTAAGGTAATGGGTTAATGAATATTCCCTCTTATAAACTCTTCACACAAGTCCCATATTTGCCATGTGGGATTCTCACACTTGCACCCTAATATAGATACTTCTTATTTTTTTATTTAATTATTTTTTTCTTAAAAAACCTATCATAACTTTAATCTATATTTTAGGTGATGTTTTCATGTCCATATAATATAATTTATATGGGAATGTCATAACGTTTGGACATAAGTTTATTTGACAACACGACATTTTGAGTGGCTAAAACAAAATCACAATGTTTAGATAAATAGGACAATTGAGATCATTATTGACATGTGTTAACAAAAGAAATATTTGATTAAAGCTTCCAATTTACAACTTTAATGCAACAAAAATAGGATTTGAATTTGATTTTGGCCAAAAGAGCAAAATTTATATAATCACATTCATGAGTACATCAGAAACTTCAGCAATTTCATTCAAAACGGACGCATTCAAAGCATCAAACATAAGAATGCTAACAAAAGAATATGGGATTAATATACTAATTTAAAGGGCACATCATCGCTATAAGGTATTCTCTTCTGCATTTCGCATGCGGCCAACTTTAATATCTTTACCGTGGCAAGTTCCACACATTTCTCCAGTAATATACGAACTTGGTAATACATATTTTAATAAGTGGGCTAAACTTTCTCATTATTATAAGGCCTACACAAAGAGAATATATTTTCTTTATAAATGTATTAAGTTATCATGACATCCTACATTTAGAGATATTGACAACCACAATATGGCTTTAGCAAAAGTTGTTACGCCCCTAGGGTGCTTTAGGTGAGACAGTTAGCCATACACAATAAGGAAGCATAGGAATGAGCCCACTATCACTTAAAGGTTTCACATTTTGGGTAGAATTGTATCAATTTCTAAGGTAGCCAAGGTATCACACAACATCCAACTAAACTAGATATATGATGGCATAAGAAAACAAAGCTATTCTATTAACAAGACCATATTACACACATAAAGTTTTAGGAATAACTTGTAATCTCACAACTGATGTTTTACAACAGAAAGCTCTCTTCGGACTATAGCCCATCCCAAAAGTTTGCCAGTCTCCCAAAACTAACCTGAGGAAATCCCTTACTCGGCCTGTACCATAGATATGTCTGTGATAACAAACTGTAAGGGTATGAGCAAATCACAACTCAGTGAAGTATAATCCTCACACTATATCATCAAGCAAAAGCAATCAAGTTATTTATTGGCCCAAGCACATAATGCGGCAAACATGTGAACAACATATGAATGCATATAATTAATCGACTGGTAACTATATATAGAATGGATTTACGCCTTCCATGTCGGGGGTTGGGGAGAACTCCATTACCATCAAATCTTAAGAACCTGTGGCTTCAGGACCTCAAGTAAGGATACTGGCACAACCCTATACAATAAGCTGTACCCCTAAATACATTTTAGTTCTTACTTGTTAAGGACAAGGCTCTTGGTCTTCAATCGCACTCCATGATATCAGTCTATTCAGTTCAATACAGGGTAATGACATCCATTGACCATGCAGAATGCTAAGTGCAAAGTGTCTCATTAATCATATCTTAGTCAATTAGATTTATGTCTAGTTTGAAGGTTATGACCAAATAGATTCACAAACAATCATAATTCTAGTTAACTACTTAACACAACCAGAATTCATTCTGATATGTTATAAAATTTTTAATACCCAATCACAACATGATGCAAGCACATAAATTTCCCAATCCCATGTGCGATTTCGATTATTTGTGAAGTTGCTATGTTCTATATTACAAGCACAAGCAAATATAAAGATCATATGATATATACTTACTTTGCCATTGCGTTCAACTATTGTAATAATCCTTAGGTAGATTGTTATCAAGGTTGGTCTCACCTGAATTCAACATAAAATCCCAAAGATGGTATAAGAAATAACTTAGTAATCTATTCAAGTAGCTCAACTACAAAAACTTTAAGTTTTCTATAGTTCCATAGCCTAACTTTAATCGCATAGAACTTTTTCATTTCTACTCCATTTTAAGCAAGCAAATAGTCAATTCCACTTAGCTTTCCAATAAACTATTTGATGGTGTACTTAGTTTTCCTAAATGGAAAAGACAAGTCTTCAATTTGATGAGGTTAAGTTACTGATTTAATGGAGTTTCCCACGACTTTAATATTCTCCACCATGTTTAGTGATTAGTCATCCATGTTCAAGTGTTTCCATCATTCTTACAACAAATGCCAAGTGAGTTCTTACATTGTATAGGGTTATGCTTGTGACTAAGTGTCCTTTACTTAGATTACTATAAGCTAGAGTTTAAAATTACTTACGCAAGCACTTATACAAGGTGTGGCTTCCTTTGTCTTAGGTTGCAAGGCTAGCGAAATCATTCAAGGGGTAAAGAAAGGCATGGAGCAGATAGAAGCTAAAAGTGTCAAGAGGAACACCAGAAAGTTAGAGATTCATGAAACCAAGACTGACGGTTTGTTAAGTTTCTTATCTAAGGAATATGATGCTAGAGAGCATCCATTTCAATTGTTCCTTTAGGTTCTTAATTTAAAATAACAAGAGAGTACAGAGTAAGTTTACTTAGAGGCGTAATTTGAGTTGTGAGAGATATGATGATAAATTAATGTTATGTAGTGAGGAAGGTAGCCCATGTGTAAGTTTAGTCAAGCTGTTGTAATGTTGACAGAGATCAAGAGTGCGTCCTATTTGCAAAGAAGCAATATTTAGAAGTTCAGAAAAAGTACTTAAGAGGAAGAAGATTTTGCTGTTAGGTGTAAATCTTATATACCTGTGGCTCTTAAGATGATGATTTACATTCTAACTTGGACACTTAGCAGCGAGTTGTCTAGAGGGGGGTTTAAGTCCATTTCCACACATATTTCAAGGATCACAGGGTTGCTTGTAACTAATGTGTTGTTGAAATTTGCAACTATGCAGTAAGCATGACAGACACATCCATGACCGTGAGGAAGCACATTACTAACATGTGCAAGAGCAGGGGATTGTGATTTATCAATTTGCGTACAACATTGAATTGATTTGATGGGGGTTCATGTATGGATGAGGAACCAGCTATCCTAGAATTGTTCTTATTCAATTTCTAAGGACCTTGTGAGATTCCCCGTTGGTTTGATGGAGAAGAGTTGGTTGTAATTCTGAAAAATAATGGAAAGATAAGTTGTACAAGTTTTAATATGAGAGTTCCCAAGTGATTTGATAGACATGTGGATTGTGGATTGTTCCCATGTCGACACCTAGGCTCATGTTTTCAAATGTTAAAGCATCGATGAATTTTGTTTACCAATGGAGTCTAAATCCTACTGCAAGAAAAAAAATATCATAAGATTCCTGTATCTTGGTTTATGGAATGAGAAGGGAACAACTTGCTAGTCTGTTGGACAAAGGATGCACTTTGATAGTTGTCACAAGCTCTCTCTCTCATGCTACAATTCTCATTGTAACAAGACAGATAAAAAGACTTAGGTGATGTCTGTTTGTTGGATAAAAATTTAACAGCTGCTCGTGTTTGGGTTAGAAAGGGATTCCCGTTAAAGAAGGAAGATGTTTGTGAGATGGGGTAGTAACCTGATGGCTTAGATGGAGGAGCATATTAGTTTGTTGTCATTAACATTGATGTACGACTATTGACATGCAAGACAACGATGATAGGTACATGTTGTTTGCAATGTATCAAGACTTAGAGGGGAAAGGAACCTATTCTTGTGATGGTTGCTCCTTACCATTGTGATTTGATAGCAGTAGAGTCAAAGCTTGCTCTAAACTTGACACCTATGCACATATGTTGATGATCTTGGGGTTGGTTTGAAGAAGACTCGATAAGAAACTATTGAATTTTACAGCTTACTTCTTTGTTCCTTACTTGGATGCCCATCATAGGACATGGACCCCTCATCGCTACAAGTTGGACGAGTAGAAAGGGAGCTAGAACATTTGCTCTTCTAAAGTTCACTTTAGCTCGTTTTGGTGCTCTTATAGGCTCCTTAGCGTGTGTTGCAGTTATAGGGGCGCTCCTAGAGTGGCTCTTCTACTAGCTCTAATGGGCCCTAATGTTGGCTCTACGAGTGACTCTCATATGGCCCGCTGCTAGCTCCCATGTAGTTCCATATAAGGTCTGACGCTAGCTCTTCAAGCAACCATGGTGTGGTTAAGATGTTTTCATGATTGTTGTTATATGTTATAATGCTCACCCAACATCATCAACTTGTCATTTCATGTGAAGTTCTATTAACTTGTGGAAATAAAATTAGGAAAGATGGAAAATATGCATGTTATATTAAGTGAGTTTGATATGGGGTAAAAGATTTGTTAGGCTACTATTATCTATGAATTTACATAATTTAGGCTAAGAAAGGAAGAAATATATTAAATTAATTTAATTAAATATAAGCTAAAGATTGTAAGTGTTATTTGAGTTCTCAAATAATTTAATTCATAGCTACTGTTTAGTTGAACTAAAGATCTTACTATTTTGATGCTAGAGTTCCTATGGCATGATATTAGTTTTTGAGCATTCAGCATGATTCTTAACATGACTTATGGATTATTCAGTTAATAAATTGAATCCAAGTCCACTATTTCCCATTTGGAAAAGCTAATTGAATTTTTAATCAAGCCAACTTTGTGAATTGGTGCTTCAAAATTTAAGGGTTTACAAAATGGACACCCTAGTACTCATAAATTACTCTAAAGTTCACTCATATATTAATAATTTCAAAATTAGAGTCAGATTTCACACTTGTCAAAAACAACAACATCATCCTTACCCCATAGTCTATATGAATTCAACTAACAATTATTAACATAATTCATCACAACAACGCTATAAGATTTATATATTGAATATAAAATGTTTTTCCATGGTAAGCATTAAATAGCTATAAACATGTAGTCCAACTGCATATGAATAACATCTTCGTTTTTTGCATATCATCATATGTCCTCTATTGTTCATTTTGGAAGTCTTCCATGCTAGTGCTATTCTAAAAACTTAGTAGTTAGTTGCAACTAACGATACAATAATCTATGCATTCACCACCTGTACTTGAAAAAGATAAAGGAAAGAGCTAGATCCCAAGATGATATAACACGCATGTGTGATAAAACAACCACACATTCACATGCAAACATATTATTAATTTAACAACCAATATCTTATTATCTTTATTTTAACATACAAGCAATATAGGGATAACTCGGTATTCCTCCATACATAAATATAATAATATACATATATACTGGTTATTGGGTACTCCTCAATAACTACGACACTAGCATTTCCTAAAGCTACCTAGATCTTTTCCTAGTGCTCCATTTGGAACAACGTTATACTAGGATCATCAGGTTGCTCCAATAATAACGTGGATACTTTCCACCCAATACCAGAAAGCAAGCACAAGCAACACATAGATTCTTAAGTTGAATATTCAATGAACCTATATACGTGTCTATCCTAATCAAACACAAACAACAAATAAGGTAGTAACTTGACACATTTAAATTTTTAGTAGTTAACTGCACAAATTGACATAGTTCGAATACCAAATGTGACATTTAACTCCAAAAATTTAAGATAAATTTTCCAACTACCTATTATTATTTCCCTAACTTTGTAACTAGCTCATTCATAGATAAATTATGCATACTATTACAAAATTTAAGTATATTATAAAGGTTTTTTTATATGAGTAGATTTACAACCAAGGATAGGTAAAATCTTTTAAAATTAGCTTGTATACAAGTTTTCTAAATTTCAACTTCTTTTTCTCTACACTAGTAGAAGGAGATATATAGTGCCATCTCACTAACTGCTTATACAAGTATAAAGTTATCCTTTTGTTGAAAAATGTTCCTCTAGCTAAAATGATACCAATTACAATTGATTGACCAATTTCAACTGTGTACAAAGGGAAGCAATAGCGCTGGGAACTTTAGAATTTACAATATTATTAGTATTTCTAACATATAAATGGGGTTAAGTTTATATATTTTTGCTTCCCCCCCTAGTGGATATAAAATTAATATTATGTTATATCTAATCATTTTAGCTAATAAGAAGTTCTAAAATGGGTATAAAACATGAAGATATTTTTGTATCCTAGTTTAAAGAATCATGTTCTAGAAATTAGTATCCAAATGTATTATATGACATTTGATATCCACTTAAAACCTATAAAATCAAATACGATAGCGTGTAACAGGCTATTGCTCATACCTTAATTTATTGTAAAGCTAATGGAGAATTTTTCTTGCTTTTACTCAAGAGTGTAATATATTGGGTGTTTAGATTCTTTTGACTCTACTAGAATATAATTTTAAAAGTCATGCACAATATTGGGGAATTTAAATTTAATTATCATTTCTAATATACGTTAATCAATTATCTCTCCCAATTAATTATTTTGTTTGTTTAATAAATCAAATTACCAACTATATATATATATATATATATATATATATTACATATTGTATATATTTGTGTGCGGCATAAGACACTGACAATTAGTTGTATTTACTACAATGGTCTCAATGACCTAAGGAATAAGAGAAGTATGTTTCCACCGAAATAAAACAAGTTTAATCTTTCCTTTCTCTAATACTCTTCTACATTAAAAATATAGATCTGACTACAAAGATTTTGTGAAATGCCCTAAATTTTTTTTAACCTAAGTTAGGAATGTTAAAAATTAATAGTATAATAGGTAGTTGATTTTGAACTTTAATTTAAACTTAATCTAGAAATTGAATTCAAGTAGTTTAATTAAATAAGTCAATTAAACTATAATATAGGGTATGATTAGGTAAATTAACATAATTGAATTAGTAATTAGATTTATTGAAATTAGATATTTAAAATACCCAAATTACCTATTTGAATGAATCAAGTTACTCATTTCCTTCCAATCATCAATTTGAATTTTATTTTCTTCCAATTTCAATTCCTTAAATCCTTATACATGCAACTTAGTTATTTAAGTGAACTCCCAAACTCCTAAATATCTATTTATTTCAGTCTAAATTCCAATTCCTTAATCCCTAAAAATTTAAAATCGATTTTGATAAAAAATATCAATTCCCAAGTCCAAAAGTCTTAAACTTAACCTAAATATTAAATTCCTACCAAATGAATTCCTAAACTAAATTTCTAATTCAATATATAAATTTCTATTCGCTAAATTCTCTTATCTCTTTTTAATTATTTCAAATTTCTAAAGCCCATCATCTAAGAGGCCTAACCCATTTACCCACAAAGCCTAAGCCTATGAACCTATATAATTGTCCCTTAGAAAACCCAAAACCCTTTTTCTCATTTCAATTTTCATTTTCCTAGGCGCCTCCCTCTCTTCCTCTCTCTTTCTCTAATTCTCTTCCTTCAATTCTCTCTTCAACACTCCAAAGCTTCATAACAAAATCCTCTTCAATAACAACACGCATAAGATCTTAAGTGAAATTGAAAATATAAATCAAGATTGATGTTAGAAATTAAGCTTTAGGAAGCTCCATCAAACTAAGAATGTAGTAATAGTAAAGATTTAAGTGCTTGTGTTTGCTAAACAATTAAGTTTAGTTGATTTCTTTTAATTGATTGTTGTGAATGTATGATTTTGATGAATTTGCGTTAAATTGATGTAGGATTTATGATAATATTGATAGACTAGTGATATACGAACATATTTGTTAAAACCTAAATATGTATATGCATGTGTAGACTAGATGTTTGATAAAATGATGTGTATGAAAGTGTTATAGAATCAAGAATATGAGTTGGTATGATGATATTGAGATGCTTTTGTTGGAATCAAGATGTAATCAATTAGCTAAGTGAGTTAGAATTCAGAAGTTGGAAAAATAAATAACATTAAAAAGTTTTGCACAAGGTATTCATCATGGACATTATTGTACCCATGATTGCCTCTGTATCCTTGTGCTTTGCAGCGTACACTTGATAACAGGCATTATGAATCTTGTGCTAAGCATTGCTTTACAAAATTAAGATGATCATGGGAGTTATTTAAGGTGTGATCATCTCTGTTTGTTTGTTTTAACTAAAAATGTCTTGATCATGGGCGTTATGTAGGGAGTAATGACCATCACTACTTCCAGAACAGTTGTTATATAGGATGCGATTAGCTCTATTAATTTGTTTTACCTCAAAATATACTGATAACAGGACTTATTTAGGGAATGATGACCATCAACACTTCCATCCCTGCTAAAATAAATGATAAATAATGTACGCTGGTATTTGTATAATTAGGAATGAGCTAAGTTTATACATATATAAAGTGTACTTTGAATTGTAAATAAATTAATAGACTTAATAACTAATTAGAATTAACATAGATTTCTACGTATAAAATTTACTTAGTTAATGGTTTTAGGTTCTACTTAACTTAAATTAAGATAAAATTTACTTTATTAAATTGAAATGAACTTAGCTGATAAGTTTTGTTCAACTTAGCTAAATTAATTTAATATAGACTTATTAACTAAAATTGACTTAGTAAATTCTTTAGATCCCAATAAGTTGTATTTGGCTATTAATTTAACTAGTCAACTCTTATAAGATCATATTAACTTGTAATTAGCTTAATTATAATATAATTGTAATATGTTAGACTAGACCATGAATAATAAGAGAAGTATGTTGTTTTAAATGTATTTTGCTAAAAGAATGAGTAATTCAGATAAGTTGACAATTAATCTAGATGCTTTTATGAATTAATTACTTGAACAGAAACATGGGTAGCTTTTGACACCCACTGATCTATCTTCTGGTTCTGTTTTGGTAGCAGATGTTATGTCATGTACATAGTGATTGCTTATTGATTGTCTAGGAGAGGCATTCCTAATGAATTAAAATTTAAAGATGATCAAATAAATGATTGTCTTGTTTGTGCTTGTATCATTTATTCTTGTCTAAAGAGCGGCAACTTTGCTAGATAATGCCAGTATAGCAGTTAAGCACTTAGGCGTGGATAGCTAATAGAGGAAATGATAACGAGATAACATTTACTTATAGTTAACAAGAAGTAATATGCATTTAGTTTATGTTTATGGAAACGTTTGAATTAAATGATATTATAGATTAAGATAAGTAAAGATGTATAACGACTGTGAATCTCAAATGAAACTATTACTATAGATGTTTGCTATAGGAGATATAAGTATTCAAGTTGCTTATATTAATCTCTGAGTAATTGCTATTACTAAGGATCGCCATATTCCCTTGGCGAATTGTCGAAGTATGAGTACTCTACTGTTGTTTTATTACACATTAAATTTAAGATATAACCTGTTGCTTGTTGCATTGCATTACAAAAAGTATGTGTGTCCATCTTGTGTGTGCTTATATTACTAATTTATTAGGCTTTTACTCATTATTTTTCTTTCTAGGTGTTGATTTGGATGACTGGTGATTGTATGGGGTATTAGGTGACTATAATGGAAATGGTTAATGAGTGAAGCGATTAGAATTCCTGGAATTATTTTTTATTTTATTTGAAGTCTTGATTCATCTTTTCGAACTTGTATTTCTTTAAGGGCCTGTTTGTGGAGGCCATGGTTTATAATTAATCTTTTAAGATCTGTTTTGAAAGTAAGGTATACAAAACCTACAAAACTTAAAAAGAATATAAACGACACCATGTAAATAATTTTAAGGATAAAATGGTGACGTTTTTTAAAAGAAACATATTCTTAAAATTCTTATGTGACACTTAATATTAATTAGATTAAAAATGATTTCATGTTAATATATAAAGTTTCTTTTTCAGTGGAATAAATATATAATATCTTGTGATTATGCTATAGCATGAAAGAAAGATCTATTATGTATTATATGTCAAATGTTCAAACATTTAGCAGATAAATGATAATAAAATTTTGACAATTATATTATTAAAGAAATGGTAAATGTCAAATATGTGATTTGAACTTTTGTATTGAACTCTGAAGTGATTAATTTAATATTTAATTAAATTTTTTATAATTATTTTTACTATATCTTTAACAATATTTGCTTCATAAGCTAACATAAAAAAGACATCTTATCTTTGAGTTTTTGCGACTTCTTTTATTATCGTTTAATATTGATATAAACTCTTATTATCGGCTTTCTGGACCCACCGTGCTAAGGAAATTAGCTTCCCTATGATGCTAACGCGACTTCTCTGTGTTGGGGATGATGACGACTACGTTGATGTGAGGACGGCCACATCGCACGCGGAACATATGTTACTATTGCATCTCAAAATTTTGCTATACATTGTTAAATTGCACACGGCATCACGGACGGCAAGCAATATCAGTACAAATTTCAATATATATATATATATATATGTGTGTGTGATATAATGATGATATTTTATAATTATTATTTTTTAAGTACCTATCTTCTAGGTCCAGAGACGTTGACGCTTCAAGGTAATAATGCTACTAGATTAAATTTTCGAAGTAAAAGGTTATATTTATTTTCAAAAGGAAAAGGTTAACCAAAAAAAAAAAAAAAATGATATGGGCTTTTTAATATCATTAGGAATTTTTTTTAAGCTGCTCCGTCTTTGAATGCCACCCTACCCCCCAACAGCCCAACACCCCCCACCCCACCCCACCCCACCCCACCCACCCCCCAGACAAACAATTAGTGGCTGATTTTTTTTCAAAAATTGAAAGGATTATTTAATTTTTCAATTCTTGTACTTGAAAATAATTCTTCTAAAATATTTAGTTCTTTTCATATGTTTAGAACTATCATTAACATAGGGACGAATACTGGAATGAATCTTAGTTATTATTAAAAATAAAAATTAAATTACTGATATATGGTAGATATATATAGACCAAAAACCTATAAATATACAGATTTTAAATGTATAATTTTTTTAAAATAATGTGAACAAACAAAGTATCACTTAAAGAGTTGCATTATTTGGATTTTAAAATGGGACATTGCTTTTATTGTTTGTGTTTCATAGAATTTAAGTGTTATAATTAAATTATTAAAAACAAAGTAGCCTTATTTTAAAAATAAGGAGTAAATTGGTAAATTTAATTTCCAACATCTTTTTAAGAGTGTAATATATGTCTACTAATCTTGTAAAAAAAATCAAAATATAAATTATAAAAAATTAATTAACATATTACCAATGCATAATTATAGGTGATAAATACGGTGTTTGTAGAGTACACAAATTGGATTCACAACATACCAAATCTCTATTTTTATTTTTGGATAACACATGTGATAAATGTGATATCAAATTTTCATAATTCCATCTATTATATGTAATGAAAAAAAAAAACAAAACAAAAATTTTGGATGTAATAAATGCAATTTCGAATAGCAATTTTTTTCTTTTAAATTGCATTTGTCACCTATGGTTTTCAGATGTGTATGTCATCATTAAATCACATCTTAAACATACGAATTTTGTGTAAAATAAAAATCGCATATCTTACATGGGATTTTACGATGGTATTGTCGTCGTTTGTGAATAACTCGAATAAATATAGTAATTTGTGATAATGGGGTAACTTATTGTTATAGTATATTTATACATAATTTGTACAAGAAACAGTTGCCTCCTAATTGTAAAATACCTGCACAAATAGCTATATAAAATAGGAATATTCTTTATATGATTTTGAATGATATTAAAAAATAACAAAATTGGATTGGAACTCTGCTAGAATATTTAAAATTATGCTAGAGTTCGCTATAGAAAATGAACTTCGGGAAGGCTGAGTAGAAATTAGACAGAGACAAATATCTCTCTTTTGGGGATATAATTGAGTTGGTAATTATACGGTTTCCAATCTACCTAATTCGTTAAAAACCTGTAGGGTTTTAAGGTTGGATTTGGATCATATAATAAACCCAAAGAATATCAGATAATCCAGTATTATAATTAAAAAAATAAAAAATAAAACATTACTAAAGGGGCAAGGAGAAGAAAGAATACATGAAAGAGCTGTCATTTTTTCTTTTTTGTCTCTTAAGGATGGTTTTTCTTTTATATTTATTAGACCATTTACGAATTTTATAACTTTTTATTAAATTTTATTCAAGTCATATTTACTATGGAGATTAATTTTATTTACTATTCCTCATATTTTAGTTTATGGTAACAAAAGTAACATATTTATGTGCTTAAATTTTATATAATGATTGCAGTCTACAATATTTTTTATCAATTCCATATGCATCATTTCATTTTTGTATATATTGGAAACTTATATTAGAAGCACCAACTTTACTTAAATTTATTATTAAAATTTGAAAATAGGTTGATAAAAAGGGTGATAGAGTTATAGGATTGGGGTTCTGATTTTAAACCAAACTCTTTAGGACGGGTTTAAATATGGTATCAAAACCTTATAGGTTATAAAGTCGGATTCGATAGACCTTATAAAGTAGCAAGTCGGATTTTAGATTCATATGATCCATATGAAATCTAACCCAGTTACGTACCTATCTTTTTTTCAATCCTTGTCTTTCCCATTTTTCGTGAAATGTCCTTTTTGTGGTCCCATGGAAAGTAATACTCCCACTAATTCTTGTCTCTCTTTGTCCTCTCTAAACCAAATAAAGAATTGATATATTTCCTTCATTACTTCCTCATTCTCCATTATTTCCTTCCTCTCTATCTCTGCTTTACTGTTGAGATTGGTTCTTAAAAATTTGCAACTCCTATATTTAGTTGGCTACTGCTGTTGTTTATCAAACTCTTTAAAATTCCTATACTAATGTGTGATAAATATAGGTTTGATTATAATAAAATAAAATAAAAAGAAAGGCTAAATGTGATCCGGTTTTTATAATTATTTTTATATGTTTTATGTTTTAATAAAATTTTTAAGGAAAATGATGGAACCGATTATTTTTCAATTACCTATCTTCTTGGTCCAGAGACGGCGAGACTTCAAGGTAAAAATGCTACTAGATTAAGTTTTCGAAGTAAAAGGTTAGATTTATTTTCAAAAGGAAATGGTTAATTTAAAAAAGGAAAAAGAAAAGATATAGGCTTTTTAATATTATGGCAATTATAGGTTTTCCAACCTGTTGAATTCGTTAAAAACCCCAAAGGGATTCATATAACAAACCCGAAAGATACCCGACAACCTAGTATTATGATTTTAAAAAAAATAAAAACATTAATAAAGGGGCAAGAAGAGGAAATAAAATATGAATGAGCTACCATTTTTTTACCTTATAAGGATGGTTTTTCTTTTATGTCTATCAGACTAATTATGAATTTTATAACTTTTTATTAAATTTTATTAAAGTCATATTTGCTATAAAGATCAATTTTATTTACTATTCATTATATTTTATTCTTAGTAGAAAATATAATTTAATCATGTTTTTAAGATATTGTATAGTGACAAAAGTAATATTTTATATGTTTAAATGTTATATAATGATAATGATTGTAGTCTACAACATTTTCTATCAATTCTACATGCATCATTTCATTTTTGTGTATATAGAAAATTTGTATTAGAAGCACCAGCTTTTCCTAAATTTATTATTAAAATTTGAAAATAGGTTGGAAAAAAAATGATGTTAGGGTTTTAGGATCGGGTTTCAGGTTCTAAATCAAACTCTGTAAGACGGGTTTGAATATACTATCAAAATCTTATAGGGTTATAGGATTAGATATGATAAACCCTATAGAATAGCAAATCGGGTTTTGAGTTGATATAATCCATATGAAATCCAACCCGATTACATCCCTATTTTTTTTCAATCCTTGTCTTTCCCATTTTTTGAGAGATGTATTTTTTGTGGCCCCATGGAAAGTAATACTCCTACTAATTCTTGTCTCCCTTTGTCCTCTCTAAACCAAATAAAGAATTGATATATTTCCTTCATTACTTCCTCACTCTCCATTATTTCCTTCCTCTCTATCTCTAGCTTTACTGTTGTGATTGGTTCTTAAAAATATGCAACTCCTATATTTAGTTGGCTACTGCTACTGTTTCTCAAACTCTTTTAAAATTACCATACTAATGTGAGATAAATATAAGTTTGATTATAATAAAATAAAATAAAAAGAAAGGCTAAATGTGCTCTGGTTGAAAAATTGGCAAGCCATCGGTTAAAATGACTTTTCATGTTTGTTTTAGCAATAATTGTTTTCGTATTATAGTTGCTACAATATATTTGTTCTACCATGTTTGTTTGCTGTCATATAGCTTTCTTGACAAGTAATAATGTGCCATGTGTTTTTCAATATCACCTGTATAAAAAATATAAAATAATTAATAACACACGTGGTGTATTATCATTTATTAAAAATGTAATATAACAGAAAATTTAGTAGAGCAAACTTTCCTCCAGCTGAAAGCAATATGCTTCTAACTTGTGCAACAAGTAGCCAAGAGTGTAACATAATGCTGGCCCACTAACAAAGATCATGTTCCTCAGCTGCAATAGTAGACCATACAGCATGCATGCTTGTTCATTCAAAATGAAAATTGGTAAACTATATCATGATAAATATGCGCTTTATTTTTCCGTGAAACAAACGCAATTTCTACTTATGTAATCAATCATTCGAATGAAGAACCTATTCATCAAAGGAAAAAAATTTCTTGATGGGCATTACACGTTGCATGTATATGTACATGGATGTGATTTCAAATAGTATTTTAACACATATGATAAAAAGGTAAAAATTGTCAAAATAATTGTCAAGCTTGACTTATACACATATTATATATCTCAAAATTACATTAATTTTTACACAGCATGTAACATGTAACACCAAATCTTTCCTTAATTGATCACAGTAATCAAAACTGATGCATGCTCCAAAATTTCTCAATAATTAGCAAACATACTCTTCAAGAATTGCATTTCACGTCCCCTTGTATAAATTATAATACATGGTGCAAAAGAAATATATATGTATATATATATATAGTAGAAATTTATCTAACTCGTATTAATTCAAATGCAAGACGAATGATCTAATGTATGGTTTGAAGCTTTTCAAGAATTGCATTTCGCAATCCTTCCTCGCTTAGCATCCATCCATTGGGAACCCTAATGACAACATCTTGTAACACAACTTCCTTAACTCGCGACACGCTCGCATGATGAACCTGGAACTCCAATTCCCTCAACGCGGACATGAGTCGCGCCGAGGGATAGTTCAGGTCAGAACTATGAGCGCGAATAATTGCTTCCATCCCCAATACTCTAACAGTAACCTCGATTCGGTCTGTTAACGCGCCAGCCCGATGATCCTTGACATTAAAAGAAGACATCATTGTAGGGTTTGTAGAATTTAATGATGATAATGAAGTTGTCCTCGTTTCATTGCATGTATAGTTGTCATGCTGGCTTACTTTCAGCTTACTCTCTAACTTCTCGATTTCGGTCTTCAGCTCTTTGATGTAAGACACGGCGTCCGCGAGTAACGACGCCTTATCCATCTTAGACACCTTGGGGACGACGGAGCGAAGGGCGTAGAACCGCTGGTTAAGCTTCTGCCTCCGCTGCCTCTCTGCCTCGACGGGGTTTAGTATGGATTCTTTCTCACTTCCTTTCTTCCTACACGCTGCTTTCGGTCCTCTCTTCTTGCCAACAATCTTAGAGTCCATGAAACTGGTCCTGGAAATGTCATCATCATCGGACTGTCCTGAGTCCGATAATGCCCCCACCGCCTCCTTGAACTGCTTGTTGAGAACGCGCTCATCGTAGCCGTGGCAGAACTCCTTTTTAGCAACCTTAATAGGTGCACCAATTTTTATGAAAGGGTTGGAGTTTAAAAGATTCGAAAAGTCCGACTGAGGTTGCACCGGCTGATCAGCAGCAGGATTGCTGTCGGGTGTCACCGTCCGAGTGTTCAGAGCCAAGTGGTAGTGCTGGGTATTGAATGAAAACTTGATTAGGTCCACCAAAGCGGAGTTTTCTTCGACAACATCCGAGGAACCTAGTTCGACCACGCCATGAGGAGTAGGAACACAAACCATGGTGTTTATTCCATGCAAGCGCGCTTCTTTGAGCCTACCACATTTGTTAAACTCGAGCCAACCACTCCTTTCACTTAGCCATAAGTGAGCTCCAGAGCAAAACGCACTACCAAGGACACTGTCGGACGACGAGTAAGATCGTCCGACCGAAGCCACATAGTAGTCCCACTCAGAACTATACGGATTATTGCGGTATGTATCCACGCTTGGTTGAAATTCTTGGGCTGTTATACGCCCTAAATGATGATTCCTCTTTCCTATATCCAACCCGACATCGACGTTCGCGAAGCCATCGTGGTGGTGGTCGGGTAGGATGGAAGCAAAGAGGTTCTTGGTGCCTTGATAATGGCCATCGCTCCAGGTTAAGACGACACTGCCGCCGGTGGTGGTGGTGGCGGTGGCATCTCGCGATGCCAGCCAGAAGATGGCGTAAGCCCACCGTTCATGGCAGCTTTGGATTATGAACTGGAGGCGTTGTTGGATGGTTTGGAAGTTTGGTTGTTGGTGAGTTGTGACCATGGAAGTTGCAGAGGTAGAAGACATGATTTCATAAGTTTTGAAGTTGTTCTAATTTACTCTGGTATTTGTTATCATAATGTGCTAGGTTTGGGAATCATATATTATATGGGAATATGTTGACTGATTTAGTATGCCTCTGTAGGGCTGTTCACTCATCACGTGTGAATCCAACGAAGACAATAGATGATTCTATAAGAAGGCAAAGGAAAACATGGACTGAAACTGTTACGAGAACACTTTTATTAGAAGTCAAGGAAGCGCTTGGACGGTTATATATTATTTAAATAAAAAAAATATATAAATTAACAACGAATAAACTCAATTGAAATATTTTTTTTTTTTTTTTTATCGTTTTACAGCATATTATCCATTGCAATTGTTAAGAAGAAAAAATTAACTCAGTTTATCTTAGTATAAGATTGTTATTCTTATGACTCGGTTACGAGGGTTTGTCCACTTAGTCAAATTTTTACTTGTTAAGATACCGATTGACTGGTATACCTATGGAGTAATTTTTATAATTAAATTGTTCAGTAAATATTACTTTTGTCATCTTAATGTAAAAAATTAAAAAAAAGAAAAAAAAATTTGCAAAGTTTAATCAAGGAACAACGTTAGCTTTTCGTTCCTGGTCATTGTCTATTATTGTTGTCCGTTCCTCTTAACTATTTGACACCCCTATCACATGGGTGATTCAAACATGTACGAGAATCCAAAGGGGACAAGGAGAAATGGAGAAGCAACTAAGGATGTCACAATATTGTCTTATTCACGATAAGCCCAACTAGAGATAGATATTGAGATAATCTTCCGATTCAATGTCTATGGTCTACACTTCACATTCATATTTTGTGGTAAATATCCATGACTTTTTATGCTCTTATCCAGAAAAAAGAGCTGTAATTTATAAGTTAATTATTCTTTGGATCGTAAATTTTCGCATGTATATTATCGATGCGATCCGATTAAGAATATCAGCAAGCGGAAATAAACAAAAATAAATAAATAAGATTCAAATAATATTATAAAACAGCCAATGCAAAAGCTGCATATTCGTCATAAGACGTGTTTATATCAAAAACAAAAACTTTGCCAAAAAATGAAACTTCCTGAAATTCCTGTGGACATAACATAAACAAAAAGGCAAGAAAAAAAAAAAACCCTTCTACTAAAAGTTACTGCAATTTCAATAATTTTCCAAAAATAAAGAAAAGCAATTTCAACAGCCCAAACAAAGGAACTTGCACGAAAAAATGCGATACATGTTGAGCAAAGCTCTTGAGTTTTGTCTGTTTGTCCAATTGTCCATTGAACTAGATCTTGAGAACCAAAAATTCCAAAATCATCAAAATTACGGAATTATTAATTTCTTTCCATTTTTTGCATAATATCTTTCATCATCCTTTCATCACTTTAGCATATGACACAATGTCCACTGCTCATACTTTTAAAAATTCTATAGTTTTATAAATTTTACCATTAAGCTAGTTAATTTCTTTAAATCTATATTCACTTAATCAATTCTTAGATTCTAAGAATAGCTTAGCTAAATAATTAACTCCAACTCCAAAAAAGTAAGATATTAAAGTCAAGGGACCCCATTTTCCAATTGATTGTAACTTCAAAAATTTATAATTAATCAATAGACCTGTTCGAGATTCTCTAACTTTGAGCTAGATGAGAAATTATTTCATCTCTTATGCTAATGTATAAATTCTCTAGTGTTACATAGGTGGATGATAATACAATAACTTTATAAAAAGGGTTAATATGTATTTCGTATCTTCACTTTTCTCAAATGTATAATTAACTACTATATTAAATTTTAACATAGTAGGAAATCAAAGTTTTCATATTTATTAATATCACCTCTCTAACTTTGTTAGACAAGTAGATAAGGAGGAAATGCTAGTAAATGAGAAAGTAATATGTGTTAAGTAACCAAAAAAATTCCTGAAAATTGGACAACAAGGCAAGTGGATTAACACACATTGTGTAATTAAATAGTTAATAGACAGATTAACTTCTAGGAACTTTAGTGTATCTATTAACAATTTGTCCGCCTAATTGTTTATTTTTTTAATTTTTTTATGGGCTATTTACAAGTGTCACTTTTTTATTTATGAAAAGTCCTAACTTAGCAAATGAAATTAATTCTGCTAGTGGAGGTAGCATTAATTAATACAAAAAATTTTATTATGTATTAAATCCACTATTTATAATTAAAAAAAGTTTAAATTAGGTATTTGATCCGCTATTTACAATTGAAAAAAAGTCTAGATATTGATGGCGACGCTAACTCTTTTTAACACTTGGCAACTTATGTTCAGGATACAACTCATTGCTTTGAAAATGGAGTCCACAACTGGAAAAAAATAAAAGTAAAAATCTGGGAATCATTCATCTGTGACACCCCGGCTCTCTCTCGATCTCTCTAGGCGCTTACAATATTATCATAAATAATTATGAGATTTACGTAATATTTAGTGTCTTTAGAAATAACAAACTACTCCTTCTAATAACATATGCCAATCCCAAAGATATTGTTAAAAAGAAGGGAAGGGGGGGTGGTTGGTGGCGGGAAGCATAACTAGGCCTTTATTCATTACGCTTTTATGGAATCCTTGTATAGTGACTTGGTAGTACACACACACGTATCAGCATATTTATGACATCGGATTTTTATTTGTGTTTGATTTGTATCGATAACTTATTGGTACTAAATTGGTATTGATTCAGTTTGATTAATTTATGAATAAAATTATTAATTTTTTATTAGTGTCATATTTGTATTGAATCAATATCAGTTCGATAGAAAAATGATGCCAGAATAATATCAAACTAATGTATCCAAACAAGCTTAGGTATTATTATTATTTTTTTTTTCATTCATTTAAATAGATGTGGCTATAATTTTAGTACCCTATGTCAAATTATAATCATCATGGAATCTCAGGTACAACTCAAAACCTATTAATCACTGTAAAATTCACTTGGGTAAGAACCTATAAGCTTATCATAATCCAACGCATATTACAGGCACTGCAACATCTCGAAATGGATGCAATAATTGCATATCTTTATCCCTTCAATCAGAATGGTGATTATTGATAATTTCTAATTAGGGTTAGTTTTGTCCCACCACGTCAATAGGCATGTCGAGTTATTATTTCAGATAGCAAAAATTAGCATTCGATGGGACTGGACCCCGGGCTAATTTGTCCTTGCCACATTGTAAAGCAATGGTAGTGATGCAAGACTATGGAGAAGTCACCAGCTGGTAGTTGAATTGAAGGCAAAAACAAGAATAAGGACAGCTAGTCTTTGCATGATTTATAATAAAAGTGAATATTGATATAATAATAATAATAATAATTAAATCGAGTAAATATATGTCCTAATCATCTACTAAAATTGAATCCGATCCATCTTATCTGAATAATGATGCTGACACCAACCATTATTAACCTTCAATTATTTTCGAAGCAGTAAACCTAGGGTCTGCTATCGGCCTCCCAAAAATAAAACGTGCGTTCCTCTCGTGTCAAACATCCTTAAAAAACTCATGTCTAAACTCCATACGATGATTTAATATTAGGATAGAAGTGGCAGTTGTTCTCAACTGTAAATTGATGGGATCGAAGAGGACCAGATTCAACCCACTAGTATGAACATATTGACATCGAAGTTCGGGAAATTCATAGCTTTCCTGATCTTGCATGATGATATACATTGAACATTAGACAACTACCAAAAAGACATTTTCTTTAAGTCTCTCAAGAATAAAATTGGATGAACACACATGGCTGCACCGTACAATCAATTTTGGTTGATTTCGAAGATCCAAAATTGAAAATTCCATCCTATTATAATTCCATTATGTTGCAAATACAAGAATATAGATATTATATTATTATTATTATTATTATAGGTACTCCTCGTTTATGCCACTTTATTTTCTGTTTTTAGCCTAGGTGGTCTCTAGGGGGAAAAGGAAAAGTGAATAATAACAAAAGAAAAAATAATTACAAAGTGAAAATACTACAATAAAATTGATTTTTAGAGATACAATTTCTATCTCTATACTTAAAATTCTATCTCAAAAATCACTATCTTTGATTCTTTTTATAGAGAGAATTTATCCTACTAATTTTACGCTGATAGAATTTCTATTTTTAAAACATAATTATCTTATAGTAAAAAATGAAAGGAAAAAAAGAGAGTAAGTGAAAGAAAGAAATTGAGAAAGGGAGAAAAAAAAAAAAAGACAATAAAATGGAGTGGAGGAACTTGTTCAGGTGGAAAACTGTTTGTTGAGTTCTAGTGCATATACTTGCTTTGAAAGGTTTGTTAAATTTTATAATGAAAGACTTTTGCTCATTAATGTCAATTAAACTTTGTCTAGGTCTTTTTTTTTTTTTTTTTTGCCATCTATTATAATAAACATGTATGGGATTCAAACTTGAGTTTTCACAATTTGAAGACCAGTACTAATGCCAAGTTATGCGGAGATGACAATTTTGACCAATTTACTCGCATCATTTTAATAAGCTAGGTTAAATTCGTACCAATTTATTGATAATATTAGGGTTAATAACCTGAATGATACTTAAACTTTGATAAAACATTTGATTAGATACCTAAATTTTAAAATTAATCAATTTAGTCTTACTTGATTTCTTTGAATTGAATGTAATGTTATTAGATCCTAATTTATTGATAATATTAGGGATACTAACATGAATAAAATCAAATAATTGGGATAAGTTTGGAAAAAAAATTTACATTTCGAGTTGAATAGCAATTTATCAACATGAAAAGAGGGAATAAGAATTCCTTAATTAATTCCATTTCATTTGGAATATATATTCTTCATGATAAAACTTTTGTAAATTAAATAAGAGAATAACTATTCTATAATAACAAAGTAGAATAACAATATCACTATAGTAAATCAAACCTAATATGAGAAGTTTGTACATATGGGTGGTCGAGAGAAAGATTCTCAAAAAGAAAAATTACACAGAAAGACAAAATGTTTAGAATTAAGTTTGTTTAATGTATCGATATTTGTAGAGGTTAAAAAAAAAAGCATAAACATTTATATTAGTGAGTTAAATAAGGAATGATTAGGTAAATATCACTTACTCCATCTATCTTTTCAATCAAATGCTAGTTGTAAAAAAATATTACATTTTTTTTTTTTTATTTTCTTCCATATCAACAACAACTCGACTCGTTCCTCATAGAAAGAATCAAACAAATAGAACCAAAAGACTAAAAACACATATTAGATTAATCCTAAAAACCTTAAATTGATGAAAGGTCATGTGAAACCCTAAATTAATGGTTAGTCATCCCCAATTTGCAAAACCCCTAGAATTTTTAATGGTTTAAAAAAGACAAAAAGTTTTTTATATGCTAAAAACTTTTCGAATTCAAGTGGAAAAAATCCATTTTGGTGCTCTTTTCCAAGATATAGAAGGTGAAGTTTGCCTTACCTTGGACATTTATTTGTTGATCGTCTCTGTTTCTTGTTGTCTATGCTGAATTTTCCATCATTCTTCTAGTTTATTTGACTAGACTCCTCAAGGGTTAGTGGAAAATTCTCGAAGTGATCAAGACACAAGCAGGCCAAATAACAAGTGTTTTCAGTTTTTCAATTCTATTTGTTTGGTTCTTTCCATAAGAAACAAGTCGGATTATTGTTGATATGGAAAAAAATAAAAGAAAAATGTAATATTTTCTACCACCTAGCATTTGAAGGGAAAGACAAATGGACTAAGAGGTCATTAATTTATCATTTTTTTTGACTCGCTAATTTAAATGTTTGTAGTTTTTTTTTAAACATAGCAAACATTAATGCTTTAAACAAATTTAAGTTGAAATGTTTATGCCTTACGGTTTAATTTTCTCATTCTCAAAATTTTGAAGCCTTAGGTGTAAATGATTAAAACGCTCAACATAGGAACAATTTATCACCGTGAGACAACCACAAACACCCATCAATTACAAGAATGTGTATGAGGCCGAAGAAAAAAAATTACAAGAAAGCGTCTACGAAATCGCATTGGGTTTAGAATTGAAATTGAAGCTTCAAAGCTTCTTCACCACCACCGTCGACGCCACCAATCCACGAAGGAAAGCCACCAATAGAGGATGATTCGGGCACGCCACCAGTGGAGTACGATCGTGCGATGCTATTAATGCGTTTTAATAGAAGTAAGACTTGCTGCACTTCTAGTCTTAAGGTAATAATGGAATCTTGAAAAAGGCCAGAAAAAAGACAAAAAAAAAAAAGTTTTGGATTATGACCTTTCATGGTTTAATAATACTTCAAATTAAAAAAGTTATTTATTTATTTCTTTTTTTACTTGGGTATTTGTATTATCTACAGATCAGGGTTTTTATTTTACAAAATAAGTTATTTTAGAATAATTAGTTTCCAAATAAAAGAATTGGAATACAAGTTACAAGTAAGTGGGCTTTCAAAGACAGCAGCTTAAAAAAAAAAAATCCCTAATAATATTAAAAAGCCAATATCTTTTTTTTCCCTCTTTATAAATGAAATTTTATTTCTACCAACCATTTCCTTTTGAAAATAAATATAACCTCTTACTTCGAAAATTTAATTTGGTAGCATTTTTACCTTCAAGTCTGAACGTCTCTAGATCTAGAATGTAGGTACTTAAAAAAAAAAAAAAAAAACAGTATCTTGATTAGAATCAATCCATCTATTAATTATGATGTTTTTACTTTCTGAAACCGGCCCATATGATTCTCTTTTTTCAGAAAACTTCGTTAAAAATAATTTTCTCAATTTTCACTAAACAATTCTGATTAAATGAGCCCCATTTAACATGAACCAAGATTAAGGGAAAAAAAAAGGGAAAACAGAAGTTTTTAGCCTCGTCAATTCTATATATTATAGCTCCATTAGTTTTTTATTTGACAAGCCAAGATGCAAAATTTTATAATGCAAAAATATCAAATATGGTATTTAAGCTTTATATAAAAATTTAAATATTTTATAATTATTTTTACTATGTTACCAACGATTCTTTCTCTATTTTTTGATGTGGAAAAAATAGTCCATAAGAATTAAACGGTATTAAGAGAAGTACTAAAAAGCCAATAATAATATGCCATTTCCACGTAAGCAAATAAAGTAAATAATATTAAGGAGATAGTAAAAATAAACTTTAAAAAATTGATTAGAAATTAAATTGATCATTCTCAAATTTCAGATATTAAATTAAATTTTTGTGTAAAATTTATATCCTAAATTTTATATTTACCCTTTTATTAATACTATAATTATAAAAAATTTATAATTACTTGACTCCAGTTTAAGCACGCGGCATATAATATATAATAGATCTTTTTTCATGTCAAGTTGTGATCACAACATTTTATATAATACTTTCACTGAAAAAAAAAAGGGTTATATATTAATCATCCTTCTTCCGCTAAATATCAAAAGGACTAATTTAGATCTCGGACAAACACAATTATTATTGCCTTTTCACTAAGTAACGCAAAATCTTTTTAGTCAGTTGACTCAGTTCAATTTTTTAAGTGAAGGAGAGTATGAAGAGATTAAACATGTTCAATTTTGGAGGAAAAATACTTCTTTTATTTGAATGATCAATGAGACCATTGTAGTAAATATAACTAATTGTCATGCCATATACCGCTGACAACTATATAGAATATATATTATGATAATTGGAGGTTTTGATTTATCAAATACGCAAAATAATCAATTGGGATGTACAGTTGATTGATTGATTTGACATATTTTAACGCTAGTAATTAAAATTGAATTTATCAACCTTGTACAGACCCTTTAAATTTACATCCTAGGGAAACCAAAAGAATCTAAACACGCACAACATCACACTCTTGAGTAAAGTAATAAAAAATTCCACATTAGGTTTAAAAATAGCAATAACCCGTTAGAATTGATATTTTATTCTATCACAATTCATGGGATTGGTTTTAAATGGGCATAAAAGTCATATTATAGGTTTGGATACTAATTTCGGAAGCATGGTTGGTCAAAGTAGCACACAAAACATTTCCATGTTTTGTACCAACTTTAAAATTTATTCGGGTTTGGTTGGAATGTTTATTTTTAATTTGTATTTTATTTATATATGATCTATAAGGTTTATTTATGAGTAAAGATATCAGTTTTTTATTAATATATATATATTTTTTACAAATAATCTAATTGAAACGGATCTAAAATAGATATCAAACCAATGAATGCATCCTTATTAACTAAAAACATAAGATATAACCTAATATTATAATTTTACCAAGACATATATCCATTGGGGAAATAAAAGAAAAAATTTATAAACCCCTAGCCCATTTATATGCGAGAAACACTTTCCCTTTATGCTCAGTTGAAAATTATCAATTGATTGCAATTCGTATCATTTTAGCTAACATTTACAACAAAAGAATTACTTTGAATTTGCATAAGCAGTTTGTGAGATGACATTATATAAAATATATCACCTTCTGTTGGCGGAGAAAAAGAAGTTAATGTTAGATATGTGACCTAAATTTATGTGCACTGCCAGCTTTTGAAGGTACATCGCTAGCCTACATCATCAACACCGCCGACCTTAAAGTGAGCTTTAGAGTTTTTCATTCAGTGCATTGTGAACACTAGCTCAAAGCCACTAGTCTAAACTTGTAAGTTATCGGCCTATATACAATTCATTGCTGGCCTTGGGGTGACCTTGGATTTAAAGAATTTGCTAAATTAATTTCCAAGAACTAGGTTTCGTCAAGGTTAGTGCCAAAGCCATCGGTCTATGTCATGTACGCTGCCCATGTACTTGTCAAAGCCTCTAGCGTTAGGGCAAAATTTGTGACTTTTCAGCTTACCACCATTGTGTCGACCTATTCGACAAATATATGTGTTTATTGGTTGATTTTAGGGTTTATGAGTTTTTTGAGATTTGTGAGATCACTCGCCTACATATATTTTATATTCCTTCTTCAACACTAGTGAATTTGCTCTCTTCTCTGCCTACGATTTTTTCCGCAAGAGTTTGTACGTAAAATCTTATGTGTTCTTTAATTTTTTGTTTCGTTTTTTGCCATTGTTTATTTTATTCGGATCATAACGAGTGGTATTAAAGCCAAATATTTGGTGTTTTGTATCTTCTTTACAATGACAACAGTGAAGTATGACATTCCTTTGTTAGATTGAAGCACAATATTTTCTCTATGGCAGGTCAAGATGCTAGTGGTGTTAGCACAGATGGATTTAGATGATGCGTTATTAAGGTTTGATAAGATGCATGTGTCTTGGTCACTGGAAGAAAAATTACGTAAGGATCGTAAAGCCCTTTCTCAAATTCATATTCATTTATCAAATTAGATTTTGTAGGATGTGTTGAAGGAGAAGATATCTGCTAGACTATGGTTGAAATTAGAGCAGCTGTGTATGACGAAGAGTTTGACCAATAAATTGTATTTGAAGCAGCGACTATATTCACACAAGTTGCCAAAAGGTGTGTCTCTAGAAGATCCCTTAACCATATTTAAGGAAATTGTTTCTGATTTAAAACTTTGGAGGTTAAGTATGATGGAGAAGATTTAGCTTTAATTCTATTGTGTTCGCTACCTTCTTTTTATTCAAATTTTAGAGACAAAATTTTGTATAGTTGCAATTCTTTTCCCATGGAAGAACTGTATAATGCTTTAGCGCTTTTTGAGAAGATGAAACCCTTCGTAATTGGATCCGAGCCTAAGGTAGAGGGTCTTGTTTCTCATGGTAGGATATAAGAACATAGTTCTAGTAATTCAAGGAGAAGGTCAGAGTCTTCAAACAGAGTTAATGTCTGCAGGTATTGCAAGAAGAAATGATACATTAAATCAAAATACTATAAATTATAGAATAAGAATAAGGTAGCTGCTGAAAATTAAAAGGGGAAACAACTAGAGAAGTCAGGTGAAGCTAAGGTAGCTGAAGACCATAGTGATGGTGAACTTCTTGTAGCTTCTAACGATGATCTTTGAACTAGTGAGGAGTGGACTTTGGATTCTAGTTGTACCTTTTATATGTGTCCTAGTCATGACTGATTTTCAACATATAAAAAGGTTTCCAAAGGTGTTATCTTATTAGGAAATAATGCTTCTTGAAGAGTTGCTGACATTAGCACCATAAAAATCAAAATGTTTGATGGTGTTATCAAGACACTTGGAGATGTGAGATGTTCTTAAATTGAAGAGAAATTTAATTTTTTTGAGTACTTTTGATACTAAAGGGTATAAATACACTAGTGAAGGTGAAGTTTTGAAGATCAGTAAAGGATTTCTTATGGTGACGAAGGGGCAGAAAAAGATTGCTAACTTATATGTTTTACAAAGTTCTTTTATTGCAGGTGATGCAACTATCACTTCTTTTACTCTGTTAGATAAGGACACTACTAGACCATGGCATATGCATCTAAGGCATATGAGCGAAGCCGATATGGATGAATTGAGCAGACGAGGACTTCTTGATGAGCAAGGCATCAGGAAGTTGAAGTTTTATGAATACTGTGTTTTTGGAAAGCAGAAAAGAGTCAGATTCACCACAAGTACTCATAATATAAAGTGTATTTACATTATATCCATTTGGGGGTCATCTAAGTGCCTTCAAGTGGAGGTGCTATCTACTTCTTATAGTCATTGATGATTCCTCCAGAAGAGTTTGCTTATTTTTCTTAAACTAGAAGAGTGATGTTTTACCCACATTTAAGGAGTGAAAGACGATAATTGAGAAACAAATTGGGAAACGGGTAAAGCGTCTTTGTACTGATAATGGTCTTGAATTCTATTTTAATGATTTCAATGTTCTTTGCAAATCAGAGGGAATTGGGAGGCATCTAATAGTTCCTGGTACACCTCAATAAAACAAGGAAGCAGAACGAATGAACAGAACCATTATGGAGAAAGTTAGGTGTATGCTTTTTAATGATTAGTTGTTGAAATCATTTTAGGTTGAAGCTGCTTTTACAGCATGTTATTTGATTAACAGGTCTCTATCTACAACTATTGAGAAGAAAACTCCACTAGAGATATGGTCTGATACTCTTGCTAATTATTCTAAGCTGAAAATTTTTAGTTGTCCTGCTTATGCTCATGTAGATAATGGGAAGCTTGAGCCAAGATCTTTGAAGTGCATATTCTTTGATTTTAAACCTGGTGTCAAGGGATATAAATTGTGGTGTCCTGAATTGAAGAAAGACATTGTTAGTAGAGATGTGATTTTTTTTGAGACAGCAATGCTATCTGACTTGTCTTCTAACACTTCATCTAATAAAGTATAGTAGAAATTAAGCATGTAGGTGGAGTTTCAGATTGATTCAGGTTCTACACTAGAGACTACTTCTTAGCCTAGATTACAGACATGGGGTAGTTTTGTCTCTACACCACCACGGAAGCAGTATTCTATTACTAGAGATAGCCCTAGGAAAGAAGTTAGGCATCCTTAGAGATATGTAGATGCAGATCTTATAACTTATGCACTTAATGTTGTAGAGGATATTGATTCCAATCAGGAGCCGTCTCCTTAGAAGCTGTGAATTGTGATGATTTTGGTAAGTGGATGATTGCAATGCGGGAGGAGATTTAATCCCTTTATAAGAATGGCACTTGAGATATAGTGAAGCTACCTAAAAGGAAGAAGACTGTTTGGTGTAAATGGATATTCAAGAGAAAATAAGGAATACTAGGATTTGAAGAACCTAGATACAAGGCAAGACTTATTGCAAAATGATACAGTTATATACCAGGTATTGATTTCACTGATGTGTTTTCTCCTATTATAAAACACAGTTCGATTAGAGCATTACTTGCTATTATAGCTTTACAAGATCTTGAGCTTGAATAGTTGGATGTGAGGAGAGCTTTCTTATATGGAGAGCTTGATGAAGATATTTACATGCAATAGCCAAAGGGCTTTGTGGTCTCAGGAAAGAAGGATCATGTTTGCAGGTTAAAAAAGTCACTTTATGGCTGGAAGCAGTCACCCAGGCAGTGGTATAAGAGCTTTGACTTATTCATTACTTCTCATGATTTTAGGAGAAGTAATTTTGATAGCCGTATCTATTTCAAGAAATGTAAAGATGGGTCTTTCGTATATCTGCTCTTGCATGTTGATGACATGTTGATTGCAACAAGGGACAGAGGAGAGATTAAAAAGGTTGAAAATAGTTAAGTAAAGAGTTTGAAATGAAATACTTGGGAGTAGTAAAGAAGATACTTCGAATGGAAATTTTGAGGGATAAAAAAGTAGATATTTTGCATCTCAGTCAGAAGGCATACTTTGAGAAGATTCTTTATAGGTTTAATATGATGAATGCTAAGCCTATCAGTATACCTTTAGCAGCACATTTCAGACTTTCATCCACTTTGTCTCCACAGTTAGATGATGAAGTTGAATGTACGTCAAGAGTTTCATATTTTAGTGCTATAAGATCTCTTATGAATGTGATGGTCTGTACTCATCCAGATTTGTCATATGTTGTGAGTATTATTAGCAGGTATATGGCAAATCCTAGTAAACAAAACTGGAGAGCAGTTTAGTGGATTTTCATATATTTAAGAGTACTACTAATTTTTGCCTATAGTTTGGTAAAACTAGAGATAGAATTATTGGTTTTGTAAATTCTAATTTTGTTAGAGATTTAGATAAGAAAAGATCTCTCATGGGGTACATTTTTACTCTTAGTGGCTGCGCTATCAATTGGAAAGCCACTTTGCAAGCTATTGTTACTTTATCCACAACTGAAGCTAAATACATGGCTAGTACGTAAGCTATTAAGCAAGTTATTTAGTTAAAAGGGTCATTAGGCGAAATCAGTGATAACTTGAAGACTGCAACAGTCTTTTATGATAGTTAAAGTGCAATTTACCTCACTAAGGACCAAATGTATCATGATCAAATGTATTATGAGAGGACGAAGCACATTAATGTCAAGTATCATTTTGTTCGTGATGTTATTATTGATGGTGATATTGCTGTACGTAAGATCAGTACTCAAGATAACCCTGTTGATATGATAACCACGATACTTCCTGTAGTCAAGTTTAAGCATTGTCTGGACATGGTTGGTGTTGATTAATCCCCTTTAGGGTTTTGTGAAAGAGGAGGAAAATGTTGTTGTTTGTGTTGAAGATTAAAGGTTGTGTTAATTTTTGCTTTTGAATATGTGTCAAGGTGGGGATTATTAGATATTTGACCCAAATTCATGTACATTGCCAGTTTTTAAAGGTACATCGCTGGCCTGCATTGTCAACATTGCTGGCCTTGCAGCCAGCTTTAAAGTTTCTAATTATGTGCATTGTGAATGTCGGCTCAAAGCCACCAGCCTAAACTTGTAAGTCATCGACCTATGTATTGTTCACCTCTGGTCTTGGATTTGAGAATTTGCTGAATTAATTTTCGAGAGTTAGGTTTTGTCAAGGCCGACACCAAAGCCGTTGGCCTATCTCATGTATGCCACTGATGTACTTGTCAAAGCTACCGACCTTTGGCCAACATTGGAGCAAAATTTGTGACTTTTTAGCTTACCACCATTGTTTTGACCTACACGACATATATATGTGTTTATTTGTTATTTTTAGGGTTTATGAGTATTTTGCGATATGTGAGATCATCTGTACACATATCCTCTATAGTTCCTTCTTCAACACTAGTGGATTTGCTCTCTCATCTTCCTATGGTTTTTTCCGTAAGGGTTTCTACATAAAATCTTATGTGTTCTTTAATTTTCTTTTTTTTTTTTTTGCCATTGTTTGTTTTATTAGGATCGTAACAGTTAAAATACAGAGGACTCTTATAAAGTTAATTTTGAAATAATTTCCATTAGTTGCGGATCTACTCATATTAAAAAACCTTTATAATATGGTAATTTTGTGATTGTATGCATGGTTAATCTATGAATGAACTAGTTACAAAGTTAGGGAAATAATAATAGATAGTTGGAAAATTTACATTAAATTTTTATTGTTAAAAAAATGTGATAGAAATATTAGATGTTGTAAGAATAACCTATATCTTATGGGCCTTGTATATTATAGGTTCCATGGTGGTCTTTGGATATATTATAAGTTAGATTCATATTCTAAAATTTTGGAACTTCAAGGAACAAATAAAGACTATTTTCTATATATCCATTATCTACCTTTTCATCGTTACAATAAATAGTATCAAAAGCTGCTTTTGGTAATTAATAAAACAATAATGAATCATGCAAGATTGAAAGAGTAGGTAGGATTAAAGTACAAGACTCCGCATGCATTTTAGCCTATAGGTTCTTGCTTTCATATTTTGAAATTAGAATCTATCTTATAGTATTTTAGAACTTGTACCTTATACAATTTAGAAGGTATAAGATATCTTATAGAACCTATAAATTATATATGTATATTTGTTATAATATTATAAATTCATAGTAAATTTTTTACAATTTAAACCATCAATATTTCCATAATGCTTCATTCGCATAAATCATTTAAAGGCATAACTTCTATGTGTTTGGAAAAGCAACATTATAGAATTAGTCTCATATGACATCATGTAACAAGATATAGATGAAAATAACATTATCAAACTGAAGTAACAAAGTACTACGCCTATGAAAAAGATATATCCCCCCATTTGTAAAGACCTTTTAATAATTGAAAAGTTTAGTCCACTTATTGAAAACATGTGTTTCCAAGTACATATATTGAGATATTAAAATTGGCCACTTGAAAAAGCGGAGGAGAATACTCTATAAGATGATGTGCCCTCTAATTGGTATATTAACCATATTCTCTTGTTGGCATTCTTACAATTGATGCTTTGAATGCTTCCGTTTTGACTGTAAATAGTGAAGTTTCAAATGTACTCATGAATGTGATTATGACTCTTCTTTTATTGTATGATTTTATCTTTATCTTATATGTATCTGATCGGTATTTTTATCTTATCTGTTTGATTGATTTATAAGTAAAAATATCTATTTTTCATCTGTATTTATTTCTTGACAGAATTGTTTGAAAACGATAAAATAATACATCAAAATAAGATATCAAAATGATATTTTGGCCAAAGAAGAAAATCAATCAAATTCATATCCTATCGTGTTGCATTAAAGTTATTGGTTGGAAGGACTGGCTTTTGCTTTTAGATAGGTAACATATGTTATAATTCTATATCTTAACTCCTTAATCTAAGTGGCATGTCTATGGACTATGGTTAATTTTATTGAAAAGAGTGAGGAAATTTTGCTACAACATGGTAAAAAAAATAACAAATAAAATGCTACTATTAAGAATCTCTAAAGAAATTGGTACAATGGTACTTATATTTTGATTTGGGCTTTTTAAAGATATATTATAGTGATTCACTAATATTTGTAATGTGCCATGGGTTTCAGGATAGCATGCTATTGCTGTCCTATCTGCATTTCACTAAAGGACTAACTTAATGGCTGAATTTGTTTCATTTTAATGGGAGAATTAAAATTATATTATTTGGAGATGTGGCCTTTCACCTAATTATGGCTTAAAACTATAACTATAGGTCTTTTAAGCACCAAAAAAAAAAAAAAAAGAAAAAATAGTAATAACAAATAAATAATTATGTAAACAAAAGAAGAAGAATCAAGAATATTAAAATTTAAGTTGAACCAAAAGCTCGAGGGACACAAAATCATATGACCGAGGGTAGATTCTTTAATATTATTATAATCATTAAGTTCATTTTTTTATTATTAATAATAAAATTCATCATTATTTATAAATTATTATCGTTAATTTAAAGTTAATGTGCTGTTTATAACTCGTTCAGTTTGCTTGAGAAAACGACAATCTCCATGCATGTGTACAACGATATTGGCGGCTGGGACTGGGAGGAGTCGTGCTTTTTGTTCATGCATATAATTGATAGCATATGATGATCTCAGAGGACAAAAAAAATAATTCATGGAAAATTTCACCCTCCATGCGAGCATGTGTTACACGTCTATATACAGTGAGATCATAATTACAATGGTAAGATCATCTGTTCATGATTGTCCATTTTTCCTAACATAGACAGCGCTTGGTGACGAAATAAATTCGATTGCTTCATAGGAAATAATTTGTCGATAACCATCTTCTTCCATAGTTATAGACAGTACCTGCGTAATGTCGAACAGACAAATGATGTTGACAATTGACATGGTGAAAATGATGTTGAAGAAGTTTTTGAGTTTTCATAAATTCACAAAGATTTCTTTCTTTCTTTTTTTTTTTTTAAATACAAGTTCAGCGATATGGCATTTAGAATGCTAGTATGAGCTGGGCTACAGTGAATTATTATAGTAGTTAAAGACTCAAATATATTTATGAAAAGAACTGTAATATTGTCAAAAATTAAAATAGAAAAAAAGTATTCAAGTTTTTTTTTTTTCCTCATTATAAAAAGATATTGAAGAATTCAATCTTGGTACTTCTCTCTTGCGATTCTCATCTGTATTTTTATCTATATTAAAATGATATATATATATATATATATAAATAAATGTATCTTATTTGTATCTATATCTGATCTATTTGATTTTTTTATGAGAACTGTCAATTATTTTTCGTCTATATATATTTCTTGATAAACAATTTATAGAATAAAGTATGCATCTATCCAAAAAAGTTATCCAAATAGATCCTAATTCATTGGAAAATTTTATGTTTAGAAACAAACCTCTATTACTCGATACTTAATGATTAGTTGGATTTGAAATATTTGTACAAATCATATCGGATGGAATTTTGAATGCTTATGTGAACCTCCCTTGATGTTAAATTATAAAATTAATATCATCGAAAAGAAACATGTTTGATGTTGTAGAAGGATTGTCCAACCGAAACTATACTGTTCATGGTCATATATATTATTGTTCTCCTGCCAACCGCTAACATTACATGTCGAAATTTAAGCAACTTCATACCATTTTTAAGTACATGCTCGTATATATGACTTTGAAACCAACGATCCTTTACCATTTTTAAGTACATGCTTCAATATATGACTTTGAAATCAATAATCCTTTCTATTTCCAAACACGTTGTTTTTTTGACATTTGTTCATGACAGTCGCGTAGCCTATTCCTCGTGCTGCATGAAGATCTGGTTTCTCAAATCTGAAACAAGAAATATGCGTTCAAACATATAAAGTATATAGTTGGTGGACCATTAAGAAAGACTGCATGGTGGGGTGGATGCAGTGCGGCCGGTTTATAATTTTATATAATTTTTTTAAATGGAAAAAAAGGGTGACCTAGGGCTTGATTTGCGGCCGAGACCCTTTTTTATACTTAAAAAAATAATATTATATCAAGAGATTTTAATTACATATTTCTTATCATTATTATAAATATAAATAATAATATTTAAAATTAATTTGCTTTCTAATAAATATGTAAAACTTATAACAAGAAAAGCTTTCATTCATTATAAAATTAAAATTGTATACTAATCTTTTCTCTTAAATTATTTTTAACTATAATAATACACTGAATTCAATAAAATTAGAATAAACTATTTGATTATGAGATATAAATTTTAATTTTTGGTTCTTTTAATTAATACATTATTAATCACATAAACCAATAAGTAATTAGATAATAGAAGTAGACTAAATAAGATAAAGGAAAAAAAAAGTATGTACTAATCCCAACTTGACTAATTTTATTCCATTCTTATGAAAGATATGTGTCTAAATCTAAAATTTAAAGAATAATTACAAAATAAAACATTTTTTTAATACCTAAAATGCTTCAATTTTATTCGAAGTCTTGAACCAAACCGTAAACTTTTTACTCATCACTGAATCAAACCATCGACTAAATTGTTTTGAAAAATTACCAAAATTTATGTCCAGCTACTCTTTTTTTACACCCCAAATTACGAGTATTCTTGAATCCGCTACTTTAGCGCATGAAATTTAAAGGGCAAAACGCAAATGATCTCTTAAATCTCGAATTCTGTTTGTATACTTTAATAACCTGTCATTTCACTGAATAAAAATTTCTATTACTAAAAAATAGGATAGAGCTGCAATTGATTTTTTATTTAGATTGGAAAATTTTGAAAAAAAATAATATTGAATGACGATTCATAGATTTGAGAAATGAATATTTTTTTTGTTTTTGTATATAGAGATTTCTTATGGAATTGCTATTACAATTTTACCTTCAAGTAATAATCATTCATAAGGAATAAAATATAATAAAATTATAATTATAGTGAAGTCAACGAGCAGTAAATTATCAAAATTGGAAGGAAAGAAAAAAGAAAGAAGCCTTCCTAAATTTTAATGAATTGACAACTATTTGGGCACACATGTCAAGTGGAAGATAAGGCGAGACCTTCGTCAAAATTGAAGCATCTTTATACCATGTTTAAGTACATGCTCGAATATATGACTTTGAAATCAACAATCCTTTCTATTTCTGAACACGTCCTTTTTCACATTTGTTCATGACAATTGCATTGCCCAGTGCTTCTGCTGGATAAAGATCTGGTTTCTCAACTTTGAAACAAGAAATTTGTGTTCAAACTTATATAATATGGTCGGTGAACAATTTTTCTTCCCTTTGTTTCTTCTTTTATTTCCTGGCATAAGAAAAACAACTTATAGGGCAGTAGCGTCATATGATTTGGTCCGATTCACGTATATCACAGTTTGATTCATAATCTTTTTTTTTTTTAAATAAAAGGTTTGGTACGTTTTGATTTCTAGTCAAAATGTTTTTTTATTGTCAAAATAAAAACAAATAATACTATTTAAAATAATATGCATCCAAATAAATAGAGATAATATTATAAATGTTACTTAAACTTTCGCTATATAATTAGATGTCCGAGCTTTAAAATTGAAAAATTTAGCATTTGACCTTTAAAATTGATCATCTTAGTCAACTTGGTTGCTGAAAAAGTTTGAAACTGATCAATTTAATATATGAAAGAACTTGATCGGGTACTATTGATGTGTAGGAAAAGTTTTTTTAGATATTAAAGTAATCAATTTTAAAAGCTAAACACTTAATTGCATGTTATGTTAAAGTTTAGGTACCATTAATGATATTAACTACAAATAAATATGTAAAACTTATAACGGGAGAGAGATTTCATTCATTATAAAACTATAATTGTATACTAGTCTTATTCTCTTAAATTATCTTGGGCTACAACAATACACTCAACTCTATAAAATTAGAATAAGTTATCACTATATGAGGTGTAAATTTCAATTTCTTATACTAATTGATACATTGTTAGTTAGGCAAAAAAATAAGTAGCTAGATAATAGGAATGCAGCAATCAACAAGACAAAGAAAAAAAAAAAGAATATACAAAACACGACACGACCAATTTAGTTTCATGCTTATGTAAGATATGTATCTAAATCATTTAATAAAATCATTAGAAGAAAAAATAATATATTTGAATTTTTTTAATATGTGAAATGGTTCGATTAGTTCGAACTCCAAACAAAACCACAAGCCATTTATCCATAACAAACCAAATCACTAACTAAGTTGCTTTGAAAAATACTAAAATTTGTGTTTAATCTATTTTTGCACATCGATGAATACTGGTATTCTTGCATCCACTCTTTAAATGCATGTAATTTAAAGGAAAAAAAAACGATGTCTTAAATCTTGAATTTGGTTTGCATTAGGGATGAGCGGGTATAAAGTGGGTAGGTTATTGAGCACTATCCATACCTTATCCTATATGGTACAAATTATTAAATTTCGTATCCAGAATTCACCTTGTGGCACTTTGTGTATACTCTATACTTATAAAACCTAGAGGATACATTGTGGAATCTGTAGAATTTTTTTTTTTTATATAGTCTCTGTATATTTTTTTTCATTCTTTCTTATAGTTTATAATTTTCTGGTATGGTTTTATGTAACATGTAATACTATCTTTTTTCTTATATTAAACATAAACAATATGCAGAAAGAAACTTGAAAAATAATTTGTCAATATCACAAGTTTTAATGTGCAAAATCTATTATGTGTGAAAGTTAAAACTTGTAACAAATCTTATAGAACGTGCTTATGTGATATTAAAAAGAACTATAAAAGTCGTAGTAAACTTCAAAATAAAAAATTTTGGAGGTACTACTATATTAATTGGTTTTAGAAGATAAACAACAAATCTACAAAATTTGAGAGTTCAAATATGTACATTTTACTATATTTCTTCTAAAATAAAAATAATAAGTTCTTTTTATAAAAACAATACAAATCCTTCTAAAATGAAAATTTCCAAAAGGTAGTCCATGAATCATAATCTTGAATAAAAGTAGTGTAAATTAAAAAATGGAATATACTTGTTTATTTCTCAAATTAATATTGTTTTATAATAGTTAACACGATAGACAATGATACTTTGAACCTATACACTTTACATTAGAGTACAATTTCTAGGTTATATAAGTTTTGAGGTGAGTATATGATATGAAAATCATTGTACTCATAATCATTCCTATGAGAGTAGGTTCTAGAAAATTTATACCGATACCGTATCTATGACCCTTAATACCCACTGTTACCCTATTTAGTTACTAAGATACGGGTGAATACCTTATATGACAGAGTTACCTACTCACTCGTAGTTTGCATACCTTTAAATTATCAAAATTTAAATGGGCAGAAAAAAAAGGAAAAATCTCTTAAATTATAATAAATTAGCAAACAATTTCTCAAAGGTTGCTCTATAAACTTTGACCTTAATATAGAAGCACTCTGGTAAATTATATTTCGAGTCAAACTCAATGATTATCTTTCACCCCGAAATTGCTCCTTTGCGTAAAGTGTCGCAGAATAGCTCGTCTATACATCATTTTTTTTCTTTTTCTTATTCCATCATTCTCACTAACGGGTCAATAGTAGATAAGACAAAATTATTTATATTCATATTGAGCATAATTCATAAGACTAAATGGACAACCAAGCTAAAAACAATAAATTTATGTTAAAAAAAGGCTAATATCTGAATGATACATAAACTAATTAGATACCTAAACTTTGAAATTGATTAATTTAATACTTAAAAAAACTTTTCATACATGGCAATAGTATCTACCTATGTATTAATTTGATCAGTTTTAAAGTTTTTCAGATATCAAATTGATTAACTTTAAAATTTCGTTATTTAAGTTTAGATAACTAATTGTATATTTTGTTAAAATTTAGATTTCATTTGTGACATTATTTCTTTGGAAAAAATCACGTTCAACTCTTAACGATGACACATTTGGATTACTTATACGAGTTGAGGAATATGAACCTAGAATGCTTATATGAGTAGGGCTACAATAAATTTGTCAAGTAGTTAAATATTTTTGAAAATAACTCAAATATTGTCAAAATCAAAATATGAAAAAAAGAAAAAAAAAAGAACACAACTCCAATTAAAAACAATAGATTTATGTTTAGAAACAAACCTTGATTACTCCACTCTCATTATAGTTAGTTTTGAAATACTTGTACAAACCATATTAGATCAAATATATATGAGCCTCCCTTGATGTTAAATTATGAAATTAAGTATGTTTATGATGATCACTTTAATTAATATTGTTAGAAAGAAAACATGTTCGATGTTCTACGAAGAATTAATATCTTCATAAATATATTTATAAAGATAACTCTAATATTGTCAAAAATCAAAAAAGGACAAAAAAAAAAAAAAAAGAAAAGAACTCTTATTAAAAACAATAGATTTATGTTTAGAAACAAGCCTCGATTGCCCACTCTTAATTTTAGTTGGATTAAAATACTTGTACAAACTATATTAGGTCAAATATATATGAACCTCCATTGATCTTAAATTATGAAATTAAGTATGTTTATGATGATCATTTTAATTAATATTGTCAAAAAGAAAACATGTTTGATGTTCTAGGAAGAATCATCCAATCGAATAAAACTGTTCTCTCCATGGTCATATAAAATTTTTGTCCTGATAATTGGCATCTACTGCTACTACCTGTTAGTTAACTCTCGCTCAGTGACGCATCCAATGTTAATTGAATTTGAGCAAATAAGTTTAAAACTTTGATACTTAATTGAGGAGTTACACTTAATTAATCAAAACAGACACATACATAATATTTATGCATGCTTATTGTGCATTCAACATTTATCCCCCTATGGATTCATACAAAAGACAAAACATAATTCACACCATAAGAAGGATAAAAACACAAAAGTATGTTGGATCATTTGCAAACTCATGTATATCAACAAAAACACAAAATTTTCTGCAAATTTTAATTCAAAATAGCACGATAATATTTCTTAAATGTGTACAAATTTGCTTAAACACATTTTTCATGCATTTTCACTTACTCACACAAGTTTAGTTGACAATATCAAGCATGACACATCATTGTTTAAGCACCAAAAATATGAATTCAATTTCATTCATTTTAAAACCAATTCTAGCACAAATTTAGCTTAAATCATGCACAAAAACACCATAATATCAAAATTTGCGTATTTAAGCATGTCAATATGCATTTCATACAATAATCAAGAGCTCCAAATATCAAACTCAAGCAATATAAGATTATACTTTATTATTACCCTTGAGAGCCCCGCTTTGATACTTATAAAAACACAATCACTTTTTTTAAGTATTCATTTTTGCTTGGGTCCTTTGAGGTTAGGTAAAACAATAATTTCTCTCTCAAGCACCCACACAAACTTGCTTTTGTAATCTAAATGCATTGCTTTCTTATTGTGCAATTGTGTGCACTAGACCTAGCTTTCCACAATAGTTGCAAGTTCCACAAGTTGCTCTCCTAATCAAGTTTTGTGAGGCTTGCAATTATTATTTATATTATAGTTAATTCCATATTTATTGGACTCACATTTTTGCTTTTCGATGAGATTGCTTAAATTTTTCTCTCTCAATGAATTTGACTATGATTACAATTGGTTCACTTAAGCTAATTTTCAATTCTTATTTTCACTTTTAAGCTCAACTATCTCCTTCATGCAATCACAAATACTAATATCACTCTCATCATCACCATTTAGAGTTTACTTTATAAGATCATGTCTTCTTTCCAAAGTTATAGACAATACCTATGTATTGTCGAGCCGATAAATGAAGTTGATAATTGACATAGTGAAAATGATGTTGAAGAATTTTTTGAGTTTCATAAATTCACAAATATTTCTTTCTTTTTTTTTTTTTAACTTTCTCATTTTTATTCGTATAAATAAATAGACAGACAAGTAAAAACAATTAAAATAGAATCCTTATACAACTGAAGGGATATGACATTTAGAATGCTTATATGGGCCAAGCTACAATGAATTATTATAGTAGTTAAATATATTTATGAAGATAACTCTAGTATTGTCAAAAATTAAAATAGAAAAAAGTACCCAGGCTTTTTTTTTTTTTCCCTGGTTTTCACTACAACAAGAAATGGGAATGTCGATTTGATACCGCTCAATTGAGAGAGTAGAACAGATGTCTTTAGGCTATAAGACTATCGATAGGAATATAACTGGGTTGGTCATTAATGAGTCTCCAACCTATCCAACCCGATAAAAACTTTATAGGATTGAACCTATAGGGTAATAGGATTGGGTGGACATAGGTAAAAAACCCTGCAGGGTGTTATGATCGGGTTTGGATACTATTAAAATCCGATAGATACCTACCCATCCAGTTAGTCATCGTAAAAAAAAGTTTATAATATAAATACATTTACTAAACAGAAATATAGGAACAGGCTAAATTTTAAAACATGTTAGCAAAATAAAAGGTGAATTGCTATATTATTAGACTATTATTTTATTAGCCTAAGTTTGCTGAATCTATTGAAAAAAAAAAAAAAGAATAAGCAAAGCAGGTTTGGATCGATAATTAGGTGGATGGTCGGATGGGTAATCAGGTTGATCGTCAGGCGAGTAATCGTGTGGATGATGGGTTTTAGAGTAAACGCTGTAGGGCCGGTTTAATATAGAAGGAAAATCTTACAGGGTTATAGGGTCGGGTTTAGTATGCCCTATAGTGTAGCAGGTTCGGGTTTATGTTCATATGACCCACCCGAAACCCGATCCAATTGCATTCCTAACCATCGGTAAGACTTATGTTTAGAAACAAACCTTTATTACTCGGTGCTCCATGATTAGTTGGATTTGAAATATTTGTACCAATCATATCGGATGGAATTTGGAATGCCATGTGAACCTCCCTTGATGTTAAATTATAAAATTAATATCATCGAAAAGAAACATGTTTGATGTTGTAGAAAGGAGTGTCCAACCGAAACTACTCTGTTCATAGTCATATATTATTGTTCTTATGCCAACCGCTAACATTACATATCGTCAAACTATACATCTAATTTGGTACGAGGCAATTTTCAGCTTTCTCCCATGAACATCCATGTCAAATGGAATATAGAGGGAAGCCCTTTGTCAAAATTTATGACTTTGAAATCAACAATCCTTTCTATTTCCAAACACGTCGTTTTTTTGACATCTGTTCATGACAGTTACACAGCCTATTCCTCGTGCTGCATGAAGATCTGGTTTCTCAAATCTGAAACAAGAAATATGCGTTCAAACATATAAAGTATACAGTTGGTGGACCATTAAGAAAGACTACTTATTGAGTCGATCCAGTGTACTTAGATTCTATTTAGAGGCCATATATTATGATTCGGTTTATAATTTTTTTAAATTGAAAAACGGGTGAAGTATGGCTTGATTTGCAGTTGATACCTTTTTTGTTCTTAAAAGAAAACTGCATTATATCAAGTGATTTCAATTATATATTTCTTATTACTATTACAAATACAAATAATAATATTTAAAATTAATTATCTCTCCTAATAAATATATAAAACTTATAATAGAGAGGGATTTCATTCATTATAAAATTAAAATCGTAACTAATCTCATTCTCTTAAATTATTTTGAACAACAATAATACATTAATTTTAATAAAATTAGAATATGCTATTTGATTATGAGATATACATTTCAATTTTTTGTTCTTTTAATTAATACATTATTAGTTATATAAACCAATAAGTAACTAGATAATAGAAGGTGACTAATCAATACGATAAAGCCAAAAAAAAAAAAAAAGAATGTACAAAACACAACTTGATCAATTTTATTCCATTCTTATGAAAGATTTGTATCTAAATCTAAAATTTAGAAAAATAGAAAAAATATGTTTTTTTTTTTAAATATATAAAATGATTCAATTTAATTCAAAGTCCTGAACCAAACCATGAACTTTTTATTCGTCACCAAACCAAACCATCAACTAAATTGTTTTGAAAAAACACCAAAATTTTTATCTTGCTGTTTTTTTTTTTTTTTCCCCACCCGTAATTACGGATATTCTCGCATCCGCTACTTTAGTGCATGAAATTTAAAGGACAAAACGAAAATGATTTCTTAAATCAGTTTGTATACCTTTAAATTATATAGGGTGAAACCTTCGTCAAAATTGAAGCAACTTTATGTCATGTTTAAGTACATTCTCGCATATATGACTTTGAAATCAACGATCCTTTCTATTTCTTAGCACGTTCTTTTTCACATTTGTTCATGACAATTGCATTGCCCAACGCTCGTGCTGAATAAAGATCTGGTTTCTCAACTTTGAAAGAAGAAAATTATGTTCAAACTTATATAGTATATGGTCGGTGAACACCTTTTTTCCCCCTTTCTTTCTTTTTCTTTTTCTTTTTTTTTTTTTCAAATTTCCTAGCATAAGAAAAACTACTTATAGGGTAGTAGCTTAGTGTGATTTGATCCGGTTCATAGGCCCATACATCATAGTTTCATTCATAATTTTTTTTTTTTTTAAATGAAGTGTTTAGTCCAGTTTGATTTCTAGTTTAAAATGTTTTTTATCATTAAAATAAAAACAAATAATACTGCTTAAAATTAATTATGCATCCAAATAAATAGAGATAATATTATAAATGGTACATAAACTTTTACAAAATATGTAATTAGATACCTAAGTTTTAAAACTAGATAATTTAGCATATGAACGTTGAAATTAATCAATTTAGTAGTTGAAAAAGTTTAAAACTGATCAATTTAGTATTTAAAAGAACTTGAAATAGATACTATTGGCATGCATGAAAAGTTTTTTCGGATACTAAATTAATCAATTTTAAAAGCTAGGCACTCAATTGCATATTTTGTCAAAGTTTAAATACCATTAATGACATTAACCCCTAATGAATATGTCAAACTTATAACAGGAGAAATATTTCATTTATTATAAAATAATAATCGTATACCAGTCTTATTCTCTTAAATTATCTTAAGCTACAATAATACACTCAACGCTATATTATAGAATAAGTTATCATAATATGAGGTGTAAATTTCAATTTCTTGTGCTTCTAATCAACATATTATTAGTTACGTAAACCAATAAGTAGCTAGATAATAGAAGTGCACTAATCATAAAACAAAGAAAAAAATAATATACAAAATATGACATGGTCAATTTAATTCCATGCTTATAGAAGATATGTATCTAAATCATTTAATATAATCATTAGAAGAAAAAAAAATATTTTAATTTTTTTCATATGTAAAACTGTTCAATTTAGTTCTCGAACTCCTTAACCAAACCATGAACCATTTACTCATTACTGAACCAAATCGCTAATCAAGTTGTTTTAAAAAATACTAAAATTTCTATTAGGTCTATTTTTGCACACCCTTGACTACTGGTATTCTTGCATCCAATATTTAAGTGCATGAAATTTTAAGGAAAACGGAAATGAGGTCTTAAATCTTGAATTCAATTTGCATTAGAGGTGAGCAAGTACAGGGTTGGAAGGATATTAAACACTATTCAAACCTTATCTTGTAAGGTACAAAGTATTAATTTACCCTATGGCACTTTATGCCTATCTTATACCCTAATTATATATCTTATAAAACCTATAGGATACCTTGTGGAGCCGATAAAAATTTTCTATAAGATCTTTATATTTTTTTCCATTCTTTCTTGAACTTATAGTTTATAATTTTTGGTATGGTTTCATTAATATGTAATACTGTCTTATTTTCATATATTCGACATAAACAACATGTGAAAAGAAACTTGAAAAGTAATTTGTCAATATCATAAGTTCCATAATATGCAAAATCTGTTTATATGTGAAAGTTGAAACTTGTAACAAATCCCTTCGGAACCTGCTTATGCAATGTTAAACAAAACTATAAAACTCGCAATAAATTTCAAAATTAGAAATTTTGGAGCTATTGCCATATTAATTGATTTTAGAAGATAAACAACATATCTATATAATTTGGGAGTTCAAATAAGTACATTCCATGATATCTCTTCTAAAATAAAAATTTTTTTAAGAAAAATAGTATAAGTCCTTTTAAAATGAAAATTTTTGAAAGGTAGTCTATAAATCATAATCTTAAATAAAAGTGGTAATAAATTAAAAAATGGAATATCATTATTTATTTTTCATATATTAACATTATTTTATATTATTTAACATGATACTCTAAAACTTGTAAAGTTTATATTATAGTACAATTCTAGGTTATACAAGTTTCAGCATAGGTATATGATATGAAAAACCTTCCACTCATACTCATCCCTATGAGAGCAGGTCCTAGAAAATCTATACCCATACTCTGTCTGTGACCTTTAATACCCATCGGGACCCTATCCAATCGAGTAAAGTACAGGTGAATACCTTGTGTGACAGAGTTACTTGCTCACCCCTAATTTTTATACCCTTAAATTATCAAAAGTTGAAAAGTTGAAAAAATTGAACCTCTTAAATTTTAGTAGATTAGTAAACAATTTCTTAAAGGTTACTCTAGAAACTTTAACTTTAACATAGAAGCACTCTTTGGTAAATATCGACCTGTTTGGATCGTCATTTTGATATTGTTTTTAAACCAAACAAATACTGAAAAAATATTAAACTGTTATAGATATGATACCAATGATGTAACACCCTAAATTAAAGGCATTACAACTTGCCACGTGTCCTTCTCTTATTAAGAACACGCTAAAGCTATTAAAACTCTAAACCACAAATTATACTGAAGATAATACCAATTTTCTCTTCGACAACACACAAACTATTAAAATCCAAAACTACAAATTTACAAACCAAAAGAAACCTAAGAATGTAGTCTCACAAAGTCTTCATTAGTTTATAAGATTCTCAAACAGAACTTCATAAAGATTTTCAACATCCCTCTCTTAATTCCCATGCTCAAGATCTATTGGTTCTCAATTGGATAGTCAAGTCCACTATCGCTATCCCCATGATCAACATATAGATCATACCCAAATAAATCATAAATAATATCATCTTCACCTGTGTACCTGAAAAATAAAAGAATGAGCAAAAACGCCCAATACGCCATACTACAAACAAATACGCTTGAACATGCCAACATAAATCACATACAACCTTAAAACTAATGCAAAAACCACAATTTGTTATATTTAATTTAGCCAACCAACCAATATAGTTTAGAACCATTTGCAACTAGTTCTAAACCCGGAGTAACTCATGACCCCAATTCATGTAATTATATACATATATATTGATGTTGGGTACTATCCACATATTGTTGCATTTTGCCAAAATGGAACGAAACAACTCTTAATCTACCGGAATCATTTCCAAGTGCAACTCTACTAGGGACAACGACACATAAGGATCATCAGGGCGCTTCGTTAGTATCACACTCTGCGTGGTCTTTACTAACCAAAGCCAAACACAAGCATCACACTTTTCAATTATATTCCAGATAGAATTTAATCAATTTATTTTCTAATTTTACACACACAAATAGCAAGCAAGGTAAGGTCGTACCTGGATTCGCTTTCCAAAACTCCAAATTTACCAACAAAATCTTTTAAAAGGTTAGAAACCCTAATTTCACTAGAAACCTTATCATCAACATATATCAAATCAAAATCCAATTCCAAATTCATAATTAAATCCTAACGCTAAAATCCATAATCTCAAAACATAAGATTGATAACATTAGATCCACGAACCTATCTCCTATGATCACTAAACAACGAAACCCTAGAACGCCAATTTCTCCAAATTCTTCAAAACCCTAAAATTCTCAATAAATAATAAATCAACTATCAGAAAAGATCTCATCTTTAGATTAACAAGAACTGAATGAATTCATACTTACGTACAGCTTTAGGATCTCACGCCTTCTAGGTCGTAGGACCAAATCATCAATCACAACTTAGGGTTTTTCTCCACATTTCACCAAATCTCTAGAATCCCTTTCATAGCATAACATAAACCACAAATCATTGTGATATGTTTATGACATCACAATGATAAATTAGATTTATAACTTATCTAGGATGAGATTTCAAATCCTCCTCGATCACCAAGAAATCACAACTCCAGCAACACCTAGGGTTTGTCTCCAACGAAATCATCTCCAACAACTTGATTCCTCAAAACCCAATATGAAGCAACCTTTTCTAAACCAAGATCCAATTAAAAGTTAACCCAAAAGAGTTTGAGAGGAATTCTTACCTAGAATTTTCCTTAAGAAGAGATACGGGGAATAAGAAAAAGACCTAGGGTTATAAATAAGGATTAGGAAACCCTAGCATTAAGAAAGGATGTTATATTTCATGAAAATATAAGATGGTAAGGAAAGCGGACAGCTCAGGAAGATAGGTCAGCAGCCTAAATAAAAGCTGGCAGCTTGAAGATTCGAAGGAGCGTAAATCACCATGTAAGCTGTCCTTAGGCTAGCGGCTTTTCCAACAAGGCCGGCAGCTTTGCCTTTCTAAGCACGACGGCTTTCAATCGTCTTAAACATCTCCAAATCTCTTAGGGTTTTGACTGAGAAATAGTGTGACAAATTCGTAGGTTAAGGGTCTATTTATAGAGGTATATTGCTTAGGAAAAACACTAGGTTCATGTCCAATTTAAGCAGTCTACGCTGGAGGCATTAAAGTTAGTGTATGCTCTGCCAAAATCCATTCTTAATCAAGCTTTTGCCATGTGAACACAATACAATTATATTTAAACTTTGACCATGAAACCTTCTTATTTAATATCTTTTGACACTTTGACCCTTCTTAATAACTCTCTTATATACTTTAGGGTTGACCATAAAACCCTCTTATTTTATATTAAACGACACACTTGGCCTTATTTATAATTTATTTATCTTTATATTACATTTCTCCCCTCCTAAAAGAATTTTCGTTCTTGAAAGTTACCCGAATCACTATCTCCTTTTTATCCATGCATCTATCAGTTCTTTGTCACTCTTTTCTTCTTGTTTCTAATTCTTTACACCATATTGACTCATCTTCATGCTTATATCTGCTAGCTAAAATATAATTCCATTGATGTTTCTTTAATTTTTAACTTTCGCCACTCAATTTGGCTTCACTTCCTCCGTTACTTCACAACACCTCTTGGCTATAACTTAAACTTATTAACAATATTCATCAAGAAATCTTGCCTCGACTTCATTGTATCAAATCTTCAATCCAATTCCTCGAGCAACGTTGACAAAGCTTAAAATCTTAATTATAGTTTTGAATTCCAAAGGTCAAATCTTACATTAACCTGGAGCTCCAAATGTCACTGTGTTACTTGTACTTCTATTGATTCGACTTAGTTTTTATCCTTATTATTCCATATCAAAAATAATTCACATCACATGCATATCATTCATCTAGTCTCAAAATACTCATTAACTAACCTTATCACTTCCAATATATTTTCTCAATCTCTAATATATATTTTCTTATATTTTCTATCAATATATACTTAAAACTTAAAAATTAACACTTATGTCCTTAGGCAAACCTTCAAAATCACTAGATAACTTCTAACTCATCCTTTGACATCAATACTCCTAACGTTCCAATGTTTCTTGATATCTAGATTATTAATGCACTTTGTCGCCAAAATTGTTACCATACAAATCCAAAATTGTTCTTCACTTGGACTTAGTATCCTTCTATAACTATCAAATCTACTATTCAACAAAATTTCTTCTTTTATCTCTCAATTTATAAATCAATCATTACATCCTCTAATACAATTGTATATTGCATTGTAGAAAATTCAATCTAACTCATTAACATTATTTGACCATGGTACTTTACCTCTAATTATCACCATTTCCATTGAACTTCTTTAGGACATATTCACCTTGTAATCCTTTAAATAATAATCAGAAAACTCAAATTACGAAATTTAAGATTTTTTAACTCTAACTCTAATGATCAAACCTTACATTACATTGTTATTTCAGATGATCATAATATATGTCTCTATTATTTAATCAATTTTTTTTCCACTATTGTCAGACACCATAGTTCATCCACAATTTCGTTTACCATTTGTGTCATTCCAATTGTCTCATAAACTTGTATAACTACTTTATATAATGATTTATATACGTAGTCTCATATATACTTTTCTAAGATCCATCCTAAAACTTGTCATCATATAGTAGTTCATATATCATTATTGTTCATCATCCTTAGATTTCTCATATCCTACACTCACTAATATCACATTTCCTTCTTACAATTGATGTTCCACCTGTTCATTCATATCTTCATAGAATTTGACTATTCTCTAATTTATATTGATTATCTTAATCCTTTTCCTCTATTATTCAACATGACCTTTCTCAATTATCTACATACTATATTTGCCTAACTAACAATCCATTTGTTAATCATCTATGAGGATTTCCTGCTTCTTAATTACACCACTAGTTCCTTATAGTCAACTCTAGTCATTCATCTCTTCTACCTTAAAACCTTTGCCTGCTGAGCACCTTTAATATTATCATCTTAATTCAATAGTATCATTTACTTTTCTCTTATTTCATTGGTTATATTGTCTAACTCTTCATGATCATACTGATATAGGTTATCTTCTTTTATTGATATTCACCTTAAATACACCTTCACCCATAATATGATAATTTTCTCCACTCTTGCTTAAATTTTCATTTTAGTAATTGGATCTTTCTTTACTTTCTTTGGTAGTTACTACCTTGCACTTCAAATTTATACGTAAACTAATCTCCATGTGGTAGACTAAACTACAATTCCTAAAATATGTTTATAAACTACTATTCTGGCATACATTCAACATACTCACAACATGCAGATACAATGATCCATGCACCAACACTTGATTATATTAATCCATCGGTTATATGTGTCTCACTTTAATATTGGTGCTTACCTAAAAAGACTTGATTTTTCTATGTCTCACGATCTTTTACCTTATTCAAACCTCGCTCAAGGTCTTTGCCCTATTGACCACAACTGAAAAATTAGTCAAATCCATTAAATTCACATGATGTTGAATCTCATGTTCTAACACCGTAATAAACTTGCTCACCAAGTTCACTAAATCTCTAGAATCCCTTTCATAGCATAACATAAACCACAAATCAGAAAAGACTATTTTTATGATATCACAACGATAAATTAGATTTATACCTTACCTCGAATGAGATTTCATATCCTCCTGGATCACCAAGAAATAAGAACTCTAGCAATACTAGGGTTTGTCTCCAACGAAATCGTATCCAACAACTTGATTCCTCAAAAGCCAATATGATACAACCTTTTAGAAACCAAAATCCAATTAAAAGTTAACCCAAAAGAGTTTGAGGGGAATTCTTACCTAGAATTTTCCTTAGGAAAAGATATAGGGAATGAGCAAAAGACTTAGGGTTATAAATAAGGATTAGGAAACCCTAACACTAAGAAAGAATGTTTTATTTCGTGAAAATATAAGCTGGTAAGCAAAGCTGACAGCTTAGGAAGATAGGCTAGCGGCCTAAATAAAAGCTGGCAGCTTAAAGATTCAAAGGTGCGTAAAACACCATGTAAGCTGTCCTTAGGCCGTGGCTTTTCCAACAAGGCTAGCAACTTTGCCTCTCTAGGTCGGCAGCTTTCAACCGTCTTAAACGTACTTCAAATCTCTTAGGGTTTTGACTAAGGAATGGTGTGATAACTTCGTAGGTTAAGGATCTATTTATAGAGGTATATTGCTTAGAAAAAATGCTAGGTTCATGTCCAATTTAAGCAGTCTATGCCTGAGGCATTAAAGCCAGTGTACACTCTGCCAAAATCCATTCTTAATCAAGTCTTTGCCATGTGAAAAAAATATAATTATATTTAAACTTTGATCATAAAACCTTCTTATTTAATATCCTTCGACACTTTAACCCTTCTTAATAACTCTTTTATATACTTTAGTGTTAACCATAAAACCCTCTTATTTTATATCAAACGACACACTTACTCTTTTTTTTAATTTATTTATTTTTATATCATAAATGAAAAACCGGTAGTTTTACTTATAAACTGATCAAAATGAAGCGATACTAAACCAATACTGATACTGAATCGATATTGAACCGATGCTGATCTGATATAGATAAAAATATAATAATCTGAATAGGCCCGAAATTGCCCTTCTATGTAAAATGTCACATGATAGCTTGTCTACATCTTTTTTTTTTACTTTTTCTTTTTCCATCATCATGACCAACAAGTCAATAATAAATGAGACAAAATTATTTATATTCATATAAGAGTAATAATTCATAAGACTAAATGGACACACAAGCTAAAAACAATAAATTCATACTAAGAAAAGGGTTAATATTGTGAATCTAAGCTTTAAAATTGATTCATTAAATACTTGAAAGAACTTTTCATACATAACAACAATACCTGCATAGGTACTAAATTGATCAATTTCAAAGTTTTTCAGATATCAAATTGATCAATTTTAAAGTTCTGGTATTAAAGTTTATATAACTAATTGAACATATTTTGAAAAATTAGATGCCATTTATAGCATTATCCTTTTTTAAAAAATCATAATAAGCTCTTAATGATGACGAAATTTGGAGTACTTAGAACATTCACAACCTTAAGGGCCTCTACAGGGTCCTTAGAGTGCCACATCGGCTTCTAAAAGACCTTTTCTCTTTAAGAACCTCACTATTTTATCCTTGGGTTCTTTAGATAAGGTCTTTCACAACTTTTTAAGATTTCATGAACCTCATGCACTTTTTATATAATGCTCATTTTTTCCCCTCAAGTACTATTATTGTAAATGATAATCTACAAAATTATTTAAGAATAAATTAAATGAAAATAGAAAATATCTGTAAATGCATTATTAAAAAATATTTGATTTATTATTATTTCAAACCATAATTAATTTAATTTAAATTTAATAATGGATCTAATAATATATTAAATAGCCAAAACACAAAAAGAAGAAAATCATTTAGCCTAGAACTATTACAACAAAAAAGAAATACAATCATAGACTAATCTGAAGTACATAATGAGAATTAAAAATGAAAAAGAACAAAACATATACTTTAAAATTACTAATCATTAAACACTAATTAGAATTTCCAAATCACTCTCATACGCATTCAATCAAGTTAACCTCCAGCTAACGATGCCTCACCTTATCACGAAGCTGAATATTATTTTTAATGTATGTTACAAAATTCGTAATGTAATTGTGAGAGATATGAGGTGGTGAATAACTAGTGCCTTCCAATTCAAATTCCAGAACTTCATAACTAAAGGTATAGCCATCTCGTTCATCGTCAACAATTATATTATATAAAATTATACATGCTTTTATTATTTGTCCCATAACCTCTTGATCCCAAAAACTTGAAGGGCCATAAACTATATGAAAATGAGATTGTAGCACTCCAAAAGCCCATTCAACATCTTTTCTTCACCTTTTTAGTGCCTAGCAAATAATTGCTCTTTTGAACCATACAGGCATAGAATAGATTTGACAAATGTTGATCATTTTAGATATTTACCATACCATCTGTAAGATAGTATATCGTATTGCAATTTCGACCATTAACAATGTAGTTGATCGGTGGAGCTCTCTCCTGAAAAATGTCATCACATAGAGGAGAGCGTTGTATCACGTTAATATCATTATTTGATTCTGGAACACCAAAGAATGCATCACATATCCAAGTATCATATGAAGCAACAACTTCAAGCATGATGCACGATTGTTAAACAACCATGATCACCTGGAGTATACATACCATGTTATGCAACTAGACAGTTCTTCCACTCCCAATGCATACAGTCAATGCTTCCCATAATTCCAAGAAATCCACATTGCTTAGCAATAGCTAGTAAGCATTGAATATCAGTAGAATTAGTCTGAACAGATATCCATCACCAAAACAAGCAATGACACCTTCAATAAAATGCTTCACACATTCCATTATCATACTTTTAGCTATACACAAATAGTCATCCAAAGCATCACCTGTTACCCCATATGTTAACATCCGAATAGCTGTGGTGCACTTTTGCAAAGGTAAAGTACTAAGTTTACCAACAACATCTCTTGTTTGTTTGAAAAAGGAGGAGTAAGTCTCTCACGCTTGCATGATACGAATAAATACAGTTTTCCTTGTGAGAAATCTTCATCGAAATTACTCATCCATATATACCAGATTATTTGAGAAATAATCATTATACAAATGATTTTGACCTTCAAAATGACTCTATGACTCTATCTGTATATCTTCTCTTTTGTCTTGTTGTTGAAGAACTCCCACTTTACTATGGAAGCATTTGATATAAAAAAGTTAATAAGCTTTGTTCTTGTGCAACTCAATGACAAGAACAATTTTTCAGCTACCTCATGAGCTGCATCTTCGAATTCAGAATCAGAGCTACTTTTCAACATGATTATGTGAGAGGGTAAATTAATGTTGATGTAAATGGAAATGTGAAATATGAGAGTGCTTGTTGAGGATGTACTTCTCTACCCATATATAAAGAAGATTAATGAATGCTTTTACAAATGCTAGTTTTTTTAGATTGGTTTGATTGACAAAGATTTTTATAATGGCTTGTATTTTCAGATTGATTTGATTGACAAAGGCTTTTGCAATGGTTTTTTTTTAAGATTGATTTTATTAACACAAGCTTTTGCAACAGCTAGTTTCTTAAAAGCAATTTCATTAATACATACCCTTACATTAAGCAATTTCATTAAATAAACACAATACGTAATATAAGGTTACTTGTAGAACTAATTGTTAATTTTGAATAGAACTAATGATTACTTTTTCTTTGCATTATTTCCTTCCGCATATCTTCAATCCATTGCCTTTACACTTCATCCATTGACGATGGATCAACAAATATTATCGATTTCTCCCATTCAAGCTGCTTTCGAAATTCCTTCTATTTGGTAACTTCATTATATTTACGCAACACATCAACTTTCCAACGGTCTGTATTGCTTAAACCTTCTAACTTCTCAGTTAAATTTGATACTACCCCACAATTTTCAATTTTTTCTTTTGCTCTCCTCTTACTTGCCACTTCACATGACAATTTCAATAACCTCATCATCTTGAGGTATATCATTATTCAAGGATGTACTTGCATACATTCTAAATGTACCTACCTTGGTTCTCTTACTTTGACTATTTTCAGCATTTCCAATTTGAGACCTCCATTTATGTTCATTTCGCAAAATAACCCAACAATGCTTAATCAGACATTGTTTTTTTTTTTTTTTTTCCATTTTGTTTAAACAAATAATGAGCATCTTTTATATAGTTACTCCCATTTTTTCCGCTTTCAGTTTGCTGCTTTATTTGATCATAGCAAACCTCAAATTTCATTACATCCTTGGAGATTTTTCATCTACCTTGATTTGCGTTGTTGCCATGTTCATTTTTGTGGATTTTTTTTCACCCTCATAGGCTTAGCATCCTTCGAAGCTCTCATGAACTTGTTGCCAAAAATTCTACATTGGCTGACTATTTCCAATAATTAGATCTTTACTTATCCTTAACCATGCATAAATAAGAAGTCTATCGTCAATATGCTCTTACTTTTTCCTACATCTGCCATCCTCTTCATTTTCATTGTCCTTCTTGTCCTCCAAATTTTTTAGTGTAGAGAATTCTAGATATTATAAAACTGTGCCACTAGGTGTTTGTAGTGTCTAATCAGTTATAGGTTGAAAAAGTTATACTCTTGCGGGGCTAAATTGTTGTATGTTTTTGAGATTAAAGTGAGGAGGACATTAAAAATATGTAGGCTTCATAGTTCTTGCTTAGGTTTTGAATAAAACTGAATGGAGGGTTGAAATTTTTGTAGGCCTTGACTCATAGTTGGAAAATTTTGAGGATTTTGAAAATTTTGGAAACCTTGAAAAAAAACACCATATGAAAAATAAGAGACATTTTGTGAATTTGAGGGTATTTGAAATTTTTTATGTCTTGCGGATGATTGAAATGTGACAACTTTTGAGGATTATTGAGATCCATATATAGCTCAAGTATCAACTATGAAGTAATTTTTATAGTAAGATAGGTTTTAATGGATTTTTTGATGTATGATGAGTATAATTGTTCATATATTTATAGTTAGAAAAAAATATTTTCATATGATTTTGCCATTGTCAAAATTCATAATGGTAATATGTATCTTCAGAATGTTTGTATGCATTTGCGGGGATTGACTGAACAAAAGAAATAAAAAAAAAAAAAAGAGAAAAGAAAAGAAAAGATAGGAATGAGCCATTTTGCACAACTAACGACAATATTAAAATATTAGAAAAAGAAAAAGTTCGCAACTCATATGTGGCTTCAAAGCAAATGGATGGATTAAAAAAATAATAATAATAAAGGATAGGAGGGTGGAAGAAGCAATGCTTGTCATAGGAGTTTTACCTTTGCGAAGGACTGATCCCAATCTTGAAGGATCGTATAAAAGATCCTTCCTGCCTATGTTTTCATGTCAGAAACTAGCGTTGGGGATGCTCTTATATGAGTTACGGGATATCGAACCTAGAATGCTTATATGAGAAGGGCTACGGTAAATTTGCTGAGTAGTTAAATATATTTATGAAGATAACTCTAATATCGTCAAAAATCAAAATAGTAAAAATGGAAAAAAAAAAATCAAGTTAAAAACAATAGGTTTATGTTTAGAAACAAACCTCAATTACCCTACTCTTAATAGTTGGATTTGTAATACTTGCACGAATCATATCAGATCAAATATATACGAACCTCGTTGATGTTAAAATATGAAACTATGTGTGTTTATGATGATCATTTTAGTTAATATTGTCAGAAAGAAAACATGTTCAACGTTGTAGGAAGAATCATCCAACCGACAAAACTGTCCATTCCATGTCATATAAAATTGTTGTCCTGACAATTGACCATTACTAACACTACCTACCAGTTAATTTTGTTAATAGATATAATAATTCCATAAGAAATCTTTATTACAAAAAATATTAAATAATTATTTTTTATTTAAACTTATATATATGATAATTCAAAACTGGAATTATCTTTTTCTCTAAAATATTTCATTTAATAAAAAATTAATAAAAATCTTATTACAATTCCATTCCATTCTTTAGTAATAAGACATTTAAGGTTCATATTGTCAAAATATGTCTCACTTATTGGTACGAGGTAATTTTCGGCTTTCTCCATGAACACGCAATTCAAAGGGAAAATGAAGCGAAGCCTTGGTCAAAATTGAAGCAACTTCATACCATTTTAAGTACATGCTCGCTCATACAACTTTGAAATCCACAATCGTTTCTAGTTCATAACACGTCGATTGGATAACCCAATGCTCGTGCTGGATGAAGATCTGGCTTCTCAAATCTGAAACAAGAAAAATGTGTTCAAACTAATGTTATTAAATCTTGACCAGATATACTAGAAAGTCTAAGAGTTAATAGTAAAATTGAGTTGAATCAAAAGTTAAATCGCAGATGAATTAGCCCATTATCGATGAGGAGGTAGGTTCAACCAAATTCAATCGGGTGGGACTCCATGTCGGACAACACTGGTTCAAACGTATATATAATAGGGTTAGTGTAAAAAATAGTACCTAAATTTTCATAAAAATTCAATCAAGTATTTGAAGTTTGATTTTGGATAATTTAGTACTTAAACTTTTGCAAAAGTTGAATTAGGCATATGAAATTTGGTTTTAATATTTTGGTACTTGATGAAAGGTTTTATGTATATTTTTTTATACATGATTGAACTTGATTCAAGTAGGAAAAATTGTTAAAACCAAAGTTCAGGTAGGAAAAATATATATGAAAACTTACTCCAGTTAGCAAATTATTCAAAACCAAATTTTATGCACCTAATTGAACATTTTATAAAAGTTCAGGTACTATTTTTAACATTATATTTGTATAGTATATAGTCGGCGAACAAATTTTCTTCGTTTCCTTCTTTCTTTCCCTTTATTTATATATATAATATATATATATATATATTGGGTTTGATTATCAAACAAATTAGGCGGTATGCCCACTATTTAAGCGCATGAAATTTAGAGAGAAAACGGAAATAGTCTCTTAAATCTTGAATTCAGTATACATACCTTTAAATTATCAGAAGTTAGAAAAAGAAAAAAAAAACTCCTAAATTTTGTTAAATTGGTAAACAAATTCTTTAATAGACCTTAATATAGAAGCACTCCGTGGTAAATTAAATCACTAGTCAAACTCAAAGATTAACCCCGAAATTGCTCTCCGCCGTAAAAAGTCACATGATAGCTCGTCTACATCCTTTTTTTTTTCCTTTTTTATCATTCTAATTGATAATTTAATAATAATTACACGATTATTTATATTTATATAGTAGTAATAATTTCATTATATTTATCCCGATTTTGTAACTGTTAAAAAAAAGGAGAGAGTTAACATTAACAAAATTATAAAAAAATCGAATGTAATAACACATTACGCAATACAATCATCTTAAGCATATACCGCAAGTCCATAAAACAAAATCGCTATTGAAGAAGGTGGGAAAAATAAAAACTATGTAGATTTCCCATCTAAAATCAACTCGGGGATTTGAAGATGGATCTTCATCTAAGGTTGCAAATGAGCTAAATAGCTTGCAAATTACATGAGCTCAGATCGAATCGAACTTGATTAGTAAATGAGTCAAGTTTAATTCAAATAAAGATCATTTATCTAAATGACGTGAGCCTGAGCTTTGATTTCAACTCGTGACTTAACTCGTGAACAGACTCTATCAGATTTGAAAAAAAAAGTTCACAAGTAGAATCGTTAATAGACTTGCTAGTAGACTCTTGAGTAGACTCATTAGTAAACTTGTAAGTTTTATATTTATTAATATAAATTTATAGTTAAAATAAAAAGTTAAATTTTATTTAGTATTAATTAAAAAAATTGAAGTGTTTTAGGTTTTTTTTGTAATTAATTAACTTGAGTTATTTGTTTTTTAACAAACAACTTACCCGTGATACAATCCATTATGTCCCATCTAAAAAACCATTAATCAGACGTGACACACATGTTTTAAAAAAAAAAAAAAAACAAGTCCAAACACACTTCCTTTGTGGTATAACCCATCTAAACATCAAATCCTTCTTTCACCCACAAGCCAAAATCGGTGGAAAACACCAATCCCCCCAAATGTCTTTCACGCGTGTTAATCTTGTAAACTATAAGATTCCCTTGTCAGATGGAAGTGCAGTATTAAGTCGGATGGTCGTAATAAGAGGAGAAACATTTCTCAGACATCAAATTTAAATCCTTTACCAATCAAGTCGTAGGATTTCTCAATCTTCTTCACTTCTCACTCATTTCCTCACTTTTGAAAACCCATATCGATCTGAAAATGAAGAAGCAAACAAACTTAATTGAATCGCATGCAACTTCATATCTCTAGGTGAGCTCAAACAATCTCTGAAATTATTGCCTTATCAAGCGAACTGTTTGATAAAATACTTAAGAGGTTTAGGTTTAGCCATGGAAATCCTATGCAAGCTCTTGAAAATTTTAGATTTGGTAATAGGTTAAAAGGTTTTTATCATTCTGCGTTTTCCCTTGATACGATGCTGTAGGAAATCAAAAGGAAAGATGGTTTGATTATTATGTCCCATACGTTAATGGTTGATTTATGGGTTTGAATGAATACAGTACATGGGAGTTATTTTTATTGAATCACGTAGTGAACATGTGGCACTTAAGGGTTATTATTGGATGGGACATAGCTGAGGATAACATAGGTAACTTGTTTGTCAAAAAACATAACACATATCAATTTTTTGTCACTAACCCTTTTATTTATAATATATATGCATAGATTTTGCAACTCTTATCTTTTATTTTTTTTTTTCATTCAACAAAAATCAAGATATGGAAACTTAAATGGAAATGACTCAAGCTTGAATTTAAATTTCAAATTTGATAAAAAAATTAGTTAGGCTCATAAAAATCTTAGCTAGGCTTTAATTCGATTTGTAAATGAGTCAACCTCAAGCTTGAAACAAAGTTTGTTGGTTGATCATATATAAGATAAAAAATAGGAGTTATAAATCTCAAACTTAATTCTAACTACGATTGTAAATGTAGTTGCATCTGTCGATATTATAGTATAGAGATTTAGTGTGAGTGTTTCCCATCAACGATTAGTGACAATTAATACTTGCCCTTTTCCTAAGGTTTAACTAAGAAAAATAAAATTTTATAAAGTAATTAAGAATAATTTTAGTTATCACAAATCAAGATTTAATAAATATTTACCAAGATGCAAGAAGCATCTAAATTTTGAATTCCCACTAAGTATCCATGTGACACAAGCAGATAGTTCTAATTTTTATTAAGATTATTTTTAAATGGTAGAAATTTCTAATTTACTTCAATATTTCTGTCAACATTATCAAATTCTAGTTCTATATTAATTACTTGAAATACCTTTTTAGTTAAAACCTATGAGATAGTATTATCATTCTAGAATTTCTTTATTAAGTTTGACGGGATTTATGATGTCTAATGTCTAGGATTATATACAACTCCTCTAATTGTTTGGATCTATCTACAAAAGTAATCTACCCATTGATTGTGAAATCAATATCAAGAATCATAAGCATAGTTCATCAGTTCAAGATAAGCAATCAAATCAACATAGTTAGATTTAAGAAAAAATAATCAATAATCAAGAAACAAGATAAACAAATCACATTAAAAACCTAAGGTCCATCAAAAAATAGACTAAGAGTTTATTGCATCATAGATTTGGAAATAACAACAAAAGGAGTAAAAGCAATAAGAAAAATAAAAAAAAAATTCCCTTGAAACATTTAATTAATGTGGCTATTTGTCTAAAGCTTAGATCTTAGTTTGCTCAATTTTGGAGTAAATATTCGTAACGGATCGTGTCTTGCAAATTTCATATCTCTCTTCTTTACAAAGCTGCTCCATAGCTAAAATTGGAAGCTTTCTCTCTTTGAAATAACAAAGTTTCCTCATTTAAAAGTGGAAAGCTGTCTTCTTTTGATTTAGGATGTGGAATCGTCAAAATAAGAAAGAGGATTTTCAATTTAAGTAAGTAGGTGATCTTCATGAGCAAGGAAGTTTAGATCCTTGGAACTTTCTTGTGCTTCACATATAAGTGGAAACTTGACTTATGGCATAGTTGTGTCACTAGTCATATAACTCTTACCTAAAATAATTTTGCAAAAACTTGGCATGGCATGATATGTGACATAGTTATGTCACAGTTATGTTGATTATATTTGCTTTCCTTGTTTCCTTTATTGTTTCGAGTGTCCTCTTTGTAAATCTTTCATTTCTTGATGAAAAAAAAAAACAAATCTAATTTGCATAAAACTTGATCAAATTCTTCGTTTTACTTAAACAAACACTTTCAAAGCTTTGAAAATATCCTTCTGCTCACAAGTCAAAACTAATGGACATGACTGAATCACTGTCATGGTCATCACAAAATACTGTTTTTTCTTTGATTAAATCACTTCCAAACTAGTGAAGCTTGATTGAATCCCTTCCTCTTGCACATTATACATTGGAAGCTTGAAAACAAATAAGAAGTATTTTAAGTTTTATTTTCATCAAATTATGCATGAAAACCATCAATTAAAGCACATTTTAGTACTCACAAATTAAGGTCAATTAGCATTTATCACTTGTGTATCTAAACGATCTGAGCTTGAGCTTAATTATTTTTCAAATGAGTGAGTCTAAAATCTTGAAAAGTTTGGTGTGACTCAACTTGTTTGCAATCCTACTTCAGCTTAATTTTTATGGTTTTAAGGTTGGGATAAGTATTAACTTCTGTCAATGGGAAATAATATAGACCAAATAAGGGGTAATATGAATATTGTTGTCAAAGCTAGGATGATTGGTTGCCTGAAGAAGGTATGGAAGGGGAGTTTATAATTGTAATTCAACTGATGGTATTGGTATATATACTAGCTACCTAAAAGAGGTGAAATCAACCACACATAAGGTAGAACTAAGTTTGGGCATATGGTCAATGAACTATAAAGATGTCCTCCCATTTAGAATATTTTAATGCTAACTTGGTCTTGATTATTTATACTTTCATTATTTTTTTCATCTATATAATAATTTGATGTGCTTTTAGGTCGGCTATAATTACTTATAGATAGATAGAAAACAAATCCTTTTCAACTTCATACTACTTGGTTTCTAGACTTAAAGATACTGAATTCAAAACTTTGCAACAAAAGAATATGGGGAAAAATGATTATAAGCAGGCTTAATGAGTTTAAAACTCGTCAACTAGCTTGATAAAACCGCCATATCCATGACCCGATATTGTAGCGACTCTGAATAGTTCTATTGTAGCCTACCTATTTAAAGCCTTACAACCTATTTGTTCTAGTGTAGTTAGGTGGAACTGAAGCTCATGCCCATGTTTAAGTAGCACAATATGCTAAGTTTGGTCGCACATGCAATGCTGAAGGTCTCTTTATACTTCCATGTTTAACTCCATCAGCTTCTCATTTATCATAATAGAATGAGGGTGAACATTTACCAATTGGCAATAAGCTCTTAAAATTGCAAGCCAATTGTTGATGCTCGTAATTGATGGTCGACCATTGACTTGGAAATTCATCCATTGTATCACAACAAAAAAAATGCCCAAATAATAAACATAGCTCACGTTTTGAGCTATAAACTAATCTATGTAACATCTTCACATCATCATCTATTAGTGATTATGCCTTGGCTTATTATTAAATATTGTCATCCTTATGTTTTATTAATAAAGGGCCATTCATTATTATATTGTTTGCATGCTTTATAATACTATTAATGAATAATTTTATAACTATCCTAAGTGTCCTTAAATCCTCGTTATTGTGGCAAAAATAACGAATTAAGTCTAATATGTATTTGATTGATAATCATGGATGTTTATATTTACGCATATACAAATTAAATTCATATGTATATGTTGAAAAACTAAGTACCAGATGATTTGCTATAAGATTACTACATGGATTAATGTTATAAGTTATTCTCATAATAAATACATTATTAAATCTTTAGACCTGAAATTACCATGGATTTCAATATGAGAAATATTATAATTTGACATAATCAAATGTTATCTTTAATTGGGATGGAGAAATTGTATGGTTGTGTCCAAATGAATTGATAGGATGTTCAATGTCATTAATTTTATAAATCAACTTAGAGATTGAGAAAGGATAACATTGAACAATATAAGGGTGATATATAAGAGAGAGAGAAACCTTAAACACATGTTTTAAGTCGAAAATAAGATTTTTTTGCATAGAGAGAAAATGATTGGCAGTTGTGAAAATCTAAGGTGCGAGCACATTTGTATTCATTTTCAGATAAATATTCGTTTGTGTGGATACTAGAAGAGGGTATTCTTAGAAAGACAACAAATAAATCCAATATAACCAAATTGACAGTGTGTAGGTCTATGTTGATTTCTTCATCTAATTTTTTTTTTAAGTGAAAAAGATCGGTAATTCTAACCCTCTCATTGATTTTGTTGAATTGCTTGGATTCCAATGGAATTTCCTGAAAAATCTTATTCAACTGTCTACTTTAAAATCGTTTTCAATCCCCAAAGATCCCAATCCCATCCATTGTCGTTCTATCAATTACTATCATATTTGTCATGTCTTTAAATGTTAGATCATCTGCTTTTGGATCTCCATCATATCTTTCTATCAGTACTATCATATTTATCATGTCTTTTAATATTAGAATTTCTGCTTTCAGATCTACATCACTAATAATTCCTTCATCTACGATTGCGGGAAACTCTAGAGCCGAATTTACATTGTTTCGATTTTCATCAATTTATCTAAGAGGAATATAATTAGAAAATGACATCATATTAATCATTTAAGGTATTCAATCATTAATTAAAAATTTTAATAGAACTTAAAAAGGATGAAATGGAGAGGATCCTTTCTTTTCTGGAGATTAGCCTCTTGCAACCGATTGTGCCCTAAGTTTCGAAAACGATGCAACGAAGTGGACCTTGAGTTTGTCTTGCATGACCTACAAACCAAAATGAAAAAGAATCTGTTATCTCAGATTAACTGTTCTTATTGTGTTCTCGTGAATAAATATTTAACATGTATCAAATAAATTGAAAAAATAAAAAATTCCCTAAAATATAGGCTACACCACGATTGAAACATTGGATCGCACGATTTGTGACACATCTTGGAAAATCCTGAATGATACATGAGCATTGAGCCAACTCATCAGATTAATACCTTAACTGCTTAACATTAAATATATATGTTTGTTAGGTTTGTCACCAACCACTAAATAGCAAAATTGCATGTGATGATGCGACATCTCAAAATTGAAATGCTGTTAATCAACATAAATGCTCAACTATAAAATATTTAATGATTACCGATAATTTTATATTCTTTCAAGGTTATATGCAACTTACACTTTTGATGTTCACGACAATATCAAGTACAGGGTCGTGGTCGGCGTCTCATGTCATCAATCATCAACGGAAATCAGGTTATGTGTACGAAATGTTTTTACAACATTAAAGTTTCGTATCTAAGGTGGTTGCGACGTACATTAGTTTGAATAATTTCTAAAGAATCGAAAGGAATAAGTAAAATTGGATCCTCCTTCCTACGGGAATGATATTTATTAACTAATACATAACACGTGAATGTATACGTGCTTGTTAACTACAAAGATTTTATTAATATATGTTGCAATTATGTAATTCTTCCAAACATAGTGTAATACATGCATTATTATTATTATTATTATTATTATTATTATTATAACTGACAATAAATGTTAGGTATGTTCCTATATAATATAACAACATGCATGGAATTCCTTTTTATTAGGCGGTGGGTTTAGTTTATGCGGCAAACTAAAACATGAGTAATGGTGCATTTGTAGATGTGGAATAGAATAATTATTCTTTTCTTATAGACCAATTTGGGTGGTGGAATAAATATTCTTGCAGGGTTTTGCTATTCAAATCAGGATTAAAGAATATAGATATTCTCTAATTTTTTAATACATTTTCATACTTATCCATAATATCTTAAAGCAAAAAATTTATTCATTCTATATCTATTCCAATAATGTTATTTCATTTCTCAAACCAAACTGATTAATTATAATCGAATTAAATTATGTGCATGCATTTTAAAGCTTTAGCTTTTTTTTTCCCCCCCTTCCTTAATTAAGCAGACCGTCTGGTCATAAACAAACAAATTTGAACCCCTCATAAGAGTCGGCTAGGCTAGCTCTTGCAAATTTCACACTTCAAATTTCATGGACAAGAGCTCCTTATCACCCCCTCTGAACTTGTTGACTTCAAATAATAATGAAGATGCTTATAATGTTTGGCAACATCTGCCTACTTACATAAAAACGAGACAATTTCACTTAAAACTTTGTCACTTCTTTTCTTTTTTTTTCTCCCCAATTCCCCTTTTAAGTTTAGAAACTTGATTTTTTCCAAATCTTCTCAAGCTCCATAGCAAAATCCTTAGGTCTTCCTATGACGATAGTAAGGTGGTCGGTGTTGTCAACAACTTTAACTTGAGCACGGCGAATCCGACGTTGGACATTGTAACTGCACTCCACTGGGATCAATTCATCATCTTTGCCGTGGAAAATTGTGACGTTGCATTTGAGGCGGTCGCCGACGATGTCTAGGTATGAGTCGATCCTCCCGGCTGTGCCGCATATGATGTTGTGTAGTGTGTGCCATGCTGCGTTAAATGTGTGGCAAAAGAACCCCTCAAACATGTACGTTCTTATCCTGACCAAGTTGAACGGACACAACAAGTTCTATGATCAAAATCCAGGTGAGTGGGTATCGTTTCACTATGCTTCGGGATTAGGTAAAAACGGTAACCTAACATTTTTAAAATGCAATTTCGAGCTAAATAACATATTAGGTTTATTTTCACACACTATATTTGTAATATATTAAGAATAATTATCGTGTTTAGTATGTAAACTTTATCCATTTTTATAATTAGTTTTTAATTTTTTTTCTTTTATCAATATAGTAAGAATGAAGATTCGAATCTAGTATATTTTACTTAGAGATTAGGAGTAATGTCACCATACTCAAGGCTATTAACAACTATATATTGTTTAAAAATATTAATCCACCATCTACAAACATTTGGATACAATAAATAGCTGTGAAAATAGATAAATTTCAGATAATTAATCACAAAATTTGGTATAACTTATGTATAAAATCCACTTTCCAAAATTGGAAAAATAAACAAAGTTTAGTACTAAATTTCAAATATTACGCATATTCCATTTGGAATTTAATCCATATGTTGGACATATGAGAAAACGATAAGAGGGTCGGGCCCGTGCAATAAATAGAACATGACGATATAACCTATCAACACCGTAGAAGGAGGTCCGATATTAATGTCATGTTTGGAGGCTGGAAAATTTGAACTCAATAATGGGACCGAAGATTTTTAATGCAGGGTACTTTAATGATGTCTAAATTTTGGTGTCAAAAGTCTATTGCATGTGTGAAACCAAGGAGGAAAAAATCTGGAGATGATAAGTTTTATATTATATATATATATATATCTAAATAAATATTGATAACGATTTTTCTTAATACTTATTTATGTATATATGTATATATAAAAAACACGTATCATCTCCATAATTTTTTTCCCTTGGTTTCTCACATGCAATAGACTTTTGAAATTAAAAGGAAAATCAAGAGAATCCAAATCAAAATAGTTGATATTTGTCTACTATCCCCATATATACATGGTATTATGTCTAATAAAACTCAATAATTCTTTATTTTATTTATTTTACATATTAATTTTCGAGAGACCAGATGGACAAGTGTAGCTCGGTTACCGGCACAAAACAAAAGTGTAATTTGGTCAATGAAGGGTAGATGGAAAATTATATGAACCACCCAATGCCTATCCAATATAAATTAACTTGTGCTTCTTATTTCTGACATGCGTGTTGAAGTAATGAAGGAACTGGCCCCACTATCTGAACTTACGGGTCGGGGACCGACCATGGAAACATGGACCAGGACCAATTTCCTCAAATCATCAAAGTACATGACACAATATTCCTTTGACGTGAAAGAGCCCCATGAGCTACACTCACCAATAACTTGATTGATTAGGCTATGAGAGCCACAAATGTCCATGTATAAATCGCAGTGTATCTTCGTTCTGTAATTGGAGTTGAAGATAGAGGGCTATAGAAAGAGGCGGAAGGTGGGTGTAAAATAGTTTGATCAGCTTACATTTTTCGGGAATTTTTGCTGTCGAGTCAGCGAGACTGTCCAATTAGGCAATTAATCATTCCATCTTTAAAGTAAATAATTAATATTTTAGTGATTTAATCATGATTAAATATGAACCTAAGCTATTCAATAACTACTAGGTAGTTCTGTTAAAAAACATGATGAGCATATATATTTCACTTTGAGCAAAGTGGAAGGGGGAATAATCAGATTGAAGAAAATTATTATAAAACTATTGGATAAGGGAAAATTGAGAAAACTTCTTGGGATATTATCAATTGACCTTTGCATTAAAGAAGAATTATACAAAATTTTATATATATTATATATATGTATATATAAGCAGATATTATAAAGTTTCAGATATTTATGAAAGATGTTCAACCAAAACAAAAATGGAGATTTAAGACAAACAGTCAATATCTTGAAGATTTATATTGTTTTGTGAAAATAAATGTTTTCCTCTACACCATGTAATTATTATATACTTCTGATTTCCCTACAAAAATTGCAATATTATGTATAACTAAGTAAAGTGCATTATGATTATACCAAATAATTACTTTAGTAATTGTTTGCAATGTTTCACATCTCTCAATATTTTTATTTTCCTAGCAAAACTGCATTAATGACATTGCCTTTACTATATACACATAAAACTAGCAAATTACTCAATGGTTTTCGATAAAAATCTATTGATGATCATCAATTCTATCATCTCTCTTAAGGTTGCTATCAAATTTATGAATAGGCAAAAAATTCGATGAAAAGAAATACTAAAATATAATTGGGCATGAGGGATGATGCCTAGTAGCACTTAAGTGTTCTTTTTTTTTTTTTTAATATATATATATATATAAGGTTAAGGTCCTAGAGCTTCTTTTAAATCCGTAAATATAGTGTGTACTAATGTAGCCTATGAGAGAGCCATGTAAATTGTCAGGGTCTTTGTTGTTCGAGGGTTTCTGCTATTACGGTAATGATATCCTTATCATAATGTTTGTCTAAAAAATCCGTTTTTATTATGCCCATAGATAGATTTTCACTCTTTTTTCTGGGGTAAAAGCACATTTACTTTTTATGTGTTTTTTTTTATTAATCTATAATGATAAATTTAGGTAAGATCCTCAACAATTGGGGTTGAAGCTTCATATGTTCTAACAAACTAGAACCAAAGCCAGGGTTTATATCTAATTGCTAAAGATCGACAAATACTGCATTACATGTGCATTGCATAGTGATTTACTAAACGTTTAGTCATATAAATTTGTAAGATTGAACTGAACAAAAATTCTAATTTCTTATTAAGTTATTATTATGGACTTTGGTACTTGACTACAGACCTCAATAGTACTAAACAAATTTGAAGAAAAATAATATATGAAGGATGATACAAATCCTCTTTGTCACTTGACAACTCAAATTCACTAGGCAACTCAAACTTTTTATAACGTCAACCAAATGCTGCATAAATTAACAAGCTTGTACAATGAATCTACGAAGATGGTTACATGTAGGAAACTAGAGATACCGGCATAGGTGGAACCCATGTCAGGCTGCTTTGTTTAGATGGATAAGAGTCATATTAGATGTGAGGTAGGTGATAGGATTGTCCTAAATTAACTCTTTTGTTTTAGTAGATTGTGTTGGTTATTATAATGTAGATTAATACTTGTCCCTATAAGGGACGGTTCTTACTATTTTTGACGTAGATTTCGATCCTAGGCTGAGGGACCTTAGTGTAGGCACGTTGGCTCTTAGTAATGCAATTAGTTGAATACATAAAGAAAGCTTTCCTTTAATTTCACTCATGGGTTGAAATGAGTTTACAAGGCGAATGAATCTGGAAAATGCAAAAACTTGGGGATCAAAGAACATGATGACTTCATATTTGTTCTGGCGGGTGTTGTGTGAAGAGATGCTACCATTAGCAAGGCTCATAATTAAACATGTGGGTTCTAAAGTAAATGGATGATACTATATGGGCATGAGATGAAATTGAGCCTAGGGGTGGTTATAAGTACGTACTAGAAAACCTAGAGGGGAGCTCATTTGAATGTCTAAAATGAAAGAGGTAATTATCGGTGAATATATTGCATTTGTAATTTGTGCGAACTCATGCTAAGATGATGAGGCACTAGGTTAATGAGAAAATTCTATAATTCTTTGGTAATTATAATATGATTAGTTTTGTTATATTATATTATTGAATGATTAAGATTTATCTCAATCATAATCGATACAATCAATATTTTTTACACTAATTTCTTATAATTAAGATAATGATAATATTTTTTGTAGGATAATCCAGTGAAGGGACTATAAAAGTTCCCTATGCTATTGTTCAATGAGTACAAGAATAAAAATTTGAAAAATGATTGGATGAAGAAATGACAAATGGCAAAGGAGGAGCAAGAGTGGGCAATAATGAAATGAAATAAGGTATGTAGTGGTGGACGTGGACCGCTATAGACATCCTATTAGCTAGAGCTATTGAGGCTATTATATTCTAGAGATTTGATGCTTGGATCAAGCAGGATATCACCAAAGTTGAAAAGTCGAAATGGGTCTGCGAGTTGCTATAGACATGGTATGTTCATGTGTCACCAATCATAATCATTTTCCTTTAACTTATTATTTTCTTTTCTTCACTTTTGATATCGAATTTATGAATCAATTAAATACAATTGGAATTATATTAATATATCTTCCTAGTTAGAGGAGTGTGAAAAATGTTCACTTCAACTTTCGAGTGGCATTTCACTTCATATTATTCTGAATATCGATCAATCGCAAACTTATTTTTACAAATATCAATTACATGAACGTAATTATATAAATATTATTACAGAATCTTATGTTTGACATGGGTTTTGTAATTCATTAAAATTCTTAAATCATATGAAATATACATGCAATTTTTTTATTTGAAATAAATCAGATTTTTTAAATGAAATTTTATAATAACATTCAGGTAATTATTTTTATATGATTTGTACTGATGTAATTTTATTTTATAGGATAGATATGCAGATGTTGTACCTATATATATATATGTATGTATGAGAATGACAACGATAGCTCATGTACCATATGGACTTTTATTCTCATTCTTATTTTAAAGTCACGATCTTGCCAATAACTTTACGTTGGACGACGTCCATATAATTTTTTAATTAATTCACATATTTTAATACAAACCTTTCGTAATCAGTGAAGTTTTAAGTATCATGGAAGTCGTACTTCTCGGCTTAGTTTGGTTTAAAGGAACAACTGAACCAAACTAAACTAGTATACCCACCTCTAAACTCTTAACACAATGCTATAATGCATAAAGTCTAAAGACTTGAAATGGTTTTTATTATATTTATTTTTGCTGTTTCATACTATTTTAAATCAATATTTTATTGTTTTTAAATGTTTATAACCATAAATAAAACATATAAAGACCGATAACATGAATAGATATCTTTTATATTTTTCACCATCGTTGAAAACCGAAAAATATTCACTAACTATTCATTACATTTCAACACATGGATAGAGCATGACAGTTTCTAAAATAACTATTATTATATCAACATATTTTAAAATGTCATTAGTAGTTACACATTATATGTATATATTACACATAGCGACATTATAAAAATATGGATTTTAAAAATAAAAATTATGTTTTTAAACCTAAATTTTTGTCGATAATTTTATTTGTAGAATTATAACTTATTTTATTTATTTTCTATTATAAAATTTTTATCTTTAAAATTTGATTTTCTTATTGTGCGGGGAGCATCAAAGAATCTCTCAAGCCAATAACTATTCATAAATATTACCATATCGATTGTCATTGTCTTGTTTCTACTATTGTTTCTTTTCTTTTCTAAAATTGTTGGGGTTAATTCGTCTGAAGAGTGGGGCCCATACGTACCGCAATTGTCTGAAAATGGGACTGAAAATTCAATTTTTCTTTAGTCACATCTGTTTGCGTTTTTATTAGGACAGCTAACTATAAATAAGTAGAGATGGGTAGTTGCAAAACTTAAATATGGGCGCGGGGGGTTGTATGAAAGAAGTGAAAAAAAATAATAATAATAGAATGAAGACCTTATTATGAACCACGTAAGACCCTTAACATGGTTTGATGTCAAGATCATATGATTTTTATTATTAGTATTATTAATTATTATTATCACCTGACGAATTAAAAATGTTCCTAACTCGGTAGGGGCAGCCATACCTGTTTCTAGTGACCAATTTGGTGAGAGATTCCCAGAAGTGGTGGTTCTTGCAAACCACCAGGCAGGCGGTTCGGGTGATGTGCTCGTACCAACACGCAATCGATGCTCCGAAGCCGATTATCGGCCACACCCGCCGCGGCGCCACCCTCCTCATCACGTATTGTGTGGCTTGAACACCCTTCGGTATTGGGTAATATGGCTGCCATATTCTCACAATCAATTTAATCTCAATATATATGTGTATGTATGTGCATATAATAAACAAGAGTTTGATATATCACCAATATAATGCATTACTTACATGTTGCATTAAATTAAAGCAATAATATGAAAATATAAAATGGATATATACACATATTAAGATTGTAAGATCTATCATCTACGGAAACATATGCTGTGATTAAACCACAAGGACAAATTGGAGACGTTAATGCACAAGAAAGTTCATATGGTCAGACCAGTCAAACTCGAATAGACAAGGACAACTTGGACATTTTATCTATTATTCTCCATTTTTCTTTCTTTTTCCTTTTAAATACCATATTGGTATAAATAGAATTATTAATATGACTGATAATTATTGAAACAACACGATAACATAAGACACGATATAATAATACAATATGAGAAAAAAATACAATTAGAAGAAAATACTTTACACGACACATCACATCGTCAAGACATAAATCTTATAACTTAAATATTTATGATTTATGATTAAATTCATACATTTTAGTATTGATGTGAATTAGATACGGTATAAAAATACGATCCACGTTTATCTTGAACTGTGAATGCTATTCTCAGGATATTAAGATCGGATTGGAACCAGTCGTGTGTTACGTAATTTCCACGTCATCGAACCCGATTGGCGAGGGCAGGCTAGCTCAACCTTTTCAGACTCATGGGCTAGCTTTTATACTGATAAAAGAAATTTTGGACATTAAATTTTCATGGCCCAACATAGGGTAGGAAAAGCACGATGTATCAGATGTCAATGTTGTCACATGCTCTAGAATTGCATTTCGAATTAATGGTGGACCATCAATAAGAAATGGATTCATTAAAAATTAGAGGAAAATATAAATAATTCTTAAATTGTAATTTTTGTATTTATATAATCATTAAACTCATAAAATATGTTACAGCACCTCCTAAGTAATACTTTCACAAATAAACCTCAACAATTGTAAATAGTCTTTTAAACTTTAACCTTAACATAAATTAATAGATCTTTATGATTTGTTAATAATAGTGTACTTTGATACTTGTTAAATGTTTTACCTCCACACAAGTATATAATGCAAACGTCAGTTAGTGCTGCCTAAGTATAATATTTCAAAGGATATTAAAAGTGCACTTATAACTTCAGAGGTTGTCTCTTGGCACTAAGATCAAAATTTATGGTCATCTTTCCTTATGATTATTTCAATTGGAAGTAAGTAAAATTTGCTAGCAACCCAAATAACATAAATATTGTACCAAAAAATGAATGCAAAATCATATAACTGTAAACTTTAGATAAAATTATGAATTTACATTTACGATTTGCATGTTTATAGTTTGTTGGTTTTATATGATTTTATACGATTATACTGGTTTCTTATATTCCAATGAATAATAAAATTATGAGTTTCATAGCCATGATTATTAATTTTTCATACATTTGTGATGTGTTAAGTACAAACATATCATGGAGGAAGACATGCAACAATAAATGTGGCATTTACAGAGATCTTACCGGTGCAAGTAGCGTGAGGGACTTAACTGCTCCTGGGTTCCTAACGGCAAGTGCAAGAGCCAAGATACAACCTAGTGAATGTGCTACGATGTGGAAGTTTTTAACCTTGTACTGTTCAAGAACCGACTGCTCGATCATGTCCAAATGCTCTTTAAGGTGTACAGTGAGTCATTTGGCTTTGGACTCTTCCCAAACCCTAGAAGATCAATGGCTAAGAAACGATATGTGGATTTTGCATCATCCGAGAAGTTTGGGAATAGGGTTTCGGTCCAAAAAACAGAAGATGAGATGAACCCATGAATGAATAATACATCTTCACGTGCCTTGTCTGTGGTATAAGAATGGATTAATTCCAAAATTAGCCTCCACGGTATATAAATTATGTAACTATTAAAACTTTAAGAAAGAGTAAAGTGGAAAAAGCTCATCAAAATCGCCTTAAATGTTATGTGGGTCCAGAGGCAATTCACAACCATTAAAGTCTACAAATTTACTATATGATTATGAGAATTTGTACAATGAAGTAACTTTCAACCAATTACCAAACCATTAAAACAAAGATATTACAGTAAATATAAATATTTTAATAGTACAATTATCATTTGTGATTGGCTATAAATTTGATACTTTCAATAATTTATGGAATTAATCCTGTAAAATAGTGATTGGACGGTATGAATCTAATACATTCAATAATTCACGGAACCATTTCCATAAAAAAGCATGTAGAATTTTTCTTAATGATTATATTCAATTTTGGAGCTTCTACCGTTCTGTTGAATCGTTTAATCAACCATCTAACCATTAAAATAAATATAATAATTATAAATATTAAGTATATTAATAGTTTAATCATGAATGGACAAACTATAAGCTATTAGATAATCAACGATCCTTTCAAAATTAATGATAAGACCATATAATTTTCCTCAATTTTATTTGATAATTTAATATATATGACAAGCCGAAAAAACACATGACTTACTTTAAATGGGCAGTTACTTGACAACGTGTTGACTTTTAAAAAATTCGTAGCATATATAGAAAAATTATCATATTAAACAGCGACAAAAATAAGGATAAAGTTTATTTAATATTTATCATAAATATAAACTGCTAGGAATGATGTAAAAATAAAATGCTTCTGGCTCTGCATGATGTGCTACGTTCTGTAAAACTGCTCAACAAAAGGTGTTTTATATGGTTGAATTAATTAAAAATGGGCTAATAACAATTCACATGTATCAAAAAAAAGGGAAGAATACATGCTTAAAGTTTCCAAATTACTCGGAGTTTATAGTAATTTTCTTTTCTATTTCAATTCTCGGTTTTTTTCTTCTAATTTTTATCAAGAAAATAAGAGATAAAAAAAAAGGACTTCTATCAAATTCGTAAAATTTATCACCTATCCTAGACACATGTCAATTTTTTGTTGGCACTGGAATCATCGGCTAAAGTGGTTGAAATTATTAACCCCCTTTGTCTTTTCTTGAACTTTTTGTATATTTTTGCCATTTTTATTATATCATACAACAAAATTTATGCAATAATATTTTTAATTATATTAAGTTATAAAATATATTTAATATTATAATTTATTAAAATTAATTATTATTGACACGTTAGAGATTGACACGTACAAAATTTGATAAAGTTTATAAAAATCTTATTTATATTAAAGTTGGAAAATAATGAAAACTCAAATTGAAAATAAAATAAAATAAAAAGAACACAAAGGAAAAGTAAGGTAACATTGAAAGCTATTAAATAATCATGATACAACTCAGCGCTGTCATTGCTACCCTTTTACAAATAAAAACACGAAATAGCAATAGTAAAATATACATTTATAGACATCTTAAAATTTAGAATATAATTATACACAGTTACCGCAGCTGCCTCTTCATCAACTTATAATTTGGTAATTTCACATCTTACATCAAATTGTCTATTTTTTTTTTTTTTTTTCCTTTTTCTCATTAGGTCGGGTGGGAATTTAAACCCGGTATTTTTCACTTAGAAAATCAGAAGTAATGCTATCAAATTATAACATTATTATGTGTCTCTGTCCACTTAAATAATATAAATTTCCATTTAGACCGTTTAAGGTGATTCCTAAGTATATTAGTTATGTATGTATATATACACACACACAAACAAACGTAAGATTAAATATGCTTAAAATTAGTGATTAGCACATTAACATATATAATACTTAGTTTAGTGCGTACCAGGTTTAGCTCCAGCAGTTTTGACGAATAGTCCCTTTTTCTCCTTAGAAGTCCAAGAAGTACAATGTTTACATCTACAATCCGACCATTTTCTTACAGGTTGCTGGCCAAAAATCCTCCCATGGAGCATCTCCACCGCCGCCGCAGTATCCACCGTGAACGTCGATCTCACCTTCCCCGAACATCTCCTGACGACCCTCTTACTAGAACTCACTGTCGACCGTTCCTCTTTCAGCCTCATGATCGTGGCCTTGGAGGCCTCGGACACGCTGGAAGACCGTGCATAGAGCGTGTCCGAGACCTCGTCAAGCTGTAACTTACTCGAGCTTAGTCTAACAATCTTTGACTCTCCATGCTCGGAAACGAAGATTTTGTCGCGGCTAGTGATGGCCTCTTTGGGTGATGAACAATAGCACGGTCTCCATTCCGCTTCAAAGTAGAAATCCGCCACTTTGTACATGTAACACAACATGGTATCGACAATGTCTAGGATGCAAAACACTATGAAGCTCACAACTTCATTGATGATCGTCCCGAACAATGTCAAAACCTCTCTATATTTGGCAATCTCCCCCATGATTATTAACAACAGCGACAACAACAACAATGTGTATGTATTGATTACTAGGGTTAAGGTTTTTGGACAATAGGAAATTATAAGAAAAAAAAAAGGAAAAAAAAATATTAGTGTGACTAAAGTTTGGTCACTTGTGCCAGCTTCCCTTTTGCAAAACCCTTGTGATTAGTTGTTGGGTTATCAATACACGCAAAAATTCGGAATAACCAAAAGAAGATAGGATAGGGGAATGAAACTAAAAATTTGGTGGTTTGAGTTTAGGGCGAATGTTGATGGGGGAAGACGGCCCACCATGAACGACCTGCTTGACCCCTTTTTAGCTACAAAGATATATTATTTATCGATCAGTCAGCAAGTGATAGCGTGTAGGAATAATGATGCTTTCTCTCTCTCTCTTTAAACTCAGTTTTAGGGGTGGAAAGTGAGAGAGAGAGAGAGAGAATGAGTGTGAGTATGTGTATTGATACTAACGTTGAGAGCAGATAAATGTATTCATTGTATATTTAACATCATTTGGTTGCTCAAGAAATGGTAGGTGGTTGTTGAACCCCCGGCCAGGTGATGAAACAAATACAATAGATTTCTAAATTTCTATAAAACTGGTCCTTGCAACACAACCTATTTATAGACGTGGAAATATAATAAGTGGGATCGGGTTTGAGAAACCGCAAAAATTAACTATATGGAAATATACATCCACACCGTATGTATGTGTGTATGTATGTGTATGTATGTAGAGGGAGAAAAGGCATGGACCACCATGATTACTTAAAGTCAAAAACCCTGAATAGGTGTAAAAAATCAAGTGCTATTGGAAAGCGAAAAATCTAATAATTAGTTTATGGTTTTATTAATAATTATGGAGTCTCTACTAAATAATGAGAAAACCGAAAAGATAATTAAGATGTAGGATTTTCCAAAATTAGCAATAAGTAATAACACAAAAAAGTAAAAATTAATGACTTTTAGTTAAATTTAGTGGGTTAATGTTATAAAGGGTACTTGTAATTTTCTAAAAAAAGCAATTAATTACCTGTAGTTTGAAATGATCAATTTGATACCTGATCATTTTTTTTTTTTTTGTTTTTATCATTGACACTATATGAGATAACTCTGTTAGCTCCTTTTGTTGATTTAGCTAAATCGTCTAATGCATGCTTAACAGCTGTCACTCGATAATTAATATCACATCTACACTTTTCTTTTTAATTTCCTTTAGACATGAACAAGATAAAATTAAAACATACAAAAAATATATAGTAAAGGAAAAAAAAGAGAAGGAAAGTGGTTGAAGAAAAGAAAAGTACATCTACAAGTGTGTTAATGGTATAGTTGTGGTTATGCTCTTTCATGTTTGTGGTTTGAATCCAAGACATGATGGTGAAGCTATGGTGTGTCGTGGAGGATTTTGGTAGGTTGAAGTAGCTATAATGCCCCAAATTTAGGACATTTACAATCCGATGCATGTCCATATACAATATAAACATGCAAAGGCTTAGAATCCTACTATAAATCACAATAAACACCATAATTATCTCCAGAATCTATCATACATTGATGACTCTGATTATTATTGGTTTACATTCTTGTAATTATAATTAGCCTATAAAAATCCTCCTATGACTTTTAAGATTTCAATTAACACCCATCATGCTAACATTACAAGGATTATAAGATATTATTAAAAGATATTCCATAATTGACATTAAATACCTAATATTCTTCAGACCAATTATCCAAAAGCAACTAGCTTTATTTATTATTTGGGGGCACTTCAATGTTAGTGGTATTCTTAGCATACTATCTAGTAGTAACTAGCAATGCGATAGTTTACATGTTCAACATATGTATTTGAAAAAGAAAAGGGTAAGCCAGGGTCCAAAATGGTATGCTATAAACACACACATGTTGTTGAGCAAACACATAATTCACATGTAGACCTTTGACTAATGCAACGGGCAACATCTTATAATCTTTATTTTTAAGTTGAGTAAATAACATAGGAATAACTCAATATCTTACTACACATAAATATAATATTTCATATATATATATATATATATATATATAAACATACGATATTGGGTACTCCTCAACATTCATATGTTAAAAAACTAAGCATCGGATACTCCCTAATATCCTCGAAATCGAATAAACAAGATTTACCTAAATCATTTCCATGCACAAATCCACTTTCGGACAACATCATACATGGATCATTAGGTTCTCATGATAAGATCTTAAAGTTGAATACTTAGTTAATCAGTTTATATTTCTACCCTAAACAAACGCATAAGTAATGAGCAAGGTATATATACACATGAAAATCATTTCGTTTTGAATTCTATTATCCACTATCTTTTTGGAACTCTTTAATCCTTCTAGTAATTACATCGCCTCCCTCTTTCACCTTTGAATATCCCTCTAGAAATTATTCCTAAATTCTTTTCTTCTCCTTTAAGAATGATAGAGAAGTGTTGAGGAGAATAAGGGTGATTGTGTTGTACATACGATGAAAGAGGTGATTATTCCAATATTAAATATGTTTCTAGACCAATTTATCTTTTAAAAGATATGATGGCCAAATAAAAATACCTCTCATTCAAGATTGATATTACTATTATGCCATATCTCTATATTTTAATTAATTTTTAGGTTATTTCTGTACTGTGGGTTTCTTGATCTAATTTGCAAATACAAGACCAAAGATTGGTCTTTTCCTATTTTACTTATCATTATGAATGTATGGATATTAATTTTGTGGTTCAATATCAACTGGAGTCAAAGAAGTTATAGAGAAGATGAATACATTTATGAAAGCTATAAAGAAAGAAGTTGGATTCAAATATGTTCTTTGTTGATCTTAGGCTAATTTTTTGTTCTATCCTTTTCTTGTTGCGAAAAGAAGATTGATTGCATATTAAATTAGATTAGGACTTATCTTTTTTACTCATCTGAATTGAAAATATTGAATATTTCAATCTTCACCATCTTTAAGTTTTTTAACAAACCTCTCATATTTTTGCAAGTTTCTTTAATAATTTTATCAAATTCATACAAAAACCAGTGCAAAATATCATCAAATGAATCATCTAGAATATACTTTTTATCTTCTCCCATTCTTTCTTTTTTTGTCTCCCTTTCCTTCCTCTTTCCTATTTTGTACATAATAAGTAGGATATTTTTGTAAATTTAATATAATTTCATATTTGTATGATGGAAATTGAAACAAAAAATGGTCTGCATGTGATAGTTAATCATTGAGTCACAAGTGTCAAGCATGCATTAGATAGCTAATCAAAATCAACAGATGGGCTAATAGAGTTAGCTGAAGGAGTGTTTGTGACAATGAAAAGAATTGATCATTTCAAACTATAGGTATTGCTCATTTGGGGAAGTTTAGGTACCACTCGTAATATTAACCTTAAGCTTAGAGATCATAAAGTAAAAATGAATGTGTTAGATTATTAAATAAGGGATTCATGGGGAAGTCATTAGACTAAAACCCTTGGTAAGAAATTTAAAAAGAAAACAAATTCAGGAGCAGCAATCAATTTGATATTATTGTGAACCAGGTTAGTAATGTTAACCTAGGTGGTGTTAGGATTGATTATGTAAACATTATAGTTACATGGGGTTACAGGATATAGAAAGAAAGTTAAGAGCTAAATTCGTGACTGTGCAACTAAGTTGGTCAATTATGCAAACAAACCAACCGAGTGCATACTTAGGTCTAATGTGCCAGATTTTAGTCAACAAAAAGAAGTGAAAATGAGTCTTTTTCAATATAATTTACAAAAAGAACATTTAATTCATGAGAAAAATAGTGCATAAGTTATTATTGTTTATCATATGTGCTTATAGGAGTAGCAAATGGATCTTATGAATATTTGATACCTAAATAACTAATTTCTTGTTACTTGTATACAAGCCAATATCCAAATTATTGTAAATTATAATTATAGATTAAGCATTTGTCACCTTATGAGGATAACCCTTATTTAAAAGTCTTATGTACTTAATTTGGTTATTTTGATATATAATCTTTTAAAATTAGCACTTAAATTAATTTTATTTTGGTTTCAGGCCTTTAAAGTGTGACTAATGTGAAAAGAATGAAGTTAAACATGTTTTATATACATTGAAGAAGATTTATCCAAGTGTTTAAAGAATCTGTGCTCAACACGATTAGACATGACCATGCTTTGAGTTTGTGTTGGCCTTAACAATGATTTTTTAAAGAGAAAAGTTTGACGTGGAGGTAACATGTCCATATCGCAACTGTATTCACCTAATTTTTCTCAAGAATTTTTATTTTTTATTTTTTGACACAATGAAGATATGCTCATGTTCCAGCTATGTCAATGTCCGATTGCTAAATATAAGAGAGATACAATCATGGCATGGTCATGTTGAAACAAAGATGAATTTGGAAGGATTTTACCGAGAGCAACATTGGAGAACCAACATGACCAAGTCATGTTGAAGAGAAACATCCTATTTTGAATTGGAAAATCCGTACAGCATGACCAAGAAATAACTACACTGATAAATTTGCAAGTATTGTTAATAGGTTTCAAAGTTCTAAAAGAATTAGTTCTTGGACGTTTTGGGAAGCTACTTATAGGAGAGGAGTAGAGAGTTAGTTAGTTAAGAACATAATGCTACATTGAAAATTGCAAAAATTGTTTCTAAAAGGAGGTTTTATATGTTTAATCTTATTATTCCTATCATGTTTTATGTTTTGATTTCTAGATATATGAAGGAGTAGACTTTTGTACCTAGATTTTGATGAATTTTAGGATGTAATTAGGATTGCCTTGGTTTAGTATATTGTTGATTTTGTGAATAATTATATGTGCTTGAATATTTTCTTGAATTAGCGTTTTAAGTGTATTGCTCTTGATTGATTTCATTCATTTGTTGATTGAGAAATTACTTATGCGAACAGATCTTCATAATTAGAAAGAGTTGCACATGATGCTAAAGATAAGATGGCATAAATCACTTGAATTAGTTCAAACCTAATTGATGAATTTATAGAACTGAATGTAATTTTAAAGCTTTTAAAAAGGAAGTTATTTCTATCAATGAGGTCAGAATTACAAATTAATATTCTTAAGAAAGATATTTATTTACAATAAGAATTTCCCTAGTGCAAGATAATCAATAATTTCATCAATTTATGTTTTAAGCGAATACATAATAAATTCTAGTGGGATTCAAAATCTAAGTGTTCTTGCAATCTTGTTATCTTTATTGTTAGATTGGTTTGTTTGTAATTGTGATTAGTTTAGTTATTTAATTAATTGATTTAATATGGATTTATCTATTTGATAATTGAAATGGTATACAACTAGTACTTATTGGTCCTCGTGGGAACAATATCAATATTTAAATCCTCTAATATAGTATCAATAGGTGTAATTGCTTGGAGTGATTATAACACTTACTTTAAGCCAAACTCAAGTTTTAAAATTTTCAAGTCAAGCTCGAACGAAGTACTATATTATATTGACTCTTCCCATTTGCAGCTTAATGCTTATGTTACGAAATCCAGAATATATTATATTTGTTGAGGCACTTTAATGGTATGAGACACTATTATGAACGGAAGCACTAGACTGATTTGTTATGGTTAACAAGCGTCGGGTTTTACTATGAGACGAAAATTAATTTTGGGAGATGAAACTTCCAGGCTCTCACGCATGATTACTTTATGCATGTAACCGAAATCTGAATTATTCCAACCTTTTAGATGATGAGGATGTGTTGCTTTTATATGCCTAAATTATTATAACTTAAGTTAATTGAGATGACATGAGTATGGTTACTATGGTAATTTTTGTACTGGGCATTAGGGCACATCCACTAAGAGACTTCTGTTTCAAGAGATGTTACTTGGATTCTTGCGACTACATGGCTATGGCTTGAACTATAGGGTGAGGTTTGCAATAACTACTCCAAGGATTATGAAACCAATAATTTTTGGCATTCTAGGAAGTGATAGGGCTATTATTTGACCTTACACTTATGGATATTACAGATAACTTAGGTAGTTTAATAATTTTCCTTTAATTAAGATCATTTGTTTATGAATAAAATTTTAAGAAAGGACTAAAAATGAGAGATAATGTTAGATTTCACTGTCTAAAGTGTTCTTATCATCAACGTTGTTAAATCATGATTCTACGTAGAATTATTAGAGGGTTTGTAGAATTGGAATGTAGAATCAAGTGTGGAAATGTAAGTTTTTACAACTTAGGCAAAATAGCTTTGGAAAACTATATATATATATATATATATATGCATAAAAATATCATTAAAAAACTTAGAATATGAAATAATATTAAAAAAATAAAGAAATTGACTTCTTTTTTTCATAATTACTCTTACTCCATAATATAATTTTTGATAAAAAATTTTAAAAAAGGAGCAAATAGAGTCAAAACAAAGTTTTTTTTTCTATTATTTTATTTGAAAGAATTTATGAATTGATGAAGAATCAAACTTTCAATTTATCTTAAATTCTTCATTATATACATAAAATAAATAAGTTTTTTGTGAACTTTTCATTTGTAACTTAACTTGAATTAATTCTATAAATATAAAATGGGAGGAAAAGGTAGAGAGAGTGCGTGAAAATAAAATTGAAATGCAATAACAAAAGATGTATCGTTCTATAGCTGATGAACGAGTAAAACATGATGTATTTATATTTTAGTCTATTTGATTCAAATAGATAGAATTGGTAAATTTGCTTTAAAAATATAGAATCCTAAAAAAAACAATTATATGCATGAGCCAACTCAGAAGATCCCTTAAAATTATAAACTTATAGAATCACATGGTTAAAATTATGATTTTGGTAACTATGTTCATGATCTTGGGCATTTTTGCTTTTCTTCTAAGATATTTATTGGTTCAAATATATATAATTATTACTTCTCGAGCTTGAATATTTCCTTTTTCCATAATTCGATTTATACTAAATGTTATATTAAGTCGGATACACTTAATATAAGTCATTCGATATAAATTAAGGAAAATTTAAAATTTTAGAAAAATAAACCATTATTAAGAAACACAATTTTTGGAGGTGCAGAGTCGACACCCAACTGATGAAGTTGTTAAAAAAAATTTTGAAAACTAAGGTCAAATGGGAGACCTTAATTTCAATGACAACCCTGCGTAAAAATCCTTAGAAATCTTACTTACCCCTAGTCATACCCATCTGAGTATTACATATTAATTTATATGAGTAATAGAGTAAATGTCATTGATGGTATTTGAATTTTAACAAAATATATACTTAGGTATATAAATTTTAAAATTAATCAATTTAGTACTCGAAATAACTTTTCGTGTATACTAACTAATATCACAGATCGTTGGTATGCATAAAAAGTTCGTTTAAGTATTAAATCAATTAATTTTAAAATTCAGATATTTAATTACATATTTTATCAAAATTCAGATACCATGATAATAACCCTAAATAATAGTACGCGCATTGTATACATCTAACTAAATATTTAGGATGATTTTTCGCGACGTGTATTACACACATTTAACAAGGTATGGACTTTGCAGAAGAACGTATTAAATTTATTTATTATTATTTTGCTATCCGTTAAGATCTAGCCAAAAGAAAAAAAATTTGATATGGTTTTGGTTTAAAATTTTCCAAACCGTAACCTTTGGTCTGATCTGAAAATCGTGAAGATCGTATCAAATTAAACCATTTATAGCCGTGATATATGAATCATCCCAAGGGAAAAATTATTTTGTCGAAACATGTAACAATGTACAATATCACCAAATACATATCACCTAATGCAAAGAAGGAATTAAATAATTCCTTTTCTTTTTCTTTTTTTCTCTCAGTATCTTTGTTCTTAAAGCAATAACAAACGAAAATAAATCATCACTCTATCTTTAAATGATAAGACAGTTATTGCATTACGAAATACGCCTTTTTTTCACGACAATGTGAGACTTATAATGTATATAGGGCTGCAAACAAAGGTAAGTCAAGACAATACAATACGGAGCTTAAGTTTGATTTTAAAATTTTAAGTTTGAAAATGTGAGACTTATAATCTATATAACACTATATAGCTCGAGCTCGATTCAGTTGGGTTTATACAGAATCGATTTATTAAAAAATATTTTAATTTTAATTTAAATAATATTAATACTCAAACTCGATTGAATTCAATTAATATTTATAGTCAACTCAAATTCAATAAAGCTCGATTAGGCTCACAAGCTAATCGAGTTGAACATATAAAACTCTAACTCATCTTGATAAACTATTCTAATAGCTCGAGCTTGATTTGACTATTCTTGAATTGAACTCGAATAAATATTGAGCCAAGCTCAACTAGTTTGTGAGCCATTTAGATTTATTTGCATCCTTATCTATAGATAATGAATTTAGATCCCTGAATAATTTGTCATGAATTATTAATTATTCCATGACGTTTCCGAAGATTCGACTATCATTAATGACATGGGTCACTTAACATACATTTTGCTCAATTAATTTAAGCTAGTGTTATTATTTAAACTTTTGTTACCAATTTTCAACATTACTTCTCATCATCTGTACGAGTTTTAAGTAATGTTTTTCATTTAAAATTGGAAATATTGGAACTCTGAAATGGAAATTTTGTTACTTCAAATTATATAAAATTCAAAATGTGAGATTGTATTAGAAAAGCGACAAGCAAAGTCAACTATGAGATCCAAGGCGCTCTAAATTAACCGCGAAAAAGAATTGCTTGGATGGTGGAATGATTTTAAAGAGAAACTGTGAATATGATTAAAATATTAATTTCACCAAGTAAATATGGTATAAATAGTTATATCTGGCTATTTATGATAGTATTATTTTGGAAAATGTATATATTTACATGTGTATGAAACTATTATTTCTGACTTGTAGAAAGAAATTATTATTGTTTTATCTTCCATAATTATGATTCCTTGTTGGTAGGTATGAAGTACAGCAAATCTGGGTTGCCACACCCTCAAAAACGGTGCTGGAAATTATGTAAGACTAATTCTGCTGAAACATTACATGCAAATCCAATGTTGCTGTACTATAAATTTTCCCTTCCTATTTAATATCTTTGCATCCTTAGTTTGACCTTCAGCACAGACAACAGATCAATTCTTCTGAAATCAAATGCATAAAATTTAATTGGCCAAAACCGGAAATGCATAAATTTTTAAAATAATATTAGGCTCTATTTGGAGCATGCCATCATTTTGGTTATATTATTTATCAAAATAAATATTTTTATTTATAAACAATCAAACAGAACAAATACAAATAAGATTCAAATAGATCAAAGATAATATAGATGCAGATTATATATAAGATAAATACAGATAAAAATCAGACAACATAACATGTCCTTAAAATAAAGCTTCTTATAACTTGAAATTTTAAAAAATTTAATAAAATTTTAATGGCCAACACCCATTTTGTCAATTGGTATGAGCATAGTTTTCTGACGAGATTAATCTAAATTCAGTTCTTCTTTATAAAAAGTTATGATAATGATGATGATGATGATAATAATAATAATAACCTAAGGCATCCAATGGGAAAATCCTATCCCACTTCATCGTAGTTGTAAGTCGGGAAGCTGTCAAACTTAATAAATGTCGCTTGGTGCTTTTTCAAAGGATCAATAGATTTCCAAACCAACTCGTGCATTAATGGCAAGCTCTGTTGGCCACATGACTCCCATTCCCCTATTGATAGCCACCCCATATATCCACCATCGTCCAGGCGTCCACCGAAAAGCATGATCACGGTGAAATTGCATCCTTCGTTTCTTACACGTAGCTTTCTAGGAGCATTTTTAGCGGTCTCTATCTTAAATTAATTGAGTGGCTTGTATATTTTGAAAAATTACTACAGATCTCATTATTTTTTGTATACATTGTAGAAATTAATTGAGATTGTTTGACTGGTATGGTGAAGCGAATTAGTATTACTGATATCCAACTTCTAATCGATGTTCTTTGATCAATTTGAAGAAGATAAGTACTCAATAAAATGCCCAAAATCCTCTTTGACTATAATAATTTTTGGCCAGGAGTAAAAATATAGAGGATCATTTCAGTAATTGGGTTTAGAACCCAATTTATTGTCAAAACCGGTTTCTTGGGCTAGTGACAAAGTTTAGAAGACGGGTCTAATATAGGATGTCATAGAAAGATTTGATTTGATAGGCTTGGAATAAGGACCATCAAACTAATTCATTTTGTTCTTGTCTTAATTCAGTTTTCTTTTACATAAAAAGTAGATTCCAAAAATGATTTTTTGGCTAGTTTGGGCCTTTTTTTGCTAAAGTAGGGCTTATATAGAATGAAATTAGTCTATTTTTATTTTATATTAAAGATGAACTATTTTAATAAGAAAAATAAGTTCCTTTTACATTATAAAAGATCTCATTTTATTTCATGCCCATATCTACAGTCTATGCCCACACACACACACACACATATAAATATAAAAGAAGGGATGGATTTTGACCATTAGACTCATAGAAGAGATCCAATGGTTGCAAGCGATGCTTCATCTCAACCATCCATTCAGAAGTCTTCTAACTGCTAGTACTAGCCTCCAACGTCTATAAATAAGGTGCTTCTCTTATCATTTAGGGGTTCAATCTGTGTATTGCTAAGATCAAGAACAACATGAAAACTCTGTTGAAATAACTCTAGAAAGAATAAAGCAACTACTTCATAAAGAATAAGTAAAAAATGATCGAATCTATCTGATTTTACCAGGTTTGCCTATTTCTCCTCTCATGTTTCTCTCTATGGCATATGTACACGTCATCAATTCATGACTTCTCTTAAGTCAACGCCATACATTTATTTGGCGACTCTACTGGGAAGAGAGTAAATTTTTAACAAAAATGGCACTTGCACACAAGAGAGTTGGACAGGAAGAAAAACCTCAAGATTAGGACAATTAGCTTAATACTAATGAGCAAATTCAAGATGTAAATGATAATGCTACTCCTATGGTTGTGCAAACACCCGTAGTGGATAATGTGCTCATGATATGCACTATGCAAGAGAAGAGGTTCTCAATCAATTTCTGAATGTTTTTAAGTAATTTCTACCAACTATGGTAGGTTTGCAAGTGGCTAATACCACGCTAGCTACTGTTGTCTTAAAGGTTACTCGACATGAGGTCCTACATGATGCTCAACACAAAAAACTATAGTTCCCACTACTAAAAATGAAGGAGGATACTAGTAGGAGCAATTGCAGCCTTTGCTACCTCTAACTCCAAGAGATCCCATGCCTACTATTGGAGATGAGGCAAAGGTCCATCTAGGAGGCTGTTTTTCCTATGGATGTAATGTCTAGTCTCTAATGGCTAGTATAGTTGCGCCTTGTAGCATTACTCCTACTCCTCAAGTGGAAGTTAATACATCATCTATTTCCATGTCATATGTGACAAAGGAACACCTCGAAAAGTACCTAAAATGGGTACATGTTGCATCTGCTACTAGCATCATCAACCTAACACTTCCATACCTGCAAAGGATTGTGGAGAAACATTATCCCATGGACTACAATAGTCCGAAGTTTATCAAATTCAATGGGAAACAAGTTAGTGCTAAGGAGCACTTTCTCAAGTTCATTGAGACTCCTGAAGTCTATAGACTTGATGATAACCTAAAACTCCAGGAATTTTCTTAAGTCCTTAACAAAGAAGGCATATCCTTTGTATGTCAATCTTACCCTTGCCTCCATTGACTTGTAAGGGACTATGTGCAGAATGTTTCTTGAGAAATTCTTTGAAACTCAAGAACAAGTGATGATGACCAACTTGGGGCATATTAGAAGATGCACAAAGGAAGATTTAATGGATTACATCAAGTGAGTGAGGGAACACACCTAAGATATTCAAGATATGAGTGACAAAAAAGAAATTGTCAACATTTGCATTTAGGGTATGTTTACAAAGTACGGTGTGCACCTAAAGAATTTGTCACTCAAGTCATCCTCAACATTAGTAGAGAATGCTTGAAGGACGAATAATTCTGTTATCGAGCAAAGGGCTGACCTAAATAAGAAGAGGCAACCATTAGTAGGTACTGCTCAAAGGAGAAGCTTCAAGGTTAGCAAGAAACCCATAATAGATAGCGCTTAGGAAATTCCATCTTTCCTATGCGCTATGAATAAAGTTCATGTTGTCCTTGACTAATGGTTGAAGAATGGTTTCCTCATTTTTCCAAAGATTAAGGTGGATCCCACTGCTCAAGAGAAAAGAGATCCCAAAGTTTTGTAGGTTTCATAGGATGGTGGGACACCCAACAAAAAATTGTTGGATGCTAAGAAGGATTTTTAATGAGAAGGTTCACAATAGCAAACTTGAACTTAAAGACAATGATGTGCAAATGATGGATAATGAATAGCAATTTTTTATATATAATATCAATAGTGTAGTCAAGCCAAAAGCTGTGTAGTACTTTTTTTAATATTGTAATAAGAAAAAGAAATAAAGTAAATGATAATGATAATGTGATATGTCTTTCTACCCATCTTCTTCTATACTTGTTTGTATTTTTCTTTGAACCACTTTTAATAAATATATGGTAGGGTTGCTGCAACTGGCCGATTATGTGCGATAAACGTGATTTCGATCTAAGAGAAGTCCTAAATTGATGACCTATATACATAGTCCCAGAGAGAAGAGAGAAGTATGGGAAGAGGACCAGGCAAACCCACGAGTGTGACAGAAGATCCAATTAGATAGATTCGATCATTATTAACTCATTTTTTGTGAAGAATTTGCTTTGATTCTTTCTAGAGTTATTTCAAAAATGTTTCTATGTTGCTCACGATCTTAGCAACATGTAGAATTAACCCCCATATGAGAAGAAAAGCATCTTATTTATAGATGTTGGAGGCTAGTAGCCGCCGTTGGATGATTTATCGATAGATAGTTGAGATGAAGCATTGCTTGTAACCATTGAATCTCTTCTATGAATCCAACAACCAAAATCTAGAATGAAGGCTTTTATAATGTAAAAAGAGCCCATTCTTCTTATTAAAATAGTCTGTCTTTAATATAAAATAAAAATAGACCTATTTCATTCTATATAAGCCTATTTTAACTAAAAAAAGGTCAAATTAGCCCAAAAAGATATTTTTGGAATCTACCTTTCACGCAAAAGAAAACCAAATTAAGCCAAGAGTCAAATGAACCAACTCGATGATCCCTGTTCCAAGCCTACTAAGCCAAATCTCCCTTCAACATTCCTTGTGCAACTCTCTTTTGGACCTTATTACTAACCTAGAAGACCGATTTTTGGCATTAAATCGAGCTCTAAGCCTAATTACCATAATAACCCTCTACACACGTATTCTGTGTAAGGTTTTAAATTATCATATTTTATGTACTATTTGTCAAATACATGAGAAAAATATTGATTTGAGTATGTTAAGAGAAGATTTAGAGATGTTAAATTGTAAAAAATAAATTGTTAGAAGAAAATACAAAAATTCACAGTGAGTATTTCAAGCAAATAGTTTTCTAGAAGGTAGCATAGAAGGTCTATACCTAGAACTTTAAGTGAAGCTCATCAGAAGAAAGTGTAGAAGGTCCCCATTATGTTATTTAATATATGCACACTTAGTCGGAAGATATTGTAGAAGTTCTACAACATGTTATTTGAATAATCAAAATTTTTTTCGTTAAAAAATATAGAAGTTCTGATGACATGAAAATAGTGTTATAAATAAAGAAGGTTAGAATTTCATTAGGTAACATCGAAAGTCTAAGGATAAGAAAAATTATATCAAACTTATCTGGAAATGTTGCATTGGTTATGAGTTTATATGGAATTTCATTCAAATCAATGCATGTTGGATTTTTAACATTTTTGAAAACTCTAACTCTACTTATTGAATATATTTGGGTAATGTATTTGATGTGCTCCACATAAGCAGGATTCATATCATGAGGATTATATTTACTTAATTAATTATAAGCTTGAACGAATTATTTTATGAAATCAGTGAAGAATTTTTTTAGGACAAGTTTAAATAATTTGTCGGCTATATTTGAGAAAATATTTTCTGGGACATATGTTGAACTTTTCCAAGAATTTTGGTTGTTAAGATGAGCTTATCCAAGAGAAGGTACTGATAGATATTGCAACTTGCAAGATATTATTCTCTACAAATCAAGGGATAATCATCCATAATATCAACTAAACTTTATCTATCTTATCTAACTTTAATTTTGAATTTTTAAAGAGACTTTTGTGCAAGATTTATCCAATATTTTCTATAATCCATATTCAAGTCAAAATGTAATTTTGGATCAATATGGTAACAACATTTTCTCCACATTTCATAAACTAAATTTCAAGTTCATCTTAACTAAATATCCCACAAAATCAACTAAATAGCTATTGGAGAAATGATTCACTCAATAGAATTTTTTAAATATTAAAGAAGAAAGGAAATAAAATAAGTCCTCTGGATTGCAATAAGAACTACTACATATTATTATGTATTGAAATTTCAAAGCTTCCATCAATTTCCAACTAGCATATTCTTTTAATTTTTGAATTAATTTTTGTTTGATATTAAAGAAAGATTTATATTTATCCTCAATTACTTTTGTGCAAAAAATTTGTGTGAGAGTTTTTTTTCACCATATAGCATATTTAGCCTAAGAAGCTAGTGAGACTCAACAGCGTAGGATATCCAAAGGATTTGGCTTGATTGTAAAAACTTTTGAGAATTTTTTTATTGATATCAATTGAGCAAAACCAGTGAAAAAAAATCAGATCCTATCAAAGGAGCTAGAAAAGAGAACTTATGCATAAAGTAAAACCTCAATAAATCGACACATCTGATCTTCTTCTTTCCATACATTTTGTAAGGACTCGATATACACTTATTCAAAATCTAAGCATGTCAAGTCCCCAACCATGCATAATATATGAAGGTATTATATATAAGGTTTTCTGAAAAGGAAGAAGTTTATACTCATTGCTTGATCAACCAGTTAAGATACAAATTTTACAAAAAACTACTTATTTAAAAGTAGATAACTTTACATAAACTAATATAATAGTACCGTCAATAGGGTAATTCAAAAGTGACAAACCATACTTATAACATTTATAATAGAAAATCTTAGATACTTTGTATTAAAATACATAGGTTTATGACTAAGCCCTTAGTCTACACTATTACATTTCAAAATAAAGTCTTGCTTTGATTTTTTTTCCAAGAAAAACAACATGGGATAGTATGGGAAATCCTAGTCATCCCATTCCTCTAGAAGTTCTTCCCAATCTGTACCATATCCCAAAATATCGTAGTGTCCATCATCGTTAACACCTGTGGAAGAAAAAGTGCCATGGGCTTAGTACATAGTAACACAAGCAAAAACAAAGTGGCATACATTCTTAGACTAATGCAATATAATGAACAATAAATTAATTATTTTTATTTAAGTAAAACAAATTAAAATTGGAGTATTCAAACTCCAATTACAATCCTTAGGAAACCTACGGATCCTGGTTAACAATAGTTGCTTAAGGAGTCGATATAAGTAGCCCAAATATTTATATCTCCTACATAACTTTACAATTAATAATCTTATCTAGGATTCACAGATGTTATTTATCTTTACTTTACTTAATCCATAACATCATCTAGTTCAATCGTTCCCATAAATATGAACTAAATCATATTATTTCCTCCGAAAGAATAAGCAAATGTTACACCGATATCGTTCCTTTTATCGAATACCTACTGAGCCACTTATAAATTGTCATTGCATCCTAATAGGGTGACATAAGTGCCTAAACTACCATGCTCTGCTCCAAGCAATGTTGTCACTCCTCGGACCAGATTACACGACATAGCATAACAACTACAATCATCATTAAGCCAATATTTGATTATAGTCAATTTAAGAATATATATTCTATCATCCAACAATCAAGTTATTGTGTACCCTAATGAATGGAATTATCGAACAAAAAACCAATGTTCAAACACAAATGGGTATGCGAATCTGTCAAGAAAAATAATTTCATATAAAATAAGTTAATCCATAATTGAACACCAAGTTATTAGACCTTCATCTAACTTAAGCAAAAACTCAAATCATCATACAACTTCATATTCATACACATACAGATATATACATCACATTACGCTATTCATTCATCTATTATTATTATTAATTTAATATTTTATTTTTATATGAACAGTACCAAGGGATTTGTTATGCCCGTGATAAGGGTTCGTGATCACCATCACTAGCACCATCACGACTATGATCATCAGCCACGATATACATCACTGGCCTTGTTACTCCAATGATAGGAGATCATGCTCCCTATCACAGCGTGATAAGATTACGCCAATAACATACCTTCATAAAAATTTTTCAAAAAACTTCCGAGAAGATTTCGCCTCATGTCACGTCCATGATCTAAGCCATATCATTTGTAAAAGAATGAACATAAGGGATTACACCCCATGTAACATCTGTGATCTTAGTCATATCAAATTTTAAAATCACACAGAGGAGATCAAAGGTCAAGTTACAACCGTAATCAATAAAGAAATTTGGATCTAAGGAGATAACAGCCTTAAATGGAAATTTGGATCTGAAGAGATAATGGCCTTAAACATACCCATATTGAATAAGGATTTGACCCTATGATGTTTATTTCTAAATTTCCAAAGTCTTACATCACTTAAGTTGTTGCTAAGATCTTAATTTTAGTAAAAAAATGTTAAGACTTACTTATAAACATAATATCAAACATCATCAAGGTCATTTATACTCATACTTTCATTACACATGCATATATATAACAACATCTAAACCTAAGAACATAAGTCCATTATACTTGCTCTTTAGAGCTCTATTAGCAACTTAATTACTAAAGTCCTACCTATCTATCGCTAACAACATCAATACATCCATCACTTCACTATAAGCTTCATATATCATTTTCTCAAACACCTAGACTACACGTATGTATTTACATATCTATTCTAACATACATGCTAACATATCATCAATTTTTCTAAAACATCAAAATTCTACTTCTATTCGATATCAATATCAAGTAGAGTATATTTAAATAAACCATGGAAGAAATCAACTTTGCTTAGTTGTTTAACTAGTACTAACAATTAAGCTCCACTTTTCTACCTTTTTGACTTGATTCTTACTTCTATTTGTTCCCTTTCTTAGTTCTTCACTTAAAGTCTTGTGAGTTATGGTTTAGAAGTGATTTTGATGTACAAAATTTGTGCTTGTTTGTGTTAGAGAAGGTGATGAAGAGACGGTATCAGTCCTTGGGTCTGTTTTGGATTAATATTTTTTAAAATTTTTCCTTGAGAATTACCTCAATTTTCTACCTTTGACTTTTAAGGCATTTAGAAGAGTGTAGAAGGGGCTTTAGGAGCATGGTCTTGGGCTTGGGTTCCATTCATTAAAGGTGAGTTTAGGCTGTCAACACAAATTTTCATCAAAAATAGGCTCTCTAGCTTTAGAATAAAAATAATACTTCATTTTATAATATAATTCAATTCAACGCGCGCGCACACACACACACACACACACACACACATATATTACTACATTCACATAATTACACCATCACATATATAATTAAATTTTTAACTCATTACAATACTAATAATTTTTTTTAATCATATCATCAATTAAGATTATTATAAATTATAAATTATCACAATATAAAATCAACAAACAAACATATATGTTAATTAATTTAGTATATTTAGTTTAGGTTATTTTAATTTCTTTTAATTTATGCACTTTATTGTTCCTTAAATATTTGTTTTTTGTGCCATTATAATCTTAGCATAGCCTAAAGGGATTAAGATTTTTAATTTTAAAAAGTTTAAATGTTTAATCACAATTAGACATCTCCAACTTGTGGACCTAATCCTAGGGTGAGTCCCCATAACTCTTGTATAGGTCTTGAGCTATCATCATTCTCTTGTTTTTTATCTATTGCTTATTGTACTAATTCTGTACCAATCAAAGCTATTTCGCCTACTAATCCCAATGTAGATGAGATCTACATTTTCTTCCATATAGAGCTTCATAAGAAGCCATTCGTATTGTTGACTAATAACTGTTGTTATACGCAAATTTAAGACATGGAAAATGCTCGTCCCAATGATTTCCAAAGTGTAAATCACAAGCTATTAATGTATCCTTCAAAATTTGAATGATCTTTTCTGATTGTCCATCTGTTTAAGGATGAAAAGCCATGATAAACTGAATTCTAGTACCAAGAGCTTCATGTAGACTTCTCAAAAATGACTTACAAACCTTATGTCATCATCTGAGGTAATAGATGCTGGTATCCCATGGAATCGTACTATCTCTCGAATATATATCTGTACCATTTTCTCGAGTGAGCATATGACCTTTAATGATATGAAATGTGCTGACTTAGTCAATCCATCCACCATAACCCATATCACTTCATTTTTAGCCAAAGTCTTGGGTAGAGCACTTACAACATCCATTGTAATATCATCCCACTTCCATTCTGGGATTGACAATAGCTGTAATTTGCCACCAGGTTTTTGGTGTCCGATCTTCACTTGCTAACATGTTAAACACTTTGATACATAATCTGCAATATCTCTCTTCATTTTATCCCACCAACAATAGTTCTTCAAATCTTTATACATTTTGGTGCTGCCTGGGCATATTGTATAAGCTAACATGTGCGATTTTTTCATTATTTCTTTTCTCAAATCTCTAATCATAAGCACCCAAATCCAATTCTCACATCTGATATGACCTTGATCATCAATTCTCAATTCCTTTCTTTTCCAATTATTGATGGCACTCATTAACTTTTCTCCTTCTAAATCTTCTTTTTCACCTCGTTTAATTTGCTCAAGTATCATGGGTTGCAAAGTCAAGTTCGCCAACAATCAACTTTATCTAAGGTCACTTCAACATTTAGTCTTCGAAAATCTTCTAGTATCTCTCTGTGACTTGTAATCATAATGGCTGCATTCATCTATCTCTTTCTGCCCAAAGAATATGCAACTTCATTTTCCTTTCCAAGATGATATAAGATTTCAACATCATAATCTTTAATCAACTCAAGGCATCTTCATTGTTGCATAATCAATTCATTCCAAATAAAGATGTATTTTAAGCTCTTGTGATATGTGAAGATCTTGCATTTTTCACCAAATAGATAATGTCTCCAAAGTTTCAAGGTTAAGATAACTGCTGCGAGCTCTAGATCATGGACTAGATAGTTCTTTTCATGGGGCTTCAACTTCCTTGATGCATAGGCAATCATTTTGTTATCTTGCATAAAAACGCATCCGAGTCCTTGTAGTGAAGTGTCACTATAGATTACAAACTCTTTTCCACTTAACAATAAAGCTAAGACAAGAGCCGTTACTAATATTTTCTTTATTTCTTAGAAACTCTCCTTACATTCATCATTCCACATAAATATCACATGTCTTTAAGTTATTTTTGTCATTGGCGTGGTAATCTTGGAAAATCCCTGGATAAATCTTTGATAGTAACCAGCTAAACTTAGGAAAACTTTAGACTTTAGTGACACTAGTGGGTCTTAGCCAATCTAATAATGCCTTAATCTTTTCTGAATCAATAGATATTTCATTCCTTATGATGATATGACCTAAGAATGCGACTTCTTCCATCAAAATTTGCATTTAATGAACTTTGCATATAATTTCTTAATCTCAAGTGTTCTTTATGTTCTTCCTTTCTTCTAGAATATATCAAGATATAATCTATTAATAAATCATAAACTAATAGAGATAACCTTTAAAAGCTCAGTTCATTAAATCCACGAAAGCAGTAGGAGCATTTGTTAATCTAAATGGCATGACAAGAAACTCAAAATGCCCATATCTGGTACAAAAATCTGTCTTGGGAATATCTTGTGTCTTAATCTAGAGCTAATGATATCCAGATGATAGATCGATCTTTAAAACATTGCATACCTCTTAACTAATTGAACAAATCATCAATCCGGGTAAAGGATACTTGTTCTTGATGGTTAGTTGATTTAGTTCTTGGTAATCTATGCACATTCTTAAACTCCCATCTTTCTTCTTAACAAAAGTACGGAGCACCCAATGGTGAAATACTGGGTCGAATGAAACCAAGATTCTATAACTCTTGTAGTTTATTCTTCAATTCTTTTAACTTTGTTGGGCCCATTTGATATGGTGTCTTTAATATCAAAGTTGTCCCCATAATTACAACAATACTAATCTCTCGATTGGTGGTAAACTTAGTAATTCTTCACGAAACACATTTGTGAATTCTTTTACTAGCGGTACCATGCTAATATTCAATCCTTCAGCCTCAACTATTGTTACTACAACCTTTTCTAACAACTCCATTATAAACATACTTGGGTCTTTATCTTCAAAAGTATAAGTGAATTTTCCATTTTCTAGTTTAAAGCTTTTTTGCCTTATTACGATCTATAATGACTTTATATAGATTCAACCATTGTACCAAAATTACATCAAAATCAGTCATAGATAAAACTAGCATGTCAATTGGCATGTTCATATTAGAAATCAATACATTCACATTCCAATAACACATGTCTCCTTAGATTTCACACCTAAGGGAGTATTAATACACATTATATTATTAGGCAACACATCAAAAACCAAACACAATCTTCATGAATTTCTCATATATGCATGTATGGGTAGCCCCCATATCTTATATATGAGGATGAGTTTTGCGATTAGTAAAGTACCTACTAATGAATCAATAGAAGGAGTCTCCTCACACTGTTGCAGCATACACTCTTCCTACTTTTTTACCTTTCCTTGGATTAGAACATTCATTCTTAGGTTAAGCTACAATTTGCTATATGGTGTCCTTTTTTCTTTACAATAAGCGTAGAAGATAGGTTGCAATGTCGGATTTTTGCATTTAGAGCTCTGTGTCCTTCTTTACTACAAGCAAAACATGCTTTTGGATTTCATTTACACTATGCTAACTCATGAGGCCTACAGATCTGATGGATCTTCTTTAAGGAGTGATGGAAGGAGTAGAAGTTTTGGTTAAGAACCTTGGACTCGTCTTCTTAGCCATAAATGACTTTCTCTCTTTGCTTGCAATTTCATATCTTCTATAGGAAACAGACGAAGTGGGTCTCTTACCAAGAAATGAGGCTCGCTTTTCTTTATGTTTCTTATTTTCATTCAAAATTTGCTCTGCCAGCTTCGCTTTAGTAACCACATAATTAACATTGGGAGTTGGAACATCTTAACTACTCTTGATTGCAATTTAAACCGTTCTAGAATTTAAACTTTTGTTCTTTTATCATGATAGCCATCCCTAGCAAATCTCAGTATCTTACAAAACTCAAAATAATATCCATCAACGATCTTGCTTCCTTGTCATAAGCTCAACCAATCTGAAATCATTTTCTCTTGAACTATAACTGAAAAATATTGCAGGAAGAAAGCTTCCTTGAATCGTTTCCAAGCAATAGGTCTCATTAAATACTCACTTGCCAGTCTCCAACAATTATAAGCATCTCTTTTTAGCATATAAACCACTAGATCAACTTTTCTGACTTCAAGTACATCACACACTGCAAAGCCTTTTTCCAATTCTTCTATCCAACTTTCCATAGTTGTTGGATCAAGACAATCCCCTCAAAACTGGCCACTAACTTAACAAATCATGTAGCTTTGCTTGATCGTTTCGTTCACTTACATATACATCATCTCCTTGCATGGATGCTGAGATGCTTATTGTTGCATAAATCATTGCTTTTGTTGATACATTATGTGTTGATATTATTGTATTATTTCGAACATATCCCTGAACATGGTGCACATAGTAGTAGGATCTCCCATGGGCACTTGTGGCATATGAAGAAGTGGTGGCATTTGAGGAAGTGGAGGCATCTGTGGCAGTTGTGGAATCTGAGTTGCGTATACTGAAGTAGGGGAAGGAGTGGTAGTAGAAGCTGAAATAGTTGATGATGTAGAAGTTAGTGCAGTTGACTAACGATGTGGAGGCATCATACCTTCCCTCTCTCACTATTTTTGACTCTGTCTTCTTGACCTATCCATTTTACAAATATAACACCATACATTCATAATATAGGTAACAAGTTATACATTATTCTAATGAGATTCAATTAAAATTTATTTTAATATTAGTGAAAGCAGTCAATAAACAAAACACATTTTTCAAGCGAGATCTTAAGCCTTTCCACGCCACTCTCACTGCATCTAAGCTTCAATCATCATTTATTCTATTACATTGAAAAAGCAATTGCATAAACATAATTCTGATTCCACTATGTAAGGACCCAACATACACTAATTCAAAAGCTAAGCATGTCAAGTCTCTAACCATGCATAATACATGAAGATATTATATGTAAGGTTATCTAGAAAGGAAGAAGTTTATGCTCATTGCTTGATTAACCTATTAAGATATAAACTTTACAAAACTACTCATTTAAGAATAGATAACTTTACATAAACTAATATAATAGTACCATCAGTTGATACTTCAAAAGTTACAAACATACTTATAACATTCATAATAGAAAAACTTAGATACTTTGCATTACAAAACATAGGCTTATGAATAAACTCTTAGTCTATACTATTACATTTCAAAAAGAAGTCTTGCTTTAGTCTTTTTCCGAGAAAAACAACATAGGATAGTATAGGAAATCCTAATCATCCTATTCCTCTAGAAATTCTTCCTCATATGCGCCATATCCTAAGTTATCGTAGTACCCGTGATCATTATCACCTTTAGAAGAAAACGTGAGCCATGGGCTCAATATACAGTAACACAAGAAAAAACAAAGTGGCATATATTCTTAGACTAATGCAATGTAAGAAGCAATAAATTATTTATTTTTATTTAAGTAAAACAAATCAACATTAGAGTATTCAAACTTCGATTACAATCCTTAGGAAACCCGGAGATCCTCATTAATAGTAGCTGCTCAAAGGGTTGATATAAGTAGTCCGAATACTTATATCTCCTGCATTACTTTGCAATTAATAATCTCATCTATAATTCACAACCTTTACTTATCTTTACTTAACTTAATCCATAATATCATCTAATTCAATTGTGCCCATAAACGTGAACTAAATCATATTATTTCCTCTTAAAGAGTAAGCAAATGTTACATCGATACTGTTCTTCCTGTCAATTACCCATTGAGCCACTTATAAATTGTTATTGCATCCTAACAAGGGTAACCTAAGCACCTAAGCTACCATGCTTGGCTCCAAGCAATGTTGTCGCTCCTCGGACTGGATTAAATGACAAAAGCACAACCAATACAATCATTATTAAGCCAATCTTTGATTATAGTCAATTTAAGAATATCTATCTTATCATCTAACAAACAAGTTACTATGTAGCTAGATGAACAGAATTATCAAACAAAAGACCAGTGTTCAAACACAATTGGGTATGGGAATCTATCAAGAAAAATCACCTCATATAAATCAAGTTAATCCATAATTGAACACCAAGTTATTCAACCTTCATCTAACTTAAGTAAAAACTCAAATCTTCATACAACTTTATATTCATACACATACAGATATATACATCACATTACATCATCATCATCACATCATCATCATCATTATTATTATTATTATTATTATTATTATTATTATTATTATTATTATATAAACAATACTAGGGGATCTATCACACCCGTGACAAGGGTCATGATTGTCATCACTAACACCATTACGGTTGTGATCATGGGCCATGATATAAATCACTGGCCTTGTCATGCCTGTGATAGGATATCACACCCCCTATCATGGTCGTGAAATAGGCTGTGATAAGATTTCGCCTATAACATAACTTCATAAAACTGTTTACAAAAATCTTTTGAAAAGATCACATCGGGTCACAACCATGACACCTAGCATGATCTAGGCCTTATCGTTTTTAAAAGAATGAACAGGGGGGATTATGCTCCGTGTAACGGCTGTGATCCCATTCATATCAAGCTTTAAAATCACATAGAGGAGATCATGGTTTAGATTACAGATGTGATCTATAGGGAAATTTGGAATTTAGGAGATAACAGCCTTGAACACACCCGTATTGAATAGGGTATTGACCCTATGATGTTTATTTCTAAATTTTAGAAGTATTACATTACTTAAGTTATTACTAAAATCTTATTATTAGTAAAAACTTGTTAAAACCTACTTATGAACATAATATCAAACATCATCAAGTTCATTTGTATGTATATTTTCTTTATGCATGCGTATATATAACAATATCTTAACCTAAGACCATAAGTCCATTATACTTTCTCTTTAAAGCTCTATTAGCAACTTCATCACTGACTTCCTACCTATCTACCCCTAACAACATTAGTATATTAATCACTTCACTATAAGTTTCATAGATCATTTTCTTAAACACCTAGACTACACATGTATATTTACATATCTATTCTAACATACATGCTAGCATATCTTCAATTTGTCTAAAACATCAATATTCTACTTCTACTCGACATCAATATCAACTAGAAAACAAACTATGGAAGAAATCAACTTTACTTACTTGTTTAACTACTACTAGTAATGAAGCTCCACTTTTTTACTTTCTTGCCTTGATTATTAATTCTATTTATTCCCTTTCTTAGTTCTTCACTTAAAGTCTTGTGAGTTATGGTTTAGAAGTGATTTTGATGTGTGAAAATTGTGCTTGTTTTTGTTAGAGAAGGTGATGGAGAGAATATGTCAGTCCTTAGGTCTGTTTTGGATTGATATTTTTTGAAATTTTTACACGATAATTACCTAAATTTTCTACCTTTGACTTTTAAGGTATTTAGAAGAGTTTAGAAGGGCCTTTAGGAGTATGGGCTTGGCCTTAGGTTCCATTCATTAAAGGTTGGTTTGAGCTTTTAACAAAATTTTCAGAAAAAAGAGGCCCTTTAGCTTTAGAATAAAAATAATACTTCATTTTATAACACAATTCAATCAATATATATATATATATATATATATTACTACATCCACATAATTACACCAACACATATATAATTAAATTTTTAACTCATTGGAATACTAATAATTTGTTTTTTTTTTTCATATGTTCAATTAAAATTATTATAACTTAAATTATCACAATCAATTTATAAAATCAACAAACAAACATATATGTTAATTAATTTAATATATTTAGTTTAGGTCATTTCACTTTCTTTTAATACATGCACTTACATTGTTCCTTAAATATTTATTTTTTGTACCATTATAATCTTACCATAGCTTATGGGCATTAAGATTTTTAATTTGAAAAATATTCAAATATTTAATCACAATTAGACATCTCCGTGGGCCAGGTCCCCATTTGATGGATCCATAACTGCCTCGTGTAAGTGGTGGGATAGATCCAACCTATGGACTTGTTAGATCCCAGGGTGAGTCAACTCGGTTCCAATTCGTCTCTTTAAAAAAATAATGATAAAACATTAAAGAAATAATTTTTTTAATTAAAATAATAAAATTTAAAACTTTAAATATATAATATGGTTCTAAGAATATACTACTCTTTGGTCCATATTCCTTTAATACCATCATGGATATGCAATTATCTATATACAGACACTTCCTATTGAGTTAAAATATTAGCATTGTGGGACTAGAATAACACTTTAAAAGACTAAAGTTTACAAAAGAAAAAAAGAAGTCTCACATTATTTAGATGTGAGATCCTTCTCTTATAGCCTGTTTACTTCACCTGAATTGCTATTCATTCCCTCTTCGGTCTACGTAAAGTGCTATTGCAGTGTTCATGACAATTCATAATGAATTACTATTCTGTAAAATGATGAATAACAATTCATGTTACCACACCCATGAATTGTCATTCAATGGTTTATTCTCTAATTTTTGTCATAAATATCATCTTCTATATAATTATTCTCTCTCTGTAATAAAGACAAGGGATATTATAGATATTTTAGCTTTTGCTCCAATGATTACTTATTTTACTTTTCACACAATTGAATATCGTAATAGCCATTATAACCCTATTACATTCTTATTAAATTGGAATTCAATTCACCTCTTATTTATTACGTCATAGTAAACGAGCTGCTAGTGGAACTCTATATAAAGTATAAAACATGGTTTTAAATTGTATATAACATATGCATTGTTGAAACAACATATTAAATATTGTGAATAGATAATTCATGATTTTTATTCACATGAGAAATAGTATAACCATTAAATGTTATTTACTTTTTTTTAACTTTCCTACTATCTTGTATTCTATATTTATTTTCATTTCTTAGTTTGATAATAATTAATATATTTTTTATTTATTATTCTAGACCCATGGACGATGGTGAATCCAAGAGCTGGGTCAAACCCACCTCGTTGTGGCGAGTCTTAAGATGACCCTAGCATGGCCGAGTTGGGTCATAGTTTAAACCCAACCCAGGGAGATGTCTAACCATAATCGATTTACATCACACTTCCCCTTCTCCCACTCCCTCTTGATGGAGCATTTGGGACCTACACAGAAGATAATGACATTATAATGTCATTACACGATATTTCAAGAATCTAGACAATTTCAGTCATTAGTTTATAAATTGAGAAAAAATAAATAAGAATTTGAGACATCCAAGAAGCCTCAAGTCATGGAAAAAAAAAAAAACATGATAAAGATATTAGCACATCCTCACATCTTATTGTGATAAATCTTTATTTTTATTGTACAACTTGTGGTTTGGTTTTATGAAAAAACTGATTAGAAGATTGGTGATTCCACACAAGTTAATATGTCAAAATATGAGAATCTGAAGACAAAAAAATATTTAATCAATAGTTTATTTTTGAACATTGTCGTAACCATGGTTGTCAAAATCGCAATTTTACTATTCACTTAATGCATTGAATCAGTAGAATCACACAAAATCATGCAAAACCAATAAAATCATAACGTATAGAATCATACCTAAATTTATAATTCGCCCTAAAGATTGCACCTATTCAATTTTGCATCTATTTTAATTATGAAAAGATATATATAATTATAGACTTGTAGGAAAGTATATTTGACTTGTGATTTTTACAACTATGGTTGTAACACCTTGAAGCCAAAGTATCACGAGTCTTCCTATACACTGCAAAAATATGCATAAACAAGGCTCTGTAAACTACTGATCACACAAGGAGCACTTAAAAACTCAAACCATCTAAATCTTCAAATGTTATTGCAAAATTCTAAAACACAAAATGGGAAAATACATTAGAAGATATCAACGTTTAAGGGTAATCTCATTTAATGAATTAACATTTTGAGTGGTAATAAAGAAGAATAAATGTTTTACAAAGTGAATCAAATGAAGTATCAATATTTTACAATATTCTTTTAAGGTATTAACGTCCTGATTAGTTTTCAATTAAGTTTCTTTAATTTTCATTAGTGGCCAATTATCAATATACCTTATTGACTCACTTAGTAAAACATTGATTCATGTTTTTAACCACTTGAAATGTTAATACCTTAAATGAATTTGTACCTCAGGTATTATTCCTCTTTTCAACAGCTTATAACACCGATACCTTAAACAAACTTACCATTAAACTTTGATACTTTTGATATAATTTACCCAATATGAAATCTAACCATAATGAACCAAAATACAGAATAATCTCACAAATCCAATAGCTCTAAGCATAAACTAATTAGAACATAAAACTATCTTAGAAAATCACACTCGCATAACTATTGAAAGTCCTAGAACCAATAGAAGGATCATCATCTATATCACTATAGTGTTCATCGTTATCATCTACCTAACTTGAAAAATAGGGAGTGAACAAAAACACTTAGTATAGACCATTGCATAAACACGTATTTTGTGCTACACCACATGTGGCTATAATAGCTAATGGAACAAACAATCAAAAACACAACAAAAACCAAATTACTTATCAATTATTATAATAAGAAACATAAAACGATAAACTTGATCTTAAATAAGAATCAATGAACCAAACCCCAGGTAGGCCTATCAAACTTTGAATCATTTTTCCGTTCTTAGGTAGGATATCGCATAGATTTGCAATTTTGGTTCCTATACATCAACCTACCTTGCCAAAATCTTCCTTAAATTGTGATATTTCATCAAATACTATAACCAATAGATTCTTTAATATACTATTTCTATTCTCCTTTTGTCAAGTTTCTTCATTACTTGTTTCTCTCATTACTAGACTTTTCTTAACAAAACACTTGGTTCAAGATTAAAGCTCCTGTCATGCAATTCACATAAATGGTATCCTCTATTTCACTATTATGCATCATACATCACAAGATCATCTTTAGTATGCTAGACTAGAGCATGGCATCATAGATTCCTATTGACTTGTCTACCATTCGAGCGTTATTAGCTTTCTCATTAAGAATTTCATAGTTATATTATATATGTCCCCATTTTCTTACACTTATGGAAAAAGAGTGGGGGTATCATTAGATTCTACAATCTTTACTTAAATGGCATTTTTCTTCCCACATGTGAAACACACACGAGGAGTCCACCAACATTGCTTCATCATGTGTGGTCTAAAGCATTCACCACATACCTTATTTTTAATAGCCAAATTTTATTTATTTATTTAGTTTAGCTATTATCTTGATTGAGTTAAGTAATACTATTGTTGATGATTCAATCTGCTTAGTCAGTTTTGAAATATCATCTTTAAGCCTTTCTTATATAGTTTTCGATGCTCTTTGATCCTTCTTACCTTACATAATAAAGACATTACTTTGGTTTGATGAGATTTTTAAGCTTGTTTATTCCTTGTTATCCAAAAAGAATATCTTAAGAATAGCATCTCGGAACACCATCCTTAGGGCCCATTGGTCCAAAAGCACAAGAGTTAACTTCCACCAATCTATCGCAATCCTTCTTAACATGAATACTACATAATTCAACTTTCGACCCTCTAATATGGTACATTCATCAAAAGCCTATTCTATCTCTTTTATCCATTCATCTGAATATCAAGTTCAACTTGTGAGATGAAAAATATTGAGCCATCTTAAAAACTCTATGAATCCGGCTTTCTTCTCATGTTTGCCTCCATTATTATCTTCTAGTTGCACTTTTTCGTACCATATCATTAGGTTCTCCACTAGTTTATATCATTTGAAAGGCTTAGGTCAACTATTGTTGCTAGTGTCATGCAATATCTATCAAGGTGTTAACTATATTCATTGATTGAGCAATATCTATTAAACTAATGATTTTAGATATGACAAAAAGCAGGCTCTCTATCATCAACATGCTTTGGGAGGTTTTTCTGACTCTCTAGCCATTTCTTTCTATGATATAGGACAAGAAAAGAAAAGGTAAGACTAATATCATTCCAAAAGGGGAACTTGAATTCGTGACTCTAAGTAAAAGAAAATATTTATAACAAAATAATAAGTAAGTCCATAATTTAATATAATATTATCACATCAACCCAAAGCTTATTTCACTTCTACCAACTCTCTTCAACTTACTGTCCTACATATCATTTGCTTAATTTTCTATAATGATAAACTAAAGCTTTAGAACCATTTTACCAAAGCATCGCTACAAATCAACCTATACTTCCAAGAGATTATACTCTTAAACTTTGGTAGTGCTACACTACAAATCATCATCTTAAACTCTCATCAATCATTAAACTAAAGACTTACTCTATAGATAATCAACTTACCATTCTACAGGATTCGTAACTTAAGCTTTGATAGAGCTATACCACATATCATTTACTTAAACTCTCTAGTTTTTGTTAAACTTAAGCTTTCAAACAAATCATCATTTTACAATTTCGGCAAATTCGTATGCTTAAGCTCCAATAGAATTATAGTTCAAATTATCAAATTATACTTCCCAAGAGATCTATATACCTAAACCTTGATTGAGTTACACTATAGATTATTGACCTAAACTTCTAAGTGATTGTTAAACCTAAGATTTATTGCAAAAATCACAAAGTAATCTCTCATGAACCTAAGCTCAAAGAGAGCAACACTACAAATCATCAACTTATACTTCCAAAGGATCGAAAAACTAAGCTCCAATAGCACATAAAGTTGTAACACTCTGGAACAATAGCCTTAACCTCACAAATGTCACCATTCACATGTGTAAAAAACACATGGACAAGGCTATTAAAAACTTGTAAATTACTAAATCACATATGGAACTCCAAAATACTCCTACTTGTGGTTGCCAAACTCATAATTCTATATAGACTATCGAAAGTTTTGTAAATAAGAACGTAGAAGCGTAGGTTTCTATAGCCTATATAAGATGACCATTGAAAATTTTAAATTTACTTACAACAATCATAAAATATTGAAATATATAATGATTATTTGAAAAAAGAAAAAAGAAGGAAAGCTCCTATTTTCATAATAATTCTTAATCCATAATATAACATGCATGAAGTAGAGTTGATATTAAATTTATTCTTCCATTTTATTTGAAAAGAATTATTATTTGAAGGAGAATCAAACCTTTCAATTTGTCTTAAGTTTTTAATAAATAGATAAAATACAATAAATGAGTTCCCTAGTAAACTTTGTAGTAGTTAGTGAAGTTAAAGTCTATAAATGTCAAGCAAGAAGCTTATATCATGGAGAAAAGAAAACAAAGATGATATTCAAATATCACACATCTCATTAAGGATGTAACCGGGTTAGGTTTTGGATAGATCATATGAATCAAAAACCCGATCCACCACTTAATAAGGTTTACTAAACATGATCCCATAACCTAATAGGATTTTTATACTATATCAAACCCACCCTATAAGGTTTGCTTTAGAACCGAAACCCACTTAGTTAGCCTAATTATGTTTCTTTTCTTTTTTTTTTTCAACCATTGCTTTATAAAATAAGGGACAGTGAGATATTGTAAAAGCCAAAGCATGGAGAAAAGAAACAAGAAGATAGAGATATATTCACACTATGCACATCTCATTGTCGTTGAATCCATTAATGAAAAAAAAAAAAAGAATTTTTGTTTTCCAAGTTATGGTTTGGTTTTATGTGAAGAAATGTGATGTGGCATCACCTTGATAAAGCAATTTTTTTGTCCTTTTGTTTCTCTTTTATTCTTCTAGTATCAACATTTTGATTGTTTTCTTTTGTTTTGTTTTAATTTCAAAATTATTATTGCTAAATATGTTCACAAAATGTGGTACCTTTACACTATGTTCAATTGAATGAAATGGAATCAATATTCTAGCTTCACTCTTCTAGAATATCTATTCCTTTGTTTAGTTTATGAAAAATTCTATAAAAAAAATTAATTCCATGTAATGCGGAATATATAAGGAATCATCATTCATTCCCTTTATTGGAGGAATGGCTACTTCTGACCAGAAAGTATGTTTTGTTTCGAAAATACCCTTAACTATAAAATAATGAATTAATATTTCTTTCCAACCTTATTCCATTCCAGTGAACCAAGTATACAATTACTTACTAATCTATATTATTTGACAATCCAAAGTATTCAAAGCTGTCCTTACCTCTGGATTTCGTGAAATCTCGCATATTGATTATAGGATAAACTACTTATTTCATTTAGTTTTTGCTTCTTTGGGATTTTCATGCTATTTCAATTGTCATTTAAAGGAAAGATCTATTACGTAATGGTTTGGTGTCTTCATATTGATTTTTTTGCAAAAATTTGAAGTTCATTTTATTTTTTGACTTGTCAATTAATTTAAGCTTTAAAGAATTTTTTACAAAATTTGATAAATGTATGATTAATTTGTTCCAATTCCCAACATGGGTTTTGCTACAAAGGAGAGAATCTTAATGCTCATGTGACTGCTTTAGATTACAAAGAACTTAACACTTACAAGTTATGTTTGAACCATATTTTATGGGAATAATGTTACAAATAGTATTTAAACTTTTGCAAATTATGTGATTAAATACCTAAACCTTCAATTAATCAATTTAGTACATGAACTTTAAAATTGATTAATTTAGTATCTAAAATATTTTGAAATTGGTCAATTAGGTACCTAAAGAATTTAACAAAGGTAGTGTTGGCATGCACGAAAGGTTTTTTCAGGTACTTAATTGAATGATTCCAAAGTTCATGTATTAAATTGATCAATTTTAAAATTCAAGTACTTAATTGCTTATTTTATCAAAATTTTGGTATGATTCGTGACATTAACCCTATTTTATGTTAAGTCAGATCAACTATAGCTTAAAAGAAAAAGTGATAATTGAGTGAATAGGAAAATACTATATAAAAAATTTGGATAAATATCACATTTGGTACCTAAACTTTACTAATATGTATAATTAATTACCTGAAGTTTAAAAGTGCCAATTTGCTACTTACGAACTTTTCAAGTTAATTTATGGTATCTAGATGAGGTAGTTGATTGTAAAAATAGGTAATATTTAGGTATTTAATTACAAAAATAGATAAAATTTTGGTCTTAAATTGATATATTTAAACTTTAAATAGTTAATTAAACAAATTTAAAAAATTCAAATATGATGTTACATTTAACCCGAATAAATTTGATATCCCATTAATTTTCTATTTATATTCTTTTCCAACTAAGTGAAAGTAACATGATGTACTATGAATGGTCAATTTTAATAATTAGTTGATATAATAGTTTTAGTTTAGACTTATCTCATAACTTTACATTTTTGCTACTTCTAAATAAAGACCTAGATCAACTATAGCTTAAAAAGAAATGAAATACTATAATATTGTGATTCTTTTTACAGGACTGGTTTCATAAGATTTGTAATAGGTAAGATTCATATATAATCGTGATCGCACTATTAAAAGAAAGTCGTTCTTAAAAAGGAAAGTCATTGAAGATGAGTGAATATTTAGAAACAATACGATAAATTTGATTATCCATTAATGTTTTTGTCTATATTCTTTTCCAACTGGTTGAGAGTGGCATCATGTCACTAGTAAAAAAATTTTATACAAAGGCGAAAGGAGGAGGCGAATTTCACCTCATCAAAAAATATGAGGCGAAACTCGCCTCTAACATGCTAAGCTGATTCAAAAATCACCTCTTGCATATAAATTGAGGCAACATTTGCCTCATGCAAAAAATATGAGGCGAAACTCACCTTTACCATGCCAATTTGAGGCCAAAATCGCCTCTTCCATGCAAATTGAGGCAAGATTCGCCTCATGAATGTGATTGATTAGCGAGCATTTTCCTAACTAGATTAAGTTTTAATAAATTATTTCCTATGATCTTTTCCTCTGATCTAGTTTACACTAGGCAAGTGCACCTATCAATTGTAGTATAGGAGTAGATTATAAGGTCGTATTCCTTAGAGCCGTCAGCAAATACTACTACTCACCCTCTTAATTATTATATAGCAGAATAAATTTAAATCAACATTTAATATTAATTTACTTAATAATTTTCAAATAAAACTATACTATAACATGCATTAAAAAATAAATTTAAATTAACTAATAACAATTCAAACTCACTTCACCAATTAGATAACATGTACTATAAACTCCATAGTTGTTGAATCATTCCTAACTATGGGATTCCATTTACTAGCTCAATAACTCTCTCGAGTCTATTGAACCCTAATCCTAGTCTTGTCTATTGGAATCTCTTCCTAGTTAATATCCGACTAAAATTGCTTTAGAAACATGATCCTAATGGTAATTATTTAATTATATGCAGAAAATTCCACAACCCCATCTCTAGGCATCATGGGAAATCTTCCTTTATAATGTAGATCTATTCCACTGGTAGATTTCTTAATCGTATCCCGTGAAAATCTGATCTAATCCTAAATCGTGCACTACTTAGAATTAGAATAAATTAATACACTAAAGAGATTAAGAATTCATACAACATTTAAATATGTAATTCATTGAAATACATGTACCCTATGGCGACACGAATCCTAATAATTACTCATACATGATATTATAAGAAAATAGAACAATAGATATAAAATAGAAAGAAAACATAATAATACTCCCTTATTCACGATAAAAATTTTCGAACACTTCAAGAACCAAATACAAGTATATATGTATGTGTATATATATATGTATATATGTCTGTATATAGATCTTTATGTAGATCTTTATATGGATCTCTATATAGATCTCTATGTGGATCTCTATATAGATCTTTGTAAATCTATGAATAATGTCTATCTATCTCTATCTATATTATATGTCTCCCAATGGATGTCTTCTCCTTCTTTTTTATAATCTCATATTTTCATGAAGCAGTATAACACATGGATGAATAGTTGTACCTTTTAGCCAACCAATACAACAATTGGATGAATAGTTGTATCTTTTATCCAACCAATGTGTCACTTAAATGAAAGAAAATCAAAGACTTCGTTTGGTAGAAAAATCAATCACGGATGACGAAAAGAGCGTGATTGCCTCTGATATGCATTTTTCTTCTTCGCGGGCAACCAAGGAACCATGATCCTTTATGTAGACGATGTTTTGAGTCCATTTTGCTCAAAAGTGTGTTGTTATGATTAAAATTTATCGAAGTTGAAATTACTATTGATTTAAGTATCAATTCTTAAATAAAAATATAACTTAAGACCCAAATTTTACTTAAACAATAATTAATATTATGGATAATTCATGTCTATCATTGATGCAGCAATCACCTCTAGCAGACAAGACACAATAGACCCGTGAGCATATGAGCATCCAATGCTTTATGGTAGACTAGCATCCAAAGTTCAAAAAAAAAATTTTTTTTTTTTAGGCAATTGCTACCTTAAACCTCACCTATATATACAGCTCTCTCGCCCATTTCTCTCTCGCTTTAGTCTTCTTCTTACATATCTGTTGTCTGCATTCCCATCTTCACTCTCTCTCTCTCTCTCTCTCTTTGTAAATGTGTAATTATTTTTTTTATTTTATTTATGTTTGTAGATTTTTGAAGTGAAAGGTGAGAGGCTAAAAAAAAGTTGAAATGTGAATACTATCAAGTTAGTAATTTATTTTTAATGTTTTAAAATTTATCTTATAATATATAATTTTTATAAAATATTAGTATATATTTTAAATGTATACTAAAATGATATATTTATAGTATTGTGGTAGTTAATAATTTAGTAAAATATTTAGTTAGGCATTAATAAATTATATATGTCATATATATAACTATCTTTTGTAGTAAATTTTGTAAATGTTTGTTAAAATGCTATTTATGTCGTTATGTTAGTTAATAGTTTTGTAAATTATTTATTTAGGTATCAATAAATTATATATGTTATATATATGAATAAATATATGGTCATTGTGTTAGCTCTTATGAGTTATACATGATTTTTTTTATATGTACATGTGTGTATATATTCTATAAAAGTTGCATGTGTAAAAAATATTTTTTTTATGCAAAACCAGTATGTAACATGTTTGCATTGTCATAAAACTTGACAACGTAGAGTGGTTGAAAATATTTCAAAATAACTTATAAAATAAGGATGTCATTTATTAAATTTTAAGATAAGATGTCTGAACGAATTTGGCACGTAACATGTGATTTGAAAATCAAGGAACATAGAAATGGGGTTAATGAGTTTTTACAAGTAGCGGTCAACCACAAAAGAGCAGATGGACTAGTAAGATGCCCATGTAGGGACTGTTTGAATGCATTGTGGCGGTCTATTTATATTGTTGAATACTACCTCATGTCAAAAGGAATGTCTTGGACGTACTCGAGGTGGATTTATCACGATGAGAAGTCTATTGGAATGGATGATGAAGACGAGTTGCTTGATGATGTGGATGGTGGCAAAGGGAACATTCCCAGTGAGTATTAACCATTCAAAGATTAAGTTGATCACCAACTTTTAGTGGACTTAGTTGCTAATATGAGCAATTCTAAAGGGGATGATACAGATAGTAGGGATAAAGGCGGTGGTGATGATGGTAATCGATGGATGAAGATGTTCAAAAGTGTAAAGAGGCCGGTGTATCTTGGCTTTACTAAGTTTTCAGTGTTGTCCGTAGTGCTTCAGATGATGAATAAGAAAGTTGATGGCAAACAATCCATGAAATCTTTCGACAATTGGCTTGCTTTTATAAAAATTTGTTACCTAATGGTAATACGTTACCATCATCATAATACAAAGTGCTAAAAATGCTTAGATAATTAGATATGGATGAAAACATCATTTATGCTTATATTAATGACTACGTCTAGCTCCGAAAAGAGTTTCAAAACCTTGATAGCCATTCGGTTTATTGTGAAGGTAGATGGAAACCTCATTCTAAGAAATATAATACCACACCAGTTAAGATTCTCCATCATTTTCCACTAATATCATGGCTGCAATGGGTATTCATGTATAGGCAGACAGCACCGTATATGAGATAACACAAGAAAAAGTATGTCCATTAGGAAGGCATGCTAAGGCACCCCGTAAACTCTGTTCAGTCAAATGGACTAGATTTCAAATATCCACAATTCAATGTGGATCCTTGGAGTGTGAGATTAGGACTTGCTACTGATAGATTTAATCCTTATGCTAACATGTGCATGACATATAGCATATGGCCAGTCTTTTTGTTTGTGTATAATGTTCCACCATGGAAGCATATGAAGGATCTATATCCGATTATGTCACTTTTAATACCGGGACCTAGATCACCTGGTAAAGATATTGATGTTTACTTGCAACCACTTGTGGATGAGTTGGAAGAATTATGGGCAAAAGGTATGAGAACATTGGATGTAGTGGACAGTCGAACATTTCAACTACATGTTGCACTGTTATGGACAATCAATGTTTTCTTAGCATATGGTGACATTTTCCAAGGGATTACCAAAGGGTACAACATGCCCAATATGCAATGTAGGCTGTGTAGGTGAACATGCAAGCAGTAAGTTTCATTATATGGGCTACCGATAGTTTTTGCTATCGAGGCATTGTTGGTACCGTGACAGTAGAAGTTTTGATTGTGGACAAAGCATCTACCGAGGGATTTCACCGGCAATGACATTATGTCATAGTTGAGTCGGTATGAGCACGTTCAGTTTGGGAAGGTCCAAAAGAGCCTTGGCAGGCACGAAACGAGGATAATACAAAGTAGTGGAAGAAAAGTATGCTTTTTAGATTACCATATTGGCGGGAACTTCATATCCACCATAATCTGGATGTGATGCATATCAAGAAGAACATATATGACAATCTAGTAGGAACTATCTTTGGTATGAAGGACAAGTCAAAATACACCAAAAAGGTAAGATTGACCCTCCAAGCAATGCGTGTTCACCCAGATTGCACTTGCAATACCAAGGTAGCGAGACATTTAAGCCATCGATTGCATATACTTTGTCATCTTAGCAAAAGAGGGAGGTATGCAATGTGATCAAAGATGTAAAACTATCAACCGGATATGCTTCGAACATATCATCCCATTTAGGTGTAGACGAAGCAAGTTTAAGGGGTTCAAAGAGCCACGACAGTCATGTTTTACTTCAACGGATTTTGCCTGTTGTTATTTGTGGTTTTCTTAATAGCTAAATTTACGACATGGTTTATGATGTGTAGTAGTTTTTTAGGGAATTGACTACTAAGGAACTTCGGATGAATTTGTTAGAATCATTAGAGAAAACAATAATTCTAATACTATGTAAGTTGGAGATGATATTCCTATAGGTATTGTTCGATGTCATGATCCACCTAACTATACATTTGCCAAGGGAAGCCCAAATGCGTGGACCAGTTTAGTATCGTTGGATGTATCCAGTGGAGAAGTACCTGGGAGTGCTTAAAGGAGATGTACGGAATAGGGCAAGACCATAGGGTTTTATCATTGAATCTTACGCTATACAAGAAAGCATTCAATTTTGTTCACAATACTTCGAGAACATGGAATTAAGGATAAATAGACCTAATCAGTCATGATCTTAACTGTTAGACAAAGGTTTAGTCTCATCATTTGGCATATTTGTACAATCTGTTCAATCATTAGGCTCATAAACCATTATAGGGTCAGATATTGAAGTTTAAAAAATACATTGGATTGTGTTGAACAATTGTAAGGAAGTTCAACCACATGTCAGGTATGGCACCTCATTTACATCAATCAATGCACCACTACATATCAATTTAGTTGTTATATTTGTTGTTAACTAATTTATGTGCAGAGAGTTTGGGCAGGAATTGAACGCACATGGAGCACAGAATGTAGGAGTACTCATGAACAAGCATTTCGCTGAGTGGTTTAGGACTAAGGTTGTTTCTCAACCAATTACTGACAAAGAAGCTCAAACAAGGGAAATTCATTAACCGATCTTTCCAAAATTTTTGCAGATTATGTAGCTCAGGACTATTAATGTGACATAAGTGCAGGAAGAACTGGAAGCACTGGCATGGGGCCCAGATGTTCACCGATATAATTTCAAAACTTGTGTTGTCAATGGAGTCTACTATAACATTGAGTTTAGAGAAATGTGCTTGAAATCACAAACAATGGTGTGTGTATGCTAGTGCACATAACAAGCAAAGGATAACTTTCTATGGTATTATCACCAAAGTTATCCACTAAAATTAGATGGGGTCTAGGCATATATTCATATTCAAGTGCAAGTGGTTCAATACCAACTGAGACAAACCAGATAGCATTGATGAAGACCTCATCTCAATCAACACGCAAAGGTCATGGTACGACAATGATCTGTACATTCTTGTTGATCATGCACAACAAATATTTTACATTAAAGACCCAAGCAAACATTCTAAATACTGGAAGGTTGTCCAAAAAGTACACCACCACTATATATTCAATTAAGGACTTTTCCAAACCGAACCCGCTAACAAGGGTGTACTAGAGGGGTAACATGACACCGGCAAACCTCTCCAACAAATAATTTCAATGCCTTAGACAATACCAATCAAATGAATATCCATTAACTTGGAAAACCTGGCACGCTTACCTGACTCTGGTGAAAGCACCAATAGTATAGGTGGTAACCAGGAATTTGATAGTCCTTCACACACTAATAACGACAAATAAAGAAGAATGTAGCATTAGCTTTATTACTGTATATTTTTTTTTTAATTTGTAGTAATTTGGATATAAGATATTTGTAACATTTAATTTTTTTTTTTTTTTTTGTACAGGATGAATCTGAACAACCCTAACTTCCTTGAGGGACCATGCAGGATGTTAATGTATGATCCAAGCAATATAATAGTAATTTTGTTGTTTACACTTATTGATTTACCTTATTATGTACTTATATGAGTGACATATTAATAAAAGTACTTATTTGTGTAGGTGGATAGTTCACTAAACTACTCATGGGTAAGGATGATTCTGATTTTGACTCAGGTGCACTAGAGGCTCAGCCTACATAGAACTGAGTGTAAACAATTCATCATTAGGAGATGATGTCCAATACGATGTGATACCTACCCCAAATCTCATTAGAGCTAAGGACCCATGTGCTATTGCAATCGAGGGGGAGGAAGCTACCCAATATGCTGCTTACGGGGAGGTTAATCTTAGGACACCACGCAATAAGCACGACATGTATAAGGGAAAGTAAGTAGAGGAGCATTACAGGATGTACGGCTAAAGGCTACTACTTATCATGCCAAATGAGTATAAGGGCGTCATGCGCAGGCCTACTGGGATGCTTAGGATGGAATTTCTACTTAACCACATGACTTTAATGAAGCTATTCGTGGAGAGTGCCAATGGCAAAGCATGGTCAACATTCCCAGAGTCATATCAACATAACATTATTCGAAGGGACATGGTAAGTTCAATTTATATCTAATACATGATTTTGTCAATTATGTATTATGTCATCAATTTATTAGCGCAGTCTATTTATGTCAATGTGCAGCAAAAGTTCATAGTATCACCCAATTGGAGGAAAATGACGAAGTGGTAGGTTGCCCTAAATTATTCAATTAGTAAATCATACAGTCAAAATCGATATTTGTTTAAGGTATATAATCTCAAAGGGTAGAGGAGAGGCAATTACGAGCGACCCTGCAAAGGGATATGAGCATAAGGTAAATAAATGGAGGGATTTCGTCCACTTTGTGAGAGTGTGATCCGGATTACGGGATACCTACATTTTTCAAACAATAGATTACATGTGACCACTCCTAATCAATCTAAGAAAATATTTTATCATTTCTTTATTTTTTTCAAAATCGATATGAGGTAAACACAGAGATCCAAAAGCAGTAAAATGTCTTCCACACGAGAGGGACTAACTCCATGATGTTCCATATGCTTACCAATGTGAGTCGATGATGTTCATGTAAACTTCATTTCAACATAATGGCATACTGTATGATTTTAAGTTATGCATGTTTTCACCTAAATTTTCTTTTATATTTCAGGAATTCACGCCCATAAAGAACTACTAGTGGACCCGCAGTAAAAAGAAGAATGGGATGCCTACATCCAAGTGGCAGTCGCTAGAGGCTGCCGCTAATTTCATAAGTGTATGTAATATTTACTTATAGAATAATTTTTTTTTCCTGATATCTTTATACTGCTGACATAATTACCAATCATTTTTTTTTTCCAAATTAGGCATGGATGGAGAAGTGTAGAGCCAAGAAGGATCTCATTGTTGCTGCAATAGGTCAAGACCTTAAGAGTGATGTTGCTATCACGAAAGAAGTCTTAGGCCACAGGTTTGGCCATCACTAAGGCATGGCATACGGAGCTCCAATCTTCAAGGAGAGGTGTTCTTACTTTGAACACCCTTAGAATGAGACTCTTGTGAACTCAAATGGGGATTTCGATGCATTAACGAGCAAGGTCGAGCATATAGAGCGTTTATGGGAGATGCATATGAGCCGACCTCCGATGCAATCCTATAAGCAACACACCTCATTGAAATAACCAAAATCTCTATATATATTAGAAATTGAGTTTAGATAGATTTGGATAAGTTAAATGAATCATAGGATATAATTACACAAGTTGAAATAATTATATTAGTAAATAATTAAGTTGAATTTGAGATTTTAAATCCCTAAAATCTCTAAACATGTCATTAAAATGTTTAGAGGATTCTTAAACCTTCAATCTATAGCCAAAATATCAATTCCTAAATCTTTGTAAAATTTGAGTTCATTTGCTTGTATCAAAATATCAGTTCTTAAATTCAAACTCAAATTAAATATCTTTTTATCTAAAATAAATTCCTAAATTAAGTTCTTATTTTAAGTTCTTAATTTCTAACCTAATGGTTCTAAAATCATTTTCTAAATATTTCTAGAACTATAAATATTGATCTGAAAGTTCTAAACCTAATACGTTTATTTTAAAATATCCTAAATTTTATCCTAATCCTTTCCTATTTCTATTTCTTTTCCCTGCCTTCTTTCTTTCCTTCTTTTTTTTTTCTTTGTATTCCCATCTCTCTCTTTCTCTCTTTTCTTTCTCTATTCTTCCTCTTCCTTTCTCTCTTTCATCACTTAGATTCATCTCTCTAAATGTTAAATTCAAGAAGACAAAAAGAGAAATTAAGGTTAGAAGATGAAGACAGGAAGAGAAAATCAAGTAGAACAAGGAGAAGAAGAAGATGAAGTAGAGAGAAGGAGAATTCAATTTTATGTTTTTGCCTAAAAGCTAAGTATATGGTTTATATTGTTGTTTGTAGTTTATGAGTTTATATATATTGCTTTGATGTTGAATTGAGTTGGAAGTGCTATTTACATTTGTATATGTTGGATTAATGTTGTTGGGAGTTGAGTTGTGATGAAGAAGATGATGAATAGTGAAATTGAGTTTTGTTGAAGTAGTTGGAGTTGTTTGATGTTGTTGAACGAGTGTAGAAGTGTTATTTAGACTTGATATGAGTAGTATGTAGCTTTTATGAAGTTTTGATTGAAGTAAAATGTGTAAAATTTTAATAAAATGAAGTTTGAAAAACAAGGAAATTCGTAACTTGGGGGAAACTATGAATCACGGGCGTGATTCAAGCCTTGGTAGGCTCTGGTTTGACAAATTTCATGAATCATGGGCGTGATTTTAAGAGAAAAAGCTTTGTTTTGGGAAGTTTTCATGATTCATGGTCGTGATCCATCCCTTAGTAGCGTGGTTGGTCAAAAACTTTGAAACTCAAAAATCACGGTCGTGATTCTTAGCTCAAAAACCATTTTATGATAGTTTTCCAAAAATCAAGGCCGTGACTCGTGTTTTCCTTGACGCAATACTATTTTGTATTTTCATCATAACTTTTTCATCCAACCTCCGATTGAGGTGATTCAAGTTGCTTTGGAAATATTAAAAAGAGATCTACAACTTTCACGTTTTTAGTTTTTACAAATTCCAAAAGTATTGATGCTCAAATTTGACTTCTTTCTAGCTGCTACATTTTTATAAATAAAGTTTAAAACTTGTTTTTGTTTGATAAATATGTTTTTGCTTAAGACACATATCTTTTTGAGTTAAAATAAGATAGATAAGTGATGTTTGATGTGTTATGTTGATTGATTGATATAATTAAGCATGAATTAAGTAGAATTATAGATTTAACAAATAATTAGATTAAATATAGAAGTTAGCTATAAAAATGAACTTAGTTGATAATTCTAGGTTCAACTTGGCTAAATGAACTTGAATGAGTTAAAATGAATTAGATTGATATAGTTTAATCACCTTGGCTTAGTAAATGACTTAAATGACTAATTCTAATCAATTTAGCTAAGATTAAGCTAAAATGGGTTAATAGCTAATAATTAGTTTAGATGAATGAATTAGGATGATCTTTGAATAATATGGGGAATACGTTGTTTCAAATGTGTGTTTACTTGGAAAATGAATGTTTTTGGTATATGAATTCTTTGTTGATGTTTTTGTAATAAAATACTATAATCAAAGAGAAAAGAAATACTTTGACAGACAAAGGAAAACTGTCCATATTTTGGTGGGGCTATCTTCGTAGCCATAGTGGGGTTCTAAGTTAGTGTCTTATCAAATAGGGTTAATAAAAGTTTGAGAAAGTGGATGATTAGTTTAGTTTAGTTTCTTATACAAGTTCTATCCTTAACAGAAGTGGATATTTGATTTATCTTCTGGATTATCTTCTAAAATTCCTTTTGAGGATATGTTTGGATTTCATATTCAAGGTATGTAGTAACTTGCATGGTGATTGTTAAGATAGGCATCTTTAATAGATTAAGAACTTAAACTCAGCATAATAATTTTTTGAATTGGTTGTCTATTCTGTTGTTTAAATCCGTATTTGGCCCGGTATGTCATATCAGTATCTGGCTCGGGGAGCAGCACCTTGCTCAGAATGGAGGCACGGTAGATTAGGCGCTTAAGCCACCCCTGTCTTTGATAAAACTTTCCTAAGCGATACGACGGGTAATTGATGGGGAAGATGATATCGGCGTACCGTTTGCTTACGCTTAGAATGAAGTGGCATGATTTAGTTCAAATGTTTATGGGAACAGTTGGACTAGGTGATGTTATGGACTAAGATAAGTGAAGTCGTGTACGGCTGTCAACCCTAGATAAAGTTATTTTATCTTTATTATATATATTATCTAGGAGATATAAGTATCTGAGCTATTTATATTAACCCCTTGAGCGTCCTGATGCGTTACTCAGGATTCCCCAATATTACGGGCTATGCCAGAAGGTGGGGCTGCCTAGTCTGTATGAATAGTAGGGACCACTCAGGGAGGCGGATGTGATAGTAGATCATTGATGTCCGGAGTTTGAATAATTCTATGTTGATTTGTTTATTTTAATGGAAAGATAATAAATTGTTGATTGTGCATTGCATTTAGTTAAGTCGTGTGTCACTCTGTGTGTGATTGTGATACTTTGTACTAAGCTTTGGCTCATTCTTGTTGTTATTGTTCTTTTTACAGATATTATTATTGATGAAGATGGTGATGATGAGATGATTGAGGATGATGTTGATGTTTGTTGAGTTGTTATGGTTGGTGATGTTATTGTTGATGGAGTTGTTGATGATGCTTGATGTGATGATGCTTGACTCGGGTTTTAGGTGCTTGTGATGATTCAGAGAGGATTTGTAGATAATTGAAGTGAGTAGGAGCATGGATGTAGTTTAGTTAATTTATTTCTTTTTTTTTTCTATTTATTTAGTGAGAGTTGGATTTATTTACAAATTACAATTCTTTTAATGGGGCTAGTTAATGCCCATATGTTTTGTAAATGAAGATATACTCCTAAAAGTATATTAATAAATGTTTTTATAAAGTTTTGTTTCTTAGAAAATTGGCTTGCTCTATAGGGAGTAGAGTTTTATAAATGATTTTAATAAATTGTTTTCTGTTGCTAAATCCAATTATTGCCAGAATCTAACTAAATAATTTCATAACCTGAAATTGAGTAGCAATGTCTAACATAAACAAAAAATTTTTAAAGAAAGCCTTAGCGTATAACACTTTAGAATATTATACGTGGTAGTAGCGCCTTAAGTTATTTAATTAATCGAATTAAATTTTTGGGGTGTTACACTCATACTCTAAACTTGCATCATACATGAGTAGCTCTACTGGTAGGCCTGACCCAGGCTACCCAAGCCAAAGGTTCATACCTTTTCACCTGAGAGCTCCACCTCTACAGCCTTATCTAGCCAGCCAGCTATTAGCATGGATACCAACTCAGCACCCTACTAGACAGCACGATACTATTGGCAACTCTGGACAGGAACAAGGGCATCCCCATGCGTTAGGCTTTACGCTCTAGTCATCATTAAAAACCTTCCATTCTGCTTTGCAGAATCCTTAGTATGGTTCTTGTCCATTCCCTAGTGCAACTGTACCATTAGGTACAGGATCGAGTCAGCAGTATTGTCCACCACCCTATGGATACCACCAGTCACCACCTTCTACAGTTTCTACCTCCTTCACAGAAAACTGTAGTATAGGATTGACTTAAGCCCGGCAGCATCAGTCAAATAGAAGCACTAAACTTTTTGCAAGTTGTGTTATGTTTTTTTTTTTTTTTGTGTCACGCTGACTTTGCTATTTTTATTTATAAACTTGCACTATTTGTATTATGCAGACTGATCGGTCGAAATCTTTAGTTTAGATTACTGGTTGTATGTTAGGACTACTTATCTATTTCTATATTTCATCATACATTTTATGTAATTTGAAAAATATAATTTTTTCCACATGTTGTTGTGAGATTAAACAATCAAATGTTTAAAAACATGAAAACTAATAATAAATATATCTAATTTACTATAATATAACGATGAAAAAAAATGTACAAAGGTATGTATTTTGCTGAATATTAATATAATTTTTAATATTTGTTATCAAAAAGTAAATATTAGTTATACATAGAGTTTATTTTCTCAGTGTTAGAGATATATATATATATATATAATTCGAAAATCATGAATAAAAAATATATTAATTTATTGTAATATAATGATAGAAAAGATGTACATAGGTATGTATTTCGTTAAATATTAATATTTGTTATCAAAAATTAAATATTATTTATAAGTAGAATTTATTTTTAGGGTCTTATATATATAATTTGAAATTATAAATAAAAAATATATCTACTATAATATATTATGTATTTTGTTAAATAGTAATACATAAAAAGTTAAATCTTTGTTAATAAAAAAAGTAAAAATTATGTATTAAATTATTTATTCTATTGTGTATGTATATATAGATAAATTTTTTAAATAATTATTTTTCTAGGGAAAAACAACCTTAAATATTAACATATGAGCCAATATTGCCTCAATTGCAAATCCGAGGCAAAACTCCCCTCAATAAAAAATAAATAAAATTGTCGCTCTTACCGTCCATAATGAAAGTTGGCCAGTTTTAATTTTGATTAAGGCAAATTTTGCCTCAGATTTGCATATAAGGAAAAACCCCCCCTCAATTAAAAAATAAAATAAATATTTGAAATTCCAGCACCCAAAACAAGCGGGTTTTAATTAGATTGAGCAAATTTTTCCTCAAATGTCCATCAAAGGCAAATTTCACCTCAATCTAAAAATATTCAGGCCACTTTCACCTCCATTTTTCCTTTCTATCCATCACCCTACTCTTCTTTTTTTTTTTTTCATTTTACCTATGTTTCATATTTTCATTCATTCTTCTTCCATAATCTCTCTTCCTATCAAGTGCAAATTTTTCCATCCACAAAATTCATTTTATTGTTTTCCTTACTATATTTATTAATGATGTATATTAATTTTTTTTTTATGTAATCTTTTAGGTATTGAACGACATATGATCAACATATTCCTATATTTTAATGGTAGTAATACATTATTTCTATAGTAATCTTCACTTTATCTTATTTGTATGATAAATAATTTCTATTTCCTTCACTAATATTAATAACTTCATGTTATTTTGACATGTATTGGAATTAAATCATCGAATTACTATATGTTACATCTATTATGATTAATAATTATCTTATAATAATTTTATTATAAAAAATTTGGTTATTTCATAAAAAATTTAAAAAATTAATCATTACAATTTCATAATTTCATTTTTAATAAAATAAATTAAAAAATATCACAAAAAAATACCTGCACAATATATAATTATATCATACATAAAAAGATTGCAAGCAAATTAAAATAATTTTGCTTAACATATGTATATGGCAATTGTTTTTGAAAAAAAAAATATACTTACTTTAAGGCCAAAATCGCCTCAAATGGAAAAAAATAAAAAAAAAAATCCTTTTGAGGCCAACATTGCCTCAATTGGAAAATAAAAAATAATAATTTTCCTTTTGAGACTAAAATCCCCTCAAACTAGCAAATAGTTAAAAAAAATATTGGTTCAACAAAACTGCATTTGGATTTGGGAGGCGAATGTCGTCTCAAACTTTAAGGTGAGGTGATATTGCCTCAATTTTAGCTGAGGCAAACTTCGACTCTTGTATGATATATTAGGCGATTTTCATCTCGATTTGCCAAATATGGTGACCAATTTCAGGCGAAAAATTTTAGGCAAATGATTTTCCTCGATAAAGTAAATAAGATGAATTTTTAATCTATTGAGGCGAATAAAATCGCCTCTTAAACCTATATACATACTAGTGTGTCCTATAAGTTGTTGGTGTAGAAACCATATAATAAATTTGAGTCTTCTATTAATTTCCTATTTATTATATCCTTTTCAGTGAAAGCAATATTATGTACTATAAGTTGTCGGTTTTAATTGTTAGTTGCTAGAATAGTTTTAGTTTGGACTTTTCTCATGCCAACTGGTTATAGCTTGGTAGATTTTACTTTCTTTCATTGATTTGGTAGTTGATTCATAACATTAAAAACCTTTTAATTCCAATTTATCATCATGGATCAAATGTATGTTCATTATGAACACTTATACCAAAAGGGGAAAGAAAAAAAGCACCAACATAGAGGTTTCTTCATTTAGATATCATCTCGGTTCAACTCTGCTCTCAACTGCATGATGTTCTTTGTTAAACATTAATATATGATTTTGAAAGTAATATATATCTATATGTATGTATACATGTATAATTTTTATTAGTCATGCATGCATGCCTACTTGTAGATCTATTTATTATCTCGAAATCTCTTCTAGTATTTATTATCAATTATGTACATATAATTCATTTGGTAAAATAAACTTTTATAATTACTTATTAATTTCTCACCCAATACTTCATCGAGATAGGGAATTCCAAATCAGCAATCGCCTATCATCTATACATGCAACTATTTTTCTACTATGTAAATTGAAGATGACCGAAATTTCGAACAATATTGCATCTTCTGAGAACTGATCGTTTACAATCAATTCATCTTCTCAAAATATTAGTTAACACTTTTAATTAGTGGTTAAGATTACAAAGAAAAAAATAATGTCATATCATAAAATTTCTTTAAAAATCTAAATAATTTTGACCATTAATCTATAAATTGGGAGAAATTGAAAAAATAAAACTGAAAGATCCAGAAAGCATCGAGGCTTGAGAAAATAAACAATAAGATGGAGATAATATATTCACACACTACAAATCTCATCTAGAAGATCCCAACATTTGAAGGTAAATTCATTTGAAATCATAGTATTTTAAGTGGTTTAAATGAAGGCTTTAATTAATCTACTTCTTTAAACATTAAACTTCAGTTAAACTAATCGAAATGCTGGGACTCAAATAAACTTTCTTTAAATAAGACTATCCTATGTAATTTACTCAAATTTCATTGTGAGTAAAATCCTTTGAATTAAGAGAAAGTTGATTTTCTTGTTTTGTTTTTCAACTGGTGCTTGGGTTTTATGAAAAAGTAATAGCGTGACGTGGTTGGCCTTGCATAGGATATAGGAGATACAATACAAATTAACGGTAAAATGTATGGATATTTGCTGGATGGATAGTGGATCTCTTCATGTGCCTTCTCACGTTTTTCTCTTAATATATCTCCATAGGATGCTACCATCTTTAATAGAAAGAAGAAAATGACATCATAATTCATAATGATATCGTCAAATATTTAAAGAATGTAGGTCATTTTAACCACTCATTTATCAATTAATATATATGGTGATAAAAAATTGAGGATTAAGAAAACCTCGAAGCATCGAGAAAAGAAACAACAACATAGAAATAAGTGAAGCTGACTCGTTGTATGTTGTTTTGTTTCACGAGATGAAATAATAGTATCAGATAGTTACACCTTGATGAAGATATGATTCTTTATTTTTATCTCTTTTGTTCTTTTGTATCTGCGTTTTTATTGTTTCCTTTAATTTTTTTTATAATTTCAAATTTTTTATTGCTGAAAATGTTCATAATTTTATTTTAAAAATTGTTCCCTTTGTTGTTGAATTGTCCTTACTCCTTACATTGGAATTTGCTTTTTTTTTTTTTCCTATTCAAAAGTGAAATTCATTGGCATGTGAAAGTTGTTCCATACAAAATGTCAAGAAGAATTATAGCTAAGTGTAGAAAATAAGTCTGACGTTAGAATAGCAAGCAAAGAAGATGGGGAAGTGAACCCAGTCTTGATGACACATTTTCCATCAATTATGTGACGCGATCCAATCCACTATTGCATTCGCTCTCCATCTAACTAAGGAGAACTTTACATAGTTAAGCTATTGAATCAATCGATGGATATCATAGAGAATGTTTTGTAGCCACCATGGAGTTTCAATCCGATTAATCAAGGCATTGTAAACAAATGCGACATCCAATTTGACAATAATGTCCTACCAACCTTCTCCTTAGCAAGAAACAAGGCATCTAAGACAGCCCTTCCCTATATTTGCAAGAAGAAGAGAGCTTATGACACATTTGTTACATAGGAATTAACTAAAATGGAATTGCAAGTCCAGTTTCCATTCCTTTTCCCATATTGAGAAGCATTATTTGAAGTTGAAATCGTGATTTCTTGGAATTGATGATTCCAACTTTAAGGAGGAATTCAATTATGCAATCATAAAGATGAGATCACGCTTTCTTTCCACCTTACATTAATAAACTTTACTTTAATTGCTTTTTTATCCTATGTAAAATTATTATCTTATTTATTGTTAAGGGTAATATTTAACAAATCTATTATATACTCATTTCTTTCTATTCCATTTCATAAACATAAGATAGGTTTTTTCATTCCCTTATTCATTTCATTCTATTCAATTTCTTTGATTCTAATTTATTCCATTGTCAATGATTTCCATGTACTAAACATAACATTAGGATTTCCTTTTTGTAGAATAAAATAGGGGCAAATTTACCATATACTCCTAATTGTAATGTTATTTGGGTTATTTGATTGATTCACTCTCTAAAGATCCAACTAATATGCAATACAAATGCATCCATTTAGTGTCATTTAATATATTTTTTTATTTATTCAAATGGATTTCACTCAATAGTTGCTTTGGTTGAACTTTAGAGTTAATCTAATTGTCGTTGAAAGAAATATATTGATTACAAATTGGTGTCTTCATATTGGCTTTTGGGAAAATGTGAACATCTTATTCTTCAACTTATCACTCTAATAATGTTTTCAAGAATTTTTATAAATTTTGAGAGGTGCATAATTAATGTTTTTAATTTTCACATGCTATGCTAGATAAGAGAATCTTAGCACTCATGTAACTACTTTTGATTTATAAGAATTTAGTAAATTAAGTAACATAGCTATACCATCTTGTATGTTAAATTGGCATTACTAAGTTAGATTACCTGTTTCCCAAATGAAAATCTCTTACTAGATGGTAGAATAGATAGAAACTATATAATGGATTTTGATTCTTCATTAAAGTCCTAGTCATTTTCCTTCCCAACTAAGTGAAGGCAACATCACGTGTACCATGACTTGTCGAATTTAGTAGTTAGTTAATATTTTATTGTTTTAAGTCTTTTAACATATAGTTTAGACTTTTATCATAGCTTTAATTGTTTGCTACAACCCAATAAACACCAACTAGTTATAGCTCTGTAGTTTTTACCTTTTTTTGCGTTGATTTCGTAGTTGGTTTATAAAACTATAAGCCTTTTGATTTCAATTTGTCATCATGGGACAATTGTGTGTTTATTATTCAACACATTTACCGAAAGGGGGAAAATGTATAAACAGTAGGGTTTTTTCGTTTAGATATCAATGACAAATCTTAGTAATAAATGGCTTAGTCGTTGACTTTCATTGCATGAGTCACTGCACAAAGTGAGTTGTAAATGTAAAGCAGGTACAATCATTTTGGTTCAATGCTGTTCTCCATTGCACGATGCCCTTTGAATGGCTTTAATGTTTTCTTTGCAAGGCCTTAAGGTTCTACAATAAAAACGGAGGGTTTTAATTCTTTGAAAGATAAGAGGGATAAATTTACAATAGATTCCTATTGAAAATTTGGGTTCTTTCACCCACTCTCTACCTACGACCACATTCACATGGACTTCGTCATTCTATATCTTTTTTTTTTTTTTTTAAATCTTTCCCCTTAGTCGATTGGCTTGATTTATTCTTTGTTTCTATCAGATTTTCAAGCTAATTTAAATGCCATTCAAATGAAAGATCTATTGGCTTATAGATTTTGGTGTCTTCATATTGGTTTTTGAGAAAATTCAAACTCCATATTAATCTTGCACTTATCGGTCTAGGGTAATGCCTTTAAGAAAAATTCTACTGTCCTTTTAAGCAAAACCCATGCCTTAAAGAACTTTTTGCAAAATTTGGATGGTGCTTAATTAATGTGTTTCAATTTTCAACATGGGTTTTACTATGAAAGAGAATATCTTAAGTGCTCATGTGGCTACTCATTTTTTATGTTAAGTATTGACATTAGTGAGTTAGTTCAACTATTGCTCAAAAGGAAATTGTTTGGTAGATTCGTCATCAAATAGAAACTATGAGAAATTCTACGGTCCCATCATTAATTTTGACGGAACTGATCCCATCATTATTCAACGGCCCACACCATACTCAATCATAATTGAATCACTAAACTAGTTGATATTTTAATTATAATATTTATTTTAACGATTAGATGGTTAATTAAATGATCCCATCGCGGGACTATAGAAACTCCAAGAAACTATATAATGTATCTTGATTCTCTAATAAAGTCCTATTATATTCCTTCCTAACTAAGTGAAGATAATATCATGTACTATGAGTTGTCAAACGTAATTGTTAGGTAATAGAATGGTTTTGCAAATAAATTAGCTATAGCTTGGTAGCTTTTACCCTTTTTTTCCATTGATTTGGTAGTCGGTATATCAAATTGGAAAGCTTTTAATTCCAATTTATCATAATAAGACAAATAAACGTTCAGTGTCAACACATATACTGAAAATGGGGGAAAAAAGGTTTCATAAGGTTTCTCTATTTAGATATCTATTGCAACTCTAAGTAATAAATGATTTGAGTCATTGAGTTTCAATGAATGAGGGACTGCACAAAGTGAGCTGTGAATGTGAGAAAGTGGCATCATTTGGGTCCAATTCTGCTCTCCAGTGCATGATGTTCTTTGTCAACCATTAAATTTTTAAATTTAAAACTAATACATTCATACATACATATATATAATGAGTTATACATACATATACTAATAGTTACTCTGTCTCGAATTCTCTTTTGAGTACATCTCTATGAATTATATGTGTGATCAGTTTTATAACAAACTTTTAAGATTTTATATTAATTTCTTATCAAATATTTCGAATGTTATTAATAGAAATATGATCAAGGTAACAATTGCAAAATATTCACTACAACAAAACTGGGTTTTAGAGAGTTTCTATCTCTGAAAGGAAATTTCTGTTATAAAAATCATCTTTGCTGATTATTATTATTTTTTTTGTAGATATTAGAATTATTTACAATTTTCCATTGTAAAATTTATGTTTGTAAAAGTCAATTTTTTATTCATCCTATCCTCGTAAGGCTATTTTGCACTATGTAAATTAATCCAGCGAAGTCAATGAAGAGACATGAAATGAGATGTTTGGGGACAGATTTAATTTATCAAAAATGGCGGCCCAAGTTTCGAGCAATGTTGCATGAACTCATTTGGGTTATAATTTGGTTGTTGGAAGTTATAGCTAGCTACGTAGTTTGACTTTTCAGTCCTGGGAGTTTCTTTGCAGTGAATGAACTTAAAAGCAGCAGAAGAATCATTAAATATAGTATACTTCGGGAATTATAAGTTTGATTCATAAATATATGTAATATTAGTGTCACTGATAAAATTAAAATTGTAAATAAAATCGGTATGGCAATTTTGCCCATAATTGTAAAACCAATGAAACCCAAAAATATAATAAATAAATTTTATCTTTTATGAAATATATAAAAACATCTAAGGTTAATTCCAAGACTGCTTCTATAGCCCTACTATCCAATTATTATCACAATAGAAATGATCAAATGAGTAATGTTAAAGTATTTTGATAGTCCAATTATAATTATATATAAATTTAAGTCGTTTAATTACTTATGGGATAGGTTTTGTAAAAGGAAAAAGAAAAAAGAACCAAAGCATATAATTTTCCTTAATGCTATATTACGTCTGCGCCTATACTAAAAATTGTGAATAATATTAATGTTCTCTTTTACCCTTGTGCCATATTAAGGTTACCAAATTAGGAAAACAATATTTTAATGCCCACATATGAAGTTTGAATATACATTAAATCACAACCAAATATTAAATATTTTTCAATATTACATATCAAGTTTAAAGGTATTGAATTGAATTTAGATATTAAATTTTATTTTGCAAATGAAATTTGAAATATCTATGTATCATATTTAATCAAATATCACTTACCAAATTTATTACCCATCATATTAAAAGGTTAATGTGGCATTCCGTATCTAATCTTACAATTAACTATTTACCTTTAAAGTAATTAATTTAATATCTAATTGAAGTTTTCATGTGCACTTATACATTCATACTACCTCGTCTAATAGAATTAACTCTACACTTCCTATGATGGCACTTTCTATGTACGGAAAAGTGACATTTGTTAATTAATAAATAAAAAAAATAGAAAATTAGATAATTAAACCAATGAATTAACATACACATTAAAGTTACTGGGAGTTAATCATCTTACATAATTGTCTAGTTAGATAATGTGTGTGAACTGGCTTGCTTAATTGTAATTTCTAATTTTTAATTCTTTACTACATGTGTGACTTCCTCATATGCTGATAGTATCAGCTCAGCATTTAACTTTCTAATTGAGGCAATTTAATAAATACAAAACTTTAATTGGGTATTGATTAAGTGATTAATTGTACATTGTTGGATTCTATGTGTATGCATTTTAGAACAACAAACACGAAGCTAAAGTTCTTCAACGATTTATAAATAAATTGCTAATAAGTTATGTTCAACTTCGATTGCAATAACCAATATTAGGCAAGTGCAAGTAATATAAAAAAGTATTAGGTCGTATTCCTTAGAGATCGTCAGCATCTACTATACTCACTTTTTTCTATTATCTGGCCATACTCACTTTTTATCTATAAGCTAGCCACAAAAAAAAAAAAAAAGATCATTCAACAAAACATAGCAAAAACATAAGCTAAGCTAAGGTTAATGTTAAAAGACATATGCATGTTTCGGAGTAAAATTTGGAATATAAGTTTATAAATGCAAGAAATGACTTAGGATTTACTTCATCAATTCCTTATCATATGATTTCTTAACAAACTCAAAGAGTTGTATGCTAGGGTATATTTGCACTTTCGGACTCACGAAGGTAAGCTAAAGCATCTCTTAAGGTCAAAAACTCTAGATCTAGATCAGAACACTAAAATCTCTTCACAAACTTCAACTATCTAAATTTATATAAAGTTTAAGAATCATTTGTTTAAAAATCCATTTCGGCAATTTAAAAACAAGTACAGAAAATTTCATCATCCTTCTCTCAGGGTGATTATGAGCAACTTCATTAGTAGCTTAGATCTATTCAAAAGAATGATCTCTCGATATGTTCAGCTTAAATCAGATGTGGATCTAAAAGGTGCATCACGTATTTAAACCTACGAAGTTAAGCTTGAGTTACTAAATACAAATACCTAATCAATATTTAATTAAAAACACTATTAAAATCACATAAATTGGGATTTAGATTCACAAACCCTAAGTTGAGATGATTATTTCTCTATAGATGTAAAAAAATAAAGCACAAATTTAAGAGAAATAATATAAAAATAAGAATGAATATTGTAGATTAAGCATAAATCGGTCTTCCAAAAACAAATTTCAATTTAATGAAATTACCCAAAATACTTAGAAAATCTAATAAGAAGAAACAATTCTTTTGCTAAAAATTCTTTCTCTAAAAAGTTAGTAATTTGTTACATATGATACTCTACTCATTGGACTTTGAGCACGTTCATTTACAGGCACAGAAATCATGAAGATTTTATTCTTTGAAGTGGTAGATTCTTCATAACAAACCTTATCCTTCTTCTCATGAACTCCAAATTAGGGCAACGTCTACATGATAGTCTGGACAAGGTCACTTTTCGAGGGTCTGTCGAAGTCTCGAAGTATGGTCATGATCTAAGTATGAGATCTTCATAAAAATCATGATTTTGAGCTCAGATTCAATCATAGGCGTAATCTCAAGCTCGACCTTGGGCATGATTAATCTTGTACTTTGCTCATTTCAAGTGCAGATGTCTTTAAGTGAACCACATGAGAAATTAAAGTTGCAGTTGTAAGCACAATTTAGAGTTTATTTGGGCACAGTTGTGTCATTACAAACCATGACTCTAATCGAGGGCACGGTTTTGGGTGCAATTGGCTCTTTTGTATTTTCTTTTTGCCCTCAGTTTGGGACTTTGGTAGCCACGATAGAGCTTCTTCTTGCTCATTCATGTTGTTACGCTCTAGATTTAATCTTAAATACTTTGTTTCTTCTTCTCTTGATTCTATGAGTTGAAAAAATAACTTTAATCTAAAAATTAAATGGATATCAAGCCTAAATTCCTATAAATGAAATAGAGTGTAGCAGACTTATCATCCATTTGGAACAAAAATATGATATTAATCCTGTTTTAAAATATGTTGTGGTAAATGTTCATTTATTATGGAACACAAGTATAAATGACTACAAAAAATAATAAGTGTCATGTAAATTTGATAGCAAAAGTAATATCTTTCACATTTGACAAGTTGAATTTATGAGGATAAAATTAAAATAAAAATTGCAAAACATTCAAAATTTGAGTGGTGATTATTGATTAAGCATTATTGGTCTTATGAATTATATAATCCATGCTATCAAAATTCGAGAAGGTGGCATTGTTTTGTTCTAATTCTGCTCTCCACTGCATGATGTTCTTTCTTAACCATTAATATATAAATTTAAAAGTAATATATGCATACATATATGTAATGAGTTATACACACACATACTCATTCTCAATTTCGAGTACATCTCTATCGATTATATGCACATATTCAGTATACTGTGACTTTTAAGGTTTGGAAGTTTCTTTGCGGGGAATGAACTTATAGGTAGCAGAAAAATGTAAAAGAGATAATATACTTCCGAATTAAAACTTTGATTCATAAATGTATATTAGTGTTAGTGATAAAAATAAAATTGTAAATGAAATCGATCACAAGTAAAAATAAAACTTACACTACATTTCAGCAAATATAAAATTAAAAAGATTTTTCAGTCTTAAGTAAACTATTAATCTATTTCATAGAAAGGTTGGATTTTTTTATTTGGTTATATTTGTTACTACAAACTAACCGTAAATTTTTTATTTAGTTTGGTTTGAAAAAATTATCTAGTTTATTTTAGAATTGATTATCCAAAGAAAAACTATCAAATAGCTGTGTTAGTACATAGATCTGTTGAAAGCTAACTAATATAAGTAATGAGTAAAGAGAACAGCATAGTGATTTCATTTTAGGATTTGATCTCACCATTGATCACATTTGAATTTGGTGTATTTCATTGTTTATACGTAAATGGAATTGACCAAATATAATTAATTTGGAAAGACACACAATATCATGTAAAGGAATCCTAAGCTAATATCACGGGGAATGTATATTAGAGTATGTATGTACGTATGCTCAAATGAGATGCATATTGGAAATTCACTAGTCATAATTATTGAAAATGCTGCCGGAGTTGGTCCAAGCGCAAGAAGCATAAAAGACAAACATTAATTGATACGAAAGAATTAGGGAGATGATAGTATTGCCGATCGAAGAGTATGATTTATGTCTATTTTTGAGGTGACAACTTCATAATATGTAGTCTAAATTTTAGGACCAAGAACCTGGGAGGATTTGAGGAAAAAAAGCAGCAAGGGAGAGATAATGTTCACACAACATATATTTCATTGTCATTGAATCCTCTAAATTAAGAGGAAGATAATTTTGTCTTTTTGTCCTATAAGTTGTGGTTTACTTTTGTAACGCCTTAAAAATAAGAACATTATAACCTGCTACATGTTCTTCTCTTTTAAGAACACACCAAGGCTAAAAATCTAAACCACAAGTATACACAATATAAAACTTCATAAACTCTCATAAAGAATACCTGTTTAAGTTATTTACCTTTTCACAATTTTTCTCAACTAATCTCACTAAAGTACTACCACATGTAATTAATTATTTAGATTAAAACAAAAGAAATTACATCATAATAATATTATAAGATACTTCAAAAGAAATTGGGGAATCTGCAAATTACCTCTCGAACTTTACCAACATGTGGATTCACTCCTCACTTTTCAAAGTAAGCTTTGTGATCCCTTAACTTTTCAAAAATTAGTACGGTTAATGATAGTTAACATTTCTTAATAAATTTAAGTGGATAAATCCACCCATAAATAAAGTTTAGAAGGCGAATTCGCACATAGATAAAAGATCGAGGGGTATTTGCAAATCCTTTCATTTTATATTAACGATAAACATTAAGTGTCCTACTCTGTGCTAATTTTTAAAAGTTTGAGGAGTTAAAAAGCTCACTTTTAAAATTTAAAGGGTGAATCCGCACCTAAATAAAAGTTTAGAAGGATAATTTGCAATTTCTCCAAAGAAATTAAGATTAAAAAAATTGAGAGATCTAAAATGCCTAAGAAAAGAAGAAAAGAAGCAACAAGGCTGAGATAATATTCACACACCACATATTTCTTTGTCATTGAATCCTCTAATTTAAGAGAAAATTTTATTCTTTCCTTTTTTTTTAATTTTCTTACTTGTGATTTAATTTTATGAGAAATAATAATAATGCGGCCTCTTTGTCATTGAACCCTCTTATTTAAGAGAAAATTTGATCCTTCTTTTTTTTTTTTAACTTGTGATTTAATTTTATGAGAAGAAATAATAATATAACATATTAACCTTGATTAGGAGATAAGTCACATAATGCAAGTTAAACTATTCAAACAAAGGGAATTTATTGGATGGAAAATGGATACTTTTCATTTATTTTCTCATAATTTCCCTCGATTTATCCAATCGTATTTTATTCATTGATAAAAGTAAAAAGAAGAAATTCATGCCATTTTTTTTTTTTTTTTTTCATTGTAGTGGGAGGGGATTCAAACTTGGTATCTCTCACCTGAGAGATCAGAGGTGTTATCATTAAGCTATAAGGCATTGATAATGCCATATTATATCGCTAGATGCAACAAGAATATAGATAATTTTATCTATTAATTTGTAAGTTGAAGGAACATGAGAAAACAAAATTAAGTAATCTAAGATGTCTCGAGATATGGACAAAAGAAACAACAAAACAAAGATGATATTCGCTTGTCATACATCTCATTTCATTATCACCGAATCCTTTGGATTAAGAGAAGTTGAATTATTTCTATTTATTTTCCAACTTATGTTTCGTTTTATGAGAATAAATAATAATATAAAGTGGTTGATTAGGAGATATGTGATACTAAGAACATTAGTAATGTTAGTTGTTAAGATAACAAGGAAGAAAATCATGTCATAATAATATCATAAGATATTTTAAGAACTTTGTAATTTCACTCATTAATTTGTAAATTGAGGGAATTTGATAAAATATTTAGCCATTGTCACGTCCGAGGGTACCCTAGTAGCAGTACGCAAGCCATACTTGTAAACTATTACTAGTTAACCTTTAAAGAATGACATATTTTCAAACAATAAGATCTTTTAGTTACTTCTATCAGAAGTGATACATACATATAATCCATAAATTAGTAAATATCAACCATCATAATTAATGAATATCATAATGGTATTACAAAGCATGATTCTACTCTATATGTCTCCAAAAATACAAACTGATAGTATAATTATTAACTAATTTATAACTAGAAATAAAGATAAATAACATAACCTGAAGATCCCATATTCTTCTAACTTCTAAGTTCTTACTGGAGCTATGCTCCTAGAAGATACAAGCCATGGTTGTATTGTTAACCTGAAAGGTCTTTAGGAGTGTCGGCGAAACCACGAGCTTAGTAAATAACCAGACATATTACACATCAAGCAAGTTTATTAACAAATCATATGTAATACACATTCAAGCATATGCACAATTACAAGCTTAAATGATCTAAAATCCAAATAGGAAAAAGATATGTACCCTCTTTTTAGGGTTAAAGACCAATTACTTAATGACCTATCTACCCAGAAGAGACTAAGTACACAAGAAAATAAACAGTTCCTTGTTTTAGGATTTTCACTTTAATATTAGAATAATTTAACTGACCATTTCCTGCATCATACCTTAGAAACTCTCTAAGTATTAATCATTTTAAAACGATACTACGGGTAGTGTTCTTCGTTATCACTTAGTTTCTGTAGAACTGACGGAACAACGAAAACCTTGGAAGAACTGGAAGAACTAACACTTTAGAAAAATAAAGCATTAACAGAGAACCAAAATATTAATACGTAGCAGGTTATCACCCTTTTTTAATATGTAATAATGCAGTTCATGTAATGCATAACTGTTTTAATTATAAATCCAGTAATTTATAGTCAGGCTTATGGTGATCATACAATATACACACAACAAATATCATGCTTTTCTCAAGTCATCAAACAGTCTATATTATCACTTTCATTATTCTGTTTTGTCAACCAAACAAATAACTCATAATACATACTCAATACATTTTCACAACAACCGTATTATTATCTTTACATTACATATGCTATTAGTTACAAAAACAAGCAATTTAATACATTTGAGTTACTCACCTGCTCATGATGGCTAGTCGTATTAGTGTATTAGGAAATCCCCAATAGTATCAAGGTCACCTATTGAATGAATAAAAATATTCATTAATAAAACATAAATTATATAACTAAACTCCTATGGGTGTCTAAGTATCCTATATTAGTATTTGATTTTATTCTTATTACTTGTATTGATCTTTTAGTGGTCTTATGGTAACAATTATTATTTAATATTTTATTTTCATTTTGCTTGTCTTGATCTTATTTGATATTTATATTTTTATCAAATAGTTGTAGAATTTGTATTCAATAGATCAATATATTATCATTACTATTATTATTACTTTTATATCGTTCCTTAGTTGATTTACTATAGTAACTAATATTTCTTTTCTATCATTTAGTTTCATCGTGTTCCTCTTGATCTGACTTTCTATTATTATCTTATTATTTTTAGAAATCACATTATTTGTAATTTTAGCTTATTTTACATTTCCATTCTTATGTATTTATCTAAATAAGATAAGTATATGACAATTATCATGATCTATCCTTATATGATAATTATCATAATCTATCCTTATTCCTTAGTTATAATATTAAAAATGTTTTCTATTTATAATAGTTATTTAAAGTTTTAACACTTAACCATTATTTAATTATACTAATATTAAATATTTATATATTAAACTTTACGTTTTTGTTTTTCTTCTTCTATTTTATATATATACATAATTAGTTGGGAACGAAACAGACTTCATCCAGAGGAGTTTTGCACGCACATTGGCATCTTATACAGCCGGTATTGAGTTCTTGATGCTGGTGTTTGTATATTTTACATGTTTCTTGAATCAGCGTACGCTAATGTACACTGGCATCAAAGCCACCGGCGTTGTATTCCAATTTGTTGGTGTTCATTCATTTCTCATAAAAAAAAAAATAAAAGAATTAACATAGCTTATGTTCCAATAAATGTTGTCTTGTGCACTGCTGGCCTATCCACATACGCTGCTGGTGATGGACACTTACATTGTCGGTGTAGGGCTGGTGTAAGCATTGTTCATCATCTTCCTTGTTTTTCCTTCGTCCATAACTTATCTTTCTTATGTCATATGTATATTTTACTTGTATTTAAACTACTTTTATGTATTTTTACTTGCTCCACAAGTATTTTTTGTGACATATCTTCTCAAATGACACTTTATAATCATCATACTACTTGGTTTCTAGCTACTATATACATCATAACACATATATAGAGGGTTAAGGTGGATATTATCTTGTTAAGGCTGGTGTGGTATTACTAAACCCTCTCCAAAGCTTGATACTACCTTAGGGTTAATAATAACATTGTTTAAGCTAATGTTTTAACACATAACTAACTTAAAAACGAATTTAATTACCTTGGTTGTTCCTTCCCTAAGCTTGGAGCTTATTAATGGAAGTTTGCTTCTAGTGGTTGGGTTATTTGTGTTTTGTTACTGGTTTTGTTATTGTTTTAGCTATTGTTTTTGTGTGCATAAAGCTTTGTTTTTATGTTCATTAATGTATATATATATATATAGATATATATATAAAAGGAAGAAGAGGCAGTAATTTAACATTTTTTGCTAAGATGAAACAATCCTTCTCCATCGAATTTACATGTCCCTTATGCATTTAATTAGTTTGCTGATTTGAGACCTTACCATTGGTTTGTTCATATTTTTCCTTGACCTTTTTGTTGCTTAATTGACTCAATTGTTGAGTGATTTCGGCTGGGGAAAATTGAGGAGATTTCAGCCGCATGTTTTGCACAATTAGCACCAAATTTGTGCAAAATAATATAATAATATTTAATTAATTAATTTCCTTAGTTTTATGATAGTTTGTTAAGTTAAATGGGTACAATATGACAGTTATTTAGGAGTTTTGTCTCCAATATTTTGTTTAAAGCTTCCACAATTTTTTGAAGTTATTATTGGGTTCAACTTGGAGTTTAAAGTTTATGTGATTAGTTGTTTTTAGGGTTTATCTCTCCTTATTAAGGTTTTCCAAGCTTAATTGGCTAATTTTCGTTCTAGTCTCTAATAGCTTTAGAATTTTCTAACTAAAACAATGATGTAGTCTAAATATTTATTTGGAGTCTAGATTATTAATAATGGATTTGTTTTGGTTCCTATAGTGTATTTATAACCTTCACGGTTTGTCATTAAATTACCGTTTCCTAACTATAAGCTTTATGGATTATTCACTTTCTAATACACTTGAAATTTCATTTAAAATTATTTCTATGCTTTGAGTTTTTGATATCAGCTACGAAAATCTTCGCTTTGGTATATGTTACTATCTATAGGACTTTGTTCTAGGGTTTAAAGATATATATAAGTTCATAACTACTTGTGATATTATTCTAAAGTCTTTGTTGAATCTTACACTAACTTTCTATTTTCTATATTTGTATTTCTATTCATTCTATTATATGAAAAATCTCGGGATTTACAGCCCTAACCATGGAGAAAAGAGCAACAACATAGACATAATATTTACACACCATACACTTTATTGTGTTTGAATCACATGAATTAACAGAATAGTGATTCTTATAGTATTCCAACTTGTGGTTTAGTTTTTTGAGAAGAAGTAATAGTGTGATGTTGTTGGACCTTGATTATGAGGTTATTGATATCATGCAAGGTACCATGGAAATAAAAGGTATTTATTGGATGGAAAATTTACCTTCTCATAATTTCCCTCAATTTATTCCTTTAAAATACTGTCACATTTAATTTGCTTCTATCATATTTTCAAACTAATTTAAATGCCATTCAAAAGAAAGATCTTTTGTGTATGGATTTAGTGTTTTTATATTGGTTTTTAAGAAAAATTGAACTTCATGTTAATCTTAAACTTATCACTCTAATGTCATGTTTGGTATATAAAAATTGTTTGAATATAATAGATTGGAATGAGATGAATTAAATTAAATGAGTGGCGAAATGATAAATCTATTCCTTTGTTTGGATACATTATGGAATAGAATAGAATTAGTATGGTACACTACAAGAAAACTGGGCACGTAGATTTTCATCGTAAAAATCATTATCGCTAATTCTATCTATAAAGATATAAGCTATTTTGCTCATTTTCTATCCTAAATTTTTTATCTCTATAAGTCAATTTTCTTATAGTGGTTTTTGTCAAATATATCATCAATAATAACTGTGAATGATGAATCTTTAATAAGATAAAAAGGTAATTATTATAGTAATCATCAATGAAGATAGAACAAAGTCGCAATTATGTCTCCTCAAAGGAAGAATTGAATTCTCTTCCAAAGTCGGAATCATCAATTCCTATGAATCACAATTTTGGCTTTCAAAAATGCATCAAAATATAAGAATGGAAATAAAACTCGAAATGGAAGAATCGGGATGAAACCAGAATTGTAATTCTATTCTAGGTTCATTCACACATACCAAACGTGACATAAGGTAATTCTTTCAAGAACTTTTAGAAATTCTGAGTCGTGCTTAATTAATTTGTTTCAATTCTCCACATGGGTTTTCCTGGGAAAGAGAATAACTTAAGCACTCATGTGATTTCGTTTGATTCATAAAAACTCAATACAATTATCTAATATTTTTGTAGCATTTTTCTATTAAGTATTGGCATTACTAAGTTATAAACTATAGCCTAAAATGAAATTGTTAGGCAAATTAGTGAATATATGGAAACTATATAATGGATTTTGATTATCCATTAAAGTCCTATTTACATTCCTTCCAACTAAGTGAAGGTAACACATATATTATGAGTTGTGAAAGGGTTTGTTTGGATTTTCTAATTTTCATTTAAATATTATATGTATCTAATTTGTATTTATATCTTACCTATAATTTATTCATATCTGATATATATCTTGTCTGTTTGATTTGTTTATGAGTAAAAATATATATTTTTCATCTACATATGTTTCCTGACAACCAGCCTTTTTGAAAATGACAAAAGTAAGATGCCAAGTCAACCAAAATAAGACAAACCAAACAAACCCAAATTTTACTGTTAGTTGATATAATAGTTTCATAGTTTAACATTATCATAGATTTACTTATTTGCTACAATAAGATAAAGATCAAGAAGTTGTAGCTTGTTACCTTTTACCTTTTTTCCGTTCATTTGGTCGTCAGTTCATAATATCACAAAGCTTTGAATCCCAATTTATCATCATGGGACAAATGTATGTTCAGTGTCAACACATATATCGAAAGGGGAATATAATGCATTCAGACAAAGGTTTCTTCATTTAGATATCAATTGCAAGTCTAAGTAACAAAATTTAAGTCGCTGAGTTTCATTGAACAATGAACCATGCAAAGTGAGCTACGAATGTGAGAGGGTGGCATCATTTTGGTCCAATTCTGCTTTCCACAACATGATGTTCTTTGCTAACCATTAATTTATAAATTTGAAAGTAATACATTCATGCATACATACATACATACATATATATATATTAGCATACACATCCAATTTGTTAAACAAACTTTCAAAATTTTATATTAATTATTTATTCAAATATTTAAATATTATTGGTAAGGATACGCTCGAAATCACGAAAAGGATACAGCATTATCCATCTTATGCACATTAGGCTATTTTGTGTTGTATAAATTAATTCAACCAAGCCAATATCCTTATAGTAGCTTGATAACTTAGTGGTATCTTTTTAGATTTATCATATGAAACGTATTAAGTTTAAATCCTTCTCTTCATTGTAATTAAAAAATAAATAAATAAATAAATAAATAATAATGCAGCCAAGTGATGAAGAGACATGCAGTGAGCTGTATTTGGACCAATTTAATTTATCACAAATGATGGCCCTAAGTTTCGAGCAACGTTGCATCTTCTAGGAACTGATCAGGATTATCATGTGGCGGTTGGAAATTATAGCTAGCCATATACTGTGACGTGTCAGGTCTAGGAGTTTCTGGAAATTATAGCTAGCCCAATCAAGTCGAGCTGCTTGCTTAACTCAAACCTGGTCAGTAAATGAATTATAGTCAAACTTAAAATAAAACTTTTTTAAGGAGTTTTACTCAAGTTCATAAGCGAACTTATGAATATATTTATTTAAACTCATGCACTCGTAAACTAAACTCATCAATAAACTTATGAACAAACTCATTAGTAATTTATGAGATTAATAATTACAATATATTAATATATAATTGAAATAATAAAATTCGATTTTTATTATTTAATAATTATTATATATTATTTTTAGGTTAAAAAATAGAAAATAGACTATATAAGTAAGTCAAGCTTAAGCTTAAAATTCAAGATTGATAAAAAGTTCGGTTCGGCTCAAGCTCAATTTATAAATAAGCCAATATCGATCTCGAAATAAAGCTCATTAAGTTAAACAAGTTGAGTCCAAGCGTAAATTTTAAGCTAACTAAACAACTCCATTAGAGCTCGATAATTTTTAAGCGATCTAACTTCGAGCTTTTAAAAACATAGCTCGGCTTGGCTCATTGGAAGCTACTAGTGATAAAATTAAAAATTGTAAACAAATTGGTCGAAAATTTTCACCCATATTTCTACAAGTGAAAGGAAAAAAAAAAAGAAAAGGAAAAAAAAGAAGGAAGTATTATCTTTAATGAAGCATATTAAAGACATCTTATGTCAATTCCAAGAAAGCTTGGCACTATTCAAATATTATATGACAAATGAAATATATTATCTGATGATTGAAATTATCACATCAGTTAATATTATAGGTATTTCAATAATCTAATTATAATTATATATAAATCTAAATCATTTAATAACTCATAAAACAGTTCTTATAAAAAAAAAAAAAAAGGCCTAATGGTAGAATTTTCCTAATTATTATGCCATTCCTATGCCTACTCAGGAAATTGTGACCAATTTTAATGTTTCTCTTTTACCCTTTTGCAATATCAAGGGTAGAAAAAAATTTTTTTTTAAAGGCATCATGACATCCACATTAGCAGTTTGAATACAGATAAAATCACAACCAAAATTTTAAATATTTTTCAATATTACATCTCAAGCTTAAAAGTATTCAATTTCATATCCAGATCAATTTTATGGTCAGATTTTACAATTGAAATTCAAAGTATTTATATATCATATTTAATCAAATATTTACTTACCAAATTTATTACCCATCATATTTGAAAACATGTGGTGGCAAAAGTTCATTTATCATAGAACACGGGTATAAAAGATAAAAAGTATAATAAATATCTTGTAAATTTTATAAGTAAGAGTAATATCTGTAATATTTAACAACTTTAATTTATGAGCATAACATTAAAATAAAATATTGAAAAACACAAAAAAATTGAGTGGTGATTAAGTATTATTTATTATATGAATTATATAATCCATAGTATCAAAATCAAGACAGAAAAGGATGCTATTGTGAAAGGGCCGAAAACGCTGATTAAATGCCCGACCTCGTAAAGTGCCGGAGCCAGGAGGCCACTGAGATAGGAACTTGATGTCCTACATATGAAAGTTACAAGCCGACAACAACACAAAAAATTTGATTGCAAATCCAATCAATTGAAATTTCAAACTCCACGTATGGAAAAGATGGGCTACAGGTAATTGCCTGTCTCGATCGAAAATTCTACCATTCGATAATTTTTTTTTAATGAGGTTCATCCCTATTATAATTAAATAGCTCAAATTTATTTTGATCATGATCAAAGTCCTAATATTTTCTTTATGTAATATTTTATAATTAATTTTAATACTAATATTATAGACAAACAATCAAGAATATATCATTTTTTGAGTTTTTATGGTCTCATCAATAAAATATTAACTATTTTAGTAGATTGATCACAATTAAGTATAGTACAAATCATTAAATAGTGACAATATAGTCCCATAGACCATCGAATTTCCTATTCTAATACTAAAACAATCGTAGATCTAATGTACTGAGCGTATCCTTATATTTGGGGGGAGCAAAATACAGAATTTGATAAGGAAAATATCCAACTTTTATGCAACATGTTATATCCAACTCAACTTAAGATTTTATGACTGAATTTCTGTATTCTTTTCTGTTGAATTTGATAAGGAAAATAACATTTGTGGGAATTCCATGAATGTAGTAACATTTTAGCCACAGTAGTCTTTTGTTTGGGCCCTATGTGGGCTAATCAAAGAAGAAGTTAAAAGAAAGCTAATTGAATTCGTTAATACAGTGGCCAAAAAAAAAAAAAAAAAAAAACTCCTTAATATGAATAAGTCAAATAAAATTTTGTGGTCCATGAAACTGGGGCTGAAGGGATCTAATGAATAAGCTAAAAATGATGTTGCATATAAATGCACTGAGGGAAGAAAAATATTAATATCGGTTAGATTACATTGGTCCATCAGGATTTTTTTTTTTGTTCTTTTTTTTTTTTTTTTTGGTGGTGGGGAAAGTATACTATAACAGAGTACCGTATTATCGAGTCAAATTTATTCAATGATCATAGTACTTACACTATCGATAGTCATTATGTGCTCTGTACCACCATGCAGGCTGCTCGGATTGTTTAAGCAACTTGAAAATTAAATAAAAGTAAAATAAAATGATAGATAAAATGAAATGCAACAACCCAAGAAAAGGGGAAAAATGTAAAAAAAAAAAATGAAAAATCCATAGTTCTCGAAAATGATTCCAAAAATATTAGAGTAAAAATCATGAGTTGGACTCTTGACTCTATATTAAAGGTGAAATCGTAATCCCTTGATTTTATAGAGGAATCATGAGTTATTTCATTAGGGATCTTAATAATCCCCAAACTCTTTATCTCTCTTTCTCATTTCACTCATGGAGACTCACTCTCTCCTCACTCTACCTGTAGATTCTAACTCCAAAATCTCTTTCCCAAATCACTAAAATCACTCCCTTTGCTTTTTCAATAATTTCACAAAAACCCATCTCACTACTTCAATTCCTGATCCATTTTACCTAAAGTTTTTGCCACATTTTGCCAAACATCCCATAGTCATGAAGTTTAATTCATTGTCATTCCTCTTCCTTTCGAATCCTTCTTAGATGTTGTATTGTTTTGCTTATATGTGTGTAATTTCTTCCTGATTCAATGGGTGTTGTGTACCGCAAATTGACTCATCCATCAGTTATCTCACATGTCATATGAAGATATCTAGATTGAGACACCGGAGGATGATTGGATGGTGGATCAGTTCATGTAAGTAAGATTAGATGACCCACCAAAGCCTAGAGTTGAACCAAATGAAAAGGATGACTCTCCATTGCTTGAGCAGATTGAGTGAAGTCACTGCTGGGCACATGGAGTGGGTCGGGGTAAGAGAGGAGCCCATACGAGCGGCCTAGTGTATATTAGGGATGAGTTCTCACTCAATGTTTAGACATATGAAGTAAGCCCTTTACAGCCATACTTCACATACTATAAATGTAAGATGTTGCTTATGGGTGGGAATTCTTAGTCACCACAGCATACTTCATAGGCTCCACAATGAAGAAGGCATGCATCAGCTTCTCTTAATGACATGGGTAAGGGTCTTACATATGTTAGACTAGCTGAAGTCATCACTTTGGTCCACCTAGAGAGGACTAGGATGGCACACAGATCTCCCAGTTGTATAGCTAGCCCCAACCACAGCCTTATTACTATCAGATCCACAGCAATAGCCACAAAGATAGGAGAGTAGATGAGTAGGTGGCATGAGTAGTTAGTTTGTATGTTTGTACCATCTTCATTTATTGTAAAGGAATTGACTACGTAAGACATATTTTATTGTATTTGTAGTAGGTAGATCCGATCGTAGTGGTCACGTAAGTACAACGTACGTCTTGCACTATAAGTGATCTTAGAGGAATGACATAGAAGCACACGTAAGGATTGACTAGGAGTAAGATGATAAGGAGGAAGAGTAAGCAATCTTAAAGATCTTGAACACACTAATGGCAAGTAGAGAAGTTATATTACATCAACCCCACTATTCTAGATGAGAGGTTTTGTGTTCTTTGCTTTGAGCTCTGTTTGATCCTTTGTGAGAATATTTCAGTAGCATGACGGTATTTCTATCAATTTCTCGATCTCTCTTAATGAGGAGAAACTCTAGGTATTTATAGAGCTTGGCTCTTAATAACATCTATCGGATCGTATTGACTATCAACAGGTAAGATGAGTTCTCCCAATGGTAGATTTCTCTGTGAGCTTTTTGGCTGATAGAAGGCCCCTTTAAGTGGATGAGCTCCTTAAGAAAGATTGAGAGCGGATGGGTCGGTCCAGTCCAATGTTCCCTACTCCAAGCCTCTCATACCAAATCCCCTTTAGTCATCCCAATTTCATAGACTTGATTCTCTGGGTCTTATCACTCAGCTCAAAGATTTGAAATCCACATTTAACCCTCTATAGTATCTATTTATTGTTTTCATCAATGTGGTTTTGTAAAATGATTGTTGGTGTTTTTTCATTTACTTGTGAAGTGTGGGGATTAAGATGGGTATAGGTGATGGAGTAAGGTGTACAAGCATTGTTTTAGCTATGTAAAGTATATGAGTGTGTGTGTAGATTGAGTAAAGTCTAATTGTACATTTGTGTGAATTTAGGAGATGGAAAAGGGAGGATGAATGTGAGGTACAAAGTCATCAGTCCAACTCACGATTTGTACCATTTTGATAGGAATCGCGAGTTGGACTCACGATTCCATAATTACTCACAATTCCTTTTAAGATAGACAAAGAATCTCCAATATGGAATTGTGCGTTGGAATCATGGGTTCAACTCAAGATTCCTACTCTAGTGTTTCTAAGAATTTTCTAGAAAACTTTTTTTTTTTTTTTTTTTTTTTTTGCATTTCTTTTACTTTTCCCAGCAACCCTTTATACTACATTTGAAAAGAATGAGGGAATTAGATAGGGAAAATTTGAGAAGAAAGAATTAAAAGGAAAGAAAACGAGGGAAGAAAATGTTTTTTTTTTTTTTCCAATTGTTTAGAAAACAAGGAATGTGAAGGGAATGAAATCAATGGAAAGTTGATGTTTTCAAAATATAAAAATCTACAATTACTAAATAGGTCTTTATAAGTAAAAGTTTACTGAAAAATGGTACTTATGATGGGTATAATCGTGATCTCAATAGCTTTTCTCCTCTTTTCTTTCCATCTTTGGAGAGCAAAATTTTTTTTAGAAAAGTACAAACTTAGTCATCATCCTTTAGTTTTTCTATTTAAGTCCTATATCTTTTATTTATTTCTTTTCTTATTAATTTAAGTTCTTAACATTTTGCAAACATTTGATTTGATTCCTTCCTTTGACATCCTTAAAATTTTTGTTAAGAGTTAACACAAGTCAAATTTGATTTGCTTAAAGTAATTAATTCAACAAAATATTTGTATAAAAAAGATTTAACAAAATAATATTAAGATAATAAAGTAAAGATTTTGAAAAATGGCCTTTTTGAGAAATATCCGACGAAGAACGACTAGAATCAGCAACATTATTTTAAAAGCATCAAACATGTTAATAAGCTCTTCTCCTTTTTTTCGTGAGATTCAACTCATAGAAATGCATGAGTTCTATGCAATGATGACAAGAATAAAATTTTTCTTTCTCCTAAGAATGCTATTGCAATTTGTTTTGCTTCTCAAGAAACTTTTTGTTTGATATGATCGGTCTATTTGACTAGCTTTTTTTAATAGATACAAATATTTTTTTAAAATTTTTTTCTAACAAATTGTTTATTGAAAAATAGATAAAAATAAAAAAAAAATCGGTAGTTCCAATGAAAATATTAAATATAGATAAAATATAGATGTAAACCAGGTATATTTACATATATTATTTCGATATAGATATAAATATAAATAAAAAACATATCTTCCAAATAGATCCATCGGGTTGTTGTTGGTTTTGGATTCTCCTCTCTTCTGCTCCCTTAATATAAACCATTTGACCTTTGCGCCCTGCAAGAAATTTGGTGTATGTGTTCCATAGAGTTCGTGGGTGTCGGAAAATAGTTTGTTGATGGGTGCATGATTATTTGGGTTATTTCCTCCAAACCGATGGCCCTTCGACCTGGGTAACCGCAAAGGATGGGACCGCAATAATGGTGCTAGGTTCCGTTTGTTTAACGAAAATGCCAATAAGAAAAATATCTTTTCATTTTTTCATATTTATTTAAAGAAATATAAGACAATTAAAGAAAAATATTTTTTCTTATTTTGAAACTCATTCATAGCTTATTTACTAGCTACTAAAAATAAAAAACTAAATCATTTGTTCATCGATTTATGAGCTCTATTTACTAATTATTTATTATCCAAAAACATTTATTATTAATATATTTTTTCTTTAGGTAGATTTATCTCTTATTATAACATATCAATTTTTTTAATTTTTTATACGTACAATGTATGAGCTATTTAAAGTTATACAAATTAAGAAAAACCATTTTCATAAAATTAGTTAAAAATATATTATTTTTCCAAAAAAAATTTAAGCAAAACATTTTTCGGTAATAAATACTTCTCTCCACAATAAACGGGCCCTTAGTTTTCTTTTTATCGTTCCTATATTCATTACGCATGTTGTGTCAATGGCATACATGGTGGTTTCCAAGAGTAAGAACATTTACGCAATAAGTAACAGACATATTCTCCATACAAAGTTAACCAATTGGCTGCAAACAAAGACAAAATGTTCCTCTTAGCCTCTCCGAAATTAAGCTGAAAAATCAGTGTCGCTAGTAGTTGCAGGATGCTTCGCAATCAGGAAAGAAAAGGGACATGAGACAAGTGTTAAATTTATAATCAAATGTCAATGTTCAATTTCCGTCCGAGGTTTCAATGTATGAACCGCCCATGAAGATAACCGAAAATATTGTTCAGCTATCACTGTTCTCAATTTAAGATCCACTTGTTGTTCCAGTTTTCAATGATCACTTAAACCAGCTTCCCTTGTTTGCTAGCTTGTACTGTTGAGACATTTGTGTTAAGTTTAAAAATTCTTCTTAGTTTGCAAATTAATAATTGAGATTATCTTTATATTTAAAAATATCTTATGAGATTATTATGATGTCATCTTTTTTCTTGTGATTTGAATCGTTATGACACCAAAAGCAAATAGAAGAAAAATACATAAAGAGAAACATTTCTATATTTGGGATAAGTTTAAAATTCAATTTAGTTTCACGTATATTTTAAATGTAGCATTTAAGTATACTATATTTACATTAGAATTTAATTTAAATCCCTTATATTTTAAACAGCCGTTTAACTCCTCTTTTTTTTGTTAACATACCATCTATGTTCTCTATTTATATACACCATAAGGAGTTCTAATGGAAGACTTACTTTGTGCAATATCACAGCATAAAAAATATATATAAATTTCACATTTAAAACCTGACGAATTTGCCTATGAACTTAGCATACGTCATAGTCTTGAAGTTTCTTCTCTTGCAAAACTATGCTTACTATAGTTACATCTAGCAAGACCCCATCCCATAGCAATTCACAAAACTTCCCAAAAGCAAAGCAAAAAAAAAAAAAAAAGGCCATTAACCAAATAGCTCTGATTATGGCAAAGGATCTGAATATTCATGACAAAATACACTTGCCCTTACACCATTGCTACTCGAATGGCATCCATCTGAAGATAGCCATCAACCACCTGAAAGGACAGAGGCTAAAAACTCATGAACCCAAAATGAAAACAAACGTACTTATTGAGACATGGTTAGGAAATCAACATTACCTGAAACATATGACAAGCACTTCTTCAAGAGGAAAGAATGGGCATGGATTATGACCAAGACACTCAAGATCAAGGGATAGAAGATTTAGGTACGTCACAGTTGCCCTCTGATCTAGAAATTAAGACCATTTCCCTTATTGAGAAAGAGAAAAAGGAACCATGCAAGTCATGGCATGAATCTTTAATCATAAAAGTCTATGGAGGCTCATTAGGATACAAATTTCTCTTTACCAGACTTAAATCTTCATGGAAGTTTGCCACAGACTTTACCATCATTGGGAATGGCAATGGGTTTTGCTCAGCCTCATGTAGTTTAAAGGAACATATTAAACAAATAATGAGTAATGGGCCATGGTTCATCGATGACATTTATTGCAATAAGAAAATGGGAGCCAAATTTCCATGCTTCAACATCAAATTTTAACTCAATAGTTGTTTGGGTCCGAATATATGAGCTCCTACTCGAATAATATCACTAGCATGTTCTATTAAAGATTGGCAACTCGATAGGTCTAGTTCTAAGGATTGGCTCTTACACTTTCAACATAAAATGAAGTCAGTTCGCCTACTTTTATATTCAAGTGAACTTTCATGAGCCTCTAGTATTCAATCTATATCAATGGAATTTCATATCAGCTTCAATATGAAGGCATAAAACATCAATATTATGATTGCAGATGTATAGGACACAGAGCAATAAATTGCTCAAACATTGAAAATGATAAAGAATTGGAAAATCACTATAGCCCCACAAGTGCAGGAAACCTTAAATAACAATACCCAATTAAGAAATCTTGAAGATATGCCTCCACATGATGATACTATAAATGGTGAGGATAGATTGAACAGAGGACAAGCAAATAATAGATGTGGAGATTGACATTTGGCCGAAAAGAAAAGTAGAAGAAACCAAAATAGGAAAAAACTCATAGGAACGAACTCACCCAAGGGAAAAGCAAATATCGAGAAAAGGAGCTTTGTAACATCAAATCAAGGAAATGATTCCAATGCTGGGAATAAAAAAACAATCAAGCTGATGTAGATCCTAGACATAGAAATGAACCTAAACACATTATCACAAATTTAAATATATTGCCTCAACCACTTTACCAAATAGTTTTCAGTCAATCGACAACAGTATCAAAGAACCCAATACTTAAGGCAAAATATTAAGAGGCTCGCAAAGCTTAAGAAAATGATCGGGAATGCATCGTATAGACATGAAAATGTTTATCACCTTCAAGTTAACAATTTGGCATATGAATTCCGACTTACCCACTATTAGCGGTCTCACAAGGATGTTATGTATCCCCATTCTGAACTGTTGGACAAAAGCCACAATGACATTCACCAAACTACTACCAATAGAATACGAGCTCCTTTCGGCTGTGCAAGTTCCAAAAATAAACCTACAAGTGACATCAGACAATGGTCAGGTGATATAAGCAATAGTAGCATCAAGATTAGAGAACATAAAGGAGTACAACCTGATTATAATGACAACTAATATGTGTGATCACTAAGTTTATAATTTATAATCTTATTAATCCTAAATCCACACAAGACAGTGTACTTATTGTGTAATATGGGATTAAACTCAAATATCATTATAAGGATCTATATATAGCTATTAGTATTAACCTTTTTGCTATTATCTAGTCGAATCTATCATGATTTATGTATTAATTCTACTGCTAATTTTAACTAAAAACAGTTCCAAAAACCCTAATTAATGATGCATTCCTTTTCTTAAGATTCACTAATTCACAAACTATGTCCATAGTTTTTATCCGCCTGGCCCTTTTTATCCTTAAAGTTTCAATTTAATTGAATAATTTTTTAGTCTTAAATTGCTGGGTTATTTAGCTAAACAAATAACTCTCTTCAAGTTAATTAATTCCTAATCCTAATTGAAGAAGTGGGAATTTTTTCCTTCACTAATGTCATATTAGAACCGCATAAAGTTCATGAACCTTAATTAAAGAAAAACTAATATTCAAAGCAAAAAGTTGGAAAAACCCTATTTCTAAATGAACTGTGCATCTTCTTTACTCATGAGAAAGCCATTCTATTAACCAAAATCTTCTTTCTAATTAATAAAAATCAAGTTTATAATGATTCAGGCCTAAAATCAACACAAAAAATAAAATAATTCATGAAGTAAATTCAAGACTAAGAATTTGTTCGATCGAAAAGTAAATCTTTACATGAGGCTAGGGTTTCTCAAAACTCAAGATATAATAAAGCTACTCTTCTTTGAAAATGTTAATAATAGTGATTATAAAGGAAGAAATGGGAGAGATCATTATGATAAAATCCTTGTAGTAATGCCATTTATAAATCCCGATGTTGAACCATGAAATTCCTCTTAAAAAGCTCTTCCAAATATGTCTTTTAGGATTTTGGAACAAAATACAAAAAGTTGGATATCTAAAATAACAAAGATAGAGCAGTATTTATGTCATGACATCGTACACGATCCTACATGACTCGTGTATATGGGTCATGTATACTAGAACAATGCAAAATTTTTTTACTCTCATTAATTGTACATGACCTTGACGTACATGGGTTGTGTACTCCTAGGACTGATTTCTTTTCTCGCTTTTTGCTCCTATGATTATACATTAGTAATGTACTCTCTAGTGCACTTCTGATATTGCAGAGACAACTCCGAAATTTTATCAAATCTTTGCTTGTTTTATTATCAATCCTCTAAAAAGCTCAATTGTTCCTCATTTAACCCTAAAATGAACAATCCATTCAATAAGTATTCTTTTCTTTGGTAAATCAACAAAATATCATATAAAAATATGATCAATAAAGCACAATTATAAAGGATCTTATGACACTTATCAAATTTCCCCATACTTAATTGTTTGCTCGTCCTTAAGTAAACAACTAAGGACGATGAAGAATTGTCATTAAATATACTCAAAATTTTCCATAAGTTTGAAGCTCTCATAGCATTCATTAATTCTTTTACATCATAGAGACCCACTTTGTACCTACTCCTTAAACCTATCATGTAAATGTAATCAGCATACTAGAATCAAAATTCCTAAGCTAATCCAAGTAAGTCAAAATTTAACCTTACAATTTAGCAACAGAATCCAAAGTCACAAAATAAAAATAATGTCAAACAATAGCAAAAGAGACTCATTATACTTCACCACCCATTAATGAGTATATAAACTCTTCAACTACTTCTCTAAGCATATAATCTGGAGTGAAATTAAATTGCATCCATCTTTTCCCTGGATTTTCTTCTATTATCTAAACCTCTCTAAAATTTTTTAGCCTTTAGAGGCGGAAGGTTTCAGCCTCTATCTTTTCCTTTTTTCTCTAGATAGGTTTTTGCCCACTTCTTTTCAGCTCAGCTTTTTTTTTTTACAAAAAGTAAATAAGAGGTTGGTGTAGTTAATAGTAGGTCAGACTTCACTCTTCTGAGGGACCAAAGCCAGCCCATATCAACTCAACTCCTTATTATTAAATTAGCACATAAATTTTTAAAGAGATTATTCTAAAAGAATCACCAAGAGAAAAGTATCATATGCCCTTTCACTAGAGATTAAATAAGCTCTCAAAGTTTTGGAAAAGAGAATATACAAGTCAATAGGCTTAAAAATACAACTGTTTAAATTTCAACAACAAACTTCAATCCACTTCTAGACTCTAAATTCCATTACTAAAATGCAAGTAAAATTACCCCATCTAGATTTCATTCTACAATTTCCATCTAAGTGTAATAATGACAAAATAGGTAAATAAGGTACTGTGTAAGTCACTTTTACCTTAATATGAATGTTAATTCTAAACAAGATTTTGAGTATATTTTTCAAGATCATAATTGTAAACTTGTAAGTGAGGGACTTTTGAAATGCAAAAAAACAGAGTTTTCCCAATAAGGGAATTCAATATTGACAGACAGAAAAGCAAGTAATCTAAAGATTTAGGGAAAAAAAAAAAGAAAGAAAGCAAAACAGTAGCCTTTAAGTCATATGAGGGCATAATCATTTGTCCTCATCTTCTTCCTTAGAAGAGTTGTCTTCTTCTTCCTCCTTCTTGTCATCAACTGTTGCTTCCTCATCATTCTCCTCAGAAGCATTGTCTTCTTCTTTTCTCCTTCATCCTCATCTTCTTCTCCCGATTCAACCCCTTCCTTATCTAAGCTGGATGGCTCAGCAACAACAGTTTCCTTTCCCTATCATCTAGGGACCAGAGTTCTCTCATTGTCCTCAAAAGTGTCTTCATCATATGTAAATTGATAAGTAAGAAGAGTTTGTGGGATGGAGAGAAACAATTAGTAAGTGTTTAGAGGAAGCTCTAAACCACTATTCTAAATATTTTATTCTTCATCCTCTTTGCTTTGAATTCCTTCCTAAAATACTTCCAATCTTGATCACTAGTAGGTACCTAAGCGAAGGATGGGCCTACAGTTGGAGAGCTCATGGGAGCTCTAAGGGGTATAGTATATTGTCTTAGAGGATTTTGCCTCATTTTACCTTTAAAGTCCTCAATGTTTGAAGGGACCATCCAAAACTGGCTTTATATCTACCTTGACTACATTAGCTGGTAGCTTTGCTAGATATTCATTCCTTTCAATAGCTTAGTGATGTAGCCTCCACAAAAGATCCTTTTTGTTCGAGCATCAGTAGCCTGGCAAATGAGAAATTGAGCCAACTCGATTCCCACATTAATCTTGTAACTATTCACAATGTTGTATAGGTGTCCCAGCCCAAAATTATTCACCACATCGTTGCTACTCTTCCATACCCCAATAGTATGAGCAAGGATGTGGTGGATGATCTTCAGGTTATCATTCAAAATCACAGATGCCTTAAACCTGGATGGTTTATACTTGATGTTGCTCTGACACAACACTTGCCAGTACACTTGAGGATCGAGAAGCCTAGGTAGCCCAACTGGTAGTGCTCGAACCTCAGCTGATTTAGTTTCTTCCTTAGTATACAATCCCATGAACTAGTAGAAATCAGCTAATGTAATTGTGTATAACTTCTTATATGCTTATTCAAAGTATCATCAGCCATGGGTCTATCTTTCTTATCCTCATGGGTCAAGGTAGTGAGTACCACCATAGTGATATCCTAGTAAGTAAGGGTGTCAATAGCAAATGATTCGTCCCATGGCCCCAATGACAATAACTCCCTATCTCTTCTTCTTTCACATAATCACCAAGCATTTTACAATCCTAATACCTATGGGCTCCAAAAGGTTTGTCCTAACCCAAGACTTCTATACTTGCTCTAAGAATGTTCAAAAGGTAATGGACTGGTCTTTTTAGATGACTCGGGTTGTAATATCTTTCTTTTCTTTGAGGGTGCTATTGAAGACGAAGCATGCTGAGTTTATGGCGGAGTACATTGAGTTGATTTAGATTTCTTGTTGGCTTACTTGGTTCTTGCCATACCTGCATGAGTATATTATAGCATGATTGAGTATAACAGATAAACAAGAACTTAGAAGGACAAAATTAATCATAAGAAGGTATATCAACCATGAATGACACCTATAAGAGCATTGAAGTGCAATTGGGATAAATATGCAGAAGTTTGAGTGAAACTATGAGTACACTAGTCACAGTGCACGACTAGTGTAGGGTAGTGTACAACCTAGAATTTGATAATTTCAAATGTAACATGAACACAGTAAAATTACTGTGTAAAAACTCATGTAGAACATCATAATGGTAGTTTAAACAAAAATTAAGCTCCAATCATTATCAATTCCTTCAATTCACCATTAAACCCCAAATTTTCATATAAACAAACCCTAGAATCATATTTTATACATTTAGGAATGAAATTCAACAAAATAAGTGGTGCAATATGTTTAAAGATCATTTAATTGCACAAAAATAAAAAAAGGCTCAGTGGCTATGGCATTCGAAACTTACGCATGAACCCTAGATATTTGTTAATATGTGAAATACATGTGTAAATGAGGTGTTTTGATTTAGAAGCATAAAGATTACGTCACTATGTGTAAGCAACAACAACCAACAATAACATGCATCACTTCGCACTAAATCACAACAATGACTTTTCATATTTTTGCATGTAAAAATCAAAAAAGGAAGAGAAAACAAAATCGAGTAGAGACAAAGGAGAGAAGAATCACATACCTATTCAATGATGGTGGTGAAATCCAAATGAAATCATGTAAGGTATAAGAAGAAGTGCAGAGAAGGAGGAGTGAAGCTGTTGTGAATGAGTATCCTTGTGTCATGAAGGAGAAAAGGGAAAAATAAGAATGGGGGGTAAATTGCCATGTGTGTGTGTGTATGCGTGTGGAGCTATAGTGGACACTACTTATTGTACATGAGTCATGTAGATTTAGTCGTGACACCACAGAATAACTATCACGTAGTACACTATCTTTATACAAGTTGCTCAAAACGACATCGCAACTCCACAGAAGCCAGTCAAGTGTACATTAAAATGGTACACAAGTCATGTAGAATGACTCATAACGCTACAGAAGTGAAACATGGGTGTGTACTACTCAATACATGACTCATGTATAATCACTCATGACTGGTCAAAAAGTCTGCAAACCAAAAACACGATATACACGAATCCTTCACAAGTCCTGAATCTTCATTAGTGACTCCATAGAACATTCGCAAATTCACAAACCTTTATACAAAATAAGGGTACACAAGTCATGCATGAGGACTCATGACTAGTTAGAAATTGGATTTTGAAATTTGAATGTACACCACTCAAGTACACAGGTTATATATGTCAATTCATGACTCCTTAGGATGGTTGTAAACATAAAAACACTTGTACACAACCTATACATGAGTAGTGCACTACCAGTCATGACTCTATAAAAGGTTGAAAATTTGTATACTACTAAAATACAGGTCGTGTACCCTGGAAAAATTCAAGTGCAAAAAATTCTTCTAAGTGTCGATTGTCGTGAAAATGTATAGTAGAGTCCACTTACCTTGGATACTTGGAAAGTGTATTTACCTCTCAAATCTTTCTTGTGAATGTCCTTCCATACACTTAGCTTGGAAGTATAATTCTGGGCAACGACACCCAAAACTTTGATGTTTGTGATCACCAAGTTTATAATATATTATCTTATTAATCCTAAATCCACATAAGGAAACACACCTATTGTGTAATATAGAATTAAACTTAGATATTGTACTAAGGATCTATATGCAACTATTAGCACTAACCCTTTTGCTATTATCTAGTTGAATCTATCACAATTTATGTATTAACTCTACTGCAATTTAACTAAAAATAGTTCCATCCCTTAAGATTTACCAATTCACAAACTATGTCCCTAATTTTGATCCACCCTAGCCCTTTTTATCCTTAAAATGTCAATTCAATTGAATAATTCTTTAGTCTTGAATTGTCGGGCAACTTAGCTGAATTAATAACTCTCTTCAAGTCGATTAATTCCTAATCCTAATTGAAGAAGTGGGAATTTCTTCCTTCCCTAATGTTAGATTAGAACCACATAAAGCTCATGAACCCTAATTAAAGAAAAACCAATCTTTAGAGATAAAGTGGATTCTATTAACTAAAATGTTCTTTCTAATTAATAGGAATCAAGTTTATAATGATTCAGGCCTCAAATCATCACAAACAACAAAATAAATCATGACGTAAATTCAAGACTAAAACTTTATTCAATCAAAAATCTTTATATGAGGCTAGGGTTTCACAAAACTCAAGACATAACAAAACTACTCTTCCTTGAAACAGTTAATAATGATGATTATAAAGGAAGAAATGGAGAGATCATGATGATAAAACCCTTGTAGTAATGTCATTTGTCAATCCCAATGTTGAACGAAGAAATTCGTCCTAAAAAGCTCTCCAAATATGTCTTTTAGGATTTTGGAACAGTAAAAAAGTTAGATATCTAAAATAATGAAGATAGAGCGGTATTTATATCATGATGTCGTACACGAGCCATGTATATGGGTCGTGTATGCTAGAACAACATGGAATTTTTTTACTCTCATTAATCATACACGACCAATAGGCACGGGTCGTATACATGGGTTGTGTAATCATTGGACTAATTTCTTTTCTTGCTTTTTGCTCCTATGATTATACATTGGTCACGTATTCCTCTAGTGTATTTCTGATATTGCAAAGATAACTCCAAAACTTCACCAAATCTCTGCTTGTTTTGTTATCAATCCTCTAAAAAGCTTAGTTGTTCCTCATTTATCCCTAAAATGAACAATTCATTTAATAAGTATCATTTTCTTTAGTAAATCAACAAAATATTATATAAAAATATGATCAACAAGGCACAATTATAAAGGGTCTTAGGACACTTATCAAACTTCCCTACACCTAACTATTTGCTTGTACTCAAGCAAACAACCAAGGACAATGAAGATCTATCATAAAATATACTCAAAATTTTTCACAAGTTTGAAACTCTCATAGCATTCATTAATTTTTTTAGATCATAGTGATTCACTTTTAACTACTACTCAAACCTATCATGTAAATATAATCAACATACTAGAATCAAAATTCATGTAAATGTAGTCAAACTTTAACCTTACCATTTAGTAGTAGAATCCAAAGTTACAAAGCAAAAATAAAGGTAAATAATAGCAAAAGAGACCCAATTACACTTCAGCACCCATTAATGAGCATATAAACTCTTCAACCACTTCTCTAAGCATAATAATCTAGAGTGAAAGTAAATTGCATCCATCTTTCCCCTGAATTTTCTTACTGCTATCTATGTGAGTTTATACGTTAAACAACCTAAAAATTTATGGGATGCATTGAGACAACACTCTAATGACATAAACAAACAACTGTGATGTTATAGGGGATTTTAATGAAATATTAACTCAATTTGAAATGTGAGAAGGCATTAGAATAAATAAACATCAAGCTAATCTATTTAAACAACACCATTCAGACTATAGCTTACTTGAGCTTGGATATATTAGTACTCCATACATATAGTCAAATCTTCAGGGAATACAACAACTTATATTAACTAGGATAGATAGAGCATTAGGAAATTACCAATGGAAAATCATATACTCGTAATGTCCAATTCTACATCTTCCAAGATGTTAATCTGATTACAATCTCATGTTATTAAAACCACACAAATCATTACTAGAATTCAAAAACAAAAAGCCTTAAGTATTAGCCCATGTGGGAAACTCATGATTCCTTTGCAAACCTAGTTAAAAATGTCTAGGAAATAGCCAACAATAATGTTTATGTTTGTGTGGAATCACTCTTCCAAAATCACGCAAGAGAATGGACTAGAAATACCTTTAGAATAGTAGAGAAAGAGAAAAACGATTTACTTAAAAAATTGTCAAATTTAGAAGGCTTCAATAGTACCTATCCCACCAATGATACTGTGAACCAAGAACATGAACTAAGAATAAGATGGACAAAAGTGTTGAAAAATGAAAAAAACACTTTAGAGAATGAAAGCATGCATAAAAAATATACAGAAGGGGGAAAGGAACACTAGATACTATACATGGAAGTTCTCAAAAGAAGGAGCAAAATATAATCATAAATATTAAAAACTTGATAAGAAAATGGCTGACAAACCAGATAATATTAAGGAACATATCACCTACCATTATAGATAACTCCATGGCTCAGGAAATCATTAGTCTACAGAATAAATTATCTCCCTCAACACTTGAGAGGTGGACTGACATAAACCTGAAAATGTCAACTGGAGAAATTTGGAACTAAAATTGAAATATATGATTCCTTACAACATATAGGATCATGAAAAAGACTAGGAAAAGATGGCTTAGATGATACTTTCTTCAAAACAAAAACACTAAGGAACCATAAGAGAATCAATCAGCATCCTTATGAAAACACACTTTGAAAAACTTGAAATTCATGAAGATATAAATAAGACATTATTGGTTCTTATACCAAAGCAGTAAAGAGCAAACCAAGTAACACAGTTCTAACCAATTGGTTTATGTACACAATATACAAAATAATCTCAAAAATCCTTGTCAAAAGGTTACAACCATACCTAGATAACTTAATCAGTCAAATCAAACAAGATTCATCAAATAAAGAAAAACAGCAGATAATATAAACATACTAAGAGAGCTATCGGATTATGCAAAAAAAAAAAAAAGAGGGGAAACAGGGTGGATGTTCTTAAAAGTAGATTTGAAAAAAGCCTTTGACAAAATAGAATGGAATTTCCCTTACTACATACTTAAACATCTACAATTCCCAGAAAAGATAAGGAAACTAATGTTATTAGCCATCACAACAACTACCTATGGAGTCTTAGTTAATGGAAACCTATCTGATCCCTTCACACCAACGAGAGGAATCCATCAAGAAGGTCGTATCTCACCATATTATTTTATTATAGGGATGGAGATGTTGTCACGACTGATCGAATATAAGGTCTTGACCAAAAGTTGGGAACCTACTAGAATTAGAAAACAAGTTACAAATTCTGCCACTTGCTATTTGTGAATGATGTTATCCTAATGGCTAAGGCAACTAAGAAATCAATAAACACCATAAAGCAAGTAATAAAGACCTTTAGTAAGTGGTCAAGTTTAACTGTAAATCAAGTCAAATCCAAGATCTACTTCACACCAAATGTCAAGATGAATCTAAATGAAGAAATCCAAACCTCAACAGAACTCCAACTGCTTAAGTCTAGAAGAAAATACCTTAGCTTCCCAGTTAATAGATGCAATAAATTAAGAGCAAGTTGTTGCCATAAATTAATAAACAAAATTCAAAACCAACTTACTAGTTGGAAACAACAATTTTTAACCATGTTAAGATGAGTTTTATTAGCAAAAAACAAGCTTTCGACCAATATCATATTACTTATTTCAAGTATCTACTCTCCCACAAAAAGTAATAGCAAATATAAAACACAACACCAAACAATTCATTTAGAATAAACAAAACAATGCTCTTAAAACACATTGGATTTTGTGGGAAAAAGCGATCATGGCTAAAGAAGCGGGTAGCTTGGGACTAACAAACCTTAAAAGCAAATGTCAAGCTTAGAAACTTAAGTATACTTTTAAGTTTTTAAATAACAATACATTGTGGTGTTGGATATTAAAAGAGAGATATAGCAATAGAAAGTGTAGGGATCAATTAAAGACATACACCAACCTACTCTCCACCATGGAAGGAGATAGTGGAAGGACACAATTTAATCATGAAACATGGGTGTTATACAATTGGAAATGGAACTAAGTGCAAATTTTGGGTTAATAACTAGTTATACCTAGGCCCCTTGAGTAAAATCTTCTTTAGGCTAATGAAGGAAGAGGCATATGCCTTAAATGTTAGACAATGTTGGCTAAACAAAACCATATGGATTAAGGACATTATCCAATACCCCATTAGAAACTGGCTAAAGGAATAACTAATACCTATTATACTGCATATACATCAAGTGGATCATATTACCATAGGTGAGAATGCAACCAAATTCATTCAAATGGCCACAATATACAAGCAATTAAAGCCTCAAACTTGGTCAATGGAGGATCTAAGATGGATTTAAACTTCTCCACTTCCTCCAAATCTAAACTTATCATTTGGACAGCCTTGAATAGCAATCTACCATTTGGACAAAGAATGAAGATTAACAATAATCATATAGCAGATGTATGTCCTAGATTCCAACAATTAAATAAAAACATAGAACACTCACTGAGGCCATGCACTTTAATTAAACTTATATGGAAGAACTAGGGGAATCAAACCCAATAAAGACTAATTGGTTCTTTTTAAAGCATGGATGAAAACAAATAGCTACTTCCCAAGAAAGCTAAGAGGAGCAATTGACACACCATGAGCTATGATATTTGCTACAAGGCTACAATACCTATGGAAGGAAATGAACAAAATGTTATATCAAGGCAAAAACCCGAATCCATAAATCACCCAAAAAAATTAAAAATTCAGCTACTGAATCATGGACATGTTAAGAAACCTGAAATACATCAAGATAAAGTTGTACCAGTTTACTCGATACCTTAACAAACGCAAATTACCATATACCTAGATGCATCAAGAAGACATGACAAAACCATAATAGTAAGAGTGATACTCCATGAAAAAAGCAATTGGATAATGGGACTTACAAGGAACATAGGCTAAATCGACATTTCAAGTGCTGAGTTATGGGTAATCTACTACGAATTGAAGCACAGTGTCAATCTAGGGTTCAAAAAATTATGGGTCTATTTGAATTTTTTTATATTCATCTATATCTTATTTATATATAATATGCATTGCGACTTTTTGTATCTTATCTGTTTGATCTTTTTATAAGTAAAAATGCTGATTTTTATTATGTTTCTATTTCTTGACAAATTTCTGTTTGAAAACAATAAAAATAAGATACCAAAACGACAAAAAAAATATTAAACAAACAAACTCAATATCTCATTTTGATTCCATGCATGCTTTTAAACTCTTAAAGAACAAGCACAATAACGCAAATAAGTTTTCTCATCCTATCAATGCATGCAAGGGAAAGATGTATGACCTTAACCAAGCTACGCTCTTTTGATAGAATGAAAGGACGTTGAATGTAGAGATGGAAGATGAATCTATGTCTTCTATTCCACCAAAAAAGTACTACCTCTAGCACTTTTAACCTCTCTAGTGATATATAAAGACTGTTAAATTTATCTGCACTTTTATTCCAAATCCTAGCATGTTGGTGGAAGATGATAAGATGGTATGACTATGAATTGAAAGTGGGGATATAATTCCCTAACTTTATACTTTTGTCTTAAATAATATAATAATATTATAATAATTTAAAAAAAAAACCCTTAGCATACTAAAAGTACTTAATAAAACAAGGAGGTGATACTTAAATTTCTCATAAATTTGTATAGTTTCTAATAAATTTACTTCTCATGTCAGTGGATGATAGATTCCTAAAACAAATGTATCATGTTTTAATTTCTTAATATTATGTTTTCACTGACAGTGTACATGAACATACAAGCTAACTAATCCAATCACCACTTTTGAAAAAAGGACAACATCATCTTCTCTCTCTCCTAAGTTTAGTGATATATGTCATGTGTCAAGAGATCACAAGTTCTCCCCTTCGAATGCCTGTGTGATGCTTAACCATCCTTTACATTAGCATTTACTTGTACTCTAAATGGTGAGTCAACCTTCTCTTGTCCTATTTCTCCTAAGTCTGCTCCAAGCCCAGACTTCGCTTTAGGAGGACCCATCTTGGCACTACTACAGTCCTCTATATGATTGAGAGGCTTAACTATTTTAACTAATTTTGGCCTAGCATGGTTTCCTTAAGAGAGCACATTAGCTCCCGACTAGTTTACCTACAAGATGTCAAACCCACCTTCGTAGTTAACACTATCTCTAAACAAACAATCCTATTTATGCCAATCACAACATTCCTTGCCCGATTTGAGCACTTTCACCTAGTCCCCAACACTTAAACCATGAGATCATGCATGCTCTGAACCATGTTGTATCCTTTATATATATTAACTTTTGCAAGCATACTAACAAAATTTGTCAAAGTCTAAGATGAAGAAGCATAAAGGATTAAAACAAAAGATTGAAGAATTGAATTAACATTAGCAATTTACTTCCTTTTTTTTTTTTTTTTTGGTCCCAAATTAGCCATCCACTTAAATTGAACAAAGTTGCACTTTAGTAAATAAAAGATAGATTACACTAGAAGGTTTTAACGTTTGAGGGTAAGTTCATTTAAGGTCCTAACATTTTAAAATATTCAAAAGAGGTCCTAATGTTTAGGAAAGTGTATTATGAGTTTTAGTTAATATTTCTCTTATTGATACATGTTAATGAGAACTTAAAAGAAGGGTTTTCTAAGTTTTAATTAAATATTTCTATTTTTGACACATATCAATGGAGACCTCGATCAACCCACTTCTCCAAAAGTTAAGACCTCTTTTTGAGCCACTCAAACATGTTGGGACCTTAGACCTACTTCTCCAAACAATTTACCTTCTTAACCACTCAGGTTACCTCAATAAACTTACTCCTAAACATTGGACCTTCAGTATAATTTACCTAGAAAATAAATGACTCAAAAGCTTAATGCTTGGACCAACTAACTTTCACTTCAATCAACCATAGTCTTATGCTCAGATGACTTGAAGTTGCTTAATTATAGTTTAATGTAGTATCACTTTGGCCAATTGAAGTACCTTTGATGGGTTTTCTAGATCAAAGAAATGCAACGAAATGTATAAAATTCTCCACAAAACTTATTCTAGGATCCATGTGAATGTAAAATAAGGAATTAAAATATGATATTATAAGAAGAATACCTCTTATGACATTAAAATAGTCTCCCCATTAGGATGGAGTTCAAGTTAAATTTACAACTCGTTGCACCCTTTACAAAATCGTGTTCAGCACAAGGACTCCAAGCATAGTCCCTTTAACAATATACACACAAACAATAATAGCAATAAATTCTAATACAACATATTACTAGATGACTTATATTAAATATATAAAATAATCTCTTTATTAAAACTAGAAGCAATATAATTTTATATGAATATATAAATCTTGTTATAATAACATTTTTGTCATAGTTAACAAAATTTTTTAAAAAAAAAAGTGACTCTACATCCACCAAACTGTCAAAAATTGCCAAAAACTGAAAGTATACGTTACACATATTATTATTCTACCATCATCAAAATAAATTCCACCAAATATCTTTTAATAAAGATACTAAATTGCACATATTTTAAAAGTACAAGCACTAATTTACTAAAATCTAAAAATAAGATGCTAAATTGTCAAAAATTGAACGTACAAACATTTGGCCTATCATTATCTCCAAATATTATTTAATAGAGACATTGAATCACGTATACTTTAAAAGTACAAATACTAATTTACCATAATTTAAAAATAAGATATTAAATTACCAAAAAAAAAGTAAAGCACTTAACTTGCCATTATCCCAAAATTGTTGTGTACCATTGTGACTTGTTGGAATAAGATCCTTAACATCTAAAGACTAGTGTGAAACCACCTCTTCCTTCTTCTTCACAATAACCCTAATTTCAATCAAGAAAATTTATTGTGTTACACTACGACTTGTTGAAATAAGATTCTATATTATCTAGAGACCAATGTGAATTATATTATTTATTTAACTTTTTTTTCTCAACTTTGCATGAGATTTTCATTTAATTTCTGAGCTTATATTAGGATAGAGTTCCATTTCTTTTCCTTAATTATTTTAATAAGCTATGACATGGTCTTAGGAGTATACTTCTTGCAAGTTGCATTTGATGTTGAAAATAATGATGCATAAATTAATCATATTTTCTTGTTATTCTTTTTATTGTAGATTTGACTCGTTGTAGGTACTATAAAAAGTAGAAAGTAATTTTAGAGGAAAAGTTTTCATTTTTTCCTTTAAAATACGAATTAATGGGCATAACTAAGTAGTGTCTACAATAATAACCTTTGCTTGCTCAATGAGGTCATAATTCATAGTCAAATTGTGTAAATGTCTATAAAAGAAATATAAATGGATAGCGACATTGTAGCTTTTCCAATATCTTCCTTGCTTTTAGAAGCATTATTAAAACTAAAGTAATGTATGTGTTTTTGGATTTGACAAACAATAAGTAAGTGTGCTTATGTGTCAAATCTAGTTTATGCATGAAATGATAAAGGAAAAACAAAACCACTTCAAAAGCATATCTTGTCTTGGCTCGTTTGATCTTTACCGATGATATCATTAAAACGTGAATTCATAGTTTTGATGTCATTAATTAAAACAAATATTTTTCTTTTTTCTGCTTGCCAAAGAATTATTATAAGAAAACTATTTACAACTTTTATTTTACTTAGGTCATCATAGTCTAGTTTATTGTTCACAAAGGTATTTCGAACTTCTTTTCTTGCTCAGTTTTCTATTGTTTGTGTTTTCCTAACATAACAATTGCCCAAACAAGAAAACCAAGAATAATTTTTCATATTGAGCATATGAATGGTTAGGTTGTTGAAGTAACCGCAGTTTCTTTGCCATAAAATATTGTATGGTGGGTTACCTTTTATATATATATATATATATATATATAATGTAATATATTATTATATTCAGTATGATGCATAGTGCATATGCATTCAAATCATATAATTAGTGATTAAAATTTATATTAACATACATATACATACATATGAAGCTCGAGCTACTCGTGATATTATTTTATTGCAATAAAATAGTTATAAAAATATATAAAATATACAAAAATATAAATTGTCACTGTTGCTAAAATAATATTACTTCTAATGAAAAATTTATTTTGTCATAGTAAATGGTATTTATTATAACAAAACTTGTTAAAAATATCACATATAATTATATGTAGTGATAAGAGAACTGAGTGAAGGAATATTTTAGTGGGAACAAGTTGCTTTTGTTAGTTTTATATGTTGATTATATTTTAATAACTGCTAATAATCTTGGTTTATTATGTGAAACCAAGAATTTTCTTTCAAAAGCTTTGAGAAGAAAAATATGGGACTCGTGCTTCAAAGATAAAAATGTTCGCATCAATGCTAGTGATGTGGATGGTGGCACTGACTTACACTTACTAAGTTGCAATATAGACATGTAAGGTTGTTGGAGATGTCAGATGTTAAAGACTACGCTTGCTATTTCAAGATTGGCTCCGTTTTTTTTTTTTTCCCCATCATTGTTTTTCCTATTCCTCCAATCTTCAGGACTAGCCAACTCTTCAAAATGTGGTATAGTCAAAGATATATGAAAGGCTTTAGCATAGGTTTTTTCTACTAGTGTCACACCCCAAACGATTCCCTAAACATAGCAGTTCGCCACCTATATATTAAAACTTGAGAATGACTACCCTAGTGATACAAATGTCTCGATATTTTACGTAAGGCATTCAATATAGCAATAGGAGATAACTGTAGGATATGTAGTTTAAGCAGTAATATAAAACATACAAGAACTAATAAGCATATATCTACTTAGATTAATTATAATAAAGTCTTTACATAAACTTAAGAGCATTCCCTCAATAAATTTCCCAAGGATCCACAATACAACTTAAGTCTTATATACATAAATTTCTATAGCCAAAAGATTTTAAGGGAATTTCTATCTAAAGCCTTCGATCAAATTTCCCCAAAAAGCTTCCCAAAAGCGTAGTCTTACTCGGATATAAGGTGATCTGGGTAGAGCAAAAGATGTTCCTGTGAAAAAAAGTCTATAGGGGTGTAAGCTTTACCAGCTTAGTGAGAATATTTCTGGGTTATCATACTTGAATCAAACATCAAGCAAATTATAACTAAACAAACATATGATTGCATCAAGCATATGAGTAAACAAGACATATAGTGTTCAGGAACTATATGTTGAATGAATTTGTGTCCTTCTTTTGGAGTTAGGTATACCGCTGATCACAGCCAAAACTTTTGCAAAAGGATTTTATAGCTCTTACCGGCTACTACTCACCATCAAAACATGTCAGTCATATCGACTATTGCTCGCCTCTTTGTAGATCATCCCGACTACTACTCACCACATGCAGATACTATCGGTTATGCTGACCACCATTATTATGCACTTGTCCAATCAAATGTATAATAGTAAATGCGATGAGACTAACTACGTGAAGTGCATGAATTAATTTCATTAAGCTTTTGGCATCTAATTATAATATCTTAAGGGTGATCATACAATTTCAAACGCTCCAACATGCTAATAAATCACCCATTTGATTATAAGCAATTCAAGACTCAATATGCTTAGTATAAACTCACCAAAATTATAAATCACAAGCACTTTTCATTTTTATCTTTTCTATTTTTGGTGCCACTAATCTACAAGCACAATAATGAGTATGAAAAATAGAGAAAGTAAACTCACTCATCCATGTCTTGGTAATAGCTCGCCTAATCAAAATAGCCTTCTGCATCAAAAGTATCGTCATCCTCATTACCTAAACAAAAGAAATACCCAAAATGAGTGTTCCATAAAATTTCTACTTAAATTTTCTAATTCTATTTTCTAGTTGCAGTAGAAATTGGATGTGTGGAAATTCCACCTTAAAAATGGTCATAACTTACTCATTTAACTTGGAATTTCACATATAAGATGTCGTTTTCTACCTACTTGAAAATATCTATCTATTTCTAAGGTTATTTTTTACACTTAAAGCCTTTTGGGTTGAAAAACTATTTGGTACAAATTTGGCATGAAAATTCCAGCCTTCAAATTGTGATTTTCTAACTTCTATTTCATTCAAAATTTCATAGCAAACACATAAATATTTGTATAGTTGAAAATTTTTTTAATATATATATATATAGACTCATATTGTATGCATGATTTTAGTGATATTGTCTCAACAATTATTTTTCATAAAACACTTTATTCTAAAAGTTGGAAAAAAATGAAGTTTTACAAAAAATTTTCTCTAAGTTGTTAGAAGGAACTCATATTTTGAGTGTTTTCCTATTATAACTATATTTTCCTAACTTCATAAAATGAGCTTAAAATTTTAAAACTTGATTCTTTAGGTTGTTGCTACTTTTTATTTTTCAAGTGGGATTTTTAAACTAGTGGGTTGATTTTAATCTTGACTTGAAAAATTTGTTCTATCAAGTGTTGGTATAACCATCTAAATAAATTTTTAAGAAAAATTTGTATAACAAAGAATTATCAATATTAAATTTAACAATAAATCATTTAGTATTTTGAAAAGAGTGAAATTAAACCAACATCATAAGTTTTAGAGAAACTTGCATAATTAATTATTAAAATCCAAAATAAACCTAATAATATTTTGAAAAGGATGTTGTTGAATCATAATCCTTAGTTTTAATGGAAGTTTTCTTCTAAGTGTTAAGAATTATTTTTATAGAGAGTTTAGTCCTATTTTTATATAAAAAAAGGATTTCTTTTTATTTTTTTGAAAATTTAATTAAGATAACAACATTATAACCATGCAAAAAAGAACTTGTAGCTATGTAGTATGATAAAATAATTCATAGAGAGGATAAAAGATAGAAAATTAAATAAAAATATACATAAAATCAAGTATTGGGAAGTCTTAGCTTACATCAAGACTTCTTGGAACTTAGAATGGACAAGTTCCATAAAGAGAAAAGAAAAGCATAAGAAAGCTTAAAGAACAGAAAAAGAAAGAAATTGTGGAAGTTTTAGATTTTTATTCAAGGCTTCCTAAGACTTGTAATTCATCCAGTCTCATAAAATATAGCAAATAAGAAAAGAAAGAAAAAGAAGAAAATTTGGAGTCTTAGATCATGTACAAGGTTATCAGAACTTAGATTATGGACAAGTCCAAAACATGTTTTAACTTGATGAGGACAAGTCTAAGACTAGAAGATGACTAGTATTATTTATTATAAGCAATAATCAAGAGCAAGAATTGTAAGAGCACAATAATAAAAGCATAATAAGAGGTTATGTTAGTGAGCTTTTAGGCTCTAAGAATATAGATATACATATACTCTACAATATACATATAGGACGTTAGATTAGAGTATAAACAAAATATGAACATAATAACAACATAAACAAACATGGTGTTGAATAATGATATGAACAAGTTATTGTTTTCATAATTTCTACCCTAACATAATACTCATGAGGTTTTAGAAATCATTACATACAAAGTGTTCATGTTATGATTCATGAATAATAGGAAAGGGTTTAAGAATTTTACCTAAGATGGATGAAAGAACAAGTAGGTGAATTTCTTTTCTAGAGAGACACGAAGAGAGTTTTAGGAGAGAATTGTTGGAGAGATTTGAGAGAGTCTTGTTATGTAAATGAGAGGAGTGAAAGAAATGGAGGGAGATATGGTATTTATAGAAAAATGTAGAGGGAAATAGATATAATAAAATCAATTGAAAAACAAAAAATATAAATAAATAAACAGATGACAAAGAGGGTGCCGGCGTGAATGAGGGAGAGAGAGGGAGAGAGTTGATTTATTTTATATTTTTGTAATGAAAAGTAATTAAAGTGTAAGAGAAGTTATGTGTAAAGTAATAAAATTATTTTATATAATTAGAATTTTGTCACAAATGGAGCTCCAATTGTTTAAAAAAAAAAAAAAGAATTTGCCACTTCAAACCTAATAAAAAAGTAAACTTGTGACAGACATTAAAGTGTTAATCACAACATATGAAACTAGCGAAAATTAAGTGATAAAAAGGACTTTATCATGGCCTCTCATTATAAATTTTTCCACAATATTTTTGCCGCCAGTATAATAAACATATTATGACAAAAATATTCCATTACTAAGTTTTCTTGCCACTACATATAATTATATGATATTTTTAGAAGCAATTTTGTCATAATATATACTAGTTACCATCACAAAATAAATTTGTCATTAGAAGTAATATTAGTTTAGAAATAGTGATAATTTATATCTATTATTATATATTTATATATTCCTCCAATTGTTATTTTATTGTAACAAAATTTTATATTTACGCTAATAGGCCATACGCGTGCCTAATTATTTATAAGTGCTCTAGAGATTTTGTCACGAATCTCATAGGAGCCCTTACTCCATACTTTTATAAGTCATTCCATCAAGTATATAGATACTAGATGATACACAACCATTTAAAGGATATGAAATTTGATTAAGATTTTACTCCACTTAGTTGACAAGTTGCAACTTCTAACTTCGGCACACCCATAACCGTATCTTTTACATTAGATTAATGATAAGGAGTCCATGCATGTGACTAAATAGGTATTTGCTCCTATATCACTTCCTAACCAGTGTACCAGTAAAGTGATATGGGACGTGGTTCCTATGAGTGGGTCTCACATTTTGCTAGGTTATCTTTGGTTGTTTGATTGGAATGTAGATCATAATCGTCAGGATAATATTTATTATGCTTTGTAATGGAAAAAGAATTAAATTTTTTTGTCATGAGTCCTGAGGCTATTAGGCAAACTCATCATTATAAATATAAGAAATGAAAACAAAATTAAAAATAAAATAAAGAAAAGTTTAAAAAAAAAAGTAACATATAATGTTTAGACTATTTTCCATTTGAATAAAAATTATTATCTATTTACAAACATTTAATGCGTTGTTAATAACAATATGTAATAAAATATAACTTAAAAACATATATCATGCTTTATACATAGATCTTGAGAGGAATACCACTTTTAAACAATGTGTCACTTCCTTTTCTTTTGTAAACTCTACTATGTTAGACTGTTAATCTAGTCTTAAATTGTTAATATTTCAACTCAAAAGGATGTGTTTATTTATGGATAATTGCACATTAATAGTTTTAAATGAAATGGCTATAGAATATAATATTCTTATGCTCAATTTATATTTTAAGCTTGAAATTTTACTTTAAATTAAAAAAAAAATTGATTATTTATTTTTTTAAGAAAAAAGAGGATTGATCTTATCTATCCCAACTAGCCGGGATCACAGGTTGAACCCACCCTGTTATCTACAAGGAACAGATTCTAGATCCTTTCTTTTTTGGTGAATTGGATCCGGCCTAGACAATGGACCTATAGATGTCTACATGTAGGTTAAGCTCACCTTATAAATTGTCCACGATAGATATAATAATAGAGTTTCACAAATATAACAGAAAACTATTGAAAAGAACTAATAAATTATAATTCCCAAAATTTTAAATTTCCCTGTTAGGTCAGGTAGCCAAACTTATGAACGTGATTGTGATCATGACGATAAGTGGAAAAAGTTCCTTCTTAGTTCTTACCTTCTTCTTCAAAATTTGAAATTTTAAATATTGAAAAGACGGACTACAATTCGTCGCCCCGACTCCATTAAAAGGATATATGACTAATACTATAGCATCAATTATTTGCTGACATCTTTAACACATTAAAAATAAAAAATAAAAAATAAAAACCTGTAACTTTATACCATTTCCTTAAAAATAATCCTAGTTTAAGGATGATATCTTAATATGAGAGCATTAAAAATTAGTTTTCATTCATGTAGCGTGTAATAAAGATTTTGTGATTGAATTTTGGTTTTCTTTTCTGTTGAATTTGTTGACAAAAATATCTTTAGGGGAATTCCATGACTGTATTGACATTTTAGGCTGTGTGAGTCCTCTTTGATAAAAGAACAGTTTTTGTTTGGGCCCTTTTTGGGCCAATCAAAGAGTAAGCTACGTCCATGTGGACAAGTCAAATAAAATTTTATGGTCTATAAACTTGGGCCTGGACGGATCTCATGGTGAATGTCATAAACTTAATTGGGTATGGTAGTTAATCAAAATACTAATATCTAAAAAAGATGTTGCGTATAAAATATTAAAATCCACTGAGGGGATAAATATATTAAGAAAAGTGCGATTGCATTGATCCTTGAGGAATTTTTAGTATGGGGAAGTAACTAGCAGAGTATCGTATTATGACGATCAAATCCGTTCAATTATCATAATACTTATGTTATAAAGAATCATTATGTGCCCTGTACCATGAGAGGCTTTTTAGTAGGAGGGACTAAGAATCGATTTTGTTCAGTTTTTACTAAAATCAAATCAAAGTTAATGATTAGGTTTCTTTTCACCCTAAACAAATCTATTAAATAACAAATGGATTTGGATTAGAAAATTTTTAAACCATTAAATATGGTTCAATTCGGTTTGGATTACGGATTGAAGTAAAATTCTAATTTAAAAAAAAAAAGCCTTTGTTATGATATTTCATATTTGTGCAAATATTCAAATATTGAAACCACTTTACAAAGTTCAATTGTAAATCATAATAAATACTTCATAAATCCATTACATTCATAATCAACGGTCCTCCATAAAATCATTTAGTCACTAGTCAATTATCCACTAACAAAGTACACTCACTAACTAATATACAGTAACTATAACCTATAGTCCTCTGAAAAATATCCAATTAACCATCTATTAACAAATTTGGCAAATAATAATTATAATAATAATAATCTACTAACAAAAGTCATTCTACGAATAAAAATGATATGCTAATAAAATATAACAAACAATTAATAAATAACAAGATTTATTACCAAATAACAAAATTCATACTATACAGAGTATAAACATTAAATGATTAACAAAAAAAATGAAGCTACCAACTAAAGAATATATCTTATACCTAAAAAAGAATTTTAAAAAAGAAATAAGATAATATTAATCAATATTCATCTTATAATAAATATCATAATAAAATCATAAGAACATATATGGCATTTGCTAAACCATCATAACAAAATTTATATTTAAAAGTAAAATATTTTTATAATTCTCTAAAATGATTGGGTTCGGTTCGGTTTTACTGATTGGTTCGGTTTATCTCTTCAACCAACCATAAATTTATAGATTGGTTCGTATTGAGAATTTTTTAAATCAAATTATTAAAATAATCATATTTTTAGTTTGGTTTAGTTTAGTTCGATTACATATTGATTCAATTTGGTTGATTTTTTTGTCTACCCCTACTTCGTAAGATCGTTTGAGCAACCTTGAAATTAATACAAAAACCAAAATTATAATAAAATATAAAATGAAATGCAACAACCATTATACTATGTTTGAAAAGAATGAAGAATAAGATTGACAAAAAAAAAAAAAAAAGGAGAAGATAGAATTAAAAAGGAAAGAAAATGAGGAAAATCCTGCTTTTTCTCCATTGATTTGAAAATAAAGAATGTGAAGGGAATGAAATTAATGGAAAGGTAATCTTTTAAACTTAAAACGCTACAATTACTAAATAGTCTTTGAGTAATAGTTTACTATAAAGATGATGGAAAATCTTATGGTCCTGTTATGTTTTTTAACTAGATCGATCTCATCAGTTATTTAAAGGCTTACATTTATAGTCAATCATGGTTATGCCATTGAAATGTTTAATATTTCACTTACTATATCTCTTGTAATGGTCAGATGATTGATTGGATGGCCTCATTAAAGAAACTTCTATGGTCCCATTACTATCCAACGACTCACATCATACCAAACCATGATCAAACCACTAAAATAGTTGATATTCCAGTTACTATATTTATTTTAACAGATAGATGGTTGATTAGACAGTCCATCGACGAGACTGTAGAAATTCTCCCTTGTCAATGAGACTATAGAAGTTCTCAAAGATGATATTTATGATAAATAAAAGGGTTAATAACCTAAATACTACTTAAATCTTTCCAAAAGAGCAATTAATTATCTATACTTCTAACTATCAATTTACTACTTCAGATAACTTTTCAATGACATATAAACTACCTCTGCTAATAGTGTTAACTCCGTCCTCCTACATGGTGAAATCCTTTTATTGCCTAACGGCATATGTCTATTGCAACTTTAAAACTATTGTAGACCGCTTTTTTTTTTTTATTTTATGTATTGAAAATTAATATGTCAAACTAAAGAATTTGAATTTTCCATTCTCCGATGCTATCTTGAATTTTCCACTCAAAAAGTCAAAATCAAAGAAAATGAAAAGATCTTTAAGATAATGATGAACAACCACTTCACTCTGTCTCCATCTCCACTACCAAGCACCCTCCTCTTACTCCATCTTATTCTCATTATCTTGATAGTGTAGAGCACGAAAGTCAAATTAAAACACAAAACACATACATATAACTCCAATGCTCTCTCTACAACTCCAACCTATCCCAACAATGAGGCCCATTCATAAACCTTCATCGACATTGCTCTCAACCCTTTTAAACCCTCCTTCAAAACACTAAAATCCAAGACCCTAAAAAAATACATTCTGTCCTTTAATGAACCATAAACCCCAATTAGCTGGCAAAACCCCCCTACATCATTGTCATCACCTCCGACAAAAGCAATATCGAAGGTTTGATGGTGAAGGTTTATTTGGTAGGTCGAGCTTGAAGGTGGCTTTAATGAGTGGATTTATATTTAGAAATGGTGAGTTGTGTAAAGAAGGGGTATTCGGTCGATGGATGGGGTCAAGGTGTGACTTGGTGAGAAGGTAGGTTTGATGTTCGTGGCTTTGGGCATTGTGGAAATTTTGCAATTTAAATGGGGAAGAAATGTTTACCAATGGAGATTGGCATGGTCTAATGAGTTAGAGTGTGTCTATTTGAACTCAACAAAGATGAATGTTTGTGAGGAAGAAGATGAATGTTCTCATTGATTTTTTCCAAATCTTTTCTTTCCTTTTCTTTTTTCTTTTTAATTTTTCTATTCTTTCTATAAATTTTAAGAAAATAGTTATTTTTCAATTAAAATTGATACATCTCATTCAATTATATTTGTAGAAATATCTAGTCGGGATGACAAATTACCACAGTTCCCAGATGCAGTAAAATTAACCATGAAAAGTTGAATTAGGTAGTAAATTGATCGTTTAAAAGTATAGGTAGTTAATTGGGGTTCTTAGTCCCATATCGGTAGTGGGTATGTGAGTGTGTGTCTTTAAAGTCTGAAGGATGAAGGTCTCATGTTGAACACTCGCGTTAGATGTTTTGACATGGGTTTCCCCTTTCCTCCAACTCCCCTTTAGTCTTTGGTCAAAAAAAAATTCAAGTTATATTTAAGTTATTAAACCTAAATAAAATCATGATTTCATTAACTTTTCCCTCTTTTTTAACCTAACAATTTTTTATCAATAAATTAGAAAAAGAATTTATTTAAAATAAAAATATAAACATAAAATGAAAATTAGCTTGAGTTCATATGAAACTATCAAGGATATATATATATATTGTATTTATGCACAAGTACATCGCATCCGAGTCAAAATATTAGTAATATAGGATTGAAGTAATACTCTAAAAAGATTACAAAAGGAAATGAAGTCCATTTAAAAGTGAGATTGTTATTTTGGTGGAATTATACATAAAAATGTCATACATGTTCTTAAAATTATGTTTATTTATCTACAACACAATAAATGTTGTAATAAATAATAAATGATTTCTACTTATTAACTATTATTTACCTCTTTTAATTTTTTTCCATTATTTATATGTTATGTTTATTTATATTTCATATTTTCATAATAAATAACATTTATATTATTTTATGTTTCTTTTCTTTTTGGAACATGTGTGGACTTAGGTTTTACCGATTTAGTGATTATGTCATGTATTTGTAGTGCGTGCGCGTGTGTGTGTGTATGTCTATGCATACATACTTACTTACTTACTTACTTTTGCAAGCACTTAAAATTTTGCCACAAAAGATCAAAATAAATGCTTAAAGAATTGAATTGGATTTAGACGTCCACTTCCTCTCAACCCTACATACCCCACCATATACCCCATACCCCCCACCACACACCACATACCCCCTACTCAAATGCTTAACATGCTTGGAACAAAAGATTCTAGTTCAACAAAGCACAACTTCATTAAAACAAACTCTATCCTTCAAAGTTGAAGAATTAAAGCTCTTTTGGCTTGGCCAACTAAGTGTCACTTTGATCGACCAAAGCTTTATGCTATGATGACTTGAATTTGTTACATCAATTTTAGTGGAATGCAGTGTCACTTTGGTCGATTGGACTCTCTTTGCCTGGGTCGCATGTTTTCTACTTGACTTTGGTTAGGTAAAGTGCAACTTAATCCATTTGAAGTCCCATTATGAGTTAGACTGAATAAAAGCCATTTAAGTAAAAATCTAAACGTTACCTATCATATTTTTGCTATTTATTTAGCTCCAGAACCCTATATACTTTACTAGTAGTTGGATTAGTAGTTGAGGAGATGAATTTAGCTAAAACTTAAGAGTAATACCACTTACCCATTGTTTTAGTATCCACACAAACTCTTTCTCTAGTCTAGTTTTTTCCATGATTAGTGAAAAGTTTTGGGTATTTATGTTCGTAATTTAGTTTAGGTAAAAGGCTTAAGTGGGTATGTAGCATTGTAGCTTATATTAAATGGATTTAAGCTAAAGATGTTTCTTTGAATTAGTCTTTTTTTTTTTTAAATGATTAGCAAAATGTTATCGCTATGCGAGAGGTGAGTTAATGCTTTTTGGTGTTGATTTTAACAAAAACTAATTTTGATGAGAGATGGCAACAAAAAAATACAAAAAAAAAAAAAAACTAATTTAGTTAGCAATATCAAGGAATTTAGTGCATTATACCCTAAAGATAACTACTTAATTATCTTATCTATGTTCAATGTTTAATGAGAGTTAGAGTGTATTTTAGACTATCAGTTCATAATCAGTGTTTATAATCAAAGTTTTTATTATTAAAAGTTCATAATTCAAATTATATTAGTTTTATATTATTTAATAAACTTACAGGTTTTGTTTCTAAAAGGTGAGGATAAAAGAACTAAATATTTTATACGTTGAATGAACTTGTAGACCTTAATACTATAGTAACGCCTTGACTACTTATTCACTTCACTATAATTGCAATTCAATTACAACCTTATTCCTTATGGATAACTATTACAACATTTAGTTCATTGAATAATGATTCCATAATGGATCCCTATTATACAAAACATTGAATAGTCATTCTTTATTCAAGCTTATGGATACCAATTTAATATTTATAACTATCTTTTTTTTTCAAAATATCATCATTTAAATAAAAAAACAATAAAGAAAAGTCCTATTACAACTCTACTTAATTTCTCTGTAATAGGAATTCCCTTACAGTTTTATTCATTCAACGAAGTGAATGAGTATGTAGGGCGAATTACAACACGTCATGTATTCATATCATATATTGACAAGTAAAGGCTCAAAACCTACTACAACTGTAATAAATATAGTAAATACTCCAAAGACACCCATGTGTTAATAACTCCAAATATTATTTGGTTTCACACTTATAATAATAATAATAATGAAAGGTAAATTACACCAGAATGTCACAATGTTTAGGAATAAGTTTATTTAAGGTCTCAACGTTTTGAGTGATTAAAAAAAGGTCCCAATATTTGGGATTAAGTTTATTTAAGGTTCCAATGTTTGAAGAAGTGGGTCAGTTTGGTCCTCAAGGACACATGTCAATAGGAGAAGAGTCTTCTGAGTTTTGATTAAATATTCTCTTATGCTGGCACTTGTCTTTGGAACCCAAACTGACTCACTTCTTCAAACATTGGATCTTAAATGAACTTACCCCCAAACATTGGGATCTCTTTTTAACCACTCGAAACGTTAGGACCTTAAATGAACTTACTCCCAAATGTTTGGGACCTTCTGGTGTAATTCATCTTAATGATCAACACATAAATATTTACTAGTGATTATATGAGTTAAATTGACATCCATTATTCCAATTCTATAAAGACTATAATTACCTCTTAATATAATTACCTCTAAAAGTTAATCTGGTAAACATTAAGCTCCTAATATCCGACAGACTAACTTTATATGATTAAAGTCTCTCCTTTCCATTAATCTTCATATGTTCTCTTAGCATCACTTAGAGAGACTTTACTGCTGGTGGCATTCTGAGTCCACTAACTAATAGTAACTATGTTACAATGTCTTACACAATTGTTACCTGTACTTGAAAAAGAGAAAAGTGAGCTGGAGCTTCGTACAGTACTACCTCAAGCACACATGAGTAATCACACACAAATGAATCACATACAATTCTCATTTTAATGCATCAAGCAACAGATTATTATCTTTAATTTAAGTTCAGCAATCAACATAGAGATAACTCAGTATTTCGAGAACACAATTTATATATAATACGTATATATGATGTTGGGTACTTCCTAACATCCAAGAGTCCATGAGTCAAATTCTAAATCTATCCATAATTATCTCCCGGTGCGACTCCACTAGGAACAGCATCACATAAGGATCATTGGGGTACCATGTTAGTATCACTGGTACTTTCGATATACTAACCACAACCAAGCGCATGCAACACTCAAACTTAATGGATGGATATTTGACTAGTCAATTTGAGTTTCTAACCTAACAAGCATAAGCAACAAACAAAGTAGTACACGTACTTGGAAGTTGTTTCGTTCCAAAACCAATATCTACTACTTGAATTAGATATACATAAGTTGTTTACAAACTTTATATGTTTAACTTAAATTCTCATTATATTCCTGTCACTCTCTGTCACACTCCGTTGCTACCTATGTTCATATGACCTTAAAGTATACCTAAATCCTAAAGAAAGAGTTTAACGAGTCCTAGTTATTTTTAGGCAAGAAAAAGGTGAATTTAAAGGTGTTGTAATGTACGTAAACTAGTATACAAGTGGGTATAGGTTATGTATCACTTAAGCAAAGAAAATAGGTCATAAAAAGGTCAACAAGCAGGTACCCGGCTAATATAGGAGGGTATATGGGAGGAACACGACTTCATGTCGCTCCTTTTTCTTTTCTAGGAGAAGATTAAAAAATTCACAAAGAAAATCACGGGCAAGAACACAAAGATCGTGTATATGCCATGTTATTTGCTAGTCTCTTTTTGTTAAAAACTATTGAGAGAAATACTACTTCGTACATGTAGATGTTTATTAGTTGTATTTTTCTGCAAAATGCAATTTTGCCACTCATAAAGGTATACGGCTTGAAACACAGGACCGTGTATAAAGCCTTGTACGTCTAGAAAATACCTTATTGCTCAATTTTCCTCTTATTTTTGTGCCAACACTTGCTTAAACTTTTTCTTAAGTCTATATCATTACTTTAACACTTCCGTAAACATATTTTAACCCCAAAACCATAGCAAAACATACGTCACCTTCCTTTATTACATTAAACACTCATGGTCAAATACAAAATACTTAGGAATTACATTACCTTTTGTGTTTCTTTTGTGTCCACGCAAATTCCCATATGTTTATTCCATAACAACCCTTTCTTCTTTGGATCCTTGTAGAATTCCCTCACAATAGGGGCTACCACTGTATGATTGGGTTATTCACATTATAATCATGATATTTTATCATTCCCTATTCTAAGTTGTCTAAAATAGTGAAATATCTTAAGAGGAACGATAACTTATCATAAATCTCGTTGAATTTCCTCAAGATTGGTAAAGAAATGTTGAGAGGGAGAAGGAAACTGTCTTTCCTCTATACGTACTTAAGAGGGCATTAGGTGCTTATAGAAATCTCAAACTTTATTTAAAGTTTTTAGCCACAATGTATCTTTTAAAGGGTACAAAAATTACTCTTATGTCCTTACTTAAAATCTTATTATTACTAAATTGTCACTCTTTATAATTTATTAATTTTTAAAACACAATTAGGATATTTCAACTCTTATGAAATTTATATGTTTATTTTAAGAAAAGAGTAAGGAGAAAGCACTTACTTGGTGAACACAATAAATAAGTTAACAATATATATTTTAATATTATTATAAGTATAAGATTTATTCTATTTTATAATTATATCAAAATTTATTATATGTTCCACTTTATATATGTCGTTAAAAAATGCATTACTCAGAATACAAATGAAATACTATCAATACGAAAAGCTCTATTATTTACATATAAATTATACAAAATCTAGGGATATTAAAAGTTACATCACCTGCGTATAAACTATGCATCAGAAAAAAATAATGATACAAAGTACGACAGAAAGTATGCAAAAGGACGATTATAATATAAACAAATACATTTTTGTGATAATCATTTCTTATTACATATCAATATCACGTGTCTTTGAAACTTGCGCAAACTAAACACAAATAAAAATGGGGTGATTGTGAATTTTGGCACTTGAAATTTCACTATCTTTACAATTAATTATTTAAAATTTAAAAGTAATAATTTCATTCATAAACTTACTCATTTTTGTGACTAATTATCTAAATTTTTAACTTGGTATAATTAGCTATCTAAAATTTACTTTTTTTTTTTACAATTAACCACGTTATCTTAAAATTACAAATAAACTTTAAAAGTTTGCGTAAATTTTATGTAATTAATTGTACATTTCAATAAAATTCTGGTACGAAATGTGACATTTACTCAATAAAAATAAAATTGTGACCCGCTAACACGAGTCATCATTCTAGTAAAAGATTTGAAGATATTTATACATATATATATATACAAAAAAGATATAGATGGTCATTTTGCAATAAGGTAATTGCCACATTTAATACATAAAATTTGTTTATTTATGCAATTAACTGCATAAATTTAAATGTGTCAATTTAAGCCTTACTAGATTTTACTTTTAAGTATGTTATTGAGGTAGGATTAATGAACTCAAAAAGCTTATTGATAATAAATAAATATATTTAAACTTTAGGTAGTGCCCTATAAAAATAAACACAGTTTAATACCAAATGTAACATTTATTCTTTGCAATATGTGATCCTTTAAACTGCCTAGTATGAATCAAATTATATGAAAGATAATGTCACATTTAGTATTTCAACTTTATCAATTATGTAATTAACTACCTAAAATTTAAAAATGCCAACTTATTATACTTAAACTTTTTAAGTTCATTTATATTACTTAAATAAAATTGTTAATCATAAAAATGGATAAAATTTAGGTATTAAATTGATACATAAATTTTAAATAATTAATCATAAAAATGAACAAAGTTCGGATACAAATTATAAGCTTATTTGAACTACATCTAGTAATTTCCGCTCCGCTGCCTTCCATGTTCCACCTTGTTTCCTTCCTGACAATTGACATCGTCAATACCGGCCCCGCCCATGGGACAACAGGGTCCCCTCAAAAGACTTCGGAATCATCAAAAATCAACCCCGCAAAATTCCAAGTCTTCCACGCAATATTTTTGAAAAGTACAAAGGCATCTAAAGCCACAAATTAATTCCGCGTCCTCACTGTTTATCGGTCAGATTATCGTATTTTAGGCTCCATTTGTTTTTTCTTTTTTTTTTTTTTGTCGCTTTTACCATATTTTTTTATTATTTTCAAACGATTGTTTATAAAAAGATAGATATAAATAAAAATAAATATTTTTACTTTTAAACAGTTCAAATTGATTAGATATATGTAAGATTCATATTAGATATAAATATAAATTTAAATATATATAAGATAATGATGAAAACCAATTAATCCAAATAGTCCCATTTGCCCTTCGTTACTCGTCACGGTCCAACAATTATTTGTAAATGTCTTTATTTTTATAGATCTTTTAGACATTTATAATTTTTCTTACAGAATTGTGTTTGACCTCAATGATTTTGAATTTCCGGATATGTTATAATTTTAAATATTTATTGTAATTTTAAAATTAAAAATATTTGAAAACAATTAATACAAAGGGCACAGTATTTCTAGGGATGAATGAAAAGGAGATCAATGGTTACATCTTCTCCACTCTCCACTAATAGAATATGACAAGTGGAAATAAAACTTATATGATGCCGGCATGTGCTTTAAGATGCAATCAACAAGTCATTATAGGATAGTTAATCCACTCCATCAGTTAAAAAATCCTCTAGTGTTTAGCATTGAATTTTGGATCTAATATGAAACATATAGCAAACCTGATTCTACACATAAATTCTATAAGGATTTACACATTGCCTAATCATTAAATATTTACTTTAATTTATTATCTTTATCTTCTTGTAAATTTTTTTTTATTTATATGAAGAAATATTATAGGATCTATTTGGCTAGCTTTTTTTGGTAAATACAAACATTTTTTTTAAAATTTTTTTCTAACAAATTATTTATCAAGAAATATACACAAATTAAAAAAATTAGCAATTCTTATAAAAAGATCAAATATAGATAAAATATAAATATAAATTGGATATATTTACACATATCATTTTGACACGGATACAAATATAAATAAAAAACAAACCAGCCAAACATACCCAATTATAAGATTCGATTTTTTTAATATATTTAGTCATATTGTAAGAATACCAATACTGAATATAAAAAGAAAAAACTATACAAAAAAGGCTGCAAATGTTGTTATTCAACATATTGTTATAGGGTTGAGTTCTAGTAGACTTGAAACCTATAAGCGTGGGTTTCGATATAATTAAAAAAAGAAAAAAAAAACCTATAGGGTTTTTAGATCAAGTTTGGTAAACCTTATAAAAACTAGGACAGGTTTAGTTTTATATGACTCATATCAAAGCCACCCTAGTTGCATCGTTGTTGTAGTTATTATGATTTTAGGTTAAATTTGGTAAATGTAGAAATAGAATGTCTTTTATATCGAGTAAATTATGTTGAAAGGTATCAATGTTTCGATAAGTTTATTTAATGTATCAATGTTTTCCGTGATTTAAAAAAGGTCTCATGTTTGGAGGGTAAACTCATATAAAATATCAACGTTTCAAGTGGTTAAAAAGAAAATCAACGTTTTACAATGTAATTCAAACAAGGTATTAATAATTAATCATTTAGGAAATTTTGAGAACATTAATTGAAAAAATAATTTAAACGTTGATACCTTGAATGAACTTTGTGACACGTTGATACTAGGGCTGTTCATTGAACCGAACAAAACCAAACAGAATCGCAAAATGTAGTTTTTTAATATTTCGGTTCAATTTGCAATTCAATTTAGGAAGAACGGTTATGATTTGGTTCAAGATGTCGAACCAAACTGTTTGAACCCGAACCGACTAGTTTTAGATTAAAAGAAACATAAAAATCAATAAGAGCCATTTCATTTATGTATAACTCTTGAGTATTACATATTAAGGCTAGTATTGCTCTAAGATTAATTCAACAAAATGCAAAACTCTCATCGTGGAATACATTCGCAGGAGCAGGTTTTATACTAGATTGCAACATCTACAACCAACAACACAGTGATAATTTGGAACTTTAAGCTAATTAGTATAATAGAAATCTAAATATGTCATAAAGAAAGAATATTATAAGTAAATGTGGAATTAATGCAAAATAATAATTTTCCTAGTTAATATTATAGATTTATTAAAAATATATGTTATTTTCAATTCAAATTGAAAAATATCTTTAAAATAGGATAATATGTGTATTTGAAATTTTTAAATATATGACCTGATAAGTGACTTTAATTTTTATGCAACGTTTCTCAATTTAAACATCTTTTTTTTCTTGCGAACTCAAATGACTATTAATATTATTTGTTAGAACTAAATCTTTTAAAGGCAATGTGAAGCGAATCAAACCACATGTGAAGCGGTTTGGTTCAAAACCCCGAATCGTTAAAGTGATTCGGTTCGTTAAGGGTTTGAACCGAACCAAACCATGAACACTCCTAATTGATATACTAATTAATTCACTTTGTGAAATATTGATACCTATTTTTAACCACTAAAAATATTATATTTTAAATGAACTTACCCCAAAATCTTAATTCATTCTAGTATAATTTACTTCTCTTATATTTTGTAGTATCCTAATAAATGAGAGCATAATTTTCATGTTAATTAAATTTTCAATTCTACCAAAACCATTATGACCTAATGATATAAATATTGACCTTCCAACATGATGGATTAGTTTGATTTCCTCATTCTCAATGGTTATAATAACCTATATATATATATATATATATATTATAACCTTTCTATTCCTAGTGAAACTAGAATCATCTCATAAAATTTAATAACCATTACTTATTAGAGTAATATTAAGGTACCCTTGCCTTATAGATTCCCAAATTTTAAAATCAAAACCCACCTTATTATATTGCGTATTTACTTTGGGATTTGCTCCACGTCTAATCTATATAAGATTTGAATCTATAGAACCTATAAATTTTATCTATTATATTTTTATATTATCAAAATTCTAGAGTAATTTTTACACGTTAAACTTGTCAATATATGATAACGCCTCACCCAAATTGCAAGATGACACTCTTAATGAGTTTAAACGAGTGGCATTACAATTTTTATAATATATAACAACAACTTATACAAAGTGGCCAAATTAAATCGAAAAATATCAGCACTTAGGATAAGTACTAAATACAAGTAACGTATCAACATTTTCATTGGGTAAGAAAACTAATTGACATTTTAAATAAGTAACTTGATGAAAAAAAAAAAAAGGAAATCAATTATTCACATTATTTTATATAATGTTAATAAACTATTTTAATGGTGCGACTAGTAGCTATTAAATGATTGATAGACCTGTCACATCAACGATGAGAGCATAAAATTTTTCCACTAGCAAGTTTTGTTAATTCTAGCTAATATTTATCCATTGACCTTTTAGTATGCGAAATAAAAGCCAATACTTAAGTAAATAAGGAGTTGGAAACCCTTCTAGAAAGAACCATTTAATTTCTTCTTTATGTTACTTATATTCCATGAATTCCTACTTATGATGTCCTTTCTTATATCCATGCATGTTATAAATAGTTACAATTAAAAATGTAAATAAATGAAAAATAAGAAAAGATAGCCTTAGAAAAGACCATTCTATTTTTAATGAAAAAAAATCATCTTCCATTTCTCTCCATAGGACGCATGGATAACTTAAATAACTCACCACCAAATCAATTAGAATAATTATCAATACAATTACACCAGCTATAAGTACAGATACTAAGAGAAGAGGTGATTGCTAAGAGGAGTGGATTGATGATTTTTAAAGGATTTATACTTGATCTTTTTAAATTGTAGGTTATGGTTTATTTCAGGAATAGACGGTCATGATGATTTGTGAGGGAAACCTAATTTGGCAACTTTTGTTCCCTTAAGTGTTTTCATTGAAACAGTAGTAGTTCATGGTAGTCTATGCTTCAAAATATGTTAAGACTTGATTCTAAACAACAAGAATCTCATTAAATGGGTTGCAAAGCAGATAATGATGGTTCAATAAAGAGTTACCGGTATAGCTTGTTTGCATTTTTAGTTTTTGCACCCCACCTACTTTTCTCTTGCATAAAACTACTTGATAATGACAGATTATGGACTATTTTTGTTAGGCTCAGCAGTAGGTCTAGTGTTACGGTCCAAGAATTGAAGGCTTTATAGGGTTTTTAACTTGGGCATATAGAGTTATGAGTCGCATTAGCAGATAGTTTGATCGGGGTGTAGGTTACATCTTAAGGGGGGGGGGGGGGGGGGGGTCTAGCCTTCCATGGACAAACTAGTTGGGAGTTGATGCGCTCTCTTGATGAGGCCAAGGCAAGCCGAAACCAGTTATAATAGTTGAACCTTACGAACTTATGAGGATCATGCAAAGCCAAGAAGGTTTCCTTATGAGAATGTGTCACTCGGAATAGACTTAGGAAGTCAAGGAAGATAAGGTTGGCTCACCATCCAGATTAGCAATAAACGATGATATAAGGGATGGTTGAGCGTTGCATGGGAACTCTTTGAGGGCTGAAACTCTAGTCCTGTGACAATTGGTATCAGAGCGGAAGTTCCCAACTCCATCAGACCACTTAGATGCTATCTAGAGTTCTTAACAAGTGGGTAATTCTTGTTGTGGATGCGGTTCGTGTGGACAAAGCTTAGGAGGAACAACCACCAGAGAGAGGATACCATTGCCAGAGGGCAGCTGTGTCACAAATCGTGGAGACAAGATTTAACCCTAATCTTGTTATCAATTCAGCCCGTGTGGATGAAGCTCAAGTAGAGTGGCTACCAGAGTGAGGACATCATTACTTGAGAGCGACTGTGTCACGAGTTACAGTTGAAGCAAGATCTTATGCTCAAATCCTATCATTGGGTAACTCAACAAGAGGCGATCTCAGAGGATGGAAGAATGGGTGAGAGCGAGAGGAAGCCTGTGGAAGCTCGAAATCCGGTAAGATGATCTTGGGTATGTTGACTGTCACGGGACAGGAGTTTCACCCCTCAAAAAGTTCCCGTGCAGCACTCAACCATCCCTTATATCGTCGTTTGTTGCTAATCTGGATGACAAGCTAGGCCTTATCTTCCCTAACTTCCCAAGTCTATTATGAGCCCCACATTTTCATAAAGAGTACCCTCTTGGCTTTACCACGATCCCCCATAAGTTTGGGAGGTTCAACTATTACAACTGGTTTCGGCCTGCCTTGACCTTATCAGAAGAGCGATATCAACTCCTAGCTAGTTTCTACGGGAGGCTAGACCCACTTTTAGATGTGACCTACACCCCGAACAAGCCCTCTACTGATGATACCATAACTCTATATGCCCAAGTTAAAAACCCTCATAAAGCCCTCAAATCTTGGACCGTGACAGTCTTCCCCACTTAAATTCATAACGTTCTCGTCATGAGGTAAATTTACTACAGCCACTACCCACTATTAAGCTCTCACCCCTTCTGTACACTCGTTGTCAATGTCACAGTCCTAAAGTTGAGGGCTTTATAGGGGTTTTTAACTTAGGCATATAAAGTTATAAGTAACATTAGTAGAGGGTTTGTCTGGGAGTATAGGTTACATCTGAAGGCATGTCTAGCCTCCCATGGATGAACTGATTGGGAGTTGATGCCGCTCTACTGATGAGGTTAAGGCAGGCCGAAACCAGTTATAATAGTTGAAGCTTCTCAAACTTATAGGGGATCGTGGCAAAGCCAAGAGGGTGCTCCTTATGAGAATATGGGGATTGGAACAAACCTAGGAAGTCATGGAAGATAAGGCTGTCTCGCCACCCAGAATAGCAGCAAACGATGATATGAAGGATGGTTGAGCACCGCATGGGAACTCTTTGAGGGGTGAAACTCTCATTCGTGACATTTAGAGCCTATTTTAGGGATTGAGTATACCATAGGTGTAGGATTTGAGACCTACTTAGGTTAAGTCGTGACCTACCATACTTACCACTTTTTTAACCTACCACATATTACTTTTCTATGTAACCTACCACTTTTTCGACCTACCATATCTACCACCTTTTCGACTTATCACACTTGCTACTTTTAAAATAAATCTACCATTTTGTGCAAGATCCAATGATGGATTTTGCATATTCCCTAAAAGTCATTCATGTGTGACTTGATTAAAGTTTTTCTAATAGGATTTAGGGTTGTCTTTATATGGTTATCCATCATAAAATTTTGCTAAGCTTCATCAAAATAGGCCTTATCACTATATTTAACAACTTTGACAAGTCAACGTTCCCTCGATTGGCCTTAAAGGATTGTTTTATTTAGATAAATAAATTTTCAAAGAAAGCAGGTAGTTTCTTTGAGTTTGAATTCATATTCTTCTTCCTTGCAGTTAATTCTTTTTCCTTCTTCTCTTAGGATTCATTATATCTTCTAGCAAAATTAGATTGCTTAAAGGACAACTTATCATATGCAATGTTTATTAAAGATACTATAATCAATAGTTTTATAATATTAAATAATTACATTATGTTTCATATTTTTTTCTATAACAAATGCAGTGGCTACTTACTAATGCTTATATTTTTCCAAATAATACTATGTTATTATTTTATATTATTATTATCATTATCATTATCATTATCATTATTATTATTATTATATTATTATTATTATTATTATTATTATTAGTTAAGAATCTTTATGATATAAAAGGAGTAAATCATGCCTTATAACATACACTTTATGTATTTTATAATATAAGTTTTGGATATAAAATATGAAGACATGTTGCTCTATTTAGGGTCTATTTGTTTCGTCAGCATACAGATAATATGCAAACATTTTCAAATAGACTATTTGTCAGAAAATATATACAGATGAAAAACAAACATTTTAACTCACAAATATATTAAATAGATCAAATACAAATTATATATAAAAGTAGATTAGATATAGATACAAATAGAAAATAGACAATCCAAATAATTATACTTAGTATCTATCTAGTGATCTTGTAGTGAATGTTGTAGGATATAATAGAAGTTAAGGAATTAAGTGTGTAACACATGTTCACTGATTGTAGAAAATGAATTTACTTAAATACAAATCATATGAATTCATGGGGAAATTGTAAATCACCCGCTAAATTTCACCTAAATCTTTAAAGTGCACTTTTAGACTCCTCAAACTTTCAAAAGTTGATACAATTAAGGACAGTTAACTTTTTATATTAAAATAAAATGGAGAGAATTGCAAATTACCCTCTCAAGCTTTCATTTACATATAGATTTAACCCATAAACTTTCATTTATGTGCAAATTTACTCCTCAAACTTTAAAAGTATGCATGAAAAATGTTAATTATTCTTAATTATGCCAAATATTAGAAAGTTTAGGGAATAGAAAAGTGAACTTTAAAAGTTCAAAGGGTGAATATGCATTTAGGTAAAAATTTGACAAGATATTTGCAATTATTTGTAATTTCAATTACATAAACACTACTGCGTATTTGCACCTTGAAGATGCGATGAAATCCCTTATCTTACATGCGATTTAAAAACTATAGTAGTATATTACAAAATTCAATGTTAAATATGATATTTATTATAAAAGAAAACTAATATCTCATCTTTAACATGTGGTTTACTATAAATGAATACTTTTTGTATTTTTGCGAAAATAACATACAAGGTGAGAAAATTGCATATTTAACATTTGATTTTTCATCGGTATTTGTATAATTATTTTCATGTGATTTGTAATATGTCATTATATTATTAATGATTGATATATAGACAAATATTTTAAGGAATTGAAAAGGATCACATGTTTTTCAATACCATGAAATAAATTACATCATTACAAATCATATTACTCCAATTACTTAAGTACTATCATAGAATTGCATTTGATTGCTTTTGGGTAATTAATTATGTTCCAAAATCACATATAAGTAGTGGAACATATGTATTGCATAAGTCTGAGACATATGTAAAATGACAAAACTATGTGCTCTATATGTAGGTGTTACAGGTGCAAATTGCCAGTAGAGTAAAGTGTTGGAGCACTATAGACGTGTAGATATAAAACATGGTTAGTAGTGCACCGAGCTTGTCCCATATGGCCACTTAGATGCATAAGTTAGTGGCGTGTTTTGAGAGAATTAAGCAAGCTTAGACAATGAGGAATTAAATTGCGTAAAATAAGTTATGCCTTTGGTATGAAGGTCCATTTATAGGTGATGGTCATACCAAAAGATGAGTTTATAGAATATTTAATTCCTATGTGGCATATCCTTAAATTTGATAGTTGACTTAAACCCAGGATGGTCAATATGATCACCCGTGAAGGATGGTTGGATTAGCAGTTGTTCTCTTGAAGAGACAAGACTATGGAGTAGGTTGCCATGGATCTTCCCCATGCTAGATCTAAGTCAAGGTCATATGGGGCTTCAAGGCCAAGGCATAGGCCCTTAATGGGCTAAAGGGCTCATGGAGTTTTTGGGCCGAAGTGTCCAAGTGAGTTTTTAGTAGGTTAGCAAATCCATTAAGTAGATGGAAGGTCAATAGGCCATGACTATATGTTTATAATTAATACTAGGTATTTATATAATTATTTTATATAATTGATATTTGCATGAATAAGATATGATGAATGGTAAATAGATAAAAATTCTTGACATCTGAGATTAAACTAAAAATAATAAAGTAATTTATTATTGTATATTCCATGGTGGTTATAAAAATTCATATATAAAACAAAAGCGGTTTTTTTTTTTTTTGCCTTTAAAAGAGATTAATTGAAGAAAAAGAATAAGGGGAAAAGGAAAATAATTTTGATTTTTAAAAAATAGTTACAAAAATACCACTAAAATAAAAATAATCTAAAAAATAGAAGTAAATTAACCTTGTCTCTTGAAGAGACGAGATCATTAGTGGCCGATCTCGTCTTTTGAAGAGACGAGATTGAATCTATCATCTTCAATCTTAGTGCAAAATACACTGATCGACCACTAATGACATCGTCTCTTTAAGAGATGAGATCAACTTATCTATTCTAGATTTATTTTTTCATCTGGCATATTTGTACAATTATTTTATTTTATAAAAAATAATTATTTTTTTCCTTAATCTAACAATAAGGGAAAAAAAGGGAGAGGGGGGATGGTGTATGTGTGAGAGAGAGAGAGAGAGAGAGAGGGAGATAGAGCCTCCCTCTGGAAGTCTTCTCTTCTTAGTCGTCTCTCCATTTCAAAGCCAAGAAACAAAATCTATAAACCTTCCAAGGAGAGAGACTCTCTCTCTCTAAAATACAGATCTGATCTCAAACCCTAAGAATGGCGACCTCACGAACTTTCTCTCTCTTCCCTACAATCTTACTGTTCTTCGTCTTCCTCCTCCACCTCTCTCCTTCCCTCGCCGAGATCCGCTTTACCGAGCTCCGATCCGACGACCGTCCAATCATCCCCATTGACGAATTCGGTTTCACTCACCGCGGCCACCTTGAACTCAACGTCTCCAACATCAAACTCGAGACCTCTTCTTCCTCCCATCTCGACCTCTCCGCCGTCGGATTCTTCCTCTGCACTCGCGACACGTGGCTCCACGTCGTCTCTCAGCTCGAAGATGGTGAAATCTCCTGCGCTTTCAAATCGAGTTACGTCAGGCAGGTCTACTCCTTCGATAAGCTTAAATCCGACACTCGATTCGATATTCTCTATGCACGGACCGAAGCCGATCAGTTCACGCTCTTGTTCGCGAACTGCCTCCAGGATCGCCTGAAGGTGTCGATGGACGTCCGATCCGCGATGTATAATCTCGAAGGAAAGAGCGGTAATCACGATTACTTATCTTTCGGTCGAACCATTTTGCCTAGGGTTTACTTTCTATTATCCTTGATTTATCTTGGTCTAGCTGGTGTTTGGATATATGTATTGTATAAAAAACGGCTCACTGTTTTCAAGATCCATTTCTTCATGCTCGGGGTAGTTATACTTAAAGGATTGAACTTGCTCTTCGAGGCCGAGGATAAGTCGCATATAAAGCATACCGGTTCAGCACACGGTTGGGATGTCCTGTTTTATATATTCAGTTTCTTGAAAGGGATTACCTTGTTCACTTTGATCGTGCTGATCGGTACGGGTTGGTCGTTCTTGAAACCTTACTTGCAGGATAAGGAAAAGAAGGTTCTGATGATAGTGATTCCTCTACAAGTTATCGCGAATATCGCACAGGTTGTGATCGATGAGACCAGTCCTTATGGGCAGGATTGGCTTACTTGGAAGCAAGTGTTTTTACTTGTTGATGTGGTGTGTTGTTGTGCGGTGTTGTTCCCAATCGTTTGGTCGATTAAGAACCTCCGTGAAGCTGCACGTACTGATGGAAAGGCTGCGGTGAACTTGATGAAGTTGACCTTGTTTAGGCAGTACTACATTGTGGTTATTTGTTATATTTACTTCACACGGGTCGCAGTGTATGCATTGCAGACAATCACATCTTATAAGTACCTTTGGACGAGTGTGGTGGCTGGAGAGTTGGCCACGTTGGCTTTTTGTTTTCACTGGGTATAAGTTTAAGCCCGAGGCACATAATCCTTATTTTGCTATTGACGATGAGGAAGAAGAGGCTGCAGCAGAGGCTTTGAAGCTTGAAGATGAGTTTGAATTGTAATTCGAGCTTGGAGTTGTCAGGGAAGGCTGTATAATTGCTGAAGTGGGATCGTTGAGGTAGGAATTTGATTGCTGGAACGGCTTCTGTGTCGTTCACCTGGATCATCCTTTGTTATGCTCTGATGTTTTTGCTCTACTATGCTTGCTGTTCCTCCTTATAGCTGTGTAGTTTATACTCTATAGATGTTAAATTTATATGTGCAGATTGGACTGTTGTCTCTGTGACAACTTGAAAATTTTCTGTAACTTTTGAGGATATTTCTATCTCTTTACCTTTTCTTCAGTCTTGGTCCATAAGGTTTACCAGTTCTAGCTAATGTTTGGTAGAGAAAACAAGAATGTATGCTGTGAATGCTTGAGCTTTATCCTAGTCCAGCATATGTTAATATTGGATTACCTGTGAAGGATAATAAATTTTGCTCTCTTAAACATTGTGTTGCCCCACCTTTTTTTCAAACATTACGCTGTGTTTCTCTGTAATAACTAGCCGTTATTGATCTGATTGTTGGGAAACTCACTATTGGGTTCTTTTATCTTACAAATGTGATACTGTTGCTTGAACTAGTTGATTACATGAAGCAAAAAAATTCAGGGTCCTTGGTTGTTATGTCATAAGTAAAGATATTTTGCTGATCAAGCTAAATATTAATAGGAAATGTTAATATGCAAGGACTTTTCAATTTTTCATACGCATGTTTTTCTCCTGAAGATTGTAATCAATGTAGGATAATATGAATAGTTTCTTTTAAGTCCCTCAACAAGTGTTCTGAAGCATTTCTAAACCATACTGATAGCAAAAGGATTTTCTGCAACTTGATCCTGCAATTGCTGGAGACCAATCGATAAATAATCACACCATTTAGCTCATTGTTGGATTCAAATGAACAATATAATGTGCCTGGGCTTTGGAAATGAGTCACAGGAAGATAAGTTGCTTGCTTGGGTGTCTGGCATCTAAGCTAACAAAATTTTGATTTGCCTCCCCAAAAGTTTCAGAATGGCGCATCTACTACTCAAATTACAACCGAAGGTTCTCACGTTACCATTGATACCTTTGGGGACCTTTCAAGATAATATGTGAGTTTTCAATGTGATTTGGGAGACAAATGCAAATACTCATAGGTATGGGTCGGTGGTGATTGTTCCATCTATAGAAGTTGGGTTAGAGACTTGGTCTTGAGCTTCACTCAACAACTGAGCTACAATCTTTTCATTTTTTATTAGTATAATTCCTTAGAAATTCTGGTATTTAGTGTCCGGTGTTTTCTCCATAAATTTTGTGTTGACATATGTTGATTCCCCAACCCCCAACCCCAACCCCAACCCAACACACCCCCCAACCCCCTCCTCTCTTCTTTTTTTTTTTTTTGTTTAATTAGTCCCATAAATATGCTTTTGTTAATTGATGATGTGTATTTGCATATTTTTTTTCAAGTAATAGGATTTTTCTGATTCTGGTTCAGTCATGGGTCCATGGAAGAATAGTCAACTATTTGTTGGATTGTTCGAATTATTATTCTGAATAAATACATTCCACTGCAATAATAAGATGCCATTTTCATCAACTGCTTGATTTTTCCTTTTGTATTCCTTCATCTTCTTACTCTGTTTTATAATAGTCAACTATTTGTTGGATTGTTCGAATTATTACTCTATTTTATAATATCATGCTCTGGTCTCGAATTAGCCAGTCTAGCCATTGTCAGCGGAGCAAGGATTTCTATTTCAAATTAGTGCATTCCTTCAATTAGTGGCTTCTAGCAAGTTATTAAATTTGTAAAGCTTGATTGTTGCTTCTTACTTAATGCGTCTACTGCGACCTTTGTCTTCTTGCCAATTCTCATAGCTCTTGCTTCACTTCATGTTTAACTCATTTTAAAGTAAAGATGTGTGTAATGGTCTTATGGTCGACGAAGTTTTTGCACTTCTCCTCATCCTAAGTAAGTCGAAAGTGAAAAACTACTGCTGCCAACTTTAAATTGCCAGTGGAGTACTTTCTCATATAGGATTTAGCTTGTTTACAAACGTAGAGAGGCACTCTTACTTCCTACGAAGCATCATAGTAAATGGCATGCTCTATTGATTGATAAAGCCAAGGTAGGAGCGGAGGCTAACCTGCTTGGTTACTGAATTGCCTTGCCTTCTCACATTCCTCATTCTAGTTTTATTTTATCCCTATTTGAGTCAATGTAGTCATAGGTGTTGTAATCTTGGAGAAGTGCTTACCATAGCATGCTGACCTAAGAAACTCCAGACTTTTGTTGTTGATGTAGGTCTTGGCCAGTATACAATCCCCTTGTTCTTTTTCGGATTCACTGGTCTCTTTCTTTTGTTGTTACATCCCACAAAAATACCATCCTATGTAAGGGTCAATGTGGAATTTGGTACATAAATTTTGCTGAAATGTGCAATTAGCCCCTTAAACTTTTAAAAATTCAACTTTAGTACCTAATTGAACTTTTTGAAGCTATTTTTGGTATCTCACTTAACGTTGTTAACTTCATCGATGATGTGGATGTATGGACGAATCACGATGTGACATGTCAATCGATATTGCATCTTATCATTATTTATTTATATTTTTATTATGACATGGCAACTTACTCATTTTCATTTATTTTATTTTATTATGATTAACATTATTTTATTATTTAAAAGAATTTTAAACTTACATTTAAGCCCATGCCCATCCAAATTAGCAAGGCAAGCCCATAGTTTTTTCATAGACTCTTCTTCTTCAATCACGGGTTTCTTAGATAGATGCAAGTCTATTTCTTATGTTACTCTAAATTTATCTTAGGGTTTGTTTGTTTGGCTTTTTCTAGCAGATGCAGATTCTTTTTTCAAACAAATTATTTAGCAAGAAATAGATATAGATGAAAAAAAGTTGACAATTCTCATCAAAAGATCAAATATAGATAAAATATAGATGCAAATCAGATATATTTACATATATTATTTTGAAAAAGATGCAGATACAGATGAAAAACAGATGATCCAAACAGAGTAAGATACATTTCTCCATCCAAACAAACCAAGATACATTTCTCGCTTCTTCTTCCTGGGAGTGATAACAAACCAAAAACATTCTTGAAAGTTTCTTTCTCCGCATACACTGACTTCTTTTATTTTCAGTTTGATGAATGTGACTTAACACGCATCCCGTGTTTCGCATTCTAACTATATTATCATTTTTTTCGTTGCGCAAATGGGTGGGTTAGAGCAAAATCAAAGATTTTCATCAAATTACCTGATGATGATGCCAAAACGCGATTAAATGGCGCGGTAGCAGCACAACATCAACACCACCACCACCTCTTTAGCTATGCCAGTAGTGGCAGGAAGCACGACGGAGATTCCGCTGCTGACTATTATCCTTGCCTCTCCAAGCTCGTCCATGGCTTTCTTCACGAAAACGACGAAGAAGTTGAAGATTCTGGAAGTCTATTCACTAATGACTCGGAATCGAAGGTTGAGCGAGTGGACACAGTCATTTACCGTAAGGGAGTGTTTGACGAGGGTATTAAAGTTTTTTATATAAAGAAACAGAGGATCAAAATTGCATCGGTAGGGAAAGCATGGTTTTTATATAAGTTGGAAGTCCCTAGTCAAAAGAAAAAAAAAAGAAAAAGGAAAAAAGGGACTTCTGGTCATCATTTATACATGGGTCATGGATTATATCTCAAATCCATGGAATAAAACTAATAAAGATGCTAAATTTTAGTTATCATGAAGCTCGAATCAGCTATAATATCTCCAAAGAAAAGAAAAACTCCATATGGCCATCATGGATTTGAATACTTTCATATATCGAAGATTTATTGGTTCTCTTTTGTTTGTGTTACTTTCAAAAAGCCATCTGAACAGCTTAATTTGCTGGTTTGGGCCAAAAAAAATACATTAAGGCATGAGCATTTACATTTTTATTACTGGGAAGTTTTCACTCAGATTCGAAAAGAAAAAAGTATGGTATCTCGAAAAGGTCGTGGCAGTTTTTACTTGTTGATGCCAAAATAATATTAGAATTATTTTTTGAAGAACTATAAGTTCTCTAAAATAATTGTTTTACTCATTGAAATATTTTCTATTAAATAGGATGATAATAGGCATAATGCTGCCGGAGGTGCCCATTTAAACTTCAAGTGGAAAGAAAAGGAGAGGATAATTGTCCCACATCGGTAAAATTCCATTAACCATCCTTGTATATTATATGGCTCGAAGAGACAAGGCCTACTTTGGGTTGGGGATGTTGGCTGTGAAATTTGCGAGTATGATTCCATGCAAATGGGAAAAAAACAATGAGTATTTCGTGTCGTTTGACATGTGTGGATTATTTTAGCGTTGTTACGTCACATGATGGTGTATACACCGTCTGATCAAACGTCGAAAACATATTCGAAGAGTTTTTAATTTGATTAAACTTTTGTTTGGCAAAGTTTGATACCAAATCCAACATTTATTCCCTAAACAGCGAAAATGTACTTGAAAAGTTCAATGATGTATTGGAATTGAATATTTGAAAGTCTAGTATTTAATTGTGCTTTTTAGCAAAGTTTGGTATCAAATTTGACATTAACCTCTTATCTTATAAGAATTTATTTCTTAAATTTCACTTTACATATGCCTTATTTCAAGTTATTGCAGGATTATTATTAGATGTTTCTCATGCTTGTCATGGAACTTAGAGTATACTGGGATATCATTTATAAATAAAATTACAAATTTATCAAGACAATCTTCAAAGATCCTATTCATTACTTCATGAAGATCATGAGGCCACTTATCAATTCAAAAGGGCATCACTAAGAACTCAATATCCATAACAAGTCCTAAATGCTAACTTTAGTACATCTTCAAGCTTGTACTTTAACTAATGATGACTATGTCTCAACTCTATATCTGAAAATACAAAGGTTGAGCTTAGTTGTTTAATAAATCATGGCTATGAGTACTTATTAAACTATTGTCCTTTTCTCATGAATAGAACCATTATTAGGATCGAATGAAATGAAATTACATTGTATAAACATTTAACTCAACTTGGGTGATTAGCTAATCCTAAGCTCGATCAAAAGAAGGGTAGTCCTATGTTGATAGCAAACTAAAAAACCTTATCTTTTTACATGTAGATCCTATGAGTTATGATACTACTCATGATAGGGTGCAACAACCAAACACGATCTATCAAATTGATCAATTGATGCTCGGGTGTCCTTATTGTACACTTTGTGCACATATTTACGACCTGTTTACTTAAAAGTAATAGAGAAAGAATAGAATAACCATTCCATGAATCAATTTGTTATATGTTTACTTGCACAAACAAATTGGACATAATTATTACCGGTAGTCCTTTCATTCCCTATGAAGAGGGAATAAAAAAAAAAAAAAAAACCACTTACTATATGGTTTTGTTTTATTACCTCTCTATTTCCTCTCCAATAGGAATAAGAGTTCAGATGATGCTACTATTTTACCCCTAGTAAATTTAGTCATTAATAAATGTACCATAATATTATACAAAATCCCTCCTTTTAAAAAAGAAAAAAAAATACAACAGTGTCATTATTTATTTATATTTGTTGTTAGATTTAGCAAATCATGTACAAATCTACTATGTAGATTATATATTAAATATACATATAACAAATAATTTATATTCTATAATGGGTCATACAAGTTATAACTTGTATATATAACTTATAAGTAATATAATATATATATGGTTATATATAAGTTATATTATATATATGAATTATAGAATTATATATGTCAAAAAATAAAGTTCATTGATAAAATATATAGTTGTATATATAAGTTATAAACTATACATATAGGTTATATTTTATAAGTTATATATTTATATATAAATTCATAACTTGCATGTATAATTGTTGAGTGTTATATATTAAGTTATAATTCATATATAAGTTATAAGTAATATTTTATATATATGATTGATATATATATTTGTAATGAGCTATAATTATATATAAGTTATATAATATATTAATTATATATATGAGTGGTGAGTTATAGATATAACTCATTCTAAAAAATATAAGTAATAATCTAGAGATTATGAATATATCAACTAAGTATTTATATATATATATATATATATTATCTTTAGATAAATAAATAGTATTGATAAAATACATAGGTCGTATATATAAGTTATAAGTTATACATGTAATTTAGATTTTATAAATATAAGTTATAACTTATATATTTTAGTTATAACTTATATATATTTTATTTTTATAAGTTACAAGTTTTATATATAAAATCTATATTTCATATGTATAAGTAATACGTAATATTTTTATATAAAAGTTTAAGTAATAAGTTATATAATATATTTCTTTATATCTAGGTTATAAAAATATATAAAATAACTATAAATATATAGTCTAAAGATTTTAAAAATAAATGCTATGTATTATTTATGTTATACATATATATACAGTAAATAAGGTATTGATAAAATATGTAAGTTGAATATATAAGTTATAAGTTATACATATAAATTGTATTTTATGTATATAAGTTATATATGTTTTATATTTTATAAGTTATATATATAAACTATAATTCATAAATATAAGTCATAAGTTATACATGTGAGTTATATATGTATAAGTTTTATATAGTTATATAATATATCATTTTTATTTATAAGTTATGATTTAGATATGAATATATAATAGTCTAAAATATATAAGTACATAATCTAGTGGTTATGAATATTGTATAAATAGCAAATAAATAGGGTATTGATAAAATGTATAAGTTTTATATACATTTATGATATCTTTTATAAGTTATCTATACATGTTATATATGTTATATATATGTTTGTGTATAGCGTATGGACTAACACATAATCTATATATATTTGTATATGCGTGTATATTATATATTTATATATTTATACATATTTATATATAATGTATTTGTTATAAATAGCATATTTAAGTGTATGTATGTGAGTATGAGTATGAATATATGAATATGTTAATATAACTTCTTATTTTTAATAATAGTCAAATAAGGGTATAATGGTAATTTTAATTTTATTCTCAATTCAACACTATAATTGGTAAATTGAAGTAAAATACTGTAACATGTATTCTTAGTAATTAAACTTTGGATGAAGTAAACATCGGTTGTCTAAAAAAAAAAAAAAGAAGTAAACATTGGAATACATCATTTATAATCTATTAATAGTAATACCAATCTCAAGACATAACTATTATATTCTTCCTTTATTCATTTCTCCAAGTAAACGAGCCATTATTTTTACATTATGAAAGGAAACTAGATATGGATTTGCAAAGATTTGAAATGGTAAGTATAAATAGAAAATGAATAATAATCACCGCGTTTGTTACATGGACCCATCATTTCACATTTTGCTTAGATTTAGATAATAGGTAGGTGGTAGGTCCATTTCAAGCTCAATAAGCTCGAAAAACTCTATTCCATCCATGTTAGGCATTTCAACATCACTAACTACAACATGAAATTTATTCTTGAATTCTATCAACATTTTTAAAGCCTCACTAGCTTGATTAGTTGTTGTAATTGCTAATGTAAAAATGAAAATATAAAAGTTCTATTTTTGAAAACATTAATTTTACAAAAGCCACTTGAAGGGGAAAAAAAAAGGTATCACATAATATGTATAAAAGAAAAATTGACCTTAGTATCATAATTTTTGAGTCTCTAAATGCTGAAAGGAAATGGGAAATATCATCAATTGCTAAAACTTTCAATCTAACGAAAGAAACATCCTAAACTCCATCACGACTTGCATTGCCAACACTTTCCATCACATCTTGCACAATTATTTTGAAATAGAATAATAGGAGTAAAGATTCAAAACCTTCGCTTTTGTGAAATTTTTGAGTATGCTAAAGGAAACTGTAATATGAAGATAAATGATTTATAATGAAGTGTAAATGTGTCATTGTTGAAAAATAAGAGGGTTTTACGATCAACCGTACCTTTTGTATTTAAGCCGCTAGCCTTCTCCCTAAGTCACCAGGCTTCATGCCAGAGTATAGACACGGAATTTGAAGAGTTTGTAAATTTTCTTTATAGCCCTAGACTCTCCAAAATCATTTCCTTAGCTTAGAAAACTTTGAAAATCTCTCTCAAAGCTTTTAAAAATCCTAATAAGTTTATTAATAGGGATCTTGCTTAAAGGAGGACCAACATCCAAGACTTAGGGAACGAATATTGAAGGAGTTTTGGAGATAATCCAAAGTGCTTATTAGAGAATTCATGATCTGCAATCAAGGAAGAAGATGAATTAAGAAATAGGCAAGTTGATCCTTTTAATCCTTTTGATAATCTAAAAAATGAAATCTTTTTGAATTTCTTTAATTATATTGAAGTGAGTTAAGTTTTGAGAAATTTTAGAGAAAACCATAAAATTGGTGATTCGGTGATTTTATAATCAAAGAAGAGAAGGTGTATATAAACCTAGGTTTATTATTCTTTTCAATTTAGGGTTAACGATGATGATGGGATTAGGTTTACCTTATGAAAACATGGTTTGAGATAATTTCGCTTATCTGATAAGGGGTTTTGGTGAAATTAGGGTTCCTGTTCCTAAAGTTGTTTCAAGTACATCCTTACCTTATTTGTTGCTTGTGATTGTAGGTTTAGAATCTACAAATGAATCTAAAACTATTTGTCTTTAATTTGAGTTTATTGCTTGTCTCTGGCTGGGTTTAATAGATCGGGAGGACCATTGCACTAGAATGGTGCTTTGATAATTTGTGTGTGACGTTATCCCGAGTAGAGTTGCGCACAGAGATGATTCTGGTAGTATAGAAGTGGTGCCAAAACAGTACCCAGGGTATATGAGACTTCCCAACACCAATATTTGTATATATTACTGTTTTTTATACTGGTTGTTATCACGAAGTCATGAGTTACTTCGGGTTTAGGACTAATAGCTAATAGTTCTAAACTATGTTTTTTGTCGGCTAATCAAAGATAATAATCTATTAATAGTTGCATATATTATTAAATAATATGTGAAAATCAGTATTAAGCGTGTTCATACTCATGTGTTTGTGGTATGGCATATTGGGCCTTGTGTTCACTCCTTTCTATTTTTTAGGAATAGATAATGATCCGATAGTTTTTTATCTATCAGATTATGATGTCTATGTGGACTATAGGGAAGACGATAGTGATCTATCTTTCTTACTGATGTTTAGATATTGTGGTGAGGAGATAGACAAAGATGAAGATCTTATATAGTTTTATAATGTTTTTATAAATTTAAAGTTTTTTGATATTTTTCTTAAGATGTTTTAGTTTGAATTGAGTTGGCTTTTGGTTATACCAACTAAGTTATTTAAAGGTTTTGTTATATGAAATGTTTTTTTTTTTTCAACAGGTATCCTTTATTTGGGAGTTTGATGTTATATGACTCATTTATGAATTAATAGAATAATAGCCTTAGCGTGTCCATACCTAGTGAGGATACATGGCGGGTTGTAATAACTTCATATTATGGCGTTACAACTTAAGTGGTATCATAACATATGTTATGATCTTTAAAGAATTTAGGTTATAAACTCCTTAGGACGGTGAGATGAAGAGAGGGAGTAGATCATGGGGTTGCTAGTAGCTATAGAAAGCCTAGATTTGTTGATGTTAGTGAAAATGCTACCCTTAATGAAACTTTTGTAGTTTTACCTCCTAATTATGATTTCTTTATTGTTCTTTTCTTCTAGCTTATCATTTATAAGTATTGTATTTATTTTATTTATAAGTATTTATTTATTTATGTCATTATGTTTCATAATATTTCATAACTTTTCTTGAAATATTTGTTATTTCATCTTTGTTTTTCCAGTTGCTCCCTAAAATATGTAGAAAGGTAATTAATAAAACAAATAACGCTCAACAAAATTAAGAAATGGTAAATTATAAAACCAAAACACACCCTTACTAGACATATAACCTTTTATGCTTCTACCATATACATGTACATGTTTATACAAGAAGTTAATGGCATCTAATAAATATAACCGATAAAACAATACTAACTAGAGTAAGTTAAAGAGAATATATAAATACACACATAAAGGAATTAATAATTGTAACTTGCATGAAGAAATTTAGCTGAATAGTCACAATTTTAATGGTTACAATTTCCATAATTAATTGAATGAAAAAATGATTGAAACCTCCTCTTAAGTTGACTACACAACCTATGATCGTAAGAATCTTTAATGATTCTTAATTAATTTAAAGAAAAGTTTAAAGAGAACATAATTTGAATTAAATGATGCAAATTCAAAAGGCACAAGAATTGAGACAAACTTGTATAGGCATCTCTTAAGATTATAATCACAAATAACAGAGCTAAAATATTAGAACTATAATTAAAAGAGAATGAAAATGAGAATTACAATACCAAATTTCTGTAGTGGAAGTGATGACTATATAATGATAACTTATAAAATTCAAGGATTAAGAATTATTATAATAATTTGAATCTTCGATTAGTATACAAATATGTAATAACAATGAATCTAATACAAGAATATGTAAGGTAGGATGGATGAGTTCATGGTTTGTCTTGTTCGTTAAATGTCATGTTAGAGGTAGTAAGGATTGTGTGTAGTTCTATCGTGTTATATCAAGTCTTGTCATCTCCATTCTTGCTATGTTTAGCCTTTTGTTTTGAGTCAAGTCATATTGGGTCTATCTTAAGAGTCAAGTTATATGTCAGCCTAGTACTGGTCAGTTCAACTACTCTAGATACTTGTCAACCCCTCTTATAATCAAATTTATGATTGAATAAAGAATAAAAATTTCTTGATTACAAGCAAGACAATGAAATATATGTGAATATATATATACATACATACATATATGTATAACATGACTAAATGAGTGAAGACCAATAAATTAAAGACAAAATAAAATCATAGTCATTATAAAAAGAAAATGACTCAAAAACAAAACAAAAGTACTAACATCGGCAAACCTCATAACTGTAACATTGACAGTAATAACAAATGTAATAAGAGTTGTCAATAGTGACAAAATTCAAAATTGGTAATGTAGTGGTAAACTCATAAAACCAACTAAAATGAAAAGGAAGAATGTAAAATAATTCTTAACAAAATGGAGAATCAAAACAACAAAAGTACAAATAATGATAATGCAAGTAAGTGAATTATACAAATAAATAACTCATCCATTAATGATTAATTGGGAGCGCAACAACCAAATTAATGCAATTATATGCATTTATGGTATTTCATTAATTCCTTTTATATGGTGAAGTGGAATAAAGATGAAATTTGAAGTATAAATGGAAACAAATGACTATTTAATTAAAAGTTATTGGTAAGTGTAAGGATAGAAAAAAATACTAATATAGTTATTAGAGGAGTATTCAAAGTGATTTATGGTAAACCTTGAGATAACAAGTATTAGAATAATAATGAATGATAAAAAATTAAGAAAATGATTGGTGAAATGGGAGAGAAATGAAGATTGCTATTGAGATAAGATGACGGTATTAAATATGATAAGTAGACGAAGTTAGAGGCGAAAGAAGGATGATTGAAGTTGATTAGAAGAAATTGAAGGTATAAAGAAAATTCTAATAGGTGGTTGACACTACAAAAGGCAATTGTTGCTTTAATAAACATAAAGCTATAGATATGAAGGTAAAGAAGGGGAATCATGTTGAAGAGTAGATGAAATAGCCATGATTCTCAATTTATATTCTTCACATGTATACTAATGTATATTTATACATGTTAGAATAATATTTGAAGTCTAGTATATAAGTTGTGTTAGTATTTGGTATATGTGTTGTATTAATGTATTTGAATATTGATATATCTTAATGTGAATAAATATTGTGTTTATGAATTTATAAGTGTAATAAGGTGTATGGAAATTTGGTTTAAAACAAGTTAAATATGCTCAATATATTTTCTAAACATAGCAGAAAATTTGGACATAAAACAAGCCCAACACATTGATTTTTAGCCCAAAAATAAGCCTAAGCCCATGTCAAAGCAAGCCCCTAACTTAGCAGCCCAATAAGTCAACAAAATGGATAAATATAAAGTCTAACTTTTGCAAAATTCATGTAAAAAAATCAGACTATCTAAAATAACCCTCTAGAACACCTTGATTAAGTCCAAGTATCCCCTACTTTTTCTCAAATAAAACCATCATTATCTTGTGGCAAGACCATAAAACTAAGCTCAAGTTTCTTAAGGTATGTATTTGTTATGTTAAGTGTATATTTGTTAGTTTGAAGTTTTGCTAGAATATGAGTTTTTATGCTAAAATGAGTTTTATTATTCCTCTTTGTTTTTATTGTTGTTTACATGTGTATATGATATATTAATGTTAGATTTAGGATGGGTTTGTGATAAAAATGAATGAATGATAGATATATGTGGTTTATGCATGATGTGGAGGATGGGGTTAGATAAAGTGAGTCTGATGAAGTGGGTTGATGATGTAGGATGATAAAAATATGTTTGGGAAGGTTGTGAATATGATTTTGATCTTGTATGTTGCTGTTAGGAGGATGTATATAATGAACAAGTAGTTGAAATAGGGTAAAAAGACATGGAAAAGATGTAGCTAGGATCCCTTTTTATCACAGGCGTGATGTAGCTCGTGATCTTCTCGGATCATGAATTTTTGAGTGTCGAGCCTAGATTACAGCCGTGACAGATGGGGTGATCTCCTTGGGTCAAAATTTTCCAGCACAACATTGTTTTTTAATTAAATCATAACTTTTTCATCCAAATTTGGATTGAGGTGATTCAAATTGCATTGAAAAGATTAAAATAAGATCTATAACTTTCATGTTTTAAGTTTTTGCAAATTCAAAAAGTATCAAGGCCTAAATTTTAATTCTTTCTAGCTGCTATGCTTTTCAAATAAAGTTGAAAACATGTTTTACCAATTAATTATATGTAGTTAAGTATGAAATGAATCCTTTTGAGCTAAAATGAAATAGATAAATAATAGTTAATGCGCTATATAAGTTAATTGATATAATTAAGCATAATTTAAATGGATTTGTAAATTTAATAAATATTTGGATTAAATATGGAAGTTAGAGTTAAGATGAACTTATTGTATGTCTTAAGTTACATATGTGTGAGAATACATGTTATGTTTAGTGTGAAATTTATTTAGAATTGAACTTTGTGCAAGTGTGAGTTCTTATTTTGAATTAGTGTTGAAGTTTTATTAATTTAATCTCTTTTATCAGATTCCCTAACACCTTTAGGACTAGTTGTACCTTCTTTGTTAGAGAATATTTCAGGTATGCAGTAACATACTTGTTTTCTTGCCTAGGTTAGGCATAACTAAATTACTTTAATTTAAGAAAACTCAAATCTTGTTTTCAATGATTGTCTATTATGCCGTTGAATCTGGTTAGAGGAGTGGTACCTTGCTCAAATTTGGGGCATGATATTTTAGGCACTTAAGCCACCTCTGTCTTTATGATAAGACTTTCACAAGTGGTATGGTGGGTAGTTGATAGGGTTATTGGTATCGGTATAACTTTTTCTTATTCTTAAGGAGAAGTAATATGATTTAATTCAATATTTATGGGAACACTTGAATTATGTGTTATTATGGATTCAGTTAAGTAAAGTTGTGAAACGACTGAAAACTATAGAGGAAGCTACTTTTTCGTTTATGGATATATCATCTAGGAGATATAAGTCCCCGAACAACTTATATTAATCCCCTGAGCATCGAGATCGTTACTCAGGACCCCCAGATATCCTTATTATTTAGAGTTTGAATACTCCATTGATGTTTGGATAAATTTAAAGTTTTTCTAATAACTTATTTGATGTTGCATTAGCATATAGTATAAGTTTGTATGCCACTCGCCTTTGTTTTTCATTACTTGCATACTGGACCTTTGGCTCATTATTTCATATTTCAGGTTTGATGTGAGTCATGAATTCTACATCAATATGGGATATGGAACAGATTTTGAGGATTTCCTAGATGATCAAGAGGATTAGAGATGATCATGACCTTGATGGATCTTTTGTAATAGTATAGCTTTGGAAGACCTATGTAATAAATATTATAGCTTTTGTTTATCTTATATATCTTTTGTAATTGGCTTGTTAATAAGCTTATGTTTGTAATATCTTAGTATGTGTTTATATATATATGTGAATATTGTTCTATGTCTTAAAAGTAATGAAATGTGAGTGTTTTAAGTAAATATGAGATTTTCTTTTTATAAAGCTTAAGTTATTTTTATGAAGAAGTTCTATTAGTTAATAGTTTTCAAATTTGTTCTTATAAGAGATTTAGATAAACAATTATCCAAACTAATCTAGGTAATCAACCTTACATATAATACTGCAGATTATATGTGGTTAGGGATCTAATTCACCTATTTTAAATATATGATAAGTTCGACTCCTTACAGTAAATGAAGAGATAAAGAGGAATGACCCACATAAATAAGGAAATAAACAAATATTATATCAGATATGAAGGTATATATGGAGCAGTAATTACAAGTGTTGATAAATTGCAAGAGCATGACAAATACAATGATGATGGGTAGTAATGACAATCAGACTTATTTATAATTATGAGCTCTTGAGGAGGCTGAAAATATATATGAAACCATAAGTACAATTGTTATAAGAATGTAGCAATACAAACTTTTGGAAGACAATTGAAATAGTACAAAAGATATATGAAAGTTATGGATTAAATATAGAGTCTAACAATGGTGGTAAATTTAGATTAAACTAATAGAAACATCGATGTTAACATCATATGAAATAACAGACCAATGTGAGGTTTGATATTTAGATTTACGGTCAAAATTTTAAATTACATTATTTGAGCTTTTTAATTGTTATTTGAGGAATGGTAGGTGATTATGTCTTAAGGAAGTTTAAGGAAATGGTGGTAATCAGAGATAAGGTATAATGACCATGTAGTTATTTTGAAGGATGTTGATGTGAACTTGAGGGGGTTAAAATTTATCCTATTTTAGGGTTTCTAGAATATGAAAGAACAATGAAATTAAAAGGATATGGATACAATTATTGCTCGATAGGTTCTACGAACAATACAATTAAATTAGATTGCAATAAGATTATAGAATAATAGATACCATGATCTATAAAATAATTACGATGTTAAAAGAATCACAAAATTCTAATAACATGTTCACCCTAATTCTATATTACTTAAAAATTGATAAGAACTTGGGAATAAAGAGAATGAAATCTCAATACTCATAAAAACCACAAAGGGTTTGCATATAAAAATGTTCTCAAATCTCAATTAAAAAAAAAAAAACTCCTCAAAAGCTAATGAATAGGACTATTTATAGTATCCCTTAAAGCCTACCCTAATATTATATGGAGAAAAATTAATGAGAAAAAGGAAATAAAATTCGCATTCCGTGCAAGACCAACTCATGGCCAGCGGCCTTGAAGTATAGGCTGGCAGCCTTGAAGCATAGACTGCAGCCTTGAAGCATAGGTTGTGACCTTGAGGCTTTATCCTCCTCCTTGAAACCTCTTCCTTCTGTTTTCCATTCCAACGACTTTGAGCTTGTTGGTTCCTATCATTACCATCGGGTTTAAGAAGATCCGTCCTCGAATCTTGAGCCTTTAAGCTTTGAACTTCTAGAGTTGGATTCGGAGATGTCATCTGGTTGGTCCATACAAACAAACTCCTCAATTCTTTAATCTTCTTAATATACACCATCTTTGCTTGTTGTACCTCTACAAGACTCATAGTTAATAGCTTGTACGTTTTACCTTATTGCTGAATAGTATATTCGTTCTTGCACCCGCCTAAGCTGGATTTGAGAACATACTACCATGGTTTTCTAAGGATCAAGTGTGTAGTATCCATAGGCACTACATCACATAAGAATTTGTTAGTATAATCACCAATAGAAAGAGGCACATGAACCTATTATGCACATGAACAGCTCCCTGATGACTAAGCTAATGAAGAGTGTATGGACTTGGAAGTTGCTCCACCTGTAACCCTAATTTAGAAACTAATTCAATAGAAATAACATTGGTGTAGTTGCCACTATCAATTACAATCAAACAAGATTTTCCCTGTACCAAACTCTGAACATAAAATAGATTAGTTCACTATCTAGAATTCACATTCTCCTACTCAAGCATGCATCTTGGAAACCCCATTCGACATGCCAATGTATTCGTGATCTAGCTCTTCTTTCTCACTACTCTTCTATTCTTCTTCCTTGCTCTCAATCCTATCCCCCTTCATGATCATAACTTTCTTATTAGGACACTGAGAAGCGATGTGGCCATGTCGCAAACACTTGAAACATTAAATATCTTGGTTCCTTCGCTGTTATGTTTGATCAGGCGCTTTGTCATCTACTACTTTTCTCTTGTTCTTCTTTGCCCCATCCTATTTCTTTTCCTCCTTATCTGACTTACTATAGTGATATAATTTTTGAGATTGTCTGCGTTGATGCCTCTCAACTCTGCTAGCCAACTTAATTACATCTTCCAGGGTCTGATAGTGCTAGAGCTCTACTATCCGGTGATATCCATCTTTAGCCCATTAATGAATCGAGCTATAGATTCATATGAAAATTCTCTAATGTCATACCTTACCATCAAAGTTTCAAACTCCTTCACATAATTTTCTACACTCTACTCTCCTTACCTCAAGGACTGTAACTCCATCAGCATCTCTTGTTTATAATAGTCTAGCACAAATCTACGTCTCATCAATCTTTTCATCAAAGCCCATGAACGCACCTTTTTTTCATCAGAATTTTGTCTCTTAACTTGCAACTAATCCCACCACAGATTAACATAGTCAGAAAAAAGCCAGAGACTCCATCTTCACTTTCATACTCTCATCTCACTCATAACAATTAAATACCTTCTTCTCCCATGGCACCTAATCTAGAAATTCCTTTGGTTTAATGCTACCAGTGAAGCGTGGAATTTTTAGTTTAATATTCTTAATTCCCTTATGCCTATCATCTCTACTTCCTCACCTCCTACTCCTTTCATATTCTCATCAGACTCACCACTAGAATGTCTCTTACGATTGGCTCCACTACGACCTCTTCTATCCCTAACTTTCAATCTCTCTAGAATCCTTCTCATATCTTCTTGCATTTGATTAAACCCTACTAGCAACTGTGTAAATTCCTACCTATTCACAAAATCTCCTCTACCACCATTTTTGTTGCTGTTATTTCTTCTAGCCCCTACGTTATTGCTATTCATGCTACTGCTACCATCAGATGACATATGGAATAAGTCGTGTTAAACGACAATCTCTTATACCAATCTAACTTGAACTTGAGGGGTTTAAAATTTATCTTATTTTTATGGTTTTCTAGAATACGAAAGAATAATGAAATTAAAAGGATATGGATAAAATTATTGCTTGATAGGTTCCATGAACAATAAAATTAAACTAGATTGCAATTAGATTATAGAATGATAGGTACCATGATTTATAACATAATTATGATGTTAAAAGAATCACAAAATTCTAATAACAGGTTTGCCAAAATTCTATATTGCTTAAGAATTGATAAGAACTCGAGAATAATGAGAATCAAATCTCAATACTCATAAAAATCACAAAGGGTTCACACATAAAAATGCTCTCAAATCTCAATTAGAAAAAAAAAAAAAAAACCTTCTCTAAAGCTAATGAATAGGACTATTTATAGTAGCCCTCAAAACCTACCATAATATTATATGGAGAAAAGCTAATAAGAAAAGGAAATAAAATCCGCATTTTGTGTTAGGCCAGCGGCCTTCAAGTATAGGCTAGCAGCATTGAAGCATAGGCCAACGACCTTGAGCCTTTCTCCTCCTTCCTGAAACCTCTTCCTTTTGTTTTCCTTTCCAACGACTTCAAGCTTGCTGATTCCTATCAAAAGTGATGCTTGGTTTATGTGCTAAAGAGATGTAAGTGTATAATCAAAAGAATATTTTGTTGAAAAATAGATTGAATAGGAGTAGAAGGATACCGAATTCAAGTAGAGAATAATCATATATAATCTGAGAACATCATGGATAGATTTGTAGAGTAATAATTATGAAGATAAAGTGCATTAGGGAATTACATGTCGAGCAAATATTGGATCGTTAGGAGTAATGATGTCATAAGAAGAGTTAGAAGTCATCTATTGATTTTAAAAGATTTACAAAATGCCGTAAGTGTCAATCTTTAATCTTCATCAAAGTATTGGTGACAGATATAAAGGAAGGATACTAAGAATTGAGAAAGTGTGTTGAAAGTGGTATAGTTACTTAATGAATGTTTTGGGATTAGATGAATGGTATACGAGTGATATAAATGAACTTCGATGAAGAAAAATAGTGGTAAAAATTAAGTTGAATTGATATAAGTGTATATGACATCGTAATATTTGAAGCTTCAGGTCGAGTAAGGTTTGAACCCTAAAAATTTTTTAAGTTGAAATTATAGTTGTAAGATTTTCAACTTTCTAATGTCATTCAAGGAATTGATTTGGAGATTAAATACGAGGGAGATTTCCGAAAGAAAAACTAATAAACAAAGGCAAGATTTCATGATGGATATTGCTAATAAGTTTAACTTATATTTTGGAAGTATGTCATGTAGTTGTGGAAGGAGTGAACTAATATGAGTAGTAAAATTTAGGAGTTATGGAGACATTGACTAAATTGTATTCTAGTAGAAAAATATAATTATTTGAGAAAGTAAGGAAAGGAGTTTTGGAAATAGGTAAATATGGTTTAAGAAATTAGTAATTGAGCAAAAAACAACTTAAATGATGAAAAGCAGATGGAAGCATGAATCATAGAGTTGGAAACAAAGGTTTAAAAGGGTTACATAGTCTAGGTAACTTTCGAGGATGAAAGTTTTTTTTTTTTTTTTTTTTGGGTAGGGATGGGGGGAGGGGGAGGGAGGGAGGGGGGGAGGAGATGTAATATAAAGAAAAATGATTTATAATGAAAGGTAAATGGTCATTTGTTGAGAAATAAGAGGGTTTTATGGTTAACCCTAATATATATATATATATGTATGTATGTTTCGTCATGTGACAGACAGATGAGGGAAGACAAAGACATGTAGCCGTACATCGCCTCAAAGCCGCCGACCTTAAATGCTTATGTCGCCTGCCTTCAGTTCCTATGCCGCTGACATTGGAGGCAACCTTCACGGCCATAGATTTGATTTTGCAAGTTTAGGCTACCAGCTTTTGTATTTAGGCTGGCGGCCAGCTTTTGTACTTAGGCTACTGGCCTTCTCCTTAAGTCGCCAGCCTTCATGCCATCAAATAGACACAGAATTTGAAGAGTTTCCAAATTTTCTTTATAACCCTAGCCTATTCCTTCTTCTCTAAAATCATTTCCTCAGCTTAGAAAACTTTGAAAATCTCTCTCAAAGCTTTTAGAAATTCTAATAAGTTTATCAATAGTGATCTTGCTTAAAGGAGGATCAAGATCCAAGATCTAGGGAACGAATATTGAAGGAGTTTTGGAGATAATCCAAAGTTCTCATTAGAGAATTCATGATCTGCAATCAAGGAAGAAGATGAATCAATAAATAGGTAACTTGATCCTTTTGATAATCTAAAAAATGATATCTTTTCTGAATTTCTTTAATTATATTGAAGTGAGTTAAGTTTTGGAGAAATTTTAGAGAAAACCATAAAATTGGTGATTCTGTGATTTTATAATCAAAGAAGAGAAGGCGCATATAAACCTAGGGTTTATTATTCTTTTCAATTTAGGGTTAGCAATGATGATGGGATTAGGTTTACCTTATGAAAACATGTTTTGAGATAGTTTCGCTTATTTGATCAAGTGTTTTAGTGAAATCAAGGTCTTGTTCCTAAAGTTGTTTCAGGTACGTCCTTTCCTTGATTGTTGCTTGTGATTGTAGGTTTAGAACCTACAAATGAATCTAAAACTATTTGGCTTTAATTTGAGTTTATTACTTGTCTCTGGCTGGGTCTAGTAGATCGGAAGGACTGTTGCTACTAGGACGGTGCCTTGATGATCTACATGTGATGTTGTCTCGAATGAAGCCACGTACAAAGATGATTCCGGTAGTATAAGAGTGGTGCGAAATCAGTACCCAGGGTGTGTGGGACTTCCCAACACCAACATATGTATATATTACTGTTTGCCATACTGGTTGTTTTTATGAAGTCATGAGTAACTTTGAATTTAGGACTAATAGCTAATAGTTCTAATCTGTGTTATTTGTCGGCTAATCAAAGATAGTAACCTGTTGATTGTTGCATCTATTATTAAATTGTATGTGAAAATTGGTATTATACTTGTTCATATGCATATGTTTGTGGTATGATGTACTAGGCCTTTGTACTCATTTCTTTCTATTTTTTAGGAACAGATGATGATCCAGTAGATCTCGATTTTTCGGACTATGATGTCTATGTAAACTATGGAGCACGATAGTGGACTTGACTTTCTTACTGATGTCAAGATATTCTGGTTTGGAGATAGACAAAGATGAAGATCTTATATAGTTTTATAATGTTTTTATAAATCTGAAGTTTTTGTGATATTTTTCTTATGATGTTTTAGTTTGAATTGAGTTGGCTTTTGGTTATACCAACTAAGTTATTCAAAAGTTTTGTTATATGAAAATTTTTTTCTTTAAATAGGTATCCTTTATTTGGGAGTTTGATGTTATATGACTCAAATTTGTGAATTAGTAGAATAATAGCTCTACAATGTCCATACCTAGTGAGAACATGTGATGAGGTTTAATGCCTTCATATTAAAGCGTTACAGAAACCGAAGAACAAAAAAAAAAAAACTATTATAAATGTATTACGCTTAGTAGGTTTTGGTTTTCTTCTTTTTTCCTTGAATGTTAGGTTGTTAAAAGATGTTTTTTACTTAAGAAAAATTTAGAAAGAGACAAATAAATGTGTATATTTGATACTTCCAAATAAATATATATGTCATCAATACTTTACTAATGTATTGAATAATTTGTAATTCATGTGCAATCTACTGGTTAAAATATATATGTTGAGCTTGATATGGCTATATACCTCCTTATCTTATTAAAAATTTATTTTCTAAATATTTGTCTATAATTGGAGATGTGTAATACTCATGTAACATGATTATAGGTGCATCGTATTAATTTTTGAACATAGACATATTTTTTTATTTAAAATATATCTTATATTGATATTTTATACATAAATATGATATGTTTATGAGTAGAATGTTTCCTTTTAGTTAATTGAAAAAATTATACTAGAGGAATTAATATTTCAAGGTTAATTCAAATAAGGGATTAATGCAATAGAAAAAATTGCAAATAGGGGATCAACGTTTTTTGTTAGTAATAGTATTATATATATATGGTGACATGCCACATTAGCATATTTTATAATGATAGAGTGACAAGTCTCTTATTTGTACCTTTTTATAATGTTAATCCAATTTTTAAAAATTTATTTAAATTGTTAATCCATTATGTGAACTTATCCTAAACATTAGACTTCTCCAGGGATAAGAGGGTGTATTGTACATAGGGCTGCAAACAAACTAGGTTGAGAAGGTAAAGTGCAAGGCTATAGCTGAAACTCAAGCTTAAACTCAATTCGAAATTTCAAAGGTCAAATTCAACTTGAATTCGATTAAACTTAAGATTTTGATTTCGAGTTTAACTCAAAATAATACTACATAAACTTGAGCTCAGCTCAAATTTTATTGAACTTAAGATTTTAATTTCGAGTTTGACTTAAAATAATACTATATAAACTTAAGCTCGACTTGGTTAAACTCATTTAGGCTCTATTTATCAAAAAAATATTTTTAATTCTAATTTAAATAATATTAATACACAAATATTGATTCAAATTTGATTTTACATATATACTCGACTCGAGCCTAATAAGATTAGATTACGCTCATGAGATAACTAAGATAACTTGTAAAGCTTGAGCTTGATTCGACAAACTGCTCAAATAGATTGAGCTTGAGTTCGACTTAACTATTCTCAAATTGAACTCAAATAAACATCGAGCTAAGCTTGGTTAGTTTAAGAACCGTCTTGATTCATTTGCCTCCTTAATCATGTATTATACCCACTTATACTCTATCAACAGGCGAGGTTCAAGTAATATTGAGATCATAGGGTAGGGTATAGGTATGTTTGTCATGGAAACAACTCTCATGGGATAAGGTACAAGTATGGGGTCTTTTTACCATACATTCACCATGCAATTTGTACTATAATACATAGAAAGTAAGGGTACCATGTGCCCATCATATTAAATTTTATAAAATAATATATGTAAGTAAGAAATAAATAAGAATACTCTTTTTTCTTTCTTCCCTTATACATGCTCTAGAGAAAACAAGCTCAAGACACTTATTATGAAATGCCTTAAATAAAGTAATACCTTAATTACAACATCTCTTTTCTTCTTTCTTTCCCCTTATATCACCATTCTCCATCTTCTTACCTCACTTTTTCTTTTTCGTCTTAATTTCAAACCACAATCTACTTGGATTTTAAAAACGGAGTACTTCGAGAAAAGATTGCACACTAACTTCTTTAGTTTTGTAATTTTTAGTTTTTTTTTTGTAGGAAATGCGTACGAAATATGGGTTAGACAATTTTAATGAAAGAAAGTAGGCAATCACCTTATTTCATGTTCTCTACTCATTATTCTATGGAAAATAAAATTCCTCCTCTTGAAACAACATTATTTCAACTTTTTCACTTATTTAAATTTGTAGATGGTCTTTTTGGTAATTGAGCCCTTAGCTCAATTCAATGCCATGGGCCAGTCTTTTAAGTTGGTACAAGGGATTAGAAAACTGAGTCCAATAAGGAATGTCATAAGAGATTTGACTTGGTAGGCTCAGAATATGGATTACTGAATCGATTTATTCTACTCTCGGCCTTATTCGGTTATTTTCTACATGAAAAATAAACTCCAAAAATATCTTTTTGGCTAATTTTGGGTTTTATTTGACTAAAATATGGATTATATAGACTAAAATAAGCCTTAAGTCTCTTTATATTATAAATGAGTTATTTTAAATAGATAATGAGTTTCTTTTATATTATAAAAGTCTGAACCTCTTTCTAAGCTCATTTGTAAGCCGAGCTCATTATTAAAGAAAAGAATGGTTGAATCTCAGCCATTGGATCCTTAGGCATGATCCAAAGACTAGTATTAGCTTCCAACATCTATAAATAGGAGGCTTCTCTTTTCAATTGTGGGTAATTCGACGTATTGTTGAGATTGAAAGTAACATGAAAACTTACTGGAATATCTTTAGGAAAGATCAAAGCAACTACTTTGCAAAGAACAAGTTAGGAATGATTAAATCTATTTGATTTGATTTTTTATCTCACTCACGTACTTGAGGAGCCGAGTTTGTTTGTTCCTCCTCGCACACATCTCTTTACGATATTCATACACGTGTCATCATTGCAAGACTTCTCTTGGGTTGATTAGCATGCATGTTACATGTGATTGACCAATTGTAATAACCTCACCATACAAAATTCTATATATCACATATTTCGTAGTATTAGGAAATTACATTTTGAGTTTCTCTACATAGATTATTTATAGTAAATATATGAAAATAATGTCCTTCCATATAATATCAAACTATATACATAAATATAAATTTAAAATTTAAGAAAAAAAAAAGAAATATGGGTTCCATGAAAAATTTATATACTTTATAGGATATTGTGAATCCTATAGGTTTTATGAGGGACATAATATAGAATTGATATAAGGTCATAGTGATATAAGGTAGATTCTGGTTATATAATTTATGGTCTGTTTGGATTGTCTGATTTTCATTTCTATTTTTTCTGTATCTGATTTATTTAATCTATTTATGCGTAAAAATGTTATTTTTTATTTACATTCTTTTTTTGATAAATATCTATTTAAAGATGATAAAAATAAGATGCTAAAATAACTAAAATAAGATGAAACAAATAGACCCTTAGGTTATGTTTAGTTTACTATAATTCACGGGACAGAACTGGACAAATTTTTCAGTTCTACGTTTGGTTTTTGCTATGCACTATAGTACAAGACAAAAAGAGTTCTACGGAACAGGACAAAATTCGTAAAATTTGTCCCTGGAATCCATGGGACAAAAGACAAGCTCATGGGACAAAAAAACCTCCATTTTTGAAATACCAAAATTGTCCTTACTATTTATCCCTTTCCTTCTTTCTCGCATTCGATCTTTCCTCAGTCCAAACCCTAGCACGATCCTTCCGCTTGAAAAGATAGCACAGGTGAGTCTTTATTCTTCTCTCTCTCTCTCTCTGTGTGTGTGTGTGTGTCTCTCTCTCTCTCTTCCCATTAGTATATTTAATATATACACTAATTAATTGCTTGATTTCTGATTTCAAATTTAACCTTAATCAGCATTGTAATTCATATCACTATTGCAATAGTTCTTATTTATGTGTTCAATTTGAATGAAAACCTAATTATGTTGCGTTAATTATCAAAATTTGTAAACAACCCTCTCGTTCTCCGACTCGATCAATTATTGACCTTTGGTTGGCGGAAATTCTAGGTTTTCTATGCTGATTGTTAATGGTGCATATATTCGCATTATGGGGGTGGGAATTTTTTTTTTTTCCTTTTGGCCAATGTTCAAGATTAGAATCGCATGACCATGGACAAAAGGGCAAAAAAAAAAAAAAAAGTCATAGGCACCTAGCAATTTCACTCGGGATCAACCAATTCAAATATAATAATACATTATTATAATTGGATTCATATAAGTAAACTTTGATATGATTAGGAAATAAATTAAATTTATTTGAGCTTGTTTATAGACATGTTCGGATCAAGATATGGATGTTATTACTACCGATCTTTCTAATTGGATATGTTGTTTTATTTTCTAATAATGATTTGAACATTTTGAGGATGTAAATTGGTTATGGTTTCCAATATTCATGTTTAAAAATCAAGCCAAAAGCACTTTTCCTTCGATACTTTATTTTCTGCTACTAAGGATTTCAACCCATCTCACAAAGTTAGTGAAGGTGGTTTTGGACCCGCACAAGGTTAATCCTTTTTTAAAAATAAATTTAGAAAATCTGCAGTTTTTTCCTTAATTCATGAGTGTCTACTACTAGTAAGTGTCATCAAAGCATAGTGAATGTCACTTGTTGATGTTTCATCATGGTTTTGTAGGTATCCTCTAGGCCACTTTTGTTGAGTATTAGCTGGCCTACTGGTGGCTTTGTGAGTTGTTTTGCCTTTGTATTTCACAATAAGAATGATGAAATGCGCTCTTGGCCAATTAAGTCCCTTTGCTTTTAATGTTCTATCTTGGTCACTTGTTGGTTTAACCTTCTAGATACATCACACTTTGCTCTCCCCATATAAGACCTTTAAGTGTTGACTGGTTTGGAACCATTATATGTTTACTGTCTATATTTGGTAATTTGATAAAAGTATTGAGTTAAAAATTTTATCCATTTAGAATCATATGTCCTTTTGGCTGAAATGTCATATAGCACTGGACTTCGAGCTTTGAGAAAAGTTAATCCTGCATTCCAATAAATTATGATCCTTCCTGTTTGGTTCGATTTTAAATAGATAAAATGCAAAAGCTATATGGCAGGTATGTCCCTCTTTACTAAGGTTTCAAGTCCCTTGTGGAAACTAGTAAAGCATGCTCTTCCTTCCCTATGTCCATGTTGAAAGAAATAAAAAGAGTTGGTTCTACTTCTTTTGTTCATTGTACTCATGGTTTAGTTGATCTTGTAGCAAAGGTTAGTTCCTCAAATAATTATTGGTTCGATTTTGCCCCTCAACATACAACTTGATTCTACCTTGCCCTTCAAAAAATAAACCTAAAAATATGCTATATTTGTTGTCTGAAATCCTTGCTTCTATTTAATCTACTTTTTATGATTTCGCTCTTTCAACAAATCTACAGTGACAAGCTTTTGTAATTTAGCCAATATTTTGAGAGGATTTGAAGTTGATTTGTTGAAAAGACAATCATTCCTATAGATCTATATTTTTAATAATGTACTTGTTATATTCTTCAACAGATCTTTGACAAAGGAATGTGAAGTTTGTATTTTTCAATATAAGAAATTTCAACTTAGAAAATTAAATTTTATTTTTCTCTCGTTATAATGGAAATTCAATCATAAAAGTAATATGTTTACTCTATTAACAATTAATTGAAGTATAATTTTTTATGGTAGGAAATAGTGAAAAATAATCTCTGTCAACATTCATTACAATTATAGCTCCAATTATGCCTTTCTCTATGTTGTTTACTCTTGAGTTTTTATCAAAGAAGAGTAAAGAAATGTGTCGTGGCGGAAGAAAAAAATGAATCTATTTTCCTTACTTTAGGGTTTTTGGGAAATAGAATTGAAGTTCCATCGCAAAAAGCTTGCACTCAGACTTTGCAATTATCATTTAGAATTTTCTTTTGGTGTACGGAATTCATTTGATCCTATATACAGCTTTGTAGGTGATGGTCTGTAATATATTGTTGTCATTGTTTTCTTTCATTAAATTGATCCTATATGCAGCTTTGTGTCGTATGTTTTTATTATGTTGGTTTTCTTGTTTGGGTATATGAATTGATAGTGTATTAGTCGTTGCTACTCCTCACATAAGTATTGGGTTTATCTGCTAGGATGATGTTAGTAATTTAGAATCTGAGTTACGAAGTTATACTTGTTGTTGATAACGAGACTTTAGTTGAGACCCTAGCTTAAGTCCAGGTAACTTCCATAGAGTGCCTTCTTGATCATACTTATTTCACTTTGGAAGTAGGGAGATCCTTTATATGAACTGCTATGTTGGGTATATTTTATTTGTTGATATAAATTCATTTGAAACATCCTTCTTCTTAGAAAAAAAATTGATGTTTCATTCTATGATTGTCTATGATGTTGATATTTTATTCTATGATTGGCATTTGTCTTATATATCCATCTTTCATCCTATCCTTCTTATACCAAACATGTTCTGCGGGATTTTATAATTTTTGAGTTTAAAATTCCTCTATAATTATTTGTCTTGCATTTTCTACAGATAATGGATCAACATGAGATTTTGATTTACCTTCTTGGATTAAGGATTTATGTCAATATGCTTATAATGGCTGCTGCTGGTTTTTTCTACATGAACTTTATTTTGGCAAGAGAGGTAGAGAAAGGAGTATTAGATGAACGAACATTAGCTAGGCATGAAACACGTAGAGAACTGATTGATTCGCTTACAAAAGGAAGTGATACAAATTGCATATGGGAATCGAAGATGTGTAGGAATACTTTCGCGCATCTTTGTGAGCTTCTTAGGGTACGAAGGGGACTGCACACTAATGGAAGGACTACAGTTGAAGAACAAGTTGCTATTTTCCTCAATATACTTGCACATCACAGAAAGAATAGGAGCATTCAAGTGAGATTTTGTAGATCAGTGAGACTATTAGTAGAAATTGCCATCAAGTTTTGACTGCTATTTTGAGGTTAGAAGATGTGTTACTTGCAAAACCAGATCCTGTAGCACAAGATTGCACTGATGAAAGGTGGAAGTGGTTTGAGGTCTTAACTTAATTTTTTTTAAACTCATTCACAATAGGCCAAATTTATTATAATGTGTCAATAATCATTTTTTTTTTTGCTTGTTTTGAAACTTATTAGGGCTGCCTAAGAGCATTAGATGGTACTTATATTGCAGTGACGACACCTACTATAGATAGACCTAGATATCGAACAAGGAAAGGGCATCTTGCAACAAATGTTTTGGGTGTACATTATGTACCCATGACCTAAGATTTGCTTATGTATTAGCAGGATGAGAAAGGTCCGCATCGGACTCTAGAGTATTGCATGATGCAATTATTCGATCTAATGGTTTCAAGAGTTCCAACTGGTATGTGCATAAAAAGAAATCATATTTCATTTTATTTTTAAAGCAATAAAATTGTATGTAAATTTATGATGTTGCATTTATTTATAGGTTCATATTATCTTATGGATGGTGGATACACCAATGGGCCAGGCTTTCTTGCCTTTTTCAGAGGTAGACGTTACCATATTCAAGAATGGGCTGCAGGTCGACGTGCACCACAAAATCGTGAGGAATTATTTAATTATAGGCACGCAAAGCCAGAAATGTTATAGAAAGATGTTTTGGAATTTTGAAGAAACGATAGGGTATTCTAAGGAGTCCTTCATTTTACCTTATTAAAATACAATGTTGAATGATAATAGCATGTTTTTTACTGCACAATTTCATTCAAATGTACATGCCACTAGATCCATTGGAGCATGCTCCAATAGAAGGCGATGAAGTTCCTATTAGGGAAGATGGTATCAATACAATTGGAATGGTAAAGGCTACTGCGAATGAACTCAAATGAGAAATAATCTAGCACAAAAATGTACGACGAATGAAGGGCACGTCGTAGAAATTAAAAAGTTGTATTTTTGGTCAATTACTTGTACTTTTTTTTTCGCTACTGTAAAATGTAAGTGTTGAAAATTTTTTTCCATTACAATGGCAAACTGTTTAACATTACAAATTATATTATGATGATTATATAAGTCTATTTATGTATGATTAAAGTAGGTATTTTTTTATGATTTACCATTAATTTAATAATTAATTAATATTGTTCAATATTAATAGTCACTACTAATGTAATAAATTATTATGTAATTAATTAGCTTAATATTGATAGCATTAATTTAATTAATTTTATACTTATTAAATATTAAGCAAATTAATTTATTATATGGATATTTAATATTTTAATTAGGTAGCGAATTTTTGTAAGGAAAAAAAAGTTTAATTATGACTTTTTTATTTAATATAATATGTAATTATTTTAATTGTATATATAAATTAATCTTTTAAAACTTTATTTATTAAATAACATAATAAATTAGTTAAATAAATGTAGAGTAATATAGGGGTATAATGGTCAAAAGATGATGTTCTATTCTATACTTGTGTATATCAAACATAGGACAACACAAAAATCCTTGTCCAGTTCCATAGATACCAAACGTGGTACAAAAGAATTGTTCTGTCTAGTATTCTTTATACTGTGCTGTTCAATTCTTCTTGTTCTGTCCTGTCCTTACAACCAAACGCAATCTAAATAGAGCAACATGTCTTTAGTATCTAGTACCTTATAGGATAAGGCATGGGTAAGACTCTAGACCTTACTTACCATATATCCACTTATCCCAGTCTTCTCAATTATAATATTTATCTTATTTAACAAACATATATAATCACTTTGAATAATATATATAGGTTCTTATGTAGCCACAAAGCAACACAAAGGAGTTATGATACCCTTGTCATTTTTATTCTTTAGGGCCTATATTAGGTCTTTAGATTAACACATTGATAATTTAAAAATTATCTTTATGAAGAACCCTTTTACTTTATTTGTGATTTTTTTTTATTACAATAAGGGAGGGGATTCAAATCTGGTACTTCTTACATAAGAAAATAGGGAGATGCCACGTGGCTGAAGCACATTAACACTTTGTTTGTAATGTTATTATTGAGTCTCTTAGTAGCACTTTAATTATTTTTTGTTGTACATGGTCAAATATAACAAATGTAAAGAAGTAATAAATGGTATAATAAAGGCTAAAACTAAATATCAATGCTTAGCTAAGACCATGCTTAATATTCTAACTTTAAGTAGGGGTAGTTAATTTAGGACATTGTATTCAAAACCTAGGATAAAGAAGACTTTAAAAAATGTTTGTACAAGTTTTCTACATGGAGCAAAAAAGTATTAGAAATGAGAAATGAATTCTTTCATTTACACCCTCTCTTGATGTTCCTCAATACATCCCCTCAAGATACTATCACATGTAACCAATGGTTAAGATTAATAGATAAAGATGATGTTATAATGATATTTTATTGTATTTCAATAAATTAGACAATATTAACTATTAATTTATAAATAGAGAAAAATTGAGAGAAGAAAAATCAAAATGATTTAAATTCTTAGAATTATATGTTCACAACATTTACATGCACATGATATTATGTTGTGTACATGATTTTGTATATAAATGTTTAGTTTGCTGCTTTTATGATACAATAATGGTTAATGTGGTTGTTTGTTGTTGTGTGATAATTATAGGTAGGTCTTGTGGCATAGATTATTAGGTTTATAATATACATAATAAGATGGTTGTTATAATTGGATTCAAGATTTTCTTTAATATTTGTTTGCTATTGAACTTCAGTACATGTAACTTACTTGGGACAAATTAATGGAGTGCATGGTTTTTCCCTTAATGTGCTTGCACAAAATTGTTAAAATGATTTTGGCCATAGTTGTTGCTATGTATGAATTTTATTATTGGTTAACATGAGTTAAATGCAAAATGTCTAAGCTCTTCTTAATTTTTATGATGAACAACATTTTGGTTTATTACTAATCTCATCATGTGATAATGATAAGCATTGCACATTGGTTGCACCATATTGATGATATCACACATAAGAGTAAGTATACTAAATGGTGTCTTGAGGTTAAATCCTTACTTAAAATTACAATGGTTTTCACTAATTTTCAACTTAATGAGTTGATTTACTCTTATGATTATATCAATATTATACAATTGCTGAGTGGTTTAGCCTAAGTGTGTTTCTCTTGTTGTGAGGTCTCAATGTTGGCATTTCTTGATAGGGTTGTTTTAATGATAGCAAAGGACTAGGTATTTGAATGCCCTAGTAACAACAAGTTTAAAGGTTGTCAAATTATTGATGTGGCCATAAGCTAATTGTTAGACAATGATTGATGCATTGATCCACGTAGGGTAACATATGTAATGATGTTAAAAGAGTAGTGTTTAGTGGCATAAAAAGTTTGATTGGGTATGAAATTAGACTTTTTAAAAGTTCAGGTACCAAATGAGACTTTTTCCCATAAGAAAAAAAGTTTAAAGATAAAACTTTGTACTCACTCATTACAACTATATAACAATTATAAATGGCCAAAATATGATTGAACTTTTCCATAAATATAAGTTAAAGTGCTTTAATTAGTGAAGTAGAAGGAAAAAAAAAACAGTAATAAGTAAAATTACACTAAACAAGTATTGCTAATTGAAACAATATCACATTTCTAAGTCCAGCTTCTTCCTTGTACTAGTGCAAAAGCTCTGTAATCCTAAGGTTTACACATTAGTATAGTGAATAGGAATAGCAAATTCATGATAGACAGAAAATCTATGAACAATAAAAAAAATCCTAATTGGAACTATGCAATTGGCATGGGCTCATTAATAACTTAAAACTCGAACAATGATTTTCCTAGTAATAAAAGACACCAAAGACAATATTTCATAAGTTGAGTCAATAACTCAATAAGCAATCATAGTTAGCCTTAGATTTTAAGTACAATCGAAGACGATCAATTTTTAAGGTGTATTGATTATACAATGATAGCTTAAGGATGAATCATTAGAGATATAAAATACATGACAGGAACAAAAATAGATCAATATTTATAAATTTAGATCTCAAATAAAAATTTGATTACACAAATATGCTAGTTAGAAAAATTTCTAAGTCTATAAAGACTAAGACCTTAAATTAACCTATCGGCTTAAAAACTTCAATCGCATAAGTAAACACTCTAAAAATACTTAATCGTATGAATTTAAATTTAAAATTTCAACTCAACAATAATATAAGATTAATGTGGAGGCCTTGGATGATTTTTAAAAGATGTTTTCTTCGAATAACTGATATATCTATATAGTACGACCCAACATACTATAAGTACCTTAGATAAGTACCTTTATAAGTATTTAAATAATATTAACATGTGCTAGACCCTATTAAAGTCTTGAAAAGATAAGGAAAAGAGAGAAGATAGCGCCACTTGCAAGACATGGGGACCACCATGGATTCAAAATATTAAAGTTCATTAATATCGAAAGTGACCTCTCCTCTAAGAGGAAATCTATCTAAATCCTTGCATTAATGGTTAACAATGACATAAAAAAAATTGATAATTTCTTTTCTCCCTTCCATCTAAATCATGATTTCTTGTGTGCATCAAGATAAAGAATTCAGATATTATTTTTAGAGGTCATCATTAGCAATCATTACAATTACTACATGGCACCAATCAACTCTTTCTAAACAAGCTTCTAAGTGGCAACCTATGGACCAAATGATGCTCCCTTCTTCACCTGCCTAAACCATAAACCCTAATCCCCTTTGGACACCTTTACTATAATTTCAACACATGCCTAATATCCTTAGCCAATCATTGCATGATCTTTTCATTGAATGCATATTATGAACAAACAAACAAAATTAACCTTAGAAAGCCCTAAATGCTATGGCACATATCCCTTATCTACACATATATTAACACCAACCAATATTATAATATGTAACTAAAATCTTTACAATTAATGCCATTAATTAACAAACAAACAAATCAACCCTAAAATCTTAAAGTTGCTGTAAGCCTTCCCCTCCTATACATAAAGATCAATCAACATCAAAGATCACGAGCTCCCTCATTTTCACAACTCCAAAACCGTAAAATTCAAATCTTGTACCCTACTTCCCTTTTCAAAAAAATATGCACTTTATACTTAGTCAAAAAAAGCTCTTAGAACATCAATAGAAATTGCAGCATCAAGGGACCACAAGTTAAAGGTAAGGAATTATTTCAATCAAGTAGATTATTTCTAGAATTCAACAACTCATTTCCCTCTTCCTATTCTTAGGTTTTGGTTCACTTAAAGGGGGGAGATATTCATCCCAATCTCTATCAAATCAAGATAGCTACTACATTTTCCTAAAGCCTATATTATGCCCATATCTAGATGATTAGGAAATTAATAAAATGAGTAGGATATTACATACTATATGTTCAGCCACTTTAGGAAATTAGGGAATTAACATCATACTCTTGTAACTTTAAGTAATTCATGTCTTATTCCAAGCATACAACACATGTAGTGATGGATTTCATGAGAAACTAGGTAGAACGTACAGGTATATACACCCATATGATTTGGCTAACATGTATATAGTAGGATACCATGTGCTAAACTTGATAAACCTTAGATTTCACTTGATAAAATGAACATAAGATGTGATTCATGAAGTAAAATTTAGCTAATATGAACTTGAACATGCTTGGAAGGAAAATCCAGTCCTATGATAACTATGTAAGTTATAATTGACATTCAATTAGTTTAAACCCCTTACAATATGTATTCACTGGTAAAATGAAATTAGAAAATGAAACAAGTTAAGAAAACCCCAGGAATGAGACCTTATAGCTCTTAGCACATGTAGATATATTAGGGTTACCAAAACAAAGTTGATGTAATTCATGAGCATGATGGATAACTTGATAATTTAACTTAGAATCAAATGATTAAACTTAAATATGATTCCTATATAATTTAGTAAAGGTTTTGACCTACTAAAAAAATTAGGGTTATAGTGCTTATATGAATAAAAACTTAATAAATCATAATTAATGAGATCAAGATAATCAAAGAAATAAACCTAGATTAATATCAAGAGGCACACAATGAAAATGAAAAAAAATTAGCTATCTAAGAATTCAGGAGCTAAAGACAAGTTTGATCCTTGAAATTTGATGACAAGATCATAAAACAAGGGAATGGGCTTGAAAAACATGAAACATGGAGTTTAGGTACACTAGGGTACCTCTCAGATCCTTTATTTTAAGAGGAGTAAAACGTATAATTTGAATGACTTAATTAATTCATTAAATAGTACTCAAATCAGCTTTCAAACACCTATTCATATGTAAAAATCTGAGTTAAAATGAGTATAATATGTTTAGTTGAAGATTTGTGATAAAAATCGATATTCATAATTATTTAAGGTACTTTTCCTAAGAAGAATCCATTATTGCAGACTTTATAGTAACACCAAGGAATAGTAAACTTTATGGGCTTTAAAATGACTATTCATAAGATAAAATCAGTCTAGGAACGAGGAAATAGTATAAGAAATGATAAAAACCAAATTTATGACACTTAGGCACCAATAAGGTCTAATACATGATTATATAGGCACCAATAAGGTCTAATACATGATTATATACGTTATTGATGAATGTTTTTATTCATGTAATAGGAGAAACTGGCTCATAATTGGATTTTCTAGCTGATTATTACAATTGAGTCAGGATGAACAAGAGTAACTCTGATCTATTATATTATTTGTGCTTATAACATAGTTGCATTTGTAATAGAATATTCTTATTGAAATTGATATGAATGTGGGACAGGTACAATGCATGTTGCATGGTGTATGCAGTTGTTGTCAAAACTATACTATTAAAAGTGATAATAGTCTTGCTTGTGAATGTTGTGTGAAGCATGTTGATGATTGTTTGTTTAATGCATGATATCCTAAGAATTGACTTAAGAACTATATGATCTAAAGATAAAATGGTCATATTGCATATCTTGCATTACTTGCATAGGAGGTGTGCAAGGGCTTGGTTTTTTAGATGAAATGTTTCTAGTTTATGCAAGGTTACCTTTGCTCTATTTGGTCCCATGGTGATTAATGGAAAATGAAGGAACGTTGGTCGTGGTATTGGCATGAAATGACTACTACTTAATGGAGTTTCTAGGTTCTGAAAGAAAATCAGTGTTAAGACACCTATAAGATAAAAGCGATAACTAATGTGAGAATTTTTATCGTCCTTGGTGTTCTTAGTCTCTTCTAGGCGGGTGGGTCATTGAGGCTAGGTTCTTTCAACCTCGATGAGATGGCATAAATCTCCATCTTGTTTAGGTTCTGGGTAATCCAAACTTGTAATTGAATATACAGTTGATTGATGCGTTACATCTGATTGAATGATGCATTACATATGATTTGCTTTAAAATGTTAGATAAAAATGAGTATGAATTCACCAACAAGTGCACTGGACCTAATCAAGTAATATAGAGTGATGAGATGAGTGTCGTTCCCACGAGGAATAATTAATTACTAAACTGGTATTAGTTCTCATTAATATTTAGGCAATCGATTTTCAAGAGAATTATCTAAATAACACTAAATGACCTAAATTCTACTTGTATCTAACCAACGATAGATTGCTTTTAAAGAAATGTATAATGATTGGAAGTTGGAATACAGATTCAACCCTAATCTTGCTAATCAAGCTGCAATCTTGTTAATTCAACTATTAGACTCGTGGATATTCATATGAAACTATCAAAGATTTAAAACCATTTTCAAGTTTTATAATCTTTTCAACTACAAAACAGTCCCTTAGCTTTCACTAAACAAATTATCTATGGAATCTAAAGTACAATTATGAATCTTTTAATTCTATAATTACCTAATGCTTTAAATCAATTTCTCCTAATCCCTTAGTTAGAAATTAACTTAAATACATTGTATTAATCATTATGATAGTTTCTAAATCAGATCAAATCACTCAGCTTTTGCCTTTGTTCATTATTCTTGATTCATGAATTCCTATGTATCCCGACTTCTCTTCCAAGTTATCAAAATACTTACAAACCTAGTCCTTCCAGATATTTGATTTATAATAGGACTTCAACAAGAATTTTCCATGGTTCTAAAAAGTAAAATAACACGATTACAACTATCTTATTAGCAATCTTAGAGTTTCATCAAATTCCTACCAAGACAACTTAACACATCATGAATGTACACACATGAATGTAAAATACACACAACAACTCAATTATTGCAAATGACATCATAATAAACAACATATCAGATAATTGAATTGCATACAACAAAGTAAGGAATAGGTTTCACAAATTCAATTACAAAGATCGTCAATTGCAAAATCAATCCGTGTAAAGTGTGTACAAGGCACTTCATTCCTATACAATGAATTCCATTCAAATCTCTAACAATATGATACGAGATCTATGAACTACTCTAAAAATTTTCTAACCTTCTCTTTTTTCCTATTGTCTGTCCTCCTTTCCCCAAAAAACAAAGTCTTTCAATATAAAGAAAACATGCATACAACTTCCAAATGCTACACATATGCCGGCAATTAAATCGAGTATGTTGTAGTTATAGACAACGGTGTAGGAATTTCTCCCTATGTGCACTAGCGGTGTTGTAGTGGTGTTAAAGAATTTCTTTCTATGATCATCGATTACCGGCCACATGTTGGCGGTGTAGCTTCTAGATTTTGCCGGTGTATGAATTGCAGAAGCCATCCATTCCTCCTTCCTATACTGCTAGTGTTGAAGCCAGTGCTTAGGGTTTTGGTTCTATGCTCTTCCAATGCTACCTCAACGCCAGCGGTGTTTAATTCCCATAATGTCGGCGTACATTGAAATCTTGCACACTCGTTAATTTTCTTCATATAAGTCGATGGTATTGCACATTTAAACCAATGTTTACTTTGTTTTTGATAAATCTTACTCAAACTCCATTAACTTTCATGATTTTGCTTTCCATGTTACATCAATACCTGAAACAACAATTTAAGCACATCAAAGTACCAATTTTTTCCATTTTAATAAAAATTAACAACGAATATACACCAATTTCTCAATGAAAAGTGTATAAAATATAACTTTATCAATATATGATTGCTAATAACTTGTTTGTTACTTGCTTGATATATGGTATGTTCTGGTTATTTCACTGAGTCGTTGTTTATGCTTACACCCTTATAGCTTTTTTAGGGTACTTCTTTGACTATAGCTTGTGTCTTCCCAAGCTTTGCACCGGTAAGGGATTAAAGCTAAAAGGAAATTAAGATTGGGTAGGAGACTATTAGAGAAGATATAGTTGATATTCTAGAAACCATTTTATGTTTTTGAGACTTTCATTTACATATATGTTCTATAGTAATTTAATTACTAGACAATGGTGTAGCTATACTTTATCTGTTATCATGTGACTTATATGTATACATTATTCTTATTGAAGCAACCAAAGATCCTCTTTGTTTCTTTTTAAATCACCTTCCTGGGAATGGCTAGTGGTATCATGCACATATGATTCTCTCTGATGCCCTTCAATTTTAATGATTGTAAAATTTTATAGGCATCAGACAATATCATAAGTGGTGTGGTACTACTAGGGTACCTATGAGGTGGTGACAATCTCTATGCATTAAGTTTACGAATAATCTATGGTTGATACTTATGCAAGTATAGAGTGAAAGCTTAGAATTGTGAAACAAATAAGATATACTCGCTTCAAACTCCTCATCAATTCAAGCTAAAGAAAATATTAGTAAGATTGGTAACCAACTATGCTCATGTCCGATAATGGTGTTTTTACTACTCCATGAATTAATGTTGATGTTTTATTAAACAAGTATGAATAACATATATTCAATTTATCTTAATAATTTTTCCACAAATGAACTTTTTGAATGAATGAAGTATGTGAAAATATTAATAGCACAACTTTCATGCTCACATTTATTTGAACCTATTCTCATGTTTACTTATGTGATATTGAACTTATATGTATTTGGACTTATTATTGGATTAAGTTTGATAAGCACATATTTGCATCCACTAAATTTATATAATTTTTCATTTTTTATTCTCATTTTCTTTTCTTTCCACTATCAACTAATGTCATTGGTTAAATCAATGGAATGATCTAAGGTAACTAAAACCTATTATATTCATACAAAGATGCAGACACAACTACTTAATATGGATCCTTCAATTCCACAATCAAGTGTAATTGATGGTTACTTCTCATTGTATTTGCTTATTCCGATCTCTAAGGTGAACTTTACAAAAATATGCTATCCTATATCCCAAGCCTTTCTTTTCTTTTTTTTTTTTTAATTACAAAAAAAATGTCTTAAAAGTATAAACCAATAAGATCAAGATTTTATCACTTTGTGAGCTTTCTCTCTACAAAGACAAATATAGCCTTGAATGAATACTTTCTTGTCATAAAAAATTCTTACCAACATATAACTAACATAAAAGATAAACGTGCTATAATAAAACTAATATCTATTTGAAATGAGATATACACCATAAATAAATTGAGTGTTGCCTCTAGTTTAATGTTACAAGCTTAATAGTTTGCGATTTCCCTGAAATGCTCATTTTAGTTTATCGAATAACTCAAAAGCACTTCCCGTGTTAATTGATGCGATGACAAATAAACCTAATCACATGAATTTTAGCTTACTTAGAAACAATCTCAATTTATGATCAAGTAGCAAATTCTATTATCGAATTCTCACTCTCTTGCTTGGATGTGGTTATCATGCCAGGTTTTAGCCCTTTCTTTATATATTTTGATCATATGCATTTAATTGGAATTCCATATATCATTATGCTTTAGCTTTAGCTTTCTCGTGTCATTGGGAACTCTTAGGTTGATTTAGAGACTTGATTATCTAAGTTTTTAATTTTACATTGCATTTAATGATTTAATTCGTCATCTTTTATAATTCTAATTGGTAAAATGCTTGTAAAGGTAAATTGATTAATTATAAAACATCTCTTAGATATCCTCAAGATTATTAGTTATCTTGTTGAGTGAGTAGAGATCTATTAAGAATTCCTCTTTTATTTTTCAACTAATACATTATGTTTCACTTATTTAAAATTTCATAAGAAAAACTTTCCATAACATGTAATGAAATTGTAAGTTAAAAGATTATAATTTATGCATGGTTCAAGATGGACCTAATAACAAAAAAGTTTAACCACCCAGTAAATTTAGTCCTACCTCCATCCTTAGTAACATTGTTGTGTCCTTTTATTCTCAAGTTTAGGCATAATATGAGGAGTGTAAGTGAATTTGTAACAATGGTGTAACGCCTAAAATAAAGGTATTACAACTCGTCACGTGTCCTTCTCTTGTTAAGAACACGCTAAGGCTATATTATACTAAATCCACTAGTGCATGTAACTCAAATATCACCAATAACTCTCAAATAAAGGATACTTAAAATAAAATGGCCTCAATTCATCTAAATCATAAAACTAAACAATTTAACTTTAAAAAAAATAACATAATCTCCAATATAATAATAAACTAATCATAAAAATATTGTTTTTCTTTCTTACAATCACTAGATCTAAGATCACTAATCTCAACTATAGGCAGATGGATCAAATCCACTATCGCTTTCCCCATGGCCACGTATATGTCGTATCTCATCAGATCATAAATAATAGAATCTTCACCTGTACCTGTAGGGAAAAATAAGGATTGAGTGAAAAATGCCCTGTACACCATACCACAAACACATGCATATGAATAGACAATAAACATTATCACACACAACTTAAAACTAATGCAACAACCATAATTTATTATCTTTAATTTAGCTAAGCAACCAACACAGTTTAGAACCATTTGCAACTAGTCCTAAACCCGGAGTAAGTCATGACCTCGATTCACAATCTTTATATAAAATAGTTATATACATATATATTGATGTTGAGTAATCCTCACAAATTATTGCATTCCGCCATACGATCGGATCGACTCCTAATCTATCAGAATCATTTCCAGGTGCAACTCCACTTGGGATAACGACACACAGGGATTATCAGGTTGCCAACGTTAGTATCACATTTTATGTGGTCTTTACTAACCGTAGCCAAGCACAAGCAGGAAATTAAATTAAAAGGCCTGATAGAATTAGGTCAATTTATGCAATTTTAAACTTACAAGCACAAACAGCAAATAAGGTAAGGTCATACCTGGATTTGCTTTCCAAAACTCCAAATACCAAATTTCCAACAAAATCTTTTAAAAGGTTATAAACCCTAATTTCACTAGAAACTTATCTTCTAAGATCATCAAACAACGAAACCTTAGAACGCCAATTTCTATAAATTCCTCAAAAACCATAAAATCCTCAATGAGAAATAGCACAACTATCAACAAGGTTCCATCTCTTAACAAAACAAAGATTGAAAGGATTGAATATTTATCTAGAACCTTGGATCTCACATCTTCCTAACTATAGAACCAAGATCTCTAATCAACACCAGTGATATAAAGAAACCCTAATTCTAAGAATACATGTTCACCATTGTTTATGCATTCAATAATCATCCACATTAACATATATGATTTAATTTTCCTAAAAACTTAATATCTATGAATTATAGTTCCAGATTGAGTCTTACCTTTTCAATTGATTGTGGATCTAAAATCCCTAATTTCCACACTTAGGGTTTTCCTTCAATTTCCACCAAAGATTATTTCCTTTTACCAATCAACAACACAATTTTAGAAAGAAAACATTCTAGAACGAGCTAAAGGAATAGAAGAGGTTACTTACCCAATTCCTTGATGAAATCCATCTTGGAGAGTGTCTGCTAGGGTTTCTATATGCTTAAGAGAGGTTATGAGGGTTAGGACTGTTTATAGGATGTATTTATAAGGTTGTAACGCGAAGGGATATAGGCTGGACTAAGAGAAAACAAAGCTGGTGGCTTAAAACTCTTAGGTCACAAAATAACATCCAAGGCAGCTATTTAGGCGGCGGTCTTATTGGATACGCTAGCGGCCTACCCTTGTACGCTGGCGGCCTAAAGGTCGGCTTACGGCCAATTTCTCAATTCGCATAATTTTTCCTTCGAATCTCCAAGCTAGAGTTTAGACCGTCGTCTATTGTATTTGGGCCAACAACTTAGAATTAAAGGCTGGTGGCTTAAATATAAGCCTATTCCGAAATCGTCTGATCATTCGCACGTGACTTTCTCGTGTCCAAATTCATCTAGTGAAATACCCCAAATCTTTACCTAGATTAGAAATTGAGTTTAAATAGATTAAATGAATAAAATGAATTATAGGATATAATTAGACAAGTTGGCTTAGTTTAATTAGCTAATAATTAAGTTGGTTTTGAGATTTGAAATTCCTCAAATCCCTAAACATGTTCTAAAAATGTTTAGAGGATTCCTAAACATTCAATTTAGACCAAAAATACTAATTCCTAAATCTCAGTAAAATTTGAGTTCATTTGCTTGAATAAAAATATCAGTTCTTAAACCCAAACTCAAATTAAAAAATATCTTTGTATCCAAATTAAATTCCTAAATTAAGTTCTTATTTTAAATACTTCTAAAACTATAGATATTGATCTGATAGTTCTAAAACTATACCCTATTTCTAAAATATCTAAATTTTAAACTATATACTTTCCTTTTCTTTTATCCTTTTTGGTTGCCCTTTCTTTCCCATTTATTTTCCTACGTTTCCCTCTTCTTCTTCTTCTTCTTCTTCTTCTTCTTCTTCTTCTTCTCTCTTTCTTTCTTTCTTTTTCCAAATTCAAGACTTGATCTCAAGATCAAAGCCAATTAGAGGATGAATCAAAGCTAGGAGATGAACAAGATGAAGGAAAACAAGCTAGAAGTACAAGAAGTTGCATGATTTAGCCAAAAAGATAAGTTTTCTATTTCTATTTCTCTTTACTTTTACTTGTTATTTACATTTGTAATTGATGAATTGATGTTGAATTGGGTTGAAAGTGCTGTTTATTTTTGTAATTGTTGAGTTGAAGTTTGATATGGGGAGTGGTTGGAGGAAGAAGATGATGAATATGATTATGGGGGGTTGATGAAGTTTGAGATGTTTGATGTGGTGAATGTGAAGTTTATGTTGTTTGAATGTTATATTGATCATATAACAAGCTTTGGGAAACTTTGGAATGAGTTTAAACAACTTTGAGAAGTATAAAATGCATTTAAGGAACAAAGGGTTTCATCATTTCTTCGTTCCAGTGTACACAACCTGCTACACGGCGTGCACATGGTTGTGTAGGCCTTGAAATTCTTAAAAGTTGCTCTCAGGTCATTTTTTTTTCCCAACATGGCCTCGATACACGGCCGTGTACCCGGTCGTACAGACTTCCCTGTTTCGCAGCTCTTTGTATTTTAGCCATAACTTTTTCATCCGACCTCCGATTGAGGTGATTCAAGTTGCGTTGGAAAACTTAAAAGAGATCTAAAATTTTAATGTTTTTAGTTTTTACAAATTCGAAACTTATCAATGCTTAAATTTTGATTCTTTCCAGCTGCAATACTTTCCAAAACAAAGTCAAAAACTTGTTTTTGTTTGTTAAATGTGTTTTTTGTTTAGGAAATGGATCTTTTTGAGATAAAATGAGATAGAAAAGTGATATTTGATGTGTTAAGTGAATTAATTCATGTAAACAAACATGAGTTAAGTAGATTTATAGATTTAACAAATAATTAGATTAAATGTAGAAGTTAGTTATAAAATGAATTTAGTTAACAAACCTAGGTTCAACTTGACTAAATGAACTTGAATGAACTAAAATGGATTAGATTGTTTAAATTTGATGAATTTGGATAGGTTTAAGCTAACTCAGGATTAAGTGACTAGCTCTTAGATATATAATGAATTAGTAATTAATCTAAGTCCAACTTGGCGTAATGAACTTCACTAAGCTAAAATGATTTAGATTATTTAAGTTTAATCAAATTGACTTAGTAAATGAATCAAATGACTAATTTTAATCAATTTGGCTAATGTTAAGCTAAAATGAGTTAATAGCTATTAATTAGCTTAGATGAATGAATTAGGATGATCTTTGAATAATATGGAGAATATGTTGTTTCAAATGTGTGTTTACTTGGAAAATGAATGTTTTTGGTTTATGAATTCTTTGTTAATGCTTTTGTAATAAAACATTCTAAATAAAGAGAAAAGAAATTCTTTGACAGACAAAGGAGAATTGTCCATATTTTGGCGGGGCGATCTTCGCAGCCATAGTGGGGTTCCACATTAGTGTTTGCTCAAATAGGATCTTAATAAAATTTGGTATAGATGACATAGTGATTGATTAGATTAAGCTAGTTTAATTGATTTGTTTTTTTTTAATTGTTCTGTAAGGAGTTGGTGGATCTTTTACAAAAGGAAATAAACTCATTTGAGTTTCTGTCAAGTAGTGGACATCGTCATTGGGTTCATGTTTTTCTTACAGGCGATCTTATATAAGGTACGCAGTAAGTTGCGTGTTGAATGTTAGGATAGGCATCCTAAACTGATTAAGACTTAAACTCGGCTTAATAATTGATGAGTGTTGGTTATGTTATTCGTCGTTGAATCCGGTCCGAGGAGCGACAACTTGTCATGAAGCAATGACAATGTTAGAATAAATGCTTAGGCCACTTATCATGATGCAATGATATGACTCGGCGGGTTGTCATGATGCAATGACAATATTATAATAGGCACTTAGGCCAATAGTCATGATGCAATGACTAGGCTCGGCGGGTAATCGATAAGGAATGTGGTAACTGCGTAACGTTTGCTTATACTTGAGAGGAAGTAATATGATTTAATTCAATGTTTATGGGAGCATGTGAATTGAATTATATTATGGATTAAGTTAAGTAAAGTTAAGTAGCGACTATGAGTCCTGGATGAGATTACTGTTCCTTTTTCAGTGTAACGTTATCTAGAAGATATAAGTATTCGGGCTGCTTATATCAACCCCCTGAGCGTCGTGAGCGTTACTCAGGATACCCAGATTCCCATTGGCTTGTTCCGGAGTGTGAGTGCTCCATTGTTGATTTGTTTATTTTAATAAAAAGATAATAACTTGTGGATTGATGCATTATATTTAGTTAAGCTCGTGTGTCACTCCGTGTGTGATTGTATTACTGTGTACTGGGCTTCGGCTCATTATTGTTGTTGTTATTCTTTTTACAGGTATTATTGTTGTTGATGATGATGATGAGACGATGATATGATGATGTTGTTGGTATTGGTGACGCTTGACTCGGTTTTTGGGTGCTTGTAATGATTCGGAGAGAATTCGTGGATGAGTGAAGTGAGTAGGAGCATGGATGTAGTTGATTATTTTATTTCTTCTTTGTTTTTTTCTATAAAGACTGGATTTAATTATAAATTTGTATTTTCATTTAAGGGCTTGTTAGTGCCCATGTTTTTGTAAATAAGCTTTTGTAAATATTTATCAAAGTGAAAGTTTTTCTACTTTTAATAGTGGAAGTTTGAAATGCTTTAATGAAAAGAAAAGTTTTTATTAAAGTTTATTTTTCCGCTGTTAAATCCAGTTGTTGCAAGAATTTAACTAAAAGATTTCATAATCTAAAATCGGATAGCAATGTTCAACATAAACACTTTCTTTTAAGACAACCTTACGTATAATTCGTAAGAGTTATACGTGGTTGGGGACTTGGTGTGTTTAATTTGAGAATTGAGTATGTCGGGTCTTTACATCTAGAGTTTTGATTGAGGAATGGAGTGACAAATTTATAGGTTAATGGTCTATTTATAGAGGTATATTGCTTAGGAAAAATGATAGGTTCATGTGCAATTTAAGTAGTCTATGCCGGAGGCATTGAACCAGTGTATACTCTATCAAAATCCATTCTTAATCAAGTCTTTGCCATGTGAATGCAATTCAATTATATTCAAACTTTGACCATAAAACCTTCTTATTTAATATTCTTTGACCCTTCTTAATAATCCTTTTATATACTTTAGGGTTAATCATAAAACCTTCTTAGTTTATATCAAATGATATACTTGCCCTTTTTATAATTTATTTATTTTTATATTACAAATGGTAATATAAAATGTTCACAAGTATCACGTTTACCAATTTAGGGATAGCAATACATAAATGGGCAACCTTCTTAGATGCATCCAAGGTTAAAAAATAAAAATCTTTCTTAGGCCATTGCTCACCATGGAATTGATTAAGAGGGAGGTGACATGTGACATATCATTCCCTTTTTCTATCCACATCTTTATGGCAAGTTCCCACTTTCCAGTACAATTAGCCTGCCCCCATATTTACTTCCATCACTTGAAAGTCCCCTTTAAAGGAAAAAAATACACAAAGAAAAAGCTAAAGAAGGCCCCCTAAAAGGAGAAAGCGAAAGTCCTCAACTTTCAATAAAGAAACACAACCTGATCTCTTGTAGAAAGTACCGGAACAAGACCAACAAGTATAAGAAGAAGTTATGGAAGAAGAAAAAGATGTTACAATGATGATGATCAGTAGTACTCCTGAAACCTCTATAAATCAAACTCTCCCTCAAGAGCCCATCAACACTACCACTTGCCCAACCTGGAAACTTTATCAAAACCCTTTTTATAATCCTAACTCGCATCTCTCCCATCATCATCATCATGGACAAACCCTTGAAGCCAAGCACTCTCAAAATGTACAGCATCTCACATTTTTCAGGTCAATAATGGAGTCGGAGCTTGATTACTTCAGATCCCAGATGAGTGAATTGAAGGCTGAGCTTGAATATGAGAGGAAAGCTAGAAAGAAAGTGGAGCAGATGAATAGGAAGCTGGCTAAGGAATTGGCAGAAGAAAGGAGAGGAAGAGAAGCATTAGAAAGAGTGTGTGGGGAGCTTGCTAAGGAGCTGTCTTCAGATAAGATGGGGATTGATAAGTTAAGGAGAGAGATGGAAGAGGAGAGGAAGATGATGAGAATGGCTGAAGTTTTGAGGGAAGAGAGAGTCCAAATGAAGTTGGCTGAAGCTAAGATGTATCTTGAGGAGAAGATGTCAGAATTGGAAAAATATTCTAAAGGGAAAGACAAAGACAAGGATGCTCATGTTAGTATCAACAATTCATCAGGAAAATCTGGCAGATCTGGTTTGGATGATTTTAAGAGTGAAGATGATGGTCATTGTTATGAAGGGCACGGCTCAATCAATCCAAAAAGGTTGGTACTAGGAGAAAAACCAATACCAAGTGTCGACAATGTGGATGGTCTGGTTCCCAGTAGACATCGTAAACCGGCGGCAGTGCTACTCGGAAATAGTGATGATCCAAGTATTCATGATGGTTTTGAGACTAAAGTTGACACTAAAGTTGTTCCAAGTAAATTGGTATTGAGAGAGAAGAGATGCAATGTTAATGATTGTAGGATTTTGTCCATGGCAATACATAGGAGACCTTCCCCAGAACCTGAAAATCCTCACATAAAAAGAGGGATTAAAGGGTTTGTTGAATTTCCAAGAGTTGTTAAAGCCATTGGGTCCAAAAATCGGCATTGGGGCACAAAATTGGAGTGTCAGAAGGCTCAAATTAGGATTCTTCTCAAGCAAAAAATTCCTCTCAGATCCAACAGTCTCATCTGGAGTTAGTATCACTCAATTTATTTTTAAATTTCCCCCTTATTTGATTTTTTTCTTCCCAATGATACATATTACAACTGTTGGGTTGCGGGCGAAGGAGCCGAGCCTGATCATCCTATTAGAAGACTAGTGTTTATAATACTAGCCTGCAACTCGGGTTTGATCCCGGATTTGAAGTACAGATCTTTTTCATCTTCCTATTTTTTACTTGTTGCAATTTTTGTTATGGTTTCATTGATTTATTGATTTTTGGTAAGTGGAGAACCATCTATGTCCAAATGCATCATTTAATGTTCTGGTTTTTGGAGATGACATAGTTGGAGCTTGCAATTAATGAAAGTTACAAATGTTGTCTTTTGACCAATATATGAAATGATGGTGGTATGGTATAATTTTATTCATTATTGAAAGTCTGAGGAGGCATTTCTTTGGATCTGAACTTAGACTAAGATGTTTATATTATGTACTGCACATGGATGACCAACCAGTGGGTAGTCATTATTTATTCATTATTCAAAGAAAGCTTGACCCTTCAGATCTCACAGGAAGAGGATTGAAAAGCTTTGTTTACCATATTTTTCGGCTCCAAATCCAAGAGGAAATGCCACTAGAAATATATAGCCTATCCATGCCCTAGTCTAGACACCTTACTTGGTGACTACTTGAGAGAATTAATTAGTGAGTCCTTATTTTTCTGAAGAACTATGGTTTGGGTAGTTTTTGAAGCTTCATTCTATTTTGCTTTCATTTATTGAGAAATAAGATATATTGCCAAAAAAATAAATAAAAAATAAAAAAAAACTTACCCACCACTCATCCATCCACTAATGCAAGAAAATTAATGTATATTGGTTCAATTGTAAGTAGTTAATTTATCTTTCTTCAATGTATGACTCAAAGATTCATCTTTGAAAATGAAGTTTTACATTTCCCATACGTTAAGGAAATATTAAAGGTCTTGTCAATATAGGACGGGGTAAAATTTATATACAATTGTAAATAGATCGTTGAAATACCTATTTTATTAACTTCTTTTATGATTATTTCAATAGTCAAATAATAAATTAAACCCCATAAGTTAAGATATTGGATTCCGTTTTCTTTTACATCTGAGAAATAATTAAATAATTAGTAAGAAAGAATTTAAAAATTACAAATTTTGGCAACCCGGGACTCTTGGCCCATGCCGTTATAGTTACCGAGTCCAACAGTGCCTAAACGGCCCTAGCATCCAAAGCAGATAAACAAGACATACTCATATAGGATTCTCTGAAACTTTTACTTTCATTAAAGTCACCATTTTACATCAAAAGTCATGGCTTTAAGACTAGGGACACTCCACTTATAACTTACCTCCTTCTTTTGCTTAGGCATTCAATTTCTTCTGACATAATGGTACCCAACATGTGTCCCCTTGTCCTATGAGCTGAATCAGTAAACCACATTACAGGTGTCTATTAATAATAAATTATATCATAAAATAAATTCATTTTAGTACTCTGCAACATAATAGAGCAAAGTGTATGGCCAGAAAGTTTATATGTTTTACCGATGCAGTTTGTTTGGTTAATTTTTTGCGGCTGATAAAAACATTTTTTTCAATTTTTTTTAATAAATTATTTATAAAAAATAGATACAAATAAAAAAAATTAACAGTTCTCATAAAAATATGAAATATAAATAAAATATAAATACAAATCGAATATATTTACATATATCGTTTCGATACAATATAAATATAGATAAAAAAGCAAACCATCCAAACAACTCCCAGATATTATTATGCAACAAAGGGTGATGGCCAAGCAACAACTTAGCAATAGCCGAGTCCAATATGACATAACTTAACAACTTATATACTGATACATTTAATTGACATCTAGTAAATGGCATGTTTGGTAGGATGGATATGCTGGGATGGATCAGATTGAAATTGTAATATTGGTTTCACCCCTTTTCATATCTGGAAAGATTAATAGAAACTAGAATCAAGTCGGAAAGGACTTAAAATCACTTGCAAAGAAAATTTCAAAATTTTTCATTATAAAGCATGATTACGATTTCATTCCACCCTTACGAAGAATATCTAATTCATTTACCACTTTTTTGTGAGAAAATTTTAACAAAATACTACATACATATTCCGTTCCGTTTTATAATCATTATCAATAAATAATCATCGGAATCATCAAATGACTCAATCTTGTAAAGGACACGTTATAAACAAAGGAATTAAAACGTATTTTATTAGAGCTCATGTTAAATCATGTTATGCGCAAAATTCTATGACCTTATTTCGAAACATCTAAAGAGGCTTGGATATCAGGGAAGAATAAAAGAATAAAAGGAATAAAAAAGGGCTTGGATATATTGCTCCATGATGAATGTACCAAGCGTTTATGGAAGAATCCAAACCTTAGGATAAATTTTGGAATGAGGGTAATCAGGATATCAGGGTTATTTTTATCTTAAAACACAATCTTTTCAAAAATAGAAGATATGCTTTCTTCAAAAATAGAAGATATACTTTCACTTGAATGATATCTAAGTATAAAAAAAATTCTATGATTTAGTCACTTTTTTAATGGATAAATTACATAAAAATGTATCAATGTTTGGGATAAGTTCATTTAAGGTATCAACATTTCAAGTGGTTAAAAAGAGGAATCAACATTTGAAGATTAATTCATTAAGGTATCAACATTCAAGTGGTTAAAAAGATGTATCATCATTTTGTAAAGTGAGTCAAATAAGGTACTAATATTTGATCATTAATGAAAACTAAGGAACCTTAATTGAAAATTAATCTAAACGTTGATACGTTAATTAATTCCTCTTTTTAATCATTTGAAACGTTAATATTTTAAATGGATAGATCCAGGATTGTTATATTGGGGGGGACGATCTTTTATTTTCTTTAGTTGAAATTAAACTTTTTTTAAAATGTTTGTTTTGCTAGTAATTTTAGTACATATTTTGAGTTTTTCATTTACCACAAATTAAACAAAGTAAAACATATGATACATTGAACATTATCTACTTAAATTATTATAATATAAAAGACAATTTTCAATGTTTGCTTGAATACTCATTGAATCACCATATGCATAAAAAAGCTATTTTAGATTATGTAATGTATTATGAAGATTATCAATATTTATAAGAAATAATTTTCTTATAAGATATTTCTTTTATTGAAAATGGAAAATATAGTAAGCAGTATTATAAGAAGCTATGTATAAGTTAAAAATCTCACCAAAAAACTTTTAAATATATATATATATATATATATACAAATTAATCTCTACACTAACTATTTTGAGAAATTGCTACATATGTAGACATTTTATGATTAGTAACATATAAAATCACATATTTACAATAAGTAAACCTAATAATTTTATCAAACTACTAACTAATAAAACATTACTAAAAATTTTGGAGAGCAGGTCCCTTTACCCCCAAATAGGTCCATGATATTTAATATATATCGATTAAATTATTAATAATTTTATTTCCTTTTCTGTCTAAAGAATTATATAAATCAACAACTATAAGTAATGTATGTATAAAGACAAAAAAAGAGAAGGAAAGAATCTTACTTTAATCATTATATCTTTTTTAATTCACTACTAGAATAGTGCATGTAATATACAAGTAAATATTTCACCATGAGGGGTATTCATGTAATAAATAATTGTTTAAAAGGATATATTTGTCTTGAAACAGATGCATTTGGACTCGAAGAAGACATACACGAATGATTGGATGATGTTGGAGTAGGTTGGCATATAGGCCGCCAGCCTATAATCCTAAGCTGCCAGCCTAAATACAATGGACGATGGCCTAAACATCAGCTTGGAGCTTCGGAGGAAAATTATGCAAATTGAGGAAATTGGCCGTACGTTGGCCTTTAGGCCACCGACGTACAAGGATAGGCCGTTGGCGTACCTAAGAAGGCTGACGGCTTAAGTGGTGGCCTTGGATGTTATTTTAAGATTCGAGAGTTCTAAGCCACCAACTTTGTTTTCCCTTCGTCCAGCTTATATCCCTTTAGTTATAACTCTATAAATACGTCCTATAATCAGTTTTAACCCTCATAACCTCTCCTTGACTTTTAGAAAACCCTAGCAGACACTCTCCAAGGTAGATTTCTTCAAGGAATTGGTAAGTAATCTTTCTTATTCCTTTAGTTTGATCTAGAATGTCTCTTTCTAAGATTTATGTTGTTGATTGATGAAGGAGAATTGATCTTTGGTGGAAATTGAAGGAAAACCCTAAGTGTGGAAATTGGGGATTTTCAGATCTATAATCAATTGAAGAAGGTAAGAGTCAATCTGGAACTATAATTCATAGATCTTAAGTTTTTAGGAGAATTAAATCATATGTTGTTGTGGGTGATTTATGAATGCATAAACAATGGTGAACATGTATTCTTGTGAATTAGGGTTTCTCTATTACATTGGTGTTAATTTGGAGATTTGGTGATTCTACAAATTTTACAGGAGAAAGGTGTGTTAGAGAATTCTAGTTTGATGAATTAGGGTTTAGGGTTTATATTGTTTATGTTGTTATCAACGTTGTAAATTGATTTGTGGAACGAATGATTCTTTGTTCAGGTGTTTAATTGAGAATATGATTTCTATTTCTTAAGCAAAAACAAGTACGTCCTTACCATGTTTAATTGGTTGTGCTTGTAGGATTAATGACTAAAACTGACATAATTCTATTCGGCCTAAATTAAGAGTGTATTGTGTGTGCTTAGCTGCGGTCAGTAAAGACCATGCAGAGTGTGATACTATGCTTGCAACCTGATGATCTCTGTATAAGGTTATCCTGAGTGGACTCGCACATTGAGATAATTCCAGTAGTTTAGGAGTATTGCAAGTACGGCACCCGGCGTGTGGGAGATTCCCAACACCATATATGTATTATATTACTTATTTTTCTATATTTCCTTTTTTTAAAGGAGTCTGGTTGCTCCGAGTTTAGGATTACGGGGATAATCTTAAACTATATTGTATGCTGGATTAATAAAAAGATAATAATTGGTGCTTGCAGCATTAGATATTAAGTTGTATGTGAACTGTTTGACGTATGATCATACGCTTGTGTTTTCGGCTTAGACATATAGGCCTTTGTGCTCATTCCTTTTTATTTTTTAGGAATAGGTGAATGCCAGATTGTGTATGACTTATTTGGCTTTGATGTTTTCATAGAGCCTAAGGAGGACGATAGTGGAACTGACTACCCAGCTGATATGTAGATGGCTAGATTGAGTTAGGCTGATGATGATGAGTTTATTAGATTTCCTTTAGATGTCTAGTCGTAAAGATTTTATGAGTTATTAGTTTTATGTTTCTTATGAGAATTTTATCAGTTGGTTTGATTTATACCAACATGGATGTTTTAGAGTTATGTTTCTTGATTTTCATATTGAGTATTCCTTTATGTGAGTCTAGTGGAGTTATATGATGGAATATTATGGTTTATAGATGTATTATAGCCTTTTTGTGTACCTTTCAAGAGAGGATATGTGGCGGGTTGTAATTCCTTAATTAGGGCGTTACAGCTTATTTGGTATCAGAGCTTAGGTTGATGATCTTTTTAGAATAAGTGATGAACTCCTTAAATCGGTGAACATTAATGAACGGGGTAGAAATAATAGGAATTGTTTATATAGATAGTTTTATAATATCTTATGGTTTATATAGCATTTAAATCTCTGAAGTTAGTTTTTCCTTTTTATCTTATGTTTTGGTGTATGTTGCTTGTGTTAGAATGCCACCAAGAAGGAAAGCCTTGATATTGGTTCCTCTAGGAATGGTGATGAGGAGCAAGCACTTGTGAACCAGCTACCCTTGAACCAAGAACCTGGAGACATGCCCCCACCACCGCCTCCACCTGTAGGACAACAGGTACCTAATGTTGCTACAGGAGGACAAGTGCCAGTTGATGCCGCACAATTGATGCAGGCAGTGAATGCTCTGTTGGGAGTAGTTAAGTAGTAGCAGCAGAATATAAGACAAGATATGCAAGTCGTGCAGGTCAATATTGAGGCTGGAGACAGGAGGCACAGAGGAACAATGGCAATGGTGGAAATGGAGGCCATGGAGCAAGTTACGCTAATGTGCTCAGCCTTAACAAGTTTGTAGACCTGGTTTACAAATTTGAGCCCTAGCCTAGGAAGCCATTAGAGGCTCAGTTATGGATTGAGGAGATGGAGAAGATGTTTGCTACTCTGGACATTCCGGAGAACAAGAAAGTAGAATATGCCTCCTATTTGCTGATAGGGAGAGCAAACAATTGGTGGATGAGCACTAAGCATCATATGCTTGAAGTAATCACATGGGAGATATTCAAACAGGCCTTCTATAAGGAATTCTTTCATGATAGTGTGAAGCAAAGATGCTTCAGGAGTATTACACATTGTAGCAGGGTAAGATGACAGTAGAAGAGTATGAAGCTTAGTTGCACCGATTGATGAGATTTTTGCCAGACCCCCTAAAGGAAAGTGAAGAGGCCAAAGTGAGCAGATTTATCACTGGTCTAAAGCCTGAAATTCGGTATCAGGTCAATTTGATGGACTTGAATAACTACTCTGCTGTGGTCAACAAAGCCAAGACAATGGAGCAAGGCCTGAACAGAATTAAGGGGTGTAAAATCAGAAGAGCCAGATCTATTATGGAAAGCGACCAACTACTAATGTTCTTTATCAAGATAGAGGGAAGACACCAGTTACACAACAGATCAAGCCAACAATTTAGGGTGCAGAAAAGAAGTGCATCAGATTCCTTGGACCTCACAACATTAAGGAATGCAAGTAGCCTGAAAACGCATGCTTTTCATGTGGCAAGGTGGGATATAGCCACAAGTTTTGCACAGAAAGAATCATTCTCTAAGTTTATTGCTTTAAGTATGGCCAGAAAGGGCACAAAACCATTGAATACAAGGAGCCAAGAAGGCTTTTGGGTTTAGCAACATAGATGGGTTGAACTCAAGGTGGACTAGGACAAAGGGCACTAGCCAAGGTATATACCCTCTAGCATCGAGACACCTCTAACGTGGACACTATAGCAGGTACGCTTCGCATACTTCTACACAATGCCTATGTTCTTTTTGATACAGACGCAAGTTTTTCCAGTATATCTGAATCTTTTGTGGCTGTTTGTGGTGTGCATGTTGAACTTATGCCTGTATACTTGTTGTGAATATGCCTCTAGGAAGTGGGGCTATGTTGAACAAGATATGTAGAAATGTGGATATTGAGATGGGAGGTAGACATCTACCTGCATATCTTGTAGTCATGAATATGGTAGAATTTGATGTGATATTAAGAGTAGATTGGTTAAAAAAAACCATGCTGCGATAGATTACTATAATTTAGCTGTGAAGTTCAGTCTGCCTGATGGAGATCAATTTGAGTATGGGTTTGATATACAAAGACCTCTAACTCTACTTACCTATGAGTTGTGAGGAAAGTTATCTTTGATAGCTATGATGGTAGAAAAGGAGTAAAAAACAGATTTTACACAGTCAGCTATTGTGTGTGAATACCCTGATGTGTTTCCAGAAGACTTACCAGGTTAACACTGGAGAGGGAAGTAGAGTTCTGTATAGATTTGAAGCTAGGTACCTTACATATATTAAAGATACCTTAAAAAATGGCTCCTACAGAACTTACTGAATTAAAAGCACAATTGGAAGAATTGCTCCAAAAGAAGTTTATCAGACCTAGTGTGTCACCATAGGGAGCTCCAGTGTTGTTTGTAAAAAACAAAGATGGGAGCATGAGATTATATATAGATTATCGGAGTTGAACCGAGTAACGATCAAGAATAAGTACCCATAACCTAGAATAGATGACTTAATTGATCAGCTGGCAGGAGCAAGAATATTTGCTAAGATTGATCTTAGGTTTGGATATCACCAGCTACGGGTCAGAGTAGAAGATATTTAGAAGACAGCTTTCAGGACCTGGTATGTGCATTACGAATTCGTTGTCATGCCATTTGGTCTAATCAATGCATCGACAATATTTATGGATCTCATGAACAGAGTCTTTATAGACTACTTGGACCTTTTGTGGTAGTGTTCATCGACGATGTGCTGGTGTATTCTAAGTTAAAGGAGGAACATGAAGAGCATTTGAGACTAGTTCTAACCAAACTGCAAGATGAGAAGCTATATGCTAAATTCACCAAGTGTGAATTCTAATTAGAACAAGTGTCTTGCTTGGGACACATTGTTGATGGGAATGGAATTTTTGTGGATCTTAATAAAGTAAAGGCAGTGGTTGAATGGCCAAGACCTAAAAGCATATATGAGATTAGAAGTTTTCTAGGAATGGTAGGTTATTACAGAAGATTTGTAGAAGACTTTTCCAAGATAGCAAGTCCATTAACCAAGTTGACACAAAAGGAGTGAAGTATGCATGGAGTGATGACTATGAGAGTAGCTTCCAACAATTGAAGAAGATGTTAGTATTAGCCCTAGTGTTGGCTTTACTTATGAGTGGTGAGGAGTATACTATATGCAATGATGCCTTAGGTTGTGTGTTGATGCAGGGAAGAAGGGTGATAGCATATGCTTCCAGACAATTGAAGCCATATGAGAAAAGCTACCCAACACATGACCTAGAATTAGCAGCAGTGTTCATGCATTAAAGCTTTGGAGACATTACCTGTAAAGGGAAAGATGTAAAGTGTACACAGATCACAAAAGTCTCAAGTATATCTTTACTCAAAGAGAGTTAAACATGAGATGGAGGAGATGGTTGGAGCTCATAAAAGATTATGATGTGGAAATACAGTACTACCCAGGGAAGGTGAATGTTGTAGCAATGCTCTAAGCAAAAAGAGAAATGAGAATTTAGCAGCTTTGGTCACATCAGAACGACACTTAATTGATGACATGAGGAAACTTGAGTTGGAAATAGTGACTAGACGAGTAGGTGAAAGATTAGAACCTATAGATTCAGCCTGCTCTGATTGAAAGGATCAAAATAGCTCAGATAGATGTTCATAGTATCCTAGAGATAAAGAGGAGAATAGAGATTGGTAGAGCACCTGAGTTTTACATTGATGAAGATGGTGTGGTGCGATACAAAGGAAGACTATGTGTGCAAGAACAAGGAGAATTGAAGAAGGAGTTATTGAGAGAAGCACACTATTCTAGTTATTCCATCCATCCAGGAGGAAACAAGATGTACCTTGACCTGAAGAAGTTGTATTGGTGGAATAACATGAAGAAGGAAATCGCTGAGTATGTGTCTAAGTGCCACACTTATCAGATGATTAATATTGAGCATAGGAGACCAGCAGGTGAGCTGAAGCCTTTGCCAATGGAAGTGGGGAGCATATCACCATGGATTTCATTACAACCTTACCCAGAACAAGAGAAAAGTTTAACTCAATATAGGTGATTGTAGATAGACTTATAAAGGTACCTTACTTTATACCTATTAAGACAGGGTATAAATTGGAACGTTTAGCACAGTTGTACATCAAAGAGATCATGAGACTACATGGCATACCAGTAACCATTATGTCCAACAGAGATACTAGGTTTGTTAGAAGATTTTGGAAGAGCTTACATCAGGCTTTAGGCACTAAAGTTGTGTTTAGTACTACCTATCATCCTCAGACAGATGGACAGTCTAAGAGGATAATCCAGATCCTTGAAGACATATTAAGAGCTTGTGTCTTAGACTTTAAAGGTAGCTGGGATGAGTATTTGCCTCTAGTGGAGTTTGCATATAACAACAGTTATCAAGCTTCAATTGGGATGTTGCCGTATGAAGCCTTATATGGTAGGAAGTGTTGATCACTGATTCATTAGGATGAAGTAGTTGACAGGAAGATTTTGGGACCAGAATTGATATAGGATGCCAACGATAAAGTCCAAATGATCCGACAAAGATTGCGAGCCACTTAGAGCCGTTAGAAAATATATGCTGACAACAGAAGGAGACCCTTAGAGATTTAGGCTGGAGAGCATTTGTTGCTTAAAATTTCGTTAACCAAAGGTATTGTCAAATTCGGGTTAAGAAGCAAGTTGAACCTTAAGTACATAGGACCATATGAGATCTTAAAGAGGATAGGCGATGTGGCTTACAAACTAGCTTTACCGCCTAGGTGGGAGGGAATGCACAACGTGTTTCACGTGTCACTGTTAAGGAAGTATGTAAAAGACTCCCAGCAGATAGCGGAATTAGAACCTCTAGATGTGCATCTTAATCTCACTACTGTTGAAAGACCCATGAAGATTGTTGATACTAAAGAGAAGATGTTGAGGAGACGGGTAATCAAATATTGGAAGGTACAATGGACGAATTAGATAGAGAGAGAAGCTACTTGGGAGCTTGAGGAAGAGATGCGAGAAAAATATCCCGAACTATTCAATGAACTAGGTAACTTTTAAGGACGAAAGTTTCTTTAAGGGGGAAAGAGATGTAATATACAAGTAAATGTTTCATAGTGAGGGGTATTCATGTACTAAATAATTGTTTAAAATGATATTATTGTCTTGGAACAAATGGATTTGGACTCGAGGAAGATGCATGTGAATGATTGGATGATTTTGGAGTAGGCCGGCATATAGGCTGCTAGCCTATAATCCTAAGCTGTCAGCCTGAATACAATAGACGACGGCCTAAACACCAGCTTGGAGCTTCGGAGGAAAATTGTGTGAATTGAGGAAATTGGCCGTATGTCGGCCTTTAGGCCGCCGGCATACAAGGATAGGCCACTTGCATACCCATGAAGGCTGTTGGCCTAAGTGGCGGCCTTGGATGTTATTTTGAGACTCGAGAGTTCTAAGCCGCCAACTTTGTTTTCCCTTCGTCCAGCTTATATCCCTTCGAGTTATAACTCTATAAATACGTCCTATAATCAGTCTTAACCCTCATAACCTCTCCTTGACTTTTAGAAAACCCTAGTAGACACTCTCCAAGGTAGATTTCTTCAAGGAATTAGGTAAGTAATCTTTCCTATTCCTTTAGTTTGATTTAGAATGTCTCTTTCTAAGATTTTGTGTTGTTGATTGATAAAGGGGAATTGATCCTTGGTGGAAATTGAAGGAAAACCCTAAGTATGGAAATTAAGGATTTTCAGATCTACAATCAATTGAAGAAGGTAAGAGTCAATTTGGAACTATAATTCATAGATCTTAAGTTTTTAGGAGAATTAAATCGTATATGTTGTTGTGGGTGATTTATGAATGCATAAATAATGGTGAATAGGTATTCTTGTGAATTAGGGTTTCCCTATTACATTGGTGTTGATTTGGAGATTTAGTGATTCTACGAATTTTACAGGAGAAAGGTATGTTGGAGAATTCTAGTTTGATGAAATAGGGTTTAGGGTTTATATTGCTTATGTTGTTATCAACATTGTAAATTAATTTATGGAATGGATGATTCTTTGTTTAGGTGTTTATCTGAGAATAGGATTTCTATTTCTTAAGCGGCGGAAACAGGTACGTCCTTACAATGTTTGATTGGTTGTGCTTGTAGGATTAGATGATTAAAATTAACCTAATTCTATTCGGCTTAAATTAAGAGTGTATTGTATGTGCTTGGCTGCGGTCGGTAAAGACTACACAGAGTGTGATATTAATGCTGGTAACCTAATGATCTCTGTGTGAGGTTGTCCCAAATAGACTCGTACATTGAGATGATTTCGGTAGTTTAGGAGTACTGCGAGTCCAACACCTGGGTGTGTGGGAGATTCCTAATACCATATATGTATTATATTACCTATTTTTCTATACTGCTTGTTTATAAAGGAGTCTGGTTGCTCCGAGTTTAGGATTAGTCGGGGATATTCTTAAACTGTGTTGTATATTGGATTAATAAAGATAATAATTGATGCTAGCAGCATTAGATATTAAGTCGTATGCGAATTGTTTGATATATGATCATACGCCTGTGTTTTCGGTTTAGATGTACTGGGCCTTTGTGCTCTTTCCTTTTATTTTTCAGGAACAGGTGAAGGCCAGATTGTGTATGATTTATCTGACTTTGATGTTTTCATAGAGCCTAAGGAGGACGATAGTGGAACTGACTACTCAGCTGATATGTAGATGGCTGGATTGGAGTTAGGCTGATGATGATGAGTTTATTAGATTTCCTTTAGATGTCTAGTCGGAAAGATTTTATGAGTTATTACTTTTATGTTTCTTATGAGAATTTTATCAGTTGGTTTGGTTTATACCAACATGGATGTTTTAGGAGTTATGTTTTCTTGATTTTCATATTGAGTATTCCTTTATGTGAGTCTAGTGGAGTTATATAATGGAATATTGTGGTTTATAGATGTATTATAGCCTTTGCGTGTGCCTTTCAAGAGAGGACACGTAGTGGGTTGTAATGTCTTAGTTTAGAGCGTTACAGTGTAGTTACAAACAATATGAGTTTAATAATTATAATTTTTGAATCCATGAGTCAATGGGATCTTACAAACCATTTTGTATATATTTTATTAATATTGTGTTTTACGACTTTCAATAAACATATAAGAAAGAGAGACCATATCTTCATTCATTCCATTTTTTTCCAAAGTCATTAATACTAATATTATGTAAGTAATTAAAAAATATGTGTTAAAAAATTTAGAATAGTCGTTTAGAGAATTTTAAATCTAATCCATTGCATTTTGAAATTTTTTATATAAAATTTAAATAGTTTTAAAATCTAAACAAAGCTTGTGATAGAAAAAGTTGCTAAATTATTAAGAAAGTTTTTAAAAAGATGAAAAAAAAATCCATAAAGTGAGAAATATCTTAGTATGCCTTTTGCATCCTTTTTGGAATTTGTTCATATTGTAAAATTTGGTGAACAATAAATAGTGCAATTAAAAGGAAAGAATATAATAAAAAAATTAAATGAAAAAGGGAAAAAAAAAACGTAAAGAAAATGAAACAAAAACACTATAAACGAATGCAGTCCCAAAATGAAAACATTGCAAAAGTTTCCTAACTTCCTTTCAAATTCTTTGAAGATGACCCATAACTAATTTAAACATTGAAATGGCTATGCCAAACAATTCCTTGTGCACCACTAATCAGTTCATGAGTTTACAAGTTTTAAATTCTACTGGCGGATCAACACTTATAACAATTGCAATGATATGTTACAAATATTTAAAAAAAAATGACTCTAGACACACACACACATATAGAAAAGTTAATGGAATGAAAAACTCTTCCAAATAGCTTGCAAAAATAGAAAATAAGCAAGTTGACAACATATAAGAAAATAAAAAATTAATAAACTTTATAACATTTTTTTTTAAATTTATGACTTCCAATCTTCACTTTAAAATTTGTAAATTTATTTAATTTTAGTTTTTAAAATACTCTAGACGACAAAATAAGCTTTAATAAAAGACAACCTAAACTACCTAAATTGGAAAGAAATATGGAAATTTCATAAAAATAGGTCCAAATGTTTTTTTTTATTATCCGAAAGATGAATGCTTAAGAATAAAGTGCTGTTGCATTTCATAAAAATAACACAATGAGCATGCATGTTTTTTTTTTTCCTTGAAGATTTTTTAGGTTTTTTTTCTCATATTATAAAGTTAGATAATAATAGAAATTAAAAAAAAAAATTAACTTGTATGAATACTGCTTGCATTTGGATTTGTCACAAATTAGGTTCGCATAGTAGGAGCTCCTCATATCACTTTGTATGTAGCGCTGGCAATTTAGGACCCACCCCATAAAACCAGACACTACATGACACGATTATAAAAGGGTATGGTTAAGCAAAAGTCGACACGATTAATAAATGGATTAAACTCGGAAACGACACGAATTTAAACATGTCCGGGTTCGGGTTTAGGTTTTAAACCCATGCAACACGCTTCATAAACAGATCTGGGTTAAGTAATAATTAAAAAAATATTGTAGAAAATAATTATCCATTCAAATATATGTTATATACAATTATATACATATATATTATATATGTTATATATGTATAACATATTATAAATTACATATAGAATATGCATACTTATATATGGCATATATAAAATATAGACCATATTTAGCAAAAAATATATATATATATATAATGTATATATTAATATATGATTTATTTATTTGCTATATGTATGATACATATATTTACAAGATATATAGATTATATAACATATAAATAAGATATCTATAACAAATATATGTATATATACACATATATATTTAAAATCTATAAGTTATAAATACAAAATCTATGCATTATAAGGATTATATATAGCATATCATAAAAATGCTTATGTTAAAATATAGACTTTATATAGGACATTTATTATATCATTATATATATATATATATATTACATAATTTACATGTTATTTATATCATATAAGATGTATAATAAATGTCTAAAAAATATATAATTTGTAGATTATAAATACACATCTATGAATTATATATGTTACATATATAAATCTTTTTACATGTATAATTATATGTTTATTTAAGTATATGTATATAATTCATAATTTTACATATAATCAATATGTTATATTTATGTTTATGTTATACAATTACATAATGCTACACACACACACACACACACACACACACACACACACACACACATTATATAATATTTTATATTTAACAAATGTCTATAACATATATATATATATATATGTATGTATATCTATGTCTATGCCATTACGAAAGTTTATAGGAGGTCTTCACAATTCATCATTAATGTTATTGTATTTTACACAAATCTAAAGGTTAAAATTGACGCTTGGATCTTTCTTATTTAACCCTCGGCTGAATTCATTCCACATTGCCTCTAACACAACACATTGTCATTGTGTTTCCTTGTTACCGCTTCTGTAATCACTTCCGCTTATAATTTCATCATCAATACACTATAATTTTAATGTCAATGTTCCTAATACGATCACAGGTTTGTATAACTTCAAAACCCTACTTTTTACTTGATGAAATGTGAAATGGATTAAAAAGTCGATTAAGTGTAGTGATATTGGCTAAACATCCTAGTCTTTGTCTTTCAAATGCGTGAAATTTATTAAAGAGCCTAGCTTTATGCTTAAATAAAGCGAAATTATGTAGAAATTCTAGCTTTCATCTTTTTTAGAAGTAAGATTGATTAAAAGCCTTGTTTCTATCTCTTAATGAAATGAAATCTATTGACTGAGTTTAAATAAGAAAATATATTGTTAATGGTTGTTTATCCTACGTGTTTATTTTCCTTGCTAGATTCATTTTGTGTTGAGATTTTATCAATAATGAAATTGTGTGCATCCAATATAGAGATAGATAATAACCTATGATTTTTGTTTGACAGGTAGATGGAGATGGATTCACCTATAGAAGATTTTGATGAAATGGAAAAATTAAGAGCAAATAAAGAGGATGATGTGGTTGAAGTTTTTCCATAAACTAATAACTCTAAATGACAAAGGAGGCTCACATCTCCATAGTGGAAATTTTTCACTTGTACTCATGAAAAGAGATTAGATGGATCAATTGTCACAAAAGCTATATGTAAGTCGCGTAAGACTGTTGTAAAATGTGATAGTTAATTTGAGATAGGAAACTTAAAAAGGCATGCTAATAAATGTCCAAAACATAATAGTAAAGACATTGGTCAGATGCTTTTGTCTGCTAATATGAAATGCAAAACTAACAAGTTTGATCTTGAAAAATATCGTGAGTTATTTATTGCCGCTATTATTAAGCATGAAATACCTCTTGTATATGTAGAGTATAACGGATTTAGGACTATGTTTGAGTATTTGAATGAAAATGTTGTTCATATTTCCAGAAATATTTTGAAAGCTGATGTATTGAAGATGTATAAGAGGGAAAGAAGTATGATAAAAATATGCTTTTGGAGTGTTTAGGTAGAGTTTTCTTGACATATGATTTATGAACATCTGTAGCACTTGATGGATATATATCAATGACTGCACATTTCATTGATAAAAATTGTGTCTTACAAAAGAGGATTTTGAGTTTTGCATATATGCCACCTCCACATTCAGGTATTGCATTAATTGAAAAAGCAATGACATTACTAGCTGATTGGGGTATTGAAAGTAAATTATTCAGTGTGACTTTGGATAATGCTTTAACAAATGATCTTTTTGTGAGTTTATTGAAGTCACAACTAAATGTCCAAGGTGGACTTTTGGCATAAGGTAATTATTTTCATATAAGATGTTATGCACATATTCTTAATTTGATTGTTCAATAAGGTTTGAAAGATACTGATGGTGCTGTGGATAAGGTTAGGGAAAGTGTGAAGTATGTGAAGGGTTCTCAAACACGAAATATATAGTTTGAGGAATGTGTAAGCCTATTATGTTTGTAAAAAAATAAAGGTTTGAGACAAGATGTCCCAACTTAGTGGAATTCCACATATTTCATGCTTGAGAGTGCAGTTCATTATAAAAGTGCCCTATGCCATTTAGAGTTAAGTGATTGCGATTATAAGTATTATCTTTTTTGGAAGAATGAGATAGGCTTGAGAAAATGACCTGGTTCTTGAAGCTTTTTTATGATATCACTTGTCAATTCTCTGGAACAAAATATCCTACCACCAATTTGTACTTTCCATCAATTTATAAGACATATCGAGCATTGACAAATAATATGGATGGAAGTGAACTATATTTGAAAGATATTGCAACTAGGATATTTGTGAAATTTGAAAAGTATTGGTCTGAGTTTAGTGTCACTTTGGCAATTGCTGTTATATTGGATCCACGGTATAAGCTTGATTATGTTGAGTGGACTTACCAAAGGATTTATGGTGTTGACTCAAGTAAGTTTTTAAAAGTCAAAAGAGTATTATTTTCTCTCTTTGATGAATCTGTGCTGATAGATGATGGAAATTCAGATAAAAATTTTGGTGGCAATAAATCAAATACCATGGAAACTATTAATGATGAATGGGGCGATGGCATCAAGGTAACTTTATTTTTTATAATTATATATATTGTTTACGCTTTTCAAGCTATTTTTATTCCATATGATGGTCATCATTTTTTATTTTGTTTAGGATTTTCAATCTTTTAAAAGCGTAAAAATGCTCAAGAGTGTTACAAGATTTGAACTAGAGCTATATCTAGATGATGAGCGAAATCAGATGGTAGATTTAGATATATTAGGTTACTGGAAAAATAATCAATTTAGATATCCTCAAGTTGCATGAATGGCACGTGATATCTTAAGCATACCAATATCTATGGTTGCTTCATAATCTACATTTAGTATTAGAGGCCGAATCCTCAATGAACATCATAGCTCATTGAAGCTAGAAACTGCAGATGCTCTTGTATGTATAAAGGATTGGCTCTTTGGTAAAGAAGGTAATAAAATACATTATCTTTATAAAATTGTTGATAATATTCATTTTTTATTTATACTATTATTTTTTCATAGTTGATTCTTCAAGTGTCTTCCTTAAGGAATTGACAGAGGATGTGATGAAACTAGAAATCACCACCAGTAACAAGATCTCTTTAGGCCATGGTTCAACTTAACAAGATTTAGTGTTTAGATTTGTTCTTTTGCTAGTTTTAGAGGTTCTTGTGGTTTAATCTCTTGTAAGATTGACTTCGTGCTTAAATGTTTATGGTGTAATTTTATTCTAAGATGATGTTTTTGAATTAAAATGTTTTATGACCCATAAGCATACCAAATACAAGGTTATTTATTTTAATTTTGGTAAGACTAATCATATGTATTAGGTATCAATAGCTTGTGAGGGCTAGTTGATCTTGCTATTATGTGGGACGTTTTATAATGTCTTCTAGTTTTATTGCAAACCTATGATGGACAAAAGTAAATAACCAAACTTCTTTATATGCTCTTCAAGTACTAGATTTAACTTTTGATAAGTGGGTTGAACGAGACATGAGACACGGTGTAAATGGGTTGGATCATGGGTTTAGTTTTTCATATACGATTAATAAATGGGTCGGATCCCGGGTTTGGGTTTTTAGGACACGAACCTATTTAGACATGTATATGAGACATGAGACGATAACACGAATTGCCAGCATTAGTTGTATGATGAGAAGAACTAAAACACTATTGCAAAGGCCTAGAAAAACAATGAATTTTAAGTACATCACGGATCGAACCTGAGACATGTTGAATGTAAAACGCTCCCCTAACCACCGCTTCTCTATACGAACGAGTAATTTTTATTCTTCTAGTTTTTTAATATCATCTTTTAAATGGTTGTACAAAATGTTTTATAATATTTATGCCATTTCTATTGCTCTGAAATATTAGTACTGGTCATATAGTAGACAAAATCAATGAAAAGTCAATACTTACACCCCAAATCTTACGATGATTGTATTTAAGGCAATTGTACCTATTGGCAATAGTAGTATAGATTTAGAGCACAAGTGTCGATCCTACAGGAACTAATAAGTATTAATACTTGCTAATCTTTTATTGTTCAACTTACAAAAGATAGTGATTTAGCAAGGTATATAGTAATAAAACAACGTAAGTTAAGCATAAAATAATTCGAATTGCAAAAACTGTTTAGACCTTGAATCTCCACTAGGTAATATGTGATTTGGAAAAGATAATTCTAATATTATTGTTGATTTTCTTGAATGGTGAAGACTCTTAAAGCAATTCAATATCTCTATCGAGATTATTGAAATTTTATCCTTGGTTAATTAATTGGAATTTCATCTTAATTAAAGCTCCTAAGATAACAATTGTCAATCTAGAATCCCCTTATTAGGTTTCACTCTAATCCTGAAGAATCACGTTGTCTTAATTATAGGATTACATTTAACTTCCTTCAATTATGTAGATCTAATCATACAAATAATATCTCTATTAATTTGCATGAATATCAAAATGGGAACTAGGACAATTAATTTAGGACAACAAGAATGCATAACACCATTGAATTCAATAATAGTATGAAATAAAAAACAATAAAGAACAGATCGCATAATCAACCTAGGGTTCATCAAGATCTAAACAAAAAGTTTACTCCTCGATAGGAGAAGTATTTGATAAGTATCAAAAGACTTGTTATTCATATTATTTTGATATTATATTATATTTATATAGATTTTATGTGAATAATTAAAGAAAAAGATACTTATTTGGTTAAAATGTCAATTTTAGGAATAAAGGAAGATTTTGAGCCTATTGAAAACATTTGGATGAGTTAAGGAAGATTTTAATGAAGGAATGGGCAAATTGAAGTTTTATAACATACGTGATTTTTCTGCACAAGCTGTGTAGAACAGTAGGATATAAGGTGAAATGTGACTAGTAAGCAATTCCAAAGTACACAAGGAAACTACACAAGCCATGCAACATGCTTATGTAGAAGCTAGAGAATGGGCAGAAGTATTTTGCATGATACACGACCTCCTTGCATGGGCTGTACTTGGGGTTGTGCAGACTTGATTTTCCACTATTTTGCAAATTTTTAATTCTACACGGGCGTCCTACACGGCTGTGTAGAATATATTTTTCCTTTTCCTATAAATAGGAGCCTTTACTTGTCTTTTGGGATATAAAACATTATTCCTAGGAACCCTAGAGAGAACATTACGATTGTCAGAGGAGAAGTGCCAAGGCATCATCGAATATCAAAAAAATTTCCTTAAGGGAATTATTTTACATCATGTTAACTTTTTATTCTTGTAGATTTCATGTTATGATTGTAAAATCCATGGAGGAGTGGATTTCTTTACCCCAAGTCTCGAAATCCTAGATCTATGTGCTAAATCTATTTGATTAATGAAAGTTTATGGTCTTTAAGTTTATTCATGCATTCTTTATTGTTCTTGCGATTATTTGTAACTATAATTAATTGCATGTCTAATTTCTTTTAGATAGAAAGAGATTTCATCTAATAGAATAGATCTACAAGAATAGAGAAGTTGAATGTGGATCTAGACATAGACTATATGAAATTTCATATAAAGATTGAATCTTTGTTATGAATCTTAAATAATAATGCAATTCTATACGTAATTAATGATGAAAGACATTTCCATTAATCATGCATGGTTAGAATTCAATTATCTTGAAATAGAAGTTGATGAATCAGAGATTTCTGCCGTTCAAGATATAAACGATTCATTAATCAATCCTTTATTATAAGAAATTAGGTTTAGGGTGGATCAAGATAAGAGGTATCGTTTTGTGATTGTATTATCTTAAGAACATACATAATTAACCATTACATTTATTAGTTAGATAAGTAGTAGTTATAATGTCATCTCAATTATTAGGTCAAATAGTAGAGAAATAGTAATACTACCACTTGATATCCAGATTCTAGGGGACAACACTCATATTAATCGATAGATGTGTTGCCTTAGAGCTTATTGCAAGATTTCTATTTGTTTTATTAGTTATTATTTGATATAATTGATCTACTTTCTCAAATTTTTGACGCTGTTGCTAGAGATCTGTTAAGCTAATACTAGGAAAAGCTAAAGTATCTACTACTATAGCCACTTTTATTTTTATACTTTTTGGGGTTCTTCGTTTCAGTGAATGTGTTCTTGAGTTTTTGTGATTGTGTGAACTAGGAATTGCATGAGATTTAGGTGTTTGTATTTTGGAGGTGATCACGAGTCTTATAAATGCCCTAATCCATATTATCATCCTTCTAACTCATGTTATATAATGTATTATTGCTTATTGCTTCTTATCAAGAGTTTCCAGATATTGATCTTATGATTCAATGATATGATTTGAAGGGAGTATGGTGGTAGATATTGGAATTTTGAATGTCAAAGTGAGAGACTTGTTCCGCATTTTTCTCAACACTTACATTAGGACCATACTCAAGCCACATTGACCATATCATCTTCTTCCTTGAACCATACTAATGAAGATCCTCAAGCAAAAGCCATGTTAGAATGGATCATCAAGACAAGATTTGACAAGTGAGGCTCATTTGTTAAGATGATGCAAGAACTTTTTGAATTAGAATCATGGCAACCTTATGTTCCTACTCTTTACGGACTCATAAGCTTAGAAGAATTGATCACTCTTCTAAGACCATCTCATGAGTGGGTATCTAGGTTAATTGAATCTTTAGAAGCTCTTGTAAGACATGAGAGAGTAAATAAGGAGATAATTATAAATCTTTTTGATGCATCAGGAGAAAAAGATCCAGATATACAACTTGAAGAATCAAAAAAAGTGAAAGATGAGTTAGTGGAGAAGGAAAATGAATCTGTAGATCATATGGTAGATCTAGACAATCATGAAGACAAGTTAGAGTCTATAAGGAAAAGGATGAATGCGAGGAGACTAAGGTGTTATATCTTAATTCTTTCTCTGGTGCTTCAATCCTTGAGAACATGGATCTAGAGGACATTCCTCAAGTTACCCCAAAGCAAGAGATGTTGGAGTGATTGAACATGAGATGGAAATTGAGAATATTGATTTATCTCCATTTATTGAGATCATTAAGTATTTGAGAGTTGATGAACCTTATGAGGTATTCTTGGAGCCTATAGGTTATATCATAGAGTTTGAGCCAGTACCAATTTATAAATTGCTTCCCATAAAAAAACCCATGATATCTAAATATAGTGAATTTAAACTTGAAAGAATTAGAGCAAGAATGAGAAAAAAATTCCCCTTGCTGAGTTTAGAAATATGGGAGTGGGACATATCTAGTAGTATAGATTTAGAGCAAAATGTCGATCCCATAGAGACTAATGAGTATTAATACTTATTATTCTTTTATTGTTCAATCTACAAAAGATAGTGATTTAACAAGATATATAGCGATAGAACAACGCAAGTTAAGCAGAAAATAATCTGAATTGCAAAAACTGTTTAGACCTTGAATCCCAACTAGGTAATATATGATTTGCAAAAGATAATTCTAATATTATTATTGATTTTCTTAAACGATAGAGATTCCTGAGGTATAATATCCCTACCGAGATTATTGAAATTCTATCCTTGTTTAATTAATTGGAATTTCTTCTTAATTGAAGCTCCTAAGATAGCAATTGTTGACTAGAATCCCTTTATTAGGTTTCACTCTAATCTTGAAGAATCATGTTGTTCTAATTATAGGATTGCATTCAACTCCTTTTAATTGTGAGATATAATCATATAAACAATATCTCTATTAATTTGCTTGAATATGAAAACGAGAACTAGTAATCGGGACTATTAATTGAGGACAACAAGAAAGGATAACACAAATTCAAGAATTCAATAATAATATGTAAAAAAAGAATAAAGAAAAAATCACATAATCAACCTAGGTTCATCGAGATCTAAACAAAAAGTTTACTCCTTCATAGGAGAAGTATGCATTATCAAAATAAGAACAAATAAGCATAACCCACAATTCTAATTTAGAAGTTAAGCACAATTTGACTTGCTAGATAAACACCTACACAAATTCGTAATACTACGAGACCTTATTTTATATGCCTTTGTTGCTCTTGAATCTTGTACTTTTATAATGTTCTTCGAGCTTCAAAAGAGGAAATTTCCTTTGCATAAAAGAGGAAAGTGGAATCTTAAAGATCAAGAAAATTGCATGCACTTGATGAGCAAGATAGTGTTTGATTTAGGAAGTTTCCTTTTCGAGAATTGAAAGTTGTTGGATTTCTTAGTTGTAAGAAGTGGGGCCTCTAAAGCTTCTAATTTAAGTATAGATGCCTTTTATTTTGAGGTCCATGAGGTTAACTTTCCTTTTTTAAGTCATTTCAAAAAATAGCTTATTGTCGGATTGACATGACTTGCAACAGGCCTCATCTTCCAGTCATGTTCGGGTTTTCCATGACGTGGAAATGACACGACTGGGATATGACTTATCCCTGAGTCATGTAATTTCTTTGGCAAATGCTTATGAAGTGACACGACTAGTGACAGGTCATGTCATAATCATGTCCCTTGTTAAGCCAATTGTGCAGATTGACATGACTTGTGACAGGTCGTGTCATAGTCATATCATGCTAAAACTTGAAATTTCACCTAGGGGCACGCTTTTACTTGATATAGCTTGAAGACATGACATGTCCTTATTGTGTTGACCACATTTTGCTTCCAAATTTTGTATTGTTGACCCGTTTTGCTTTCTTTTTTTTGCAAAATATCTTCATTAAAGATCTAAAAGCATAAATTAATGATTTTAAGTGCTAAATCCATAATAATTATGAATAAAATGACCAATAAAAGTGTATTTTAACACTTATAAAATAGGAATAAATTTGGTTTATCAAATATAAGTATATGACATTTCAGTAAGGCAAAGTCTTATTCATGAGCATAGCAGTAGTAGTTTTTAAGGAAATTAATTTTTTTTCAATGATTTGAGCAAGCAAGCTGGTTGTGTTGGAATTTTGCTTTAGCATCAATGGCAATAATAAGATAATGGTAATAATTATAGCTAATTCAAATTGCTACCCTCTTAAGCAATAACAGATAGTAGGACCAACATTGAATTGTGAATCTAGAGCTAAGCTTAATTGTTGTTTGATTTAATAGATGCATATCAACTACCAACTCAATAATTAGACTTGAAATGCCCAATAGTTGATGAAGGGTGCCTATCCCAGTAGCTGATGAAGGATGAAGGTGCCCATCTAAGCATCCGAGAGCATCTAGCTAAGCTTCCTGACCAACTCTAAGAACCTTTAAGAGAGCACACACAAGCAATAGCAACAACGACCTTCTCGACTATATGCCACAATAGACTACGACAACAGCTCCAACACATACATGTTCTCAGTTCAAAATAGACACAAATAGCTTCGAGAGCCACAATGACAACGTCTTAATCAGTCCAGCACATAAAAACCAACAACAACAGCACTATTGGAACCAATAACACACAACAAATCACATTCATGTACCAGGAAGCAAATAAGGATAATCTTGGCAGTGTTTCATAAATTTGACGTATCTCCTCATCGATGTCTTATTGAGATGATTTGAAATTCTACTAAAATCTAAGAGAAAGATATTCAATTTTCATGTTTTTGGTGTGAAAAATTCAGAATGCTTCAAAGTCAAAATGTGTCGTGAATTTGCTGCTATTATAGTCATGGCATCTAGGTTTTGGAAAATGATAAAGTTTGTTAAATTGCAGATATCTCTCTCATTCAAGCTCTTTTTGATGTGATTCAAAATTCTATAAAAAGTAAAGAGAGATCTACATTCTTCATGTTCTGATTTCTAGTTAATTATGAAAGAACATAGGTAAAAAATCATGGTGAATTCACTACATATGCAGATTAGCTCCCGAAATTGTAGGTTCGGTAGTGTCTCATATATTATGGATATTTCTATTATCCAAGCTTTATTTGATATTATTTAAGGTCTTATTGAAAGAGAAGAGAAAGATCTACAACTTTCATGTTGTGAGTTTTGAGAAATTCGAATCGAATTTAGGTTAAAATTTATGTTGAGATTTCGATAAGACCCTGATTACATGGAGCACTTACTGTTGCTGTATCCCACGCTACTTCAGTGCCCATCCGTCATAATAGATGACACCATGGCAGCAACGCTCTGCCAACCTGACTACAGCAACACCAACAACACTCCCTAGCTCCATACTCAGTAGTAGCTCATGCTCAAGATTATAGTGACATGCTAAGCCAAAGTTCTCTTCACATGCAACAATTTTTTTTTTTCTAAGTTAGTTCAAGAACTCCACGGTAGTCATAACCATTAACACAAACAACTATATCTGTATCGAAATGATATGTGTAAATATGTTCGATTTACATCTATATTTTATCTATATTTGATCAATTTGGTCTTTTCATGAGAACTGCCTTTTTTTATTTGTATTTATTTTTTTCATAAATAATTTGTTAGAAAAAAGTTTTTAAAAATATCTATATATGCTAGAAAAAGCTACTCAAACAGACCCTAAGACTGTTGCCCTAGTGAAATTGAAAAGGGTCAATTATGGAGTATTATTAGAAGACAATAACTCATTCGATAATATTTCGCATTAATAGGTTGTGTTTAATTAATTATCAAGCCAACTTAGCAAAATTGAAACCCTATGTGTAAGATAAGTCTAAAAGGATGTCATTATCAATCGAAAATTCAAAAGTAGCATAGCTACTTAAAGTTTGGGCCATTATTTTTCTCATTTGGAAAGAGGGCTCACATCTTGTTAATAGTAAAAAGGTAGGAGCGCATATATAGGCTAGAAAACATAGAGGAAAAGGAGAACGAAAGAACAGAGGAATAGAACAATAGCAGAGGTTTTTAAACAAAAATTATTATGAATTTCATTTTTCAGTTTTCTTTGTAATTATGAAGATGGGTAGTTTAATCAAAGGGCACCAAAATCCTATTGTTCTAGCAACATAATTGAGGGTCTAGGTTTAGGAGTTGATAAAAAAGGTTGGGAATATTGCACTTGTATTTTCATCTAAATTGAATCGATGCCTTGAATAGATATTAAAATTGATTACTTGGGATTTGACTGAAATCACTACAACTTGCTCACCTTTCGAAGTAATAGAATTCCAATTATAGCATAAATCATCATGCTAAGGCGATTTATCTATAATTATCAGTTAAAATATTAATTCGCTCACAACAAAATTATACTCTAGTTAAAATTAAAAATCAAGCATTACCAAGTGACCCAAATTTATAATTCTAACTGCATTAAGCACATAGTTCATGAGTTTTATCTAAACTCGCATATCCCTATGATAAATTTCTTTCAAAATCCCAGGATGTGTTCATATGGATTATAAAAAAAAATTTCTTGAGTATCTCTAATCCTCATCTCTCTAATCAATATGGGTCAATACTAATAAAGAGATCATGAACAACAATAGATAAATTCCATAACCAAATAGCATCATCAAAGCAAGTCAAATAATCCATTTCATCTATTCAATATGTATATTCACAAACATATTAAGCATAACAACTCAATAACATAATCAAGCAATAAATGATAGAACAAGGATTATAAACACCTCAATGAAATTTTCATTCATCAAAGTCTTCAAAACCGTAAACCCAATAAATGGACATCACTTGATTGGATCCAAAACCCAAGAAATCACCTCCAAGTGTTGTAGAACAATAGGGTATTAGTGCCCTTTGATTGAGTTACCCATCCTCATAATTATAAAGACAATGAAAAATGAAGTTCGTAATTTTTTTTTTGAAAATCTCTACTACTATGCTATTCCTCTATTCTCCTCCTCCTCCTACTTTGTGCATTTTCTAGCCTATATATGTACTCCTGCCTTCTACTATTAACAAGATGTGAGCTCCCTTTAAAATGAGAAAAGCAATGGCCGAAACTTTAAGCAACTGATGCCACTTTCAAATTTTCAGTTGATAACAATGTCCTTTCAAACGTATCTTACATGTGGGTTCAATTTGGCTAAGTGGGCTTCTTTAATTAATTAAACACAACCCACTAAACACGAAATATTATCTATCAAGTTATTCTCTTCCAATACTGCTCCATAATTGACCATTTTTAATTTCATAGGGGCAATAATCTTAATCATTTGTTTGTGTTGTTGGTTGTGGTTATCGTGGAGTTCTTGAACTAACTCAAAAAAATTTGTTGCATGTGAAGAGCACTTTGGCTTAGCGTGTTACTGTCATCTTGAGCATGAGCTGCTACTAAGTTATGGAACTAGGGAGTGTTGTTGGTGTTGCTTTGGTCAAGTTGGAAAAGTGTTATAGCCATGGTGTTGTCTGTTATGATGGATGGGCACTCAAAACTCAAAACATGAAAGTTGTAGATCTTTATCTCCTCTTTCAACATGATCTTAAATCATATCAAAGATGGCTTGGATGAGAGAAATATCCACGATTTATGAGATGCTATCGAACCTGCAATTCTGGGAGCTAATCTGCATATATAGTGGCTTCACAATGATTTTTACATTGATTTTTTTCATAATCAATCAAACTTCAAAAAATGAAGATTGTAGATATCTCTTTTATCTTTCTATACAATTTTGAATCACATCGAAAGAAGCTTGGATGAGAGAGATATATGTAATTTACCAAAATCTATCATTTTCCAAAATCTGGACACCATAACTATAATAGCAACAAATTCATGATACATTTTAACCTTGATGTATTATGAGTTTTTCCATACCTAAAACATGAAAATTGAAGATCTCTGCCTTATATTTTAGTAGAATTTTGAATCATTTCAATAGAGTTCAAATGAAAGAGATACATCGAATTTATGAAACACTACCAAGACTATCCTGATCCGCTTGCTGGTGCACGAATGTGATTTGTTGTGTGCTGTTGGTTCTAATAGCGCTGCTATTGTTGATTCTTAATTGATGGACTAACTCTTGGGGCTGTTTATGTCTGTTTTAAGCTTAGAACATGTATGTGCTGGAGCTGCTGTCATGGTCTATTGTGGCATGTAGTCGAGAAGGTTGTCGTTGCTATTGCTTGTGCATGCTCTCATAGAGGTTCTTAGAGTTGGTCAAGAAGCTTAGCTAGATGCTCTCGGATACTCAGATGGGTGCCCTTCATCAGCTACTAGGCACTTTAACCTATAGTTGTTGAGTTTGTAGTTGATATGCGTCTATTAAATCAAATAGCAGTGGATCTTGGCTTTAGATTCACAATTCAATGTTCATCCTACTGTCTACTATTGCTCAAGAGGGTTGCAATTTGAATGAAGCTACAATTATTACTATTATCTTAGTAGTGCCATCGATGCTAAAGAGAAATTCCAACAAAAGCAACTTACTTGATCAAATCATTGAAAAACAATTAATTTCCTTAAAAACTATTGCTTCTATGTTCATGAATAAGACATTGCCTTACTTAAAATGTCATCTACTCATATTTCAGAGAAATAGAAATGGCACAAAGATTATCAAACATTTCGTACAACCATTTTAACTTCAAATTTCATATTTTCCTCACTTGAATACATATGAAAATCTATGTTTTTCTTTAAGTTAACAACATATTGTGTTTTGCATCCCTAAATCTCAATGAACATGCTTGTGCTTATGAGCTTAATTAGTAATTGATTCATTTCCTTGCTATTTGTACAACTCACTAATTAAAGAATAAATATAAGTTTTAGACTATTACCTTGTGTTGGAAAATCATTATTGTCATTGACATTGGAGTTAATAAAATAACTGTAAGATGATGATAGTTAAAATCACTAGTCAAATGTACAATTCTATGGGTTTATAATTTTTTATATTTTTTCTTAATTATGATGAATATAAAATTGTTTAGATACGAATTTTAGATAGAATTGTAAATTTAGATATATGATTTTATATGTTTACAACTACGATTTTATCGATTATATAAATTTTTATGAATAATAAAATCATAATTTTAATGATCATGCTATAATTAACGTCAATGATTAATGATGAAATTATGATATTGTCATCGAAGTTATAGTCTTAGAAAGCGATTGCAATTTAAAATTTTCCAATTTGTAACACAAAGTTGGTGAGACGAACTAAGGGAGGAAAATGGCAGAGGATAGAAACATAGAGAAGTACAGATCCCTTTCTATGCATTAGCTTAGGTTCCTTACAAGCACATCCTCCTTGCATCATCCAAAGACCAAGTCCAAGATCAACCTGTTGATAATGATGATGATGCTCCCCTTAATCAAAGCAACTACGTTCTTCTTGGTGGAGGCAGTGGCAAGGGAAGACGTGCAATCTGCAATGCCCTAGTTCTTGTAAAGTTTGATTTCGATACAAATTCTCTATCTCCACAGCTAGTAAGTGATCATTTCTATGAAATTTCTTTTCTTGCCATTACAATGGGTAAGGATTCAAATATGGTATCTCAAAGAATAGACTAACGCTATAAGGTTATAGGACCATTAGCTATGTCACTCATTGTTTTGGTTTTTGAAATAACTTATGTGTTGCATTTTAATTTTACGAGCAAGTGTGACATTTAATACTGAAACTTTGTTAATTTGTACAATTAAAAACGTTTAAAAATGTTAATTACCATATATACTTCCTAGATGAATTAGTTGATGATTATAAAAATGGATAAAATTCTGATAGCTAATTACAAAATATGGTAAAGTAAGCTAGTTAATTGTAAAAATGGAAAATGCCAAATTAACACTAATTGTAGAAATCAGCAAACTTTAGGTACCAAATATGACAAACACCGTTATTTTATTTATTTATTTTTATTCAATTAGAATAAGTGTGCATTAGAACAGTGCAGTAAATTGCAAATCCTAGCTTTCCACATATGAAAACTTTTATTCATGCCTTGTATTGGATAGTTTAGGTTAATAACCTTGGTTTTGGTTTAGAGTTTCCCTACAGAATCACTATACATCCTCATGGACATGGTATAATTTGTGCATTACCCAAAAGATGTAAATAATGTTTTAAAAACCTGGTGCTTTGAATTTTCGTTTTAGAATGATTTGAATTTATTAGTGTATATCATTTAATTATTTGGATGGTGTTTCTCTCACTTTATTAGGATATATTGTTTGAATGGGTTGCTAATGAAGATAAAAATTTCGGTATTAAAACATCTGATAAGTTGCTTCTTGAGTTGAAAGATGTTGGACAACAACTTGCTTTGGTCTTCAACAATAAAGGTTTAATGCTTGCTGTTGGTGAAGAGGTAGAGACCATTCTCTTATTTTCTTGTTTTTCAATACATCTAGTTGGCAACATTATGTATAATATAATTTCTACTTGCGAATCCAAATTGTGGGAATTTCTTTGGCTCGAACATTTGCATTCTTATAAGTATTGCAAAAGAGAATATATCCTTGTATGATAATATGATCCTTAAGCATACCTGAATATGTTAACCCAAAAAAAACTAAAGTTTAGGTATGTTGTCCCTTCTTAAATTCCATGAATGTTAGTTTCTTTTGTATTTTTCATTTTCATTTTTCACTCCGTGTAGGAAATGGTGACATAAGATGTTGAAAGCATTTGATATGATTTTTTTTTATGTCTTTTAAAAGAATGATCACTTAGGCAAAAAAATTTCTTATGTTAAATGATGAATCTGTTAGTTTAGTGACTTGATTTAAAAGTGATGTGGCATAAAGGAATAGAGGCATATGTGTTTTAGATAATTAGAGAAGCTTTATTTTAGGTAAGCATAAAATGATATTTGTTTTTTAGAGTTAAGTGTATAAAAGTTAGATGTTGGTCTAATCTATTTGGAACTTCGGGAAAAGTTAGGGATAGGAATCTTGTACACAAGAGTGATTTAACATTATTAATTTAAAAAAAAAAAAGAAAAATTATGATTTATTCTCCATAGTGGTCAAAAGATTATAATGTTATCTTTTAATGTGCCTTTAAGTGATGATATTCTTTCTGATAAGAGCTCAAAATAGCAATCACCACAGGATTGAAATATTACTGTATGAACTTTGACAGATTACAATATATTCCAAACAATGGTTTGGTGTTATATTATCCATTTACTAGTTACACTCTCATTGGCATAAGAGTCCATTGTTATTAATAAATAAAGAAACTAGGAAGACAAATTTTCGGCTTTCTTGGAATGGTTTTCTATTGATTGGGTAAGAGAAGTCGAAGAGCAAGATAAAAGGAGGAGAGATGCTATCAGTGGTAGACCTCTCAATTTCGTTTCCTTCCGTTATTATCTTGTGTTTTACTCTTTGAATTCAACTCTCTGCCTTCTTATTACATGTCTAAATGAGCAACTGTCAATTAGTGGTGTGTATCTTTGTCAAGTGTTTTGCAATTACTCTGGTTTAGCTCTGTGCTACTTCAATTTTGTTTGATCCTAGCCTCAAATTCCTTAAAAGAAGTGTTGTTTCCTTCCCAATGAATGAAGTTGCAATATGTCACACATATTCCACACACTAGGAAGATGAACAAGTCAAATGAAATTTTTCTTGTATTAGCTACCTAAGCTCATGATCTTGTCTATCATTTTCAAGGAAGACCTCAATTACTGTTGCTTTGAGTAGAAATTGAGAAAGTGTGAACACTATTGTCCCTGAATAAAGAAGATGAACAATTGTGATATCTTTTTGTTGTTGTTCACTCCCATAGCAGTGCCCTGTTCTATGTAGATGAGAACAGAAGTGTTTGCAACTCATAGTCCTCAGCTCTTAGTAATTTTTTCCCTCTTTTTCATGAAATTCGTCTATTAAAACTAAGATACTAATGAGGTCCCCTATGTGTTGCTTTTTACCTTCTGAATTCAATCAAGCTTCTTTGGATAGTGAGAACCAATCATGATCGAAGGCCCCTTACTTATGAAATAAGCTATGTTTCGATGCTTAGGTCATGAGAAAAATTGTTACTATTGTTTGCTGTTAATTCTCCACTCACTAACTTCATGATGCCCTCTGTTTGATCCTCTTGGTAGGCTTTTGTTTGCCGTCTCTCAATTGTATCTTGTGCTCTGTTTGTGTATGTGAACTACCCTACTGTCACAATTTAGATTCCATAGTTCTTCTAGTCCTAGCTCTTGCCCCTTGCTACTTCCATATAATGCTTTAGGGGCTTGCTCCAATTTTCATTCTCTTTGGTTTAGCTATATGTTTTCTATTATAATGATCTACTTCTCTTCAACACTATGGCTATCTGCTATGTTTTGGTGTCTATCAAGTCTTCTTATATCATAGTGGCCATTCATCCATAATAAAATTATAGTTGCTTCATCTCTGCTTGTTAAGTGCTTCTTGTTCTAGCCTTTGCTCCTATTGTCAGCTACTACCTTTGCGTTTGATATGAAGCACACGGTTGCTAGTGCTTTGTGTTTTATCTCGGTTGGTTTTATATGTTTAGTAAGAGATTCTCATTCCATTTCTTATCATGGGCAACAATTTTTGTCCTTTTTGGTTCCATTGTTAAGCCTTCATTGCCATGAAGATAGATAAAGTGAATTCTTTTTTTTTTTTTTTTTCAAACATTTAGCCTAAGAAAGAAAAGTGGGTTATCATGAATTCTTGAATAAATGGTCAGTTAAGCAAAAAAGGAACTTGATGGTTAACACGTGCCTATTCATTTATTAGATTGGGCTTACGGATTTTGCTTTTGTGTAAATTTTGTTGCTCTATGGTGACTCTAATGCTTGAAATGGCAGTTTCATAATCTATATCAGCCACTTTTCTTGGAAATTAATTTCCACTGTGGCCTTATGCATGTTGCTTTCAAATGGCTGATGTGTGCAAACTTGAGCACTGACTTGTCTTGGCTTATGCTCTATATATTGCTCACAATCTATTACAACTTGCATTGGGCTACTTGGCCATGATGTGGCTGCTCTTAATTAACTTCTCAACAGTTATTCTCCATCATGGTTGGGTGTTTGCTTGCTTCTCTATCCAAATCCATCAAAATTATTGTCTGCTCGCTAGCTTGTTTGCTCTATCACAATGGTGATGCTATGGCCTTCAAAATAAAAAATTTTGGTCTTTAGTAGGTTGACTGTTGTTTGTTATCTTAAACTATGCAACTTTTCACTTGAGTTGTTTTGCGTACACAAGGATGCTACAATCAATATGTCTCAAGGTTGCTATTGTAGAATATAGTCTTGCTTCTTATCAGATGTCTCCAAAGAGACAGTCGTGCTCCTTATTGCTGCTATCATGTGTCTTGAAGTCTCCCATTCTGGTCTTGTGTCGTTTGGTCTCAACATAAGGAGTTTTTGACGTATGTGCACTCTAATCTCCTCCTACCATCTGCAAATTCAAGAGGCTTATATGTCTCTCAATTATCAACTCTCTATCTCATACCAAATGGAAACCACACATCTAGAATAAAATACATTGTTCTGCCTGAGGTATGCTAAATAATGGGCTACTAGTCACTCTTATGAACTACTACCATTTCTTTATTTTGGTTTTGTGTTCGATTCCTTTTAACCTTGAATTTACATATTGGCTACCGCTTTGGTTCAAGGAAGAGAAATGTGTCCCAAGTTGTTTGTAATGCAAGAACCAATTGAAGGCTCGTTGACTACATTCGATGGTATGCATCAATCATTCCATAGTTTACTATTTCACTAGGATATTAAGTTGTCTTAGCAACATTTGAAAGCCAAAGCTAATTCCTGAATGGGACATGAGCTGCTTCTTCTTTAAGCTTAGGTCCGACACATCATAAGACTAAAATGAGACTAATTCAAGTAAGCCATTTATAGTCCAATTTCATCCTCTATTTAGATTTTTTACACAATTAATCCAAAAACATGTATTTATCAATTTTAAGAAAAAAAAAGTTCACAATAAAAGTATGCTAATCGTGCATGAATGTGCCCTCTGAATGGAATAAATGTGTAATTTAACATATTTATCATCATGCTTCAGTTATCGATGAAAGAACATTTTGCTACAATCTCCTTTCCAGATTCTCTCAACATTTTTGTAGTTCTATTTTCATGTAACTTATTAAATTAATTTCTTTTCTTACTTTAAAAAAGAATAAAAAGAAAAAAAATCTAAGTTATTATGCTATGATGTGAGATATTTTGGTTTTATTACAATGCAGGATGGAAAGTTTAGGGTTTTCAAGTGGCCTAGTATGGAAAATATTCTTGATGAGGATGAAGCTCATTCTTCTATCAAGAATTTAGATTTTAGGTTTGTTCTTTTAACACTATAAGAAAGAAAGAAGAAGAATGTACTAAATTTTAAAGTTTTTTAAGCCAATAGCAATGAATCTTCAACCTTAAAATCGAAGATATATAATATTCAGTTGATTCATTTATCTTTTGCAACTCTAATGGCAAATTTCTTGCTTCCTTAGAAGACTCGGGGCCTTAGAAGGTCTAGAAGTTGTCGTTGTTATAGCTGCTGTTGGCTATTGCTGCTGGACTTTTGTTTAATAATAGCATTTTTGGCATATGGATATGCAATTTATTGGACTTTTTTATAATTATGTAGGGTGAAAGATTTGGATTTTGCAAATTTTTGTCAATTTAATGATGGTTCCTTGGTTTTATGTGTTACTGTAGTGATAAACTCACGGATGAAACTTAAAACTGCAAACTTAGGTCTTTCAAAATCCTCATCAAATAGTAACTAATAATCATTAATTTGAACATTGCTTGATTAGGGTGATGAGGTAGTATTTTGACATGGAATACATCTTCGAAAAGGATGGGCACCAAAGTAGTAGTTCGCGATTTGATCAATGCCTTTGATGTTTTAGCTGATAGAACTATTATTGCCTTGCATGAATTACATGGTAGGAACTTGCACATTAGTGCCAGTTTGTTATCTGATTGATTTTTGCACATGAGTATTGGTGAAGGTGACATTTTCATTTTAGATTTGTCCACTATGCGTTAACTTTCTCTTATGAGTCAAGGTAATGAAATGATGCTTTTGGCCATAATAATTGCATCTTCGGAGATATCTTCTTAAAATGCTAATGTAATGCAGGCGAATAATTTCCATATTCATGGACTCAAGTGTAAGAGTGAGCCAGAATGAGGAAAAGAAGACCAACGGTGAGTGCCCATATTTTCTTATGTAGATAGTTTTTTATCTATTATTTGATGATAGTTGTGGAGACTTCTTCCGTCCTTAGAGTTTATATCTCTCTTTCATTACTATACGCATGATATAGCTTTGAAACTTCCTATTTGAAGTCTTACTATGCATGCAATATCGGCTTATGATTGTTACACAACAATTTTTTTATGCTTCGTCTTCTTAGCAAATAGAAGGACTTAATAAAAATACTGAACATTTTCAGTGATATTGGTTTGGCCTACAGTAAGGTTTATATTCTTAAGAAGACATTAAACTTGAGACCATAAGCATAGTCTTCTCTTCCCACTTCCCTGTTGAACAAAGCGAGAGTGGGGTTTAATTTGCAATTAAAACTCTTAAGTAGAAAAATACAAGTATATTATAAACAAAATGACTAATATATAAATTGGTATTGCTGCTTGCTATTGCCATTTGTCTATTGAAAAACAGGGATTTTGTGCTCTTGAAGGTGCCATTCTTAAGAGCGTAAATGTAGATATTGTTAGAGTGCTTTCGCTTAGGTTTCCTATGTTTCGTTTCTTGTATGCAACCATTTTTAAATAGGTTTGTTACTGTTGACCTTAAATCAAAGTCACATTCTAGCACCTCAGGTCAATAAATGGAGGGTTTATGGTGGATATTACAAAGAATGTTTGTGCTCTTTGTATATTTTGTTACCTTTATTTTTTTATCCTTTGTTGATATAACTCATTAAGCCTTCACGTTTTTCTTCATTCCGATTTTAAGTATATATATTTTATGAAAATAATATATTCACTTGCGAGCCGTTTACCTGAAGTAGTAGAGGGTGAATGAAAAAAGTTTCTTTTAAAATAAATTCTATTAGCTTGTTTACTTAGAAATTGGATGGAATTTTTGCTCCCTTAGCAGTCCAACTTGTAGAATAATCTAGAGCGCAAGAGAAGCTAATTTGGAAACTTTAACATTTTAAATTTATAATAAAACTCTCAAATGAGATGAGTTTATTACAAATAAAAACACAAAAATAGAATGAACAAACCTAAACTTTTGAATTCCTATTTATGCTAAACATAGATAAGTTATAACCATACACTTTAAATGGTTATAATTGAAATTAATTAAAACCATCAATGACTAATAACTATTAACAAGTTTACTAATTTTAGTGATGACATTTCAATACTCCATCGTCACTAAAATTTAGTCTTTAATATTTATTTTCGAAACCAAACCAAGTAATTTTCGAAATATTTCTATATTGGCATTGTTGAGACCTTTTGTGAAAATGTCTGCTAGCTAATCTTTTGTCTTTACTTGTATCATCTAAACTTGTCCTATTAACATTCTCTTATAAAATGATAATGTACTTTCATGTACTTTGTTCATGCATGAAAAACTGGAATCTCAACTAGATTGATAGCGAATTGATTATCACGATATAATTGTATTGAATAATCTACTACTTGATGCAAATCCTCCATTAATTGCTCTAACCAGGTGCTCTCTTGTGCTGGCATTGTCCTTGCATGATACTTTGCCTCTGCTCTAGAAAGTAATTTCGTTGGTTGTGTTTTACTACACCAAGTAACAACTCCAAAACCAAAAGTGAACACATATCCTGTAGTTGATCTTTGAGTTTCATAATCACCTACGTAATTAGTATCACAATATCCCTCTAATATACATTCTACTCCATTTCTATAAAATATACCAAGATCAAGGGTTCCTTTGATATATCTAAGAATTCTTCGAACTACTTCTAAGTGAGGCTTTTTTAGAGCTTGCATAAATCGACTAATTACTCCAACTACAAATGCAATATCTGGTCTTGTGAGAGTCAAATATATCAAACTACTAACTAACTGCCTATACATCTTTGAATCTTTCAAATCTTTCCGTTTTGACATGCTTAACTTAGAGTTTACCTATATTGGAAGTGTAAGAGGTTTACAATAAATCATTCCATACTTCTAAAGAAGAATCTCAACATATTTTTCTTGACATAAGAATAGCCCTTCTTTCGCTCTTTCCATTTCTAATCCAAGAAAGTAATTGAACTCTCCAAGTTCCTTCACTTGGAAGTGAATTGATAAATTTTGTTTTATTTACTGAATTTTCATTACATCAACTCAGTAATAATAAGGTCATCTACATAATAGGAATAATTGCTAATTTCCCTTCTTGAGCTTTCACAAATAAACTAGAATAAGCTAGTGTGACCATATAACCACTATGAATGAGAAACTCTGCAATTTTTCCATACCATGCTCTAGAAGCTTGTTTCAATTCATACAATGCTTTCTTTAGCTTGTAAACATGCTTAGGATAAAGCCAATTCTCAAATCCTTTAGGTTGCTCCATGTATACATCACAATCAAGTTCTCCATTTAGGAAAGCATTTTCATATCCATTTGCCACAAGTTCTAGGACTTACTTATGGCTAATGCTAGGAAAACATGAATTCTTGCAATCTCTACTGGACTAAAGGTTTCATCATAATCCCATCCATACTGCTGTGAGAAACCTCGTGCCACCAGTAGAGGTTTATATCTCTCAACTGAACCATATAGACAAATTTTGATTTCATATGCCCATTTACAAGATATGCGTTTCACTTCCTTTGGCTTTGGAATTAAATCCCAAATCTGATTCTCAACAATAGCTTTCATTTCCTTCTCCATTAATTTTCTCCATTTTTCCTTTTGAAATGCCTCTTCAAATGATATTGGCTCTCTTTCTTCTTCTACTAATGCAACATTAGCATACTATGGATTAGGTTTTTTTAGTCTACTTAATCTCCTTAATTGTGGTGTTAATGCCTCTACAATAGTTTGATCTTCTAATGTCTTTAGTACTAGCTGATTCCTCGACTCTACTCTTTAATAAATACTGGTTTGCCAAGGTTTTTCTTGTGATGAAGAGTTTATGATACTTCTTTGGAATTTCTTGAAATTCTTCTAACTTACTTTTGAACTTTTCTTGTAATTGTTCATCTATTCCTTTGGAGTAAGGAAGTACAACGTATTCTTTTGTCTACCATGATGAAGCTTCATCGAACACAACATTTCTCGAGACATGGAATTTTTAGTTGTAGGATCACAACATTGCCACCCTTTTCTACCTTCATTGTATCCCATATAGATACATCTAATTGCTTTCTTATCAAACTTGCTACATAGATGATCATGTATAAATACATAACACACACAATTAAACACTTTGAAGTGGCTCACATTGGGTTTCATGTACCATAGCTTTCAAATGGAGGCATAAATTCCATCTTCGGTTAAGGAAGTCTATTGATTATGGGAGCTACTTTTCTCATGCACTCAGCCCAAAATCTTCTAGAACATTTTTAGTTGCATCATACTTTAGCATACATCTGCTAGGTGTTTGTTTTTCCTTTCTACGACACAATTTTGTTGTGGTGTATTTAGACAAGTCGGTTGCTATCAAATTTTGTACTCAAAAAGATATTTTGAATATTCATTAGAGGTTTATTCTCCCCTATTATCAGTACGAAGGCATTGAATCTTTTTCCTAATTTTACCTTCAACCATAAACTTGAATTCTTTGAATTGGTTTAGCGTTTCAGATTTTTCTTTCATAAAGTACACCAAAAAATATCTTGAATAATCATTAATGAATGTTATCATGTACTACTTACCTTTGACTGAAGACTACTTTACCTTCCCAAACACATCTAAGTGGATTAACTAGAGTAGCTCCTTAGCTCCAAATAAAGAATCCTCAAAGGGTGACCAATGCACCTTTCCATATTGACATCCAGCGCATATTGTATCAATGAGAACATCAAGATTAGGAAGTCCTCTCAACAAAGACTTGGCCATCATCATTTTTAACTTATAATAATTTACATGTCCAAGATGTGCATGCCACAAATCAATTGTTTCATTATTCCTAGTCTTTTCCACATATGCCTCCTTTACTAGAATGATATACATAGAGTCTTCCTTTTGTCCCTCTATAATTGGTGTGTCAACTATTTTGACTTGTTGATAGACTTTGACATCTTTTGGGCCAAATACAACAAAATTGCTTGAATAAGCTAATTGTGATACTGACAAAAGGTTCTTTTAAATTCTAGATACTTGATAGACATTCTTTAGCTGCATTTGCTTTTTATTTACATATTACTCAATCATCATATCACCAATCTGAGTAATAAGTAATCTTGAGTTATTAATGGTCACAATAACTCGCTTACCTTTGTATCCTAAAGCATTGCAAAGCTTGTCTTTGTCCTCTGTCATGTGACTAGGATACTATGAGAGCTTGAAGCAATAGATGCTTATTTTTCTTGTTCCTCTATTGAAAGAGTCTTCACATTACATTATTTATAAATCCATAAACAATGCTTCTACATCTTATTTAGGTTTTGCTTGGTGATGGTTGCACACTACTACTACATTACTTTCAACTTGCTTCTTCTTGGACCAGTAATCTCTTGCAAAACGTCCTACTTTGTCGTAATTGAAGCACTCACCATTTTGATGTCTAAATCTTTTAGACCATTGATTATCTTGGTGTTGATTTTGCTGACCTCTTCTAAATTTTGTATTTCCTTGTGTCATTTCATTATTTTGACCATTAGATTAACTTCTTCTCCTATTAGTAAAGAGTGCCTCCTCTTCAGGTTTTAAGAAGTCTCCAACCATTTGTCTTGCTAAAGCTTCTTAACTTGCTAGAAGATTCTCCAATTCTTCTATTGAAAGTTATGTGGGCCAATCTTAAATCATAGCTATAAATCCTCTATTACTTGGGTCATAGGCCATGTATGATAATTTAACGCATTCTATCACAATTAATTTTTTATTCCTTATCCAGCCTGAAAAATTTCTCTACATAAAAACTTTACTTATAAAATATTGTCTAATTTTCCATTTCTTTGTTGTCAGATTGACATTACTTCATTCTCTAACACCTGAAGTCTTGTATCATTCTTCGTTGCAAATTGCAAAGCAAGCAGAATCCCAAGTTTCGTTAGGTTTCCTTAGGTGTTGTGGCTTCCCTAATGTGTTCCGTCATCTCTTTGTCAATACTAGTTTGATTGTAAACATGGCTTTTCCAACTTTAATCTTCCACATTTTAAGATTACTAACATCTCCTTTTGGTGGTGATGTTGTCTTAGTTCTAGCAATAATGTCCTAAAGATCTTGACCCTGTGAGTATGATTCCATATAGGTCCTCTTAATGCTATAATTGTTACTATTTAATTTTTTTATTGCGCCAACATTAATAGATTCTGTCATCATGACCTAGTTTTAGCAGCCACGTGTTTCACTAAGTAAGCTTGGTTCCAATTCGATATGCTCATAATTCTAAATTGTTCACGACCAAAATCTCTCTTGTACAATTGCTTTGTACGTTAATGTTGTAAAAATAGGACCTGCGATCAAGTAGCTTTGATACCACTTGTAGAATAATCTAGATCACAAGAAAAGCTAATTTGGAAACTTTAACATTTCAAATTTATAATAAAACTCTCAAGTGAGATGAGTTTATTACAAGTGAAAACACAAAAATGGAATGAATAAACCTAAAGCTTTGAATTCCTATTTATACTAAACATGGTTAAGTTATAACCATACACTTTGAATGGTTATAATTTAAATTAATTAAAACCACTAATGACTATGACTATTAACAAGTTTACTACTTTTTGTGATAACATTTCAACACAACTTCCATTACAGAAATAGTTGCACACTTTGTTGCTATGGAAAAAAATTATAATAATGTTAGCGGTGGCTACACTTGGTGCAAAAAAAAAAAAAAAGATTAATCTATTAAATGAATTTTTTTATTTTTAATTTTATAAATATAAATAGATAATTTTAATCTAGTTCAAATAAGACGGGTGTAAGAGAATGTGGAAACATGAGAATGATAGTTGGAAAGGAGTTGGAAAGAACATGGAACATGGGAACGACAAGAGGAGAGGAGAAATTGGGAAGAAAACTATAAAAAGAATTAAATAAATTTAGCTGTTAATACCTTAGAACTATAAAATTTTACTTTAAACTCGTTATATTATTAATAGTTTTGATTTTATTTTGGAAATTTATGGATTTGTACCTTCACATATTGTAATTTGTGGTATCATTATTATCAATAGAATACTTTTTTCCTATGCATGTTCATTTTTTACATAGGGCAAGGTAAGAGTATTGCATTTAAAGATTATGTTTAGAGCCTAAGAGAACATTGCAATTCAATGTATTTTTAATTATGGAAGTTGCATATATAAGAAGATTGGTGTATTTTCTATCAAAAATGGTAAACAAAAAAGTATGGGTAAGAGACTTTGTGACTAAGTGGAGCTCAGCAAACGGGTTATGCGAGCCAAATCATCCCGCCCCGCTTCAGCCCACGGTTTATGTGGGCTAGCCTGCTTAAGCCCGCATTGGTATGCAGGCCAAAATTTTTAGCCCAACCCACCCTGCCGGGTTGGTGAGTTATGTGGGTTGGTCCATGAATCTACTAATATATGTTTTTTTTGTTGAAAATTTTATAAGAATTTAAATTTAAATTTTTAATAATTTAAATATAGAATATATATCTTTTTTATCTCACAACTTACCTACATACCAATCTTATATGATAATCTTGTATGGAAAATTTAGACTTCTATTTTAAAATTTTTTATCTCAGCGTAAAAGGATTTATTTTAACTAATAGAAATTAGAATCCATTCCAATTTTTTTCTTTTCCGTGGCAAGAAAAAATACATCATAGAAATTATCAATTGATATTGTGTTGCTTATTTTAAATGGAAGCATCTAAATATCTAATAAATATAAATGAAAAGTGTTGATAAAAGGACTATGGATATAATAAACATAAAAGTTTAAAGTTTAAATCATAACACCCATAAAAATTACATAATCAACATTCAACAACAAAATAATAAAAAAGTGAAGTGAAGTGGAAATAAAGAGGGTAATGTACTAGGTTTTTTTTTATAAGATTTATATTTAATTCTTTTTTTTTTCAAGTTTTTTTAAGTGGACTCGCGGGCCAACCTAACCAGCACTAGGTTGGCCTACTTCAACCCATGAGTTATGCGGGGCAGGCCATTTTGGCCCGCACATTAAACGAGCTAAAATTTTTAGCCTAACTCTCATTTTTTTTTTTTGGCAGTTTATGCAGCAAGCCCGCATAACCCGCCCCCACATGCACAGCAGTATGACTAAGCTGATGAGCTTAAGAAAGAAGGTTAAAAAGTTGACATTCATTTGGAAATAAATTCAATTTTTTACCACTGCCAACATAAGCGATTGGAGCTTATATTAAAAATATAAAACAGAAAAAAGGGAAACTTTACATTATGTCAATCTTCAAGACAACATATCCTTCATGTATAATTCTATTAGAGATAATAATGTAAACTTAAACCTCATTATTGTGATACATTGTTGAGATTGGATCTCCTTCATGAAAAACTTGAGTTTTCTTAATACAATCAATGGATTAATACATATTTTTTTTGTCTATTTTGCCTTGCTTCCAATATCCTAAACTAATGACAAATCACCTAGGTTCCTTTTATACTCAAACTGATTTACTTTTGAGTCATAAAATTAACAATTGGTTGTTGGTCATTTTAACACAAAAAGGAAAGAAAGAAAAAGGAAGTTATTTATTTATTTATTTTTACTCTTTAAAATATGTAATATATATAATTTTATATTTATAAAAGACTGATTTTTCTATACCCTATTATGGGCATAATGCTATGGACACTCCTATGTGGCATTTAGCAATCCTAAAGTAACTAAGGAAGGCTAGTTGTACCTAAAATCCATAAAATATTTAAAGAGAGGAGCTTTAAGTAAATTGTGTTTTTATTCAATGTCTAGATGCTTTATAACTGAAAGGTTCTCTCTTATATATAAAAATTGCCTCTACATATCAATGTAATTTGATCTCACGGTTACAAATAACTCATATCTACCATCTCTACCTTCCTTACATACTACAATATGATGAATCTTGACAACCTAGAGTGTTCTTAGATCTTTGCATTTCCATCATCCAGAGCATTTTCTTGGCTTGGACCTTAGGCTTATTCCATAAATGGGTCTCATAAAATCTGATGATTAACCTTATAACCTAAGTCTGTGAAGTTCTCCCCCCACTCAATGTGGCGACACCATTGTTAAGTCTTCCTTATAGAACTCTTGATGAGGTCCTTAAACTGCCTCAAGGCTTCAATTGTCTACCAACTAGTCTCATTTTCTAGTAGCCCCTTCCAAATAATTGCATATTCATCCTAAAGTTGTTGTCCCTGACGTTGAATATATCAATATGGCAATATTCTTTCTAATTCTCTATCATAAGAGTCTTCAACACGAAGGGAAGTCCTGCTACATACCATCCTTTTGGGTCCTCTTTGTCTTTATGGGAAGGCATAAGCACATTTACATAAAAAACAGGATGGAATTTTATATTTGGTGGTGGTTGAAGTTTATAAGAGACTCTTTCTATCCTCTTCAATATCCTAAAGGGCCCTTCATATCGATGCATGAGCCCTTTATGTAGTTGATCATTTGCTTTATTGAATTAAGTGCATTTTGACTAGCACTTGATCTCCAACTTGATACTCCATATGTCTCTTATTCTTATTAGCAAACTTTTTTATCCACTTTATAAGCCTCTAAAGATGTGTCTAGGATAGATCCTTACTTTTCTACTAATCCCATGCATATTTATACACTGATAGATTGTTTCTTGTATAACATGTGGCGATTGTACTTGGTGTCGATGGTTGTTTCCTAGAATAATCTCAAATAGGACTTTAACCTATGGACTTGTTCCACTGCAAATTGAAGGAAAGGTAGGCCACATCTAACAACTTAGCCTAATCTCCCTGGCTAGCTCCTACAAAGTGTTATAAGTAAAGCGCCATAGGTGCATTCACTCGTTTGGTCTGCCTCTCAGTTTAAGGATGGAGATCAAAAGATAAGTTCAAATCTAATCCCAATAAATAAAATAGTTCTTTCCAGAATTTCCTTATAAATCTCCTCTGATCCCTACCATAAACAATATTTTTTGGATTCTTTAACACTTAATAATATTTCTTAAGAACAATCGAGCAACCTCATCTACTGGACATAGTTCTTAAATAAAAGTAACATACTTGGAAAAGCTGTCTATTACTACCAAAACCATGGCAAAGCTTCAGACTTTAGTAGGCTTACAATGAAGCTCATAAAAACACCTTCTTATAGTTTACCTAAAATAGAGACAAGCTCTAGCAACACAACTTCAGCCTTCTATTTTGTCTTGTTTCACTAGCAAACCAAGCAAGTCTTCACACAACTCTCTATACTATTCTTCATGTAAGGTCAAAAATTCCACTCTTCTACTAATGTTTTAGTTCTGTGCATTCTCGAGTGCCCTACATATTTAGATTTATGGCACTCTTTGAGTATCTCCTTCTTTAAGTTAGAGTGCATATATCATATTTTCCTTTGTGTAGATCGATTTGTCTTCTTCCCACAATTTTCCTAGTCTTGCCTTTTTGTCATTTAGGTCATTAAGGCTTTAACTAGTTCATCATGTTCTATTTCAATATTGATGTGATTCAATATGTCGGTCTTTAGCCTATTGATGGCTGCTAATTCCACCCTTTTACTTAAGGCATTCACTACCATGTTTGATTTTCTAAGCTTATATATTAAGTCAAAATTGAACTCTGCATCAAAGCTTATATATTAAGTCAAAATTGGACTGCTAAGAATACTTGCTATTGAGCTTACTTAGTCGAAAGCGTCTTTTGCATTTGAAAATAGCTTGGTAATATGTTGTCCGTCTTCACCATGAACTTGCATCTAAGTTAATAATGTCTGTAAACTTAGAGGCATTGTACCATTACTATCATTGCCTTCTCATTTAAAAAATATCTGCACTCTATGTCATTCAACTTTTGACTCTTGAAGGCTATTCGATGTCCTTCCTATGCAAGAACATTTCCAATTGCAAAGTTACTAGAATTAGTATATAATTCAAAGGGTTTATTGAAGTCGGAGAGGGCTAAGATTGGCTCCTCTGTCAGCATCTTCTTTGGTGTGTCAAAAGCTTTCTAAAATTCTTCTCCAACACCATGAAGTATTTTCTTTAAATAAGTCTGTTAGAAAACCTAGAATCCTCAAGTATCCATAGATAAATATCCTATAGTGGTTCAATAGTGCTAAGAATGAGCTTAACTCAGTAGGCTTAGTAAGTTCTTCTTATTCCTAAATAGCTCTAACCTTCCTTTCGTCCATTTTGATCCTGCTATATCCTACTACATGCCCTAGAAAGACCACCTTTTCCTATGTAAACATATATTTAACATCTTCACATATAACTCATTCTCCTACAAAGACTAGAAAACTGCTTAAGATACTTCAATTGTTGTTCAATACTTTCACTATAGATCATAATGGGGCTAATACTTGATTCATGAGGGTGTAAAAAGTAGTTGGTGCCTTTGTAAGGCTAAAAAGCTTGACAAGGATTTCAAATGCACCATACCTTATAGTATATGCAGTCTTGATCTTATCCCTTTCACTACTTCCAATTGGTGATATCTAGACCCTAGATCCAACTTAGAGAAATACCTTACCCTCCCTAATTAATCAAATAAATTTGACATATGAGGAATAAGGTATTTATTCTTTATTGCTTCCTTATTTAGGGCTTGGTAGTCTATGCACATTTGAAGGGATTTTCCATACTTCCTCTCAAAGAATATGAGGACTCAAAAGGGTGCCTTTAAATCTCTGATGAATCTTACTTCTAGTAGCTTTTACAGTTGCAGCTTCAACTCATTTAATTCTAGGGGTGACGTTCAATATGACACAACAACAATAGGTTTTTCCTTTAGTTTGATTTTATTTTGTGATCTAGTTTCCTGCTTGGAAGAAGCCTCTTTGGCAACTCAAGCGACATAATATCTTTAAATTCCTTCAATAACTCCTATACCATGTGTGGAATTAGATATTCCTCCTTCAAATTTTTAGCAGTATTTAGTATTGCTAAGTATGTTGATTCATTTTCCTTCAACCCTTTTACTAATGACATAGCTAATAAAAGTTCAGTAGCTTCACTAGTCTTTTGAGTCACAGGAATAAAACATGGTGCTTTATGATCTAACACACATAAATAATTTGCTTGTAGTACGATTCACATCAATTTTATTGAGGAATTCCATACTGATCACAATTTCAAAGTCATTAAAGGGTGCTACCTCAACGAACTCCTTACCTTACCATCCTCCAATATGTAGTTCAACCCCATTTGCAACTTTAGACATAGGGACTTCCATCGAGTTCTCTATTTTAAGCCATGTTTTATCCTTCTTAACTCTTGATCCTAGGTTAGCAACAGCTATTTCTGAAATGACTAGATAGCAAACGCCTATGTCAATGGGATCATTTAGCATCTTAAATACCGAATCTATCCTTGTACACATAAATCCTTTTTAATTCTTCGTTGCTTGAACCTTTGTAGCACTCAGTACCCATAGCGAACTTAACTTTACTTCATTGGTTGAGCTCTTATCCACCATTATGGCTATCAATTTGTCTTTCTTTGGTCATTCTTGGGCACAATGTGGCCAATTACAAAAGTAACACTTCAATTTTTTTTTTTTTTTTTTATGGTTTTTCACCTTTCTCCATCCTTTTCTTCCTCTTCCCCTTTTTGACTCAAGCTTGAGGAGATCGAATCTTGACCTTGATTTTTATGGTTTTCAAATTATATGAACAAATAAGGAAAGAAATTATATGGATAAAATTATTGTTCGATAGGATCCACAAACAATAAAATTAAATTGGTTTATAATTAAATTATAGAACGATAGGATCTATGATTTATAGAATAATCACAATTGTTTAAAGAATCACAAGACTCTAATAATAAGGTTCACCACAATTCTACATGATACAAGAATTAATAAAAACTTAAGAATAAAGAAAATAAAAACTTAATATTCATAATCACCACAAGGGTTTTTCACACATAGCAGGTGCTCTCAAAGCACAAAAGATAACATAAAACTTCTATATCCCTATTAAGTGTTTACTAGCCCTTATATATAGGCTTATTATAAGGTAGTTACGTAACTTAAATATATAATTATGGTAGTTACGTAAATGATAACATAACTGAAAAAAATATAATTATGGTAGTTACGTAACTGATAACATAACTAATAAAACAAGGAAACTCAAAAGACACAAAAAAAATAAAACTGTTGGATAAAGAGGCCGGTGGCTTTTAATTATAAGGAGGCGGCCTATATTGGCTACATAGGCAGTGTTGAAGGCAGCTCTTAAAATTTGCATTCTATGAATGCAAAGCTGGCTAAAGGCTGATAGCTTAAACCCTTTATGCACGATGGCGTAAATTTGAAGGTAGGTAGCACACTGTGCCGATGTATAGATCTCTAATTCCAAGCTTTGATCCTTTGTGTCGAATTTGAATTTGCTTTCCTTTCCAATGATTTTGGGCTTATTAATTCCTATCATTACCCTTGGGTTTAAGAAGATTCGTCATCAAATCTTGATTCTTCAATCTCTGAACTTCTAAAGTGAGATTTGGATTTGTGATCCGGATGGTCCATGCAAAAAAACTCTTCAATCCTTTAATCTTCTTAATATGCATCATCTTTGCTTACTATACCTCTATAGGACTCATAGGTAGTAGCTTATATGTTTTGTCCCCTTGCCGAATAGTATATTTGTTCATGTTCCCATCAAAGGTGGCTTTGAAATCATACTGTCATGGTCTTCCAAGGATCAAGTGTTTAGCATCCATAGGTACTACATCACATAAGAATTCATCAATATAATCACCAATAAAGAAAGATACACAAACTTGCTTATGCACATGAATAGCTACCTAAGGACTAAGCCAATAAAGAGCATATGGACTTGGATGCTGCTCTATCTACAACCCTAATTTAGAAACCAATCTAGCATAAATAACATTGGTGCAGCTACCACTATCAATAATGGCCAAACAAGATTTCTCCTACACCAAACTCTGAACATATAATAAATTAGTTCGTTGATTTGGAGTCACATTCTTCTGCTCAAGTACTACATCATGGAAATCCAAAGCCAAAGGAATATTTTTCTTTTGCTCAAGTACTACATCATGGAAACCCAAAGTCAAAGGAATATTTTCCATGTCAATCTCTCCTTCCTCACTACTCTTCTGTTCTTCTTCCTTGCTCTCAATCTTATTCTTCTTCATGATCATAACTTTTGTATTAAGACACTAAGAAGTGATGTGGCCATATCCTAAACATTTGAAACATTTAATATCTCGGCTCCTTCACTATTGTGTCTGATCAGGCGCTTTATCATCCACTACTTTTTCCTTGTTCGTTTCTTTCCCATGTTCGTTCTTTTCCTCTTCATCTGATTTAATATAGTGATGTAATTTCTTAGATTGTATGCGCTAATGCCTCTCAACTCTGCTAGCCAACTTGATTACATCCTCCTGGGTCTAATAGTGATGGAGCTCTACTAGACTGGTGATATCCATATTTAACCCATCAATGAACCTAGCTATAGATTCATGTGAAGATTCTCTAATGTCACATCTCGCCATCAAAATTTCAAACTCTTTCACATATTCCTCTACACTCCGCTTCCCCTGCCTCAAGGATTGTAACTCTATCAGCATTTTCTATTTATGATAATCTTGCATAAATCCACGCATCAAAGCCCATGAACGAACCTTTTCTTCATCAACCCTTTGTCTCTTAATCTGTAATATATCCCATCATAAACTAGCATAATCAGAAAATGCCAGAGAAGCCATCTTCACTTTCACGTGCTCATCCCACTCATAGCAGTCAAATATTTTCTTCGCTCGTGGCACCCTAGAAATTCTATGGTTTATTGCTACTAGTGAAAGGTAGAATTTTCAACTTAATATTCTCAATTCGGTTTTGCTTATCATCTCTATTTCCCCGCCTCCTAGTCCTTTTATTATTCCCATCAGATTCACTACTAGAATATCTCTTATGCTGGAACCACTTTGACTCTTTCTATCTCTAACTTCCAATCTCTCTACAATTCTCCTCATATCTTCTTGCATCCGATTAAACTCGGTTTGCAACTGCGTCAATTCTAGTCTAATCACAACATCTCCTTCACTATCATTGTTATTGTTATTATTTCTTCTAGACCTAGCGTTAATACCACTCATAATATTGTTACCATCAGATGACATCTTCTTAGCCAGTCAACGACAACACAACAAAATTTTAGCAACAACAAAATTCAACAACTCAATTCACAAATAAAATCATCCTAACAAACATGGAATAAATTGGTCGAACAACAAACTTTGCAAAACCATTGCTTTGATACCAATCTAACGCAACTTAAGGGGTTGAATCTTGATCTTGATTTTTGGGGTTTTCAAATTATATGAACAAACAAGGAAAGAAATTATATGGATAAAATTATTGTTCAATAAGATCCACAAATAATAAAATTAAACTAGTTTGTAATTAAATTATATAACTATAGGATCTGCGATCTATAAAATGATCACGATTGTTAAAAGAATTACAAGACTCTTATAACAAGGTTCACCATAATTCTATATGACACAAGAATTGATAAGAATTCAAGAATAAAGAGAATCAAAACTCAATATTCATAATCACCATAGAGGTTTTTCCCACACAACAAGTGCTCTCAAAACTCAAAAGGTAACATAAAACTTCTATATCCCTATTGAGCGTTTACTAGACTTTATATATAGGCTTATTATAAGATGGTTACGTAACTGAAAAATATAATTGTGACAGTTGCATAACTGATAATGTAACTTAAAAAACATAATTGTGTAGTTACATATCTAATAACGTTATCAATTAAAAAAAAAAAAAAACTCAAAAGACAAAAAATAAAACTGTTAGATAAAGAAGGCCAGCAATCTTTAATTATAAGCTGGTGGTTTATTTGACTACACAGGCAATGTCGAAGTTGGCTCTTAAAATTTGCATTCTATGAATGTCAAAGCTGGCTAAAGGCCGACAGTTTAAGCCCCCAGCAGTATACTATGCCGGTGTATAGCTGTAACTCCAAGCTTCGATCCTTTGTGTCGGTTTTGAATTTGCTTTCCTTTTCAATGATTTTGGGCTTACTGATTCCTATCACTTTCCCTTTTAAAGGATTACTACCCTTCTCTTTTTTAACACCACCTCACTCTTTGCTGGTCGAGAGCTTACACTTAAGCTTCTTGATTCTACTAGCTCTTTGAAACTGCTATAGCCTTTTAGATGTCTTTTACCCCTCTTTGTTCCAACTCTAATCTTGCCCGTGGCTTTAGCCTTTATTTTGAGTGCATCATTATGGATCAAATCAAGTATTTCTAATATTAGCTCTAAAATTTCTTGAGCATACTATTTCATTTCTTCGTTCTAATGTTAGAATTTGACATTGTTGGCCTTCTTACGCCACTAAACCATAATGAAATCTTTCAAATACATAAAAATAGTACGTACCTTACATAGGTCATCCATCAATCCTATAGCATTAAAGTATTGTTCCAATCTTCATAACATGTTATCCACTTCTTAGGCCACTTGAGTCCCATTAAACTACTTTATCTTAGGAACATCAACCTTATGCATTAGTTGAATAGCTATACAATTTGTAACTATTGCCCTACAAGCCACCATTTGGCTCTTAAGGTTCTTCATCTCTTAATGCATTGCTATAAGTGCAGTAGCAGTTCTTCCCTCACATTCTTCTCCCTTGGTTTTAAGTGCACTAAGTTGAGCATCAAGAGTTTCCTTCTTCTCCTTGAGAACTTAGTCCCACTTATCGAGCTCATTCAAAGCCTGGTTCGAGACTCCTTGCAACTGGCCATAGAGTTCCTCCTCAAACTTATCCATGTTGGCCTTCAGTGTATCAAGCAACTCATTGGTTCAGTGGTGCTTAAATCAGTCTTCTCCATCTTGGCATTTAAAATGTTCAGCATATCTTTGGACTAAACCCATTGCCTAGTCACATGGGACTTATCTTAGTTATCTTGGTCTGCCACTTGGTTATAATTCTATTGGTATTTATACACCACTAAACAATCAACATGGCACATTAGTAATATTGAAGTCTTTTTTGGACATTTCATAGCATCTTTTCCCGATAGTGAAAAAAAAAAAATAGATTTGTCTTGGCTTAAGCCATAGTGATGAGTCTTTAGGGTATACCTATGGCCACATATTTAGATAAATATAGATTATCTATTAATACAATTTTATGTTGGCAATGAGAGTTACACTGAGATTTTGAAGTCCATCATTACTATCTTAGCAAAGCCTTTATTCTTTTTGGGTTTGTTTAGATTGTCAAATTTTTATCTATATCATATTTGTATTAGATCTGCATCTATAACTTATTTGTATTATATCTGTATCGTATCTATTTGGTCAATTTATGAGTAAAACTAACAGTTTTTCGTCATTATATATTTTTTTACAAACATCTATTTAAAAATGACAAAAATATGATGCAAAAAGATCATATTATGATAAAACAAACAGACCCATAGCTTAACTTGTTGGTTGTTAATATATTAACTTTTAGGTATTGAGAATACCTTGCATTAAATTATTTATGAGTAGATTAATATTTTATAGATTTATAAATTTTGATTTGCTAAGATATAAATAGGACTAGGCAACAAACAAGTTTAGTCAAACTGGTACAATACTAAGCTGGAGTTTAAGCTTGAATAAAGTTAAAATTCTAAACTCGAGTTCAATTCGATGTAATATTATATAAACTTAAGCTCGACTTGATTAAGCTCTTTTGGGCTCCATTATTTAAAAAAAAAAAATTAGTTTCAATTAAAATAATAATCATGTCCAAAATTGATTTGAATTTGGTTAATATTTACACTTATCTAGAGTTTGCGAGTTAATAAAACCAAATATATAAAGTTCGAGCTTAGTTCAGTAAACTACTTGAATAGCTCGAACTTAAACTTGACTAAAATATTCTTAAATCAAACTTGAGTAAACATCGAGTCAAATTTGAGTAGTTTGTGAATTTATCTGATTCATTTGTATACCTAAATAGGACTTAAATAGGATCTAGTCTCAATTCTTGTAGGTTTGATACATAGCTCATACTTGTATTTTTATTATTGTATTAATACAATTTATATACACTTGTTGAGAGTAGTGATTTTCCCATGTCACTTACCAAAGTGCTCAAAGCTCTTCTATCTTTAATCTCTCCGTTGTTCTTCTCAGACAAAATTATATATGTTGGATATTAAAAAAGTACTGCCAAACACAAAATGCCATGTGCGCTGAGCCACCTTTTTCTCCATTATTATTTTTTGTTTAATCTTTTTGCTTCACGTTCTATTCCACCTAAGTGACATCAAGTAGCATAAGTCAATGACAACCAACTAGTTAATAATAGTTTCCGATGACTATGAATTAAAAAGGACGTCATAACCATAAAGGGAAGATGGGTACGTTGTAAGTCCAAAGTCCCTGTTCGATCAAATATGTGGTCATGAAAGTTATATTAAGCGTATGTTGAGAGAGAATTCCATACAAGCAATCAAATGGCATTAGCTACGTACGATAGAAGAAAATGACAAACGTAGATATAAATCAGAAGATATTATCATCCTATTCTTATCCTTTTGTCAAGCGCGCACTTTTATTGGAGATGCTTATCCTGATCTTATATGTAAAAAAATCCTACAAAAAGCATCTTGGCTCATATTCCAATACTAACGATATTAATTTTTGAGATCTTATATCAATATATTTTAGCTTTTTACAAAAACCTATAAAAGTAATTTTTTTTTTTTAATTATAAGTTACCCTCTTAAACTTTCATCTATATGCAGTTTTATCCCTTGAACTTTCAAAATAATTTTTTTAACCTCTTAAACTTTTAAAATTTAGCACTATTAATAACCCTAAGTATTTTTCATTAAAATGAAATTCAGGGAGTTACAAAATATCTTTCTCGAACTTTTACCTATGTGTGGATTTACCCCATAAACTTTTATCTAAATACAGACTTATCCTCCTAAATTTGTTAAGTTAACTGTTCTTCAGTGTGCAAATTTTTAAAAGTTAATGGTCAAATAGCTTGTAAAGGAGGTGAATCCGCACCTTAGTAAAAGTTTAAAAGAGTAATTTGCGAATTCTCCTTTTTTTTCCCTATAATTTTATATAATTTATTTTATTACAATGATGTAAATAAATATTAAGATGCTCTTGTAAAAAAAAAAACTTTTATATAATTTCTTGAAATGTTATATAGCATTTAGTGCGCCAAATAAAAACTTTATGAGTGAAGATGCTATGATGAATCATTGGTTAACGAAACTAGGTGTTTCACCATTTTAGGGCTAAGCTCTTGACATCGGTTTGAAATTTTTTTTTTTCAATTTTAGATTTTTTTTAGTGCTAGTTTTGTATATATTTATATTATAAGTCCCAAAAATAATATAAATAAATATTAAGATTCTGTGTTGAAACCTAAATAAGAGTGCATAGTTCTTAGGAGAAAAAAAAAAGTTCTTAAGGTTCTAAGGGTTTCCAATAAAGATAACACTTCAGTAAAACTATGATGAATGCTCCAACTAAATAACAAAAAATTCCACACACCCCCATCCACTTTTTTTATCTATCTATCTATCTGTTTAAATAAAAAAGGGAATACTGATTCTTACAAAAAAAATGATCAAAAGTCTGTTTCGAGATACTTCCTTTTTTTTTTTTTCCTGGCCGTTTGTTTTTAGATACTAGTAAACAAGTCTACGGGGACTCCTTTTTGTACGTAATAATATCGCATCTCTTTATATTTAATTATATATAGTGTTATTCTCACTTTAGGTAGCAATGTACAAAAATAACCCATAAAAGTTGGAAATATACATCAAAATGGAACCTAATACCTAAAAGTACTATTTTGAACTTTACCAGCCTTAGAAAAACAAGTGGGGATTGTTTAGTTGGCTGTGGGGATAATTTGAGACCCCGTTCCTACTTTAATGTGACCTCTTCTGCCATGATTAATTTGTCGAGCTTTTCAATGAAGTTAGCAAAATCTGGTAAGACCCCAAACACGGCCAACATCATTACAGCTAGAAAGTTATTCATGTGTAACAAAACCAACCGAAACTATATATTATGTAAACATATATATATATATATATAACACAACATACACGTATAAATCGTATATCCCAAGATTTTGAAAAACATGCGTATAATAATAATAATACATTACATATTGAGAATTACAATTCAAACCCTCAAAGGTATATATAACAATAACCTCTTATTCCAACACATTAGTAAAGTAACTTTGGTATTGTATACTTGAAAATTTTTATGTATAGATATGAACCTACGACAAATGGGAATCACGTGTTAGGAGCTATACGACAACAACTTGTACAATATATGTCCTAGAAACTTTCTAAGGAAAATATTTCTGGGTGTTCATACTTCACTGTTTGTCCTTTTGTCTTTTTTTTCTTTTATTTATTGGTTTTTTTTTTTTTTTTTAAGATCTTCTCACTGGGAAACCGATGGAAACCGGTGTTAATACCACTAGACTACAGACGTCTCGGTGGAATTGTTTTTGGCTATACGGACAAGTGGCGTAGTGGATCGGATGATGAGGAGGAGGAATTAGGAGTAAAGCTCCACAAGTCGTTATCGTTGTTGGCAAATATGTGAAAAGTATGATTAGGTCGAATTAGACGAATCTGGGTCGATAATTGTGCTTGCACTTGAGTATTATCCTCATCATCATCATCACGGGTTAGACCAAGAACAGAAACGCTAGACATGTCATTGAAGCACGACGACAATTGTTTAGATGTCTCTGTCTCGACGTGACCATTAAGCTGTGAGGCCACTAGCCTGTCAAGTGCAACCCAATCATTAACACCGCCACAACCGGTCGTCCTTTGTAATTCTTCATCTTCTTCATGACCACCACAAAATTCTTTGGCTTCGGTTTCGGTTCCGGTTTCGATATCGTCGAACACTTGGTGAAATTGCTTGAAACTGTCGCAGTTTTGATCATTAGGATTGTTGATGGGAGTGTTGCTGTTGTTGTTGATGATGGTTGGGGGGCTTTCGAGCCGTGGCAGATGCAAGAATCTTTCATTTATTGGCACATGGATGGCCGAGTTGGAATTGACGAACTGGGCATGGTAGCTGAGTTTGTTTAGTGCCACTCCGAGCGAGGATGCTCCAGACTCGTCCTTACAAGTCCTTCCCATATATGAGAGGATTTGGTCTAGGACTCCGTCATGCATGGTATCAGAGCCGACCCCCTGGATCTTACTGTCTATGCAATTATTGGTGGATATGCTTTTGGGGCTGTCTAGGGTTTTCTGATAATTTTTCTTCTTGAACACCCGACAGACGACCCAGCCTTCTTCAGGAAGTAAATCCCCTGTCCCGGATTGCGTAAGAGCCTGAACCTGAAACATTAAATGTGGGAACGACTATTTCTAAGACTTGTCTAATCCACGTCCAATTAAATTCATGTAAGCATTTGACAAAGACACATTTGGTACCTAGTTTCTAGTCATTCCTAAATGGAATAAAATAATCTAAACATGCTTCCTATTACTATCAAGTAACCCTTGCATGTCACCAACAATTTTTTAATGAATACCGTACGGTTTTTTAAAAATACTTCAATTATACCAATCCATCATGTGAATCATTGGTAAGATGTTAGTGTCATGTGAACCATTCACATTGGTAAAATGTTAGTACTATGGTTTTCAGAGAATTCGTCGATTATACTAAATATGTCACGTGAATCACTGGAAAGGTATTAGATCCAGGTACTTACGTTGGGCTGTTCTTGGGTGCTCTCATCAAGACGGTATTCATGCATAATCCAATCCGACTTCTGTCCATGAGGGGCTCGCCCCTTGTAGAAGACCAAGGTCTTCCTCAGCCCAATTCGCCGGAAGCCGCTATAGATGATCTTGTCACGGCCAGTGGCCTTCCAGAATCCGGCAGCCGTGGCACGGTTTGTGCGCGTCCCGGTGGGGTACTTCTTGTCTTTGTGGCTGAAGAAGTACCAATCATTTTGAGGAGTAGATCCTATTCTGCATTTCTCTACATTCAGAAAAGTATAAAACTTTATGAGAAAAAGTGAATAATATTCAAAAAGGGGAAAAAATAATAATAGATCTTGTTCTGCATTTTCTCAACATTAAGAAAGTATGAAATACTAACCTTTCTAAGCACTTTAAAGATACGATTTAGTTAAATTAGGTCAACGTATACAATAAAATCAAAACTAGACCAAGTTTTGTATTTTTATTACCTTGAATATCCCATGGTTCAAGCTTGTTAAGATCAACCTCACGAATGACATCAAGGTCTATCTTCTCATAAGCAACTTTCTTCCTAAGGTAGTACTGCAAAAGCTCTTCTTCTGTTGGATGAAATCTAAACCCAGGAGGTACCTGAGACTGCCCATTTATTGATAGATTCATATTTTCCGACATAAAACACACGAAAAGCCTCTTAGTTAAACAAGAATTAAAAACATCCTAAATACAAGAAAATTTTCTAAAGAAGAAACTAGGAAACAATATGTGGCATTATCATGTGGACTTCATGAAAGCTTGTGAAGGAATAGGCAGGGAGAGAAGATACTAATTAAGAGATTAAAAGGGTTGGAAAGGGAGAATTAGAAGAGGATGTGAATGACTTAGGAGAGTGCGTAAAGGGTAATGCAGTCATGATAATTTATAATGGTGGTAGGGATGGATGGGGGTCCAATATGGTTGCATGGAAAAGGTCCAGTCTAGGTCCTCATGACATTGGATTGTAATGTGTTTGTAGGATATCTCCATAGGCTACCAGAAAACAAGTGTCAACCGTCTGCGGTGTACTTGTTTCCTAGTAATTTTCCCTAGAATAAAATTGTGTGACCTTGCATCTAATTTGTGAATTTTGGATTGACTAGAAAATGTTGTTTGTTATACATAGGATCACTTCTTAACAAAAATTTCATTCCACAAACCCCTATAGTCTACTTATAGTCTAGTGATACAGAAGCTCGTTTGAATAAGACTTTCCCTTCTCAAAAATTAAATAAAATAATGATAATTAGGAGAAAAAAAAAACTTATTCAAATAAGTAGATTAGGAAGGATTTCTTTTAGAAAAAATGCTATGCTTTACAAAACTAGAAGCCAATACTTAGAAAGAAATGATAAAAATTATAAAAAATATATATAACATGTATTTTGTCAATTATAAACTAAGGAGGTATCTTTTAGATTTTAATAAATATATAATTTAATAGAAACTTCAATGGTTTCGATGACGGGATTGTTCAATTATTTATCCGATTGTTGAAATAACTAATATATTAAATGATGGGATATGAAACGAGCCGTTAAATAACTTATGAGACCGACTTGTAAAAAAATGAGGAAATCATAGAATTTTCTATAATTTTATATATTATAACCATATGCCAGTGCTAATTAGGGGAGGAATATCAATTTCTAATTGGTAAGTAAGAATTAACTTAATAAGATAATATTAATAAACATATTCAATTAATGACTTAAGAACCTATAAAAGCATAGAAGATGGAAAAAAAGAAGGAAAAATTGTAGGAAATAACGAATAACAAATAAGTAATGTGTTGAAACCTTAATGACCTATTTACTTTGAGGTAATAAAAAGAGAATAGAGTAGATATTCTTAGACTACTTCCTATTAATTATTTAATTACAAATTGGACTGGGAATTTTCATTTTTAGTTGTTATTTCTATTCTCCTTATATATGAATTACAAAGTTGAAGTAATGCAACTATCTTACCCTTATATTAGTAGATGTTGCACTTACTATGCATATGCCAATAACACAATTTAAAATTGAAAAATGATATGGAAAAATGCATTGGAAGTGTCTATACTTTACAATTTGGGCAAATTAGTATTTCAACTTTCATTCTTTATATTTGTGATGTCTAGTTTTACTTTTTCGGCCATATAAATATCTCTAAAAACACTAAAAATATAAAGAATGAAAGTTAAAGACACTATTTTGCCTAAAATGCATAGTAACTTGAAATGTTTTTTCCAAAATGATACAATAAATTTATTAACATACTTAACTTTATTCAATCCCTTAATCACTTGAATTATTAAGTATGCAACGATGTTTTATGTCTCCTTCTACTCAAATAGAAAAAAAAAAAAAAAGATGAAAAAAGATGTTTTTCAAATCCTTGCACATTTTATAGATTTCTTGAAAACACGAAAAGAAATTCAAGTGAAAAAAAATATATTTTTTAAAAGCAATTTACGATAAAATTAAATAAAAAAGTTACAAAAAAGACTAATAAGGAGAATATAGGTTACAAAAAGAATTGTAATGGTAATTATTAGCATAATTAATAATAATGAAAAATAAACATAATATAATGGCAATAGATGTAAAAGGTGGTATATGTATAAGAGTCCATTTTCAACATAAAGGATGGACTCTTTTAGTTGACATTTATAACTATAGTGATATAACATAAAACATATGTTATAACATCACAATAGGTATATGATCTAAAATATTAATACTTTAAAAGAGCGATTTTGAAAAATAGAAAGAAGACACCAAAATGGGGTTGTTTGCGCATAAATATAAATTATATATATGTTATATATGGTGGATACATAACAAGATATGTATTATATACATATATATATATATAACATACAAATTATGTAACACGGTGCAACAAGATTGCTAAAAAAGTCTTAGAAATAGGTTCCCACGAGCCTACCTCATTCAAAGATGTTCAATGTATGTGCAAGTATGTGATAACTGTCAAAAAGCAAAAAATTTGTCCCGACTAAATGGAATGCCCTAGAATTTTATTCTAGTATACGAAGCATTCAATGTTTGGGGAGCTGTTTTCATGAGATAATTCCGAAAATCTAATAGTAACTGATATATTTTAGTATCTATTGACTATGTATTTAAATTGGTTAAAGGCTCAAGCCTTCCCTTTTAATGATGCTAAACAATTGTAAAATTCCTTTAAAAGATTTTTACTTATTTTGGAACTCTAGAGTTATCATTAATGATAGAGTTGCATACCTCTGTATTGTATAATTTGAAAAAAAAAAAAAATCTAAAATGATATGGTGTAACCTATTCAGTGGTTGAGTGGAAGTGTCGAATAGAGAGCATAAAAGAATTTGGTTAAAAAACGATTGATTACCATGGAAAAGATTGGTTTAAACATCTCTATGATGCTCTTTAGGCAATCTATATAACTTCTAAAACACCCATTGATACAACTCCATACAAATTGATGTACAAAAAATCTTTCATTTACCTATTAAACTTAAACATAAGGCATATTAGTCTATCAAATTTGTGAATTTTGATCTTGAGCTTACAAGTATCAAGATGAAACTCTAGTTAAATGAGTTAGATGAATAGAGGCTAGCGACATATGTATCTCTAGGATACTTAAGGAATAAACAAAGGAACATCACAATTTGTGAATTCAAAAATTCAAGCAAATACAAGAAGGAGACTAAGTTTGTTTTATATCTCCAAACTTAAGCTATCCCTGGGAAATTAAAGTGCAAATGGTAAGGACCTCATACAGTAACAAAGGTTTTCTCTTATGGTGTGGTTAAGTGACGCAATGTCAATAATGGAAAGTAACGGAGAAAACTTAAAGCAACTTTAATTTTTGATAAAGGAAACAATTTATAAATATGTGAATAAATAATAAAATAATCTTAAAAGATAATTTAAATAAACTCAAAAGAAAATCTAAAGAAATATCAAATGAATTATCTAGAGAATTATCTAAAAAAATCTAAACATTATTTTTCAAGAAATATTTAGACATTATTTTCAATTTTGTTTATCTTGTTAATCCATAAAGTCAAGGATAATGCTATCCACATCATTTTCCTACACTTAAGAAAAGCCTATCATTGAGTTCATGGCGGAATCCAATAGAGGGGCTCATAAGATGATAAAATGGGCATATATCCATCACTTTGAATGTCTTGAAAATCACATATGTATGTGCTAATTAAATATTTTTCTTTTTACAAGAAAGCCATCTCTTGATCTCCAAATTCAGATGTCTTATTTCTTCAGTGCCCATTAGCTATTTCCTTCTACTTGGCATTACTTTCCTCTAGCTTTCGCTTTACTTTGCTATAGTAGCTTGCTACTACTTAGCCAAATTCTTCGATGCCACATTTTGACCCATTTATGTTGGAAGCTTCAACCAGTCTAACATAATAAGGTGTCTTAGTATACACACTGGCAAATGGTGCTTTTCTAGTTGAATAATGCACAACACTATTATAAGCAAATTATGTCTGGACCAAAGCTACATCCCCACTTCTTTGTTTTGGCTCTAGATATGCTATGAATCAAGTTACCCAGTATCTATGAGCTTCTTTAGTCTAGCGGTCTATTTGAGAATGCATAATATTACTGAAATTTAGAGAAAAATCAAACATCTTCCACAAAATTTTGCAAAAGTGGCCTAAGAACCTTATGTGAAGTAATGGCCTTTGGTACTCCATTCAAATGAACAACTTCCTTGAAAAACATTTTGGCTATCTTGATTGCATCCAATGTTGTCTTGCAAGGAATGAAATACGCCATATTTGAAAACCTCTAGATAACATAATTGAACCCTCTTTTGAGTTCAAGGTAAGCTAATCACAAAATCCATGGATAAATCTTCCCATATATAGGCACAAGTAAAGGCATATATAACTTATGGTCCATTCACTTCGCTGAATGGAATAAAGGAGGAATGGAATTCTAATTCAAAAGGGATGTAATAGGGTTATAATTACTATTATAATGTTCATTTTGTGTTAAAAAAAAGTAAAACATGTAATTATTTAAGTAAAAAGTAAAAAATATATATATATATATAATATCTTCTATATTTATTACAGAGAGAGGATAATTTTATAGGTGTTATTTTTAAGACGGAGGTATTTTATGACAAAGTTGAAAAATAGACCATTGAATGGTAATTCATGGGATAGAGACATAAATTGATATACATCATTTTACGTAATAGCAATTCATTATGAATTGCCATTCATTTCAAGTGAACACCGTAATATTAGTTTTACGTCTAACAAGCAAGGAATGAATAGCTATTCATGTCAAGTGAACGAATTGTTAGTATTTTGTGATTACCCCTTTGACACACATAGCATCGCTACACAAATATTTGGAAATAACTCTCCTTACATGAGGCCAATAAAATCTCTCCATAACCGCAAGAAGTGTTTTATCTTGCCATAGATGTCCAACAAGTCTACCCTATGCGAATCTGTAATCAAGTTCTCCTATAAAGATGATTTGGGAATACAAAGTTGATTACCTTGTATCAAACATCCATTGTGAATATGGAAATCTTCACATGACTAGTTAGTATTGCACTTAGCCGAAGCATCTCCAAATTCTTCATCATATTCATACAACTCCTTTATACACTTAAAACCCACAATCTCACAACTCAAAATCAACAACAAATTAGCACAATGACTTAAAGCATATGCCACCTTGTTTTTTACCTCGACTTTATGCTTAATGTGAAAAGGAAATTTTCTACAAAAAATGGAAGCACCTCACATGCAAGTCTTTATTGATTCAAGTTTAACTGTCCATATGCTTCAATGCTCGACAATCAAAATATAAGATAAACTCCTTGTCGATCAGATAGTGCTCCCACATCTTTAAGACACGCATGATAGAGTAAAACTCTTTATCATAGGTTTTCCATTTATGCATTGCTTCTTTAATTTCTTACTAAAATAAGCTATAGTTCTCCTTTCTTGTGAAAGAACTGCTCATATTCCCATGCATCACAATAAACTTAAATAGCTATCAAAATTTGTATGCTAAGACATCTGTAGAACACAACAATGCAAACTTGCTTTAAACTCCTCTCCCAAATTAAATTTTCTTTTCTTTAAACATGTAGTTATGCAGCTTCCAATATTGTTGAAATTTTTTTATAGATCTCCTATAGATGGTAGTCAACCCATGGAAACTCATAACTTCAGGTATTGCTTCGAGAGTAGGCCACTCTCTAGTTGCCTTTATTATGTCCTTATCAACTTAAGTACCTATAGCAGTAACTTTCTCTAATATAAAAATACAAGTTTTCAAATTCATATACAATTTAGTTTCTTTTATAGCTCTCAACACTTCTTGTAAATGTAATAAATGTTCCTCTTCTAATATACTATAAATCAGGATATCAAGAAAATAAACAACTAAAAAATTTGCTAGTAAAGGATTTTAAGATAAATTATATCGAAATGTATCAATGTTTAAGGGTAGATTCATTTAAGGTATCAACGCTTTAAGTGATTACAAACAAAATCAGCATTTAAGGATAAATTCATTTAAGGTATCAACATTTGTGGTTAAAAAGAGATATCAATATTTTGTAAAATAAGTCAAATAAAGTATTAATAATTGACCATTGATGAAAATTTAGGAAACTTAATTGAAAACTAATTGAAATGTTGATACCTTAAATGAACTTTACAATACCTTGATATATCGTTTGGGTCATTTTGTAAAACGTTGATAACTTCTAGTGTAATTTACCTAAAGGTATTAATACCTAATTCATGACTCGCATAAAAGTAATTGGAGAGTTTGACAACCCAAAAGGCATCATAAGCCACTCATACAATCTTTCATTCATCTTGAATGCTATTTTGTATTCACCCTTAGGTCTAATATGAATCCAATGGCACATGCTCCTTAAATTTATCTTCGAAGAGATAACTACTCAACTCACCTTATCCAATAGGTCATCAAGTCATGGGATTAGGAACTTATAGCCAATTATAATCTTATTATTCACCCTACTATCTATGTACATCCTCTAAATCCTACCTTTGATTTATCTACTACTGGCTATTTATTTGTTTGTTTTTCCTTTCCCTTCTCTACAACTAACTTTTAAATCAATGCATGACCACCCTAAACTCTCTCAAATCCAAAACAACCTCATGTTCAAAATCATTAATAGTAAGGAAATTTCGTTCATTCACTTTAGAAGCTTTAGAACAACATCTCCGTTGTAATGGTGTTTAAGTAAATTTCACTTCTTCTCTTTAACTTGTAAACATTTTCTTTTCTTGAATACTATGCATTCTGGTCAAATTACCAAGGTCTACCAAGTAAAATATGACAAGCATGCATATCAAAAACATCACAATGTATTTCACCTCTATATTGGACTATAGAAAAGGGTATGTTACCATGCTCCTTTATTTGAATATTCTCTACAGCTTTAATCATCCTAAGTGTGCATAAAGACTGGGGTGTGGCTCTACTGGGAGTTTCAAAGCCTCCACGAACCCTTCACTAATGATATTCTCGGAGCTGCCGCTATCAATTGTTTAATCAAAACAACAATCGTTAATGATTCACCTAGTCCGAAATAGCCTATCGTGCTAGGTATGTTCCTCCTTCTTGGTGTAAGCATCAACTTTCTCACTATGTACGATTGTTCTTCCTCTTCTTCATTATATTCACCATTATCATCAGCTCCACATACAGCATCATCGACTTCTTCACTCTCTTTTTCAACTATATTTATTGTTTTCTACCCTTCCTTACCATTCGTCACTTTTTTCTTTCCAAACAACCTGTCACCCCTTCTATAATCACCATGAGACTACACCCATTTTCTCATACTCTTCTAATAATCAGTACCATAATTCCATTATAATTTTCATGGTTAGAATCAAGTTTCCCTTTTCTAGTAACATTAATCCAGCCTTCAATGCTATATTCTTCACCTTACTTAGATTCTTCATCACTTGAATGCCAATTTTGTCTCTGATCAATGGTTTCAATCCATCTAGATTTCTAACTGTTTGCTGATTTTCACTTTCCCTCAAATCATTTTATTGCACCTACCTCATAAATTTTGTAATATACTAATGTACCAATTTCTACTCCTGTTGACATCTTTGATACCGTTGAAAAAGGATTTGCTCATACTCAAGAGGAAGAAATTCTTCTTTCAATAATTGCCTCATTTTTATACCATGTTTTAATAGCTGCTTTTTCCTTCATGACTTCTCCTACTCTAGAATCTCTCCTAGATGCACCATCTTTTAGTCCACATGTAACTAAGCTCACCCTCTTTTCAATTCCTAAATTCACATATAATCAAAGAATTTATTTGTATTAGCAATCCAATTAATAAAGTTCTCAATTCCTAAATTCACATTGAAATATTAAATATCTACCTTTAACTTGATTTCATTGTTTTCATACTCATTTCTACATTCATAATAATTATGAAAATTATCACCATGATTACCTTTACCTCTATATTAAGCTCTTCCACCACCATAGGCCCTGCCTCTGTCACTATAATTATGCCTACTACCATAACAATTCCAACTACTGTGAAAATCTACTTCAAATTCATCGTCTTCAAAATCTTGATTATAGGTAGGTTTCCCATAATTAACTACAGGAACATATCTATTAATATGTCCCGCTTAAGTGACATCATCCCTAGGTTTCCACCTATCTCCATCCCTATTGGCATAGCTTATAGCTAAAGCATCCAACTAGCTAGCAATCTCTTCAAAGCGGCTCTCAAACGCTGGAATCTATGATCAGCATTTTGCTCCAAAGCCCTCAAAGCTGCATGCAAGCTTTCTATACCCTAAGTATCATCTTGGATATTGGAACCTTGATTTCTATCATTGTTAACCATCATTGACTACTTGATCCACATAAAGAAACATTTAAGGTCAACGTGCATAGGTTAAGCATTATTTGGGAGGCCACTTTAAGAATGAAAAAGATAGAGAAATTCATCTCCAATATATAGTGACTTGAATATATTGAAACATGTGCAAGCTAAATGCAATAAATAACCGATTATTAGGAAGAATTCCCTTTATAAATTAGCAATTCATTTTGTTTTCATTTAAGTAAACACATTATCACATTACATTCATGCATAACTAAATGATAAACTTGAATAAGTTACCTATAAATGAAAGTTAGTGATAAATATTAGGAGTGAATGAAATAATTTTGTGCTTAAAACGCAATTAGGAAGGAAAAAAACAAATTTCTATAGCTTTTAGAAGAATACGATTAAAAACATGCCTTAATACTAAGCCGTGTACATCTTGGAATCTGAAAAAAAAAATTTGTTTTCTAAAAGTTACATAACTTGAAGCATGCTATGCTCCTAATTGTGTATATGTACAATCAAAATTCTATGAAAACTTGTTGTCATTGAGTACACAACTTAAAACACACCCCATGTTCCAACCTGCGTATCTTACCTATTCCTTATAAATAGCACAAAAATTGAATATTTCCCTATTGACCTCACGTTAATCTTGCATTTTTCTTTAAATGAACTTTCTACAACCCTAAAATGATTCCTTAATGATTCTCTTTGCTTTTTATAGTGAATTCCTCTCAACTAAGGTATGTTCCTACTTTTTGCTGAATGTTTTATGCATGTTCTCTTGATAACATGATATAATAATATGTAGAATACTAGAATCATTAATTTTTTCAATAATTTTTATGATTCTCTATATTAATTCAAACAAGATTGTTTCCTTTATAGCACTGTATATATTAATGTTGAGAAAAGTTGCTACAAATGAAATAAGAATATATTATGCTTCTTGAATATGCATCTTGAAAAGGGCTATGGATTTGAAATCTTTAATTCATTTATATATTGCAATGATTTTATTAAGAATCATTCTTTATTGTAAATATATCCATTCTTATGTATAATTTTAAATCATATCATCTATGTGCACTCTATGAAAAAAATTAATGTAAAGAATTTTTTTTTTCTTTTTGGTAATTTTAGGAAAATGATGCATCGAAGAGAAACTTACTATAAGAAATTTGGAACTCAAGACCTTCTTAACTATGAACTATCAATATCAAAGACTTGAGTATGTTTGACAAGTTGACTTACAAAAGAAGATGTGTGTGTGCGCGCGCGCGCGATGGTACTCTATTACACCAAAAATTGACTATCAATTATGGAGTAGATTGGTTGATTTTCTAAGTAGTAAGTTATGAAGAAAGATCCTGATCCATGGTAGACTTAGGAGTTGGAATAAGTTGTTGAAGATCAATGAACCAATTTTTTTTTAATTGATATTGTAATTTTTTTTCCATGTTAGGTTTAACTTCTACTGATTTCACAATTGAAACTCATAACAAATAAGACTTCATATGAACAATCAAATGAATGAATCTCATATTACTGAATTGTACATTGCAGAGCATGTCAAAATTGACAAGTAAATGGATTTAATGTTTACCATACATGTTGATTTTGATGTGACAGGGTATTGGAAGAAGATTGTAATGTTATATCGCATATTACAAGAAGGTCTCACATATCTACCAACTCAATAGTCAGTGCATTACAACTTGAGCCATACATTGAGTGCAAGAGCATCAAGCAATTATCTGGTTAATATTTTAAATTTATTTTCTATATAACATTATAGAGGGAAAATTCACTCATTTGTGTATGCACTTGGCATTATATCTCTATCGACAATGTTAAGATCAAAGGGTGAAATGGATTTGTTTTAAATCCTACATTTGTACCTAACAATGTTGTTGAATGCGGACCAGCTTGGACGATTTGATCCAATTAACCTAAAACAAGCCTTGGAAATGGGTTGATCTATGTTAAAAAAAAATCATTTTTTGATTGAACCATCTAGACCTGATTGACCCCATCGATTTAACCGTGACTGTTAACCCAGGTGGGTTTGAATGCCACCTTAAATAAAAGGGGACAAAAATTAAAAAAAAAAAATTATGCACACAAAAGGACATGTTGTAGCCGTCAACATGTCAATCGTGTCAACTAAAAAGTAATTGCTACAATAATTTTCTTCAAGCTTTTAACTTTTACATTTTATAATATATAGTATATAAATCAATAATATCATTTATTATATTTCATAAGTCTAATACAATATTTTCACACCTTATTCCTATCTCTGTCAATACTTAGTAGCACTAAGGAATAGGGATTTCTTTCTTCTAACAAAGTAAAACTTGAAAGTTTATAAGAATTCAAATTTTCTTATTTAAAAAATTTACCCTTTTTTAATTTTTAATTTTTATTTTAACTTTTGAGTATTACTATTGCTTATGAGTCTTCTTACCCACACCCAAAAAAAGCAAAAACAAACCTACTCAAAACTAAAATAAAAACAATTATTATCTAAGTTTATAATTTTAAGTTTTAATTATGCAATGTGTAATTTCAACTATAATATATTTTCAAAGCTAGTTTTAAATAGATCATAGTCTTGAGAATGGACTCATATATCATATAGGATGCATATTATGTATCTAATTGCGTATTTTTTTAGACTTTTTTTTTTTTTTTTGCTCTTCACAATTAAAATATAACTCATATTTTGTTTTTTATTAACCCTAGCTGGACCCCAAGTTAGACCAATGCAACCCATCAACCCTTGACCCTCTCGCATGTCTCTGTCAACCCCTGATTTGCGTTCGAGAACATTGTTAGCTGGTGCAAAGGAGATGAAGAAATTTATGCCAAGGATAGAGCAACGAAAAATGAGACCTCTATCATTTAACACTCTACTTAAAGATAGGTTGGGAAAAAAATGGAGACAATAATTCAAGGGGACAATCAAGCTAACCAAGCTATGAATAACCTCATATAAACGTGGAAAAACAAGATAGACAAATCACTAAATTGAGAGACTTGGTAAGAGCGATTGCTTTTAACTGAGGAGTACATGTATGAAGATAACGGCGATTGGGGTTTAGATTGTGATGATGATGGTTGGAAAGAATGGTTGGCTATGATGACAAAAGGCTCTCCATCAATGTTTCTAACAATGATGGTATAAACTATGTGGTTTAAACCGATGAAGGTGCTTTTAGAAATTTTAGGACATCATATGATTTTGTAGAAATCGTGAGTGAGTCATATGATAGTCTCCCTTGATTGATTTATTTGGGTGTGTCTTACCTAGATTGTGATTTGATTCTAGTTTAGTTATTGCTTATCACAACGCTTTTAGTTTGTGTGTCAAACTTTTTTTTTTATTATAGTGATCTTCTTTAAATTTTTATTTTAATTATTTTTCATGTTTTATAAATCTATTACATGATAGGAGTGCAATTAAAATGTTACACTTTATATTGAGCTTGTTCTCAAATCAAGAAATTAGCTGTTCAGAAATTTTTATTTTCCACTTGATTGTCTCCATTGCTTTACATCAACGACAATGTACTAAAATAAGTATGGGAAGAGAAGAGAAAATTAAGAATAATTTATTATAGTTTCCCCAATAAAAAGATATTTCATTTATCTTTTATAAATTGTATGTCAATTTTATATCGATTGCACTTTGTTTTTTTGGGAACAATTTCACAATGTAATTTTCTTGAATCTTTTACCTCGCTAATTTGATTTTTTTCCTACACTTTGCCAAAGTTGAATAGTGCCATCCATATAACTTTAATTTTTTGTTTTATGACGTTTGGCTTTAGATTCAAAACATTGAGTTTAAACTAATGAAGAGTAGTTGTTATATTTACACATTCATTATTATAATTGTCCAATCCTTAAGGTTTTAAAAGAACAATATAATATTTAGTAAGCGAACAAAGGAAACCCAGCCCTTGGTAATCTTACTAATTCTTAAATAAGTTGGGAGTTAATTTAATTTGAATGTAAACTTAACTAATTAAAATTATATATCTATTCTAATTGCTTAAAAATAAAAAAAAAAAAAAAAAAAAACATCATGGGTATTACTAAATTCTAGCCTTAAAAATGTGTGTGTGTGTGTGTGGTGTTTTTTTTTTTTTTTTTTTTTTGGCCTTAAGGTGTTCAAGTACTAAAATTAGATATTAAGGCAAAAATTTTTTTTTTTTCAAAAAAAGTATGAAAATGTTAAATTAGTTTCAAAGTGATCCTCATTGACTTGAGTAATTACACTTGCAAGGTGTTGTTTTGAGATAATAACATATGTTGACTCAGGCTATGAACTTGAGATCATCGACTAAAAAAATTTCTATAAGGGTTAAAAGAAAAGTTTGAGAAAATGAGCTAATTAATTAAAAAAAATGATTGAAGCAACAGAGTATCAAAGGGATATTTAAATATCTGGTAGCCTAAGGTCATCTATTAGTAAACTTATTGACCAATGAAATTGTTTCAGTGATTAGTTGATTATTAAAATAAATAAATAAATAAACTCCTAACTTAAAAATTTATGTTAAGGGGAGAGATTTAGGGAAGGAGTGGATGTAGCATGCATTTAATTTGTATTATTTGGTTTTTTGAAGATAGAAAAAAAAAAAAAAAAGGAGTGCATTGGATATGAAAGAGTGTCAATAATTCCTCTTAATTGGTGCATATTACTTGAGATTTTGAGTGTACTAGCTTTAGTTTAAATTATGAGGATGATTTTAGATTGTATGGATTAGATACTAAATTCTAGTATATAAAAATTGAAATAATGTCAAAAATGGTACATAAATTTGACAAAATATGCAAGTAGGTACCTGAACTGTGAAATAAATCAACTTCGTAGTTGAACTTTGAAATTGATCAATTTAATATGCACAAAAAGTTCTTTCAAGTACTAAATTGATCGATTTCAAAGTTTAGGAATATGATTGTATATTTTATCAAAATTTAGGCATCATTTATGATATTAACCCATAAAAATTTGTATATTTAGTACTAAAAACATCATTATAAACTAGGGTAGAGATTTTAACTGATGTAGAGTATATTAATTTATATTTTATAGTGCATCTTGATAAGTTTATGTAATGGTGTATAGTGTGAGGTTGGCATTATAAGCATTTGAACTATAATTTGCCCTTATTGATTTTAAGACTTGGTTTTGTTTTTCTTGAGAACAAGCAAAAGTTCAAGTATAGGAAGCTCTAACAAATCATATTTATACCTATTTATATTAAGGTGATTTTTCATATTGTCCTTAGTGATTTTGTCGTATTTTGAATGAATTTACATGTAATTGGTTATTTACTTCAATTTTAGAATATTTTGAGTTTATAGCATTTTTCTTAGTAAATTGAATATGAACTTGAAAATTTGATCATTGGAGATTTGGAAATATATTTAGAGCCTAAATTTTGAAGAAATAAGTGTGAAATATGATTTATCCTGAAGAGCATGATTGGGAACAGGAAACCATGTTGCAACCTGTGTTGCTAGTGATGAAATTGTATTTTTAATTTAATCAAATTATGAGAGAAACACAGCTTAAAGTATGACCATTTTCATATCCATATTCTACTTTGCCATATTTTACTATAGCTATAAATAGGCTCGCAAGTTTTAAGCATGTAGAAAAAAGAAGAGGAGTCATTATTGTTAGCAATAGTTTTATTAGAAAATATATTGTAAAGGGATATGAACAAAAGATCAATATAAGAGATTTACAATCATATGATTTTTAATTCTCTAATCTTCTTATTTATTTATTAAAAGGATTTGAATACATTTATATCTAGACTTGCATAACCTTATAATTATTATGTAATAGTTATTTTAAGAAAAATGTCAAATTTGGTATTTAAACTTTGAAGTGTTTAATTTAATAGGGTAAATTACAATAGAAAGCATCAACTTTAAGAAATAAATTAATTTAAGGTATCAACATTTCGACTGGTTAAAAGGAGGAACCAACGTTTCATAAAGTGAATCAAATAAGGTATAAATGTTTTGCAAAATTTATTTAGGTATCAACATTTGGATTAGTTTTCAATTAAGTTTCCTCAATTTTTATCAATGGCAATTATTAATACATTATTTGATATAGTTTATAAAACGTTGATTTCTCTTTTTAACCACTTAAAATATTGATACCTAAATGAATTTAGTCCCAAATATTAATACCTCCTTTTAACTACTCAAACCTTTGATACTTTAAATGAACTTATCCTCAAACATTGATACCTTCTTGTGTATTTTACTTAATTTAATTTAATACCTAATCAAATTTTAGGTGGCTATTTTACTACCTCACTAAAATTGTTTACTCTATTTTTTATGCAGAAAAGGCAAGTCATCGACACAAGACAATGTTGGAAAAAATAGTAAAAATCTAATGATAAACTACCTTTTTCAAGTCTACAAAAAGAGCATGGAAATTCTCATGCTCTAGAGTTTCTTGGTTTTTCTATTGCTACTTACAAGTACATTTTGTTTATGCTTTAGCTTATATAATCTAATTCATATCATATCATGGTAAGAAATAAAATGGATCAAGTTCCTACCTCTCTAAATTTATAAGTTTCAGGCATAATGAAAAATATAGTACATGAACTTTCACAAAAAGAACAATTAGGTATCTGAAATTTAGTTTTGAATAATTTGGTACCTAAACAAAGTTGTCGTTGACTTTTTCATACCTAAAGTTTGGTTTTGACATTTTTAGTACATGTATAAACTTTTCATAGACTTTTTTCATACCTCATTAAACTTGCTTCAAGTATAGAAAAAAATCAACAAGAACTTTGTTCAGGTACCAAAATAATCAAAACCAAACTTTAGGTATGAAAAAAAATCTACAAAAACTTTATTCAAATATCAAATTGTTTAAAACCAAACTGCAAGTACCTAATTGTTCTTTTTGTAAAAGTTCAGTCCCATTTTTATCATTAACCCTAAGTTTTAACTTTAGCCAAGACCTTTTATAGGTTATCAGCATGAATACTAATCTTTTAATAGAATAGAACAAGTTTGAATTATACCTCTTTCAATAGTTATAACTATAAATTAGGTTAAAAAAAGTTTAACTTTAATACTAATAATATGAGGAAAATATCTCTAGTGTGAAAGTGGTTGTTGTGGGGACTAGAGTTGTGTTGGGGTTTTCTATCATAAATTTGAATTAGATGGCTTTTGAATACCCTTTTATTATCATTACATTTTTGTTTTATACTAATATATTTAAGTTTTTATACTTTTGTCTTAGTGAGTAATATTTGTAGCATGTTATTTGTATTGATGCTACTGGATTGTTTATTAAAAATTTAAATCTCAGAAGCATGTGTTTAAGAAGGTAAATTCGGGTGGCTAATTGGTTAGCTAAAAGAAGCAAGAAAGAAGATGGTCCCGAGGGATTGGGTCGACAACCCACCATATTATTAGTCCTCTTTTTACTACTTTATATGTCTGATGGAAATCCCAAGGTCTTCTAACTTTGATGGAGATATATTGGGTTTTAGCTCTGGTTGATTGGAAATTGAAAATCTCTCATGGCTGAAAAAAATATGTAAATCCCTGTTCTCTTTCAAAATGATAATAGATAATTTGTAAATGTATGTACATTTAGTAAAAGTATCCCAAGGTTTTCCAACTTTGATGGAGATGTATTGGGTTTTAATTCTGTTTGATTGAAAATTAGACATCTCTGATGGCTGAAAAAATTATGTACATCCCTATTCTCTTTCAAAATGATGATGGATAATTTGTAAAGTATGTACAACTGAGGTACTCAGACCCCATTCCTTATACTAAGGACCCACGTTTTTGGCATTTTTTATTATTGTAATTAGCTCATTGAAACATTTGGGATTCTTTATGAATTCCCCAATAAGATTTTCCTTTTTTTTTACCTTTTTCTTTTTTCTAGATAAGTGTCAACATGAAGTTATGGAAAGATAGGGAACAAGTTGAATGGTACCTAAAAACCTTAAATGAAGGATCTTTAAATAAATTAAAGAAGTTTTTAAGAGAGAAAATATTCTAAAAAATTGGCATACCACCCGAAAATCTTAAATGAGGTTTTTTCACTGTACATGCTTCAAGAAAACTATCACACTAGATTATAAAAATTACTATACTTTAGAGTTTTATTGTTATTTATATAATAATGTATGTAATGCATATATTAAAAATTTCTCTTTCAAAATACTCATTTTCCCAGGTCTGATCATCGTTTGAATGTCAATTTTTTGTTTTATACTCTTTATTTATTTAATATTTGTTTGCTCGTCACAAGTTAAAAATCATGTCATAATAATTGGGAGAATCATTTTATCACGATACTGAAAATGATAATTACACTAAAAACAAATTGGTGACAGCCGACGAAAATAATTTATATGCAAAAAAACCAAAAATAAAAAACAGTATATATCATTGGTACCTACTTTTAGTATTACATGCCATGAAAACTCCTTCACTTGCATGCCTTGTCCTTCTGAGTTTTCCCATCATGCGATTTTCGGACATTTCGTGCATGGTTGAGCAACTGGTTTCGATTAATTTTCCATAAGTCAAACGAAGAACGGATCAAACATCGGAATCGGTGGATAAAAAATTCATTCTGCCAGATACCACTCATTTATGATTAATCAACATAAATATCGGTAAAAAATTTTAAAGATAATATCAAAAATGATATCTAAACTTTTACGAAAAATTCAATAAGGTATCTGAAGTTTGATTTTAAACATTTAATACTTGAAATAATTTTTTACACGTATTTTTCTTACTTAAAGTTTAATTTTAAACAATTTGATACCTAAAATAGCTATCTGAAGTAAGTTCAATTAAGTAGGAAAAATATATGCGAAAACTTGCTTTAGACATCAAATTGTTTAAATCAAACTTCAAGTAGTTGATTGAACTTTTTGTAAAAATTGAAATATAAGATTGTTTAAAACTAAACTTTATATATCTTATTGAACTTTTTGCAAAAGTTCAGATACTAATTTTTATATTAATCTAATTTTTTATGTAAATAGTTTTATAAAAGTTATGCAGCAATTCCATCGCTTATAAATATATGGTATTTTGATCACTACTCATCTTGATATATGACCTTTCATGCTCATTATTGAATCTTTTTCGATCAATATCATATAATTTTCCAAAAGGTGATAGCATGTAATATCTCTAAAACAGTGATAGCATATATAATATCTCTAAAACATATATATGTATTTTAAATAGTTATCCATGACATATTTTGTTTTACCGAGCGATAGCATGTATTCAAAACCCAAATAAAAATGAGTAATATCCTAATGAGATCTCCTCAATAACTTTAGGGAGCCAAATAAGGGTGCAAATGAACCAAGTCAGTTTATAAACTACTTAAGTTTGATCAATTTTTGCTTGAGTTCAATTCAAAAATAGTTAAGTCAATCTCAAACTACTTGAGTAATTTACTAAGTCTACTCAGGCTTGCTTTATATATTTAGCTCAACTAGTTTGCAAACCAAAATTGAATTCAAGTTAAGTGTAAATGTTAATCAAATTCAATATGAGTTTGAGTATTCATATCATTCAAAATAAAATTAAAATTATTTTTAACCAATCAAATTTAAACGAGTTTAATTAAGTCAAGCTTAGGTTTATATAATGTTATATTGAGCCAGACTCAAGCTTAGAATTTTAAGCTTAATTGAGCTCAAGCTTTGAAATTCATAATCGAGTTGGAACTCAAGCTCAGCGATATACCATCTCGACCCAACTTATTTAAATTGCTTGGTACACATTCCCATGATTACATCTATGCAAATGTGACTTTATGTCATAATTGTAGATTTAAGCAGGGTTAATGATAAAAATAATATTTGAACTTTCGTAAAATGTTCAATTAGTTACCTGAAATTTGTCTAAACAATTTGGTACCTGAAGTAAATTTTCATGGATATTTTTCCTATGTAAAGTTTGGTTTTGACAATTTTGTAAAAAGTTCACAAAAACTTTCTTCAAATACCAAAATTGTTAAAACCAAACTTCATGTAAGAAAAATCTACAAAATTTATTTCGTGTACCAAATTGTTCAAGGTCAAACTCTAGATACCGATTGAATATTTTGTGGAAGTTTATATATTAATTTTTAAGATTATCTCATTTAACTGTTAGTTTGTATACCATGACTATTCGTGCTTCTCTTATCTCATACACGCAATTCGCATGATAATCACTCATATTCTTCTCTATATGATTTGATTCCTCTGGACGTTGTATCATAAATAATCTCTTTTAAACTCGTCAAATTTCTCAACCTCTTTTTCAAGCAGCCCTATATTCAAATTTCCAATTTTTGGATTCTCTCGGTGGAAAAAACTTCCGACATCCTTAATGAGCATCAATTTTTTTCATGATCAATTCAATAATTGTTCCATTTACCACTCATCTTTGAGCCCAATTTATCACTTAAAAAAACAGAGAGAGAAAAGCTTATATTATTTAATTTTTTGGTTAATGACAAAAAATGATATCTCAACTTTCACAAAAATAATAATTAGGTACCTAAATTCTAGTTTTAAATAATTTGATATCTAAATAAAGTTTTCATTGATTTTTTTCATACCTTAAGTTTGGTTTTGATAATTTTGATACCTAATAAAATTTTCGTTGACTTTTTTCATACCTGAAGCAAGCAAAATGAGATATGAAAAAAGTCCACGAAAAGTTTGTTCAGGTATCAAAATTGTCAAAACCAAACTTTAAGTATGAAAAAAATCCACGAAAACTTTGTTCAGGTACATAATTGTTCAAAACTAAACTTCAAATACCTAATTTTTCTTTTTTTCTTTTTTTTTTTTTTTTTTGCAAAACTTCAAGTATCATTTTCATCATTATCTCTTAATTTTTCAATACATAAAAATGAAAAAAAAAATTCTCATTACTATACTAGTCAATATCTTTATATATAACAATCTACTTGATTTCGTAATTATATCAATCTTCCGATGTCATAAAGCTATATGATGAAGCTTTCACATTTGGTTTCATCATTCAACTTTTTCTCGCAAAAAATGTGCTAAGAATTCCGTCTATTCAGTCTTTTTACCTTTTAGAATCTTATAATTGAGTTACAAAATAATTAAGAAAGGAACAAGTTTTTTCAAACATCCTCAAGTACTTTTGTTTATATATGACGAATACAAAGTATCATGTGTTAATAAAATCAAGTGAATTGTGCTTATTTATAAAAAAAAAATAAAAATAAAAATAAAAAATTCAGGAGGTACATTCGATAGTCAAAAGCAATCAACAGACATGATAAAGAAAGAACGAAAACACATGATCATGCAGATATGTAGACAAAAAAAGGAACATATTGTTCTCAATTGAATAGTGTTTTAAGAAAAATTTAAAAAATATTATTCTCAACTATACTATCCTAATGCTAATTACATGTAATTCATAGAAACAAATTTGAGTTGGGAAATTAGGGGTCATACATATTTATCCTTGTACCCTGGTATGGAAGATTTTGGACATAAGTTAGGGGGGAAAGAACCTAGAGGCATCAAGTGACATCGGTTAAGGCTAAGTGCAGTTGGTGAGTCCATAATCAACATCATCAAATGGGGATAAAATATACTTAAATTTCCAACGTCCAATGAAATGGAGAGAGAAAATAGAAAGAGGGGGGGTGGGTCCGATGATGTTGGACAACACGAATGCGTTAGAGGCAACATCAGTGCAGGCGGGGGGACGCCTCCATCCCAACTATGACCCTCGACCTTAAAATCTTTATGAAAAGCACTTCTAAAACCAACCAAGAATCTTTTTTCCTTTTAAATCTTTCCTATTCTTTTTTATTTTTATTTTCATTTTTATTTTTATTCTGGATTTTTCTTCATTACTTCTTTTTCATATATAGGTAACTTTGCTTTCGAACTGACTTGTGCTCGTTTTCCTTGTGCATACACGGGAAGTGAGAAAAAAATTATGAGTGTGGAGACACTGAGCTTTCAAGGTCGTCCCCTTGAACAATAAAAAAATTGGAAAATAATAACCATCCGGTCCCAATTCTCGATTTTTCTTTTTACTTTTTTTTTTCTCTTGATTTCTATTGGTTTGCAACCAACAATCCATAAATTACCTTATAACCTTATTACAACATTATAATTTTGATTATAACCTCATCAATTATTAACTACAAATAATAGTATCTTATAAAACAAACAAGATAAATATCTAATTTATGAATCATTTGAATCCCACAATCTAATCAGCTTTGATTTTTAGCCTTCCAGATGGATCAACTATGATAGGTCATCACTTTTTGATTTAGGAGACTCATAAAATATGAAAAAAAAAAAACTGATATAAGTCTTCTATAGCATGGTGCAAACCAATTTATGATTTGGTGCATTTTCAAGGACCAAATTCACTAATTTTCTATAATGTATCGGACTATCAAAATTTATTCTTTGATAGGAGTAAGTTATTTTTCAACTTCTTTTTCTATTTCTTATTGTTTCCTTATTATTTATAAAGCTCATTGGCGTATGAAAGACTATATAACCCTTTATTTTAGTATTCATAAGCAATTATTTACAAATTCAATATGTTAAATAATTTGTGTATAAAAACGGATGGAAATTGAAAGAATGAAATAGAGAGATTCATTTTCCTTAATTCTATGTTAATCTCCTTTCATTTTTTTTCTTTTCTTTGGATCCATCAGTTCCAGTTGGCCATCTGTTGCGATTTTACTTGCTTCTAGGATCGTATTTTTGTTGCCAAAAACGAGTGACCATGACTCGTTCTACGTAAAACGTGAAAAATAGTGACTTCCTATGCATGCTACTGTCGTCTCGTACCCAAAATTTGGTTTTATATTTTGTGACAGCAACTATAATTACTATTTTAATCTTTTTTTATTGGCCAAAGGATTTTTTTTTCCCCACTTATTATTGATTCTTTTCACCCACTAGCCTCCATGCAGTCCCCACTTTGTTTCAGATCATAACTAACTCTAGTGTGAAGCAATCTTTTTGCAAGCATAGTGTAGATTGGAAAATTTTCAATTATTGGAATTCCTGCTTAAGGGAAATTGGAAAGAAGGTGGAAAACACCACAAAATATTAGACATTTGTTATATTCTGGACCAAACATCGTGATCAGCCTTAGCTAATATATGTTATCGTTACATCAATCAATAATTATTGAAGGAAAATTTCTAAACTTCGATTTCAGTGCTGGGTATAATTCCAAACTTAACAAAGTAGCTTTTAATACCATCAAACTTTTTAAAATTGGCATATCACTTCAAAGACTGTAAATAAGGCTTTAAACTTGGATCATAGTATAGATAAAATCTTGTAATTATAAAGTGTGATTTTAGCATCTAATAAACTTTAACCCTAGTATCTTTTGAGAAAATTGCAAATAATTGCTCTAAATTTTTATCTCTATATAAATATATACCCTGAACTTTTAATGATTGTAAATGACCATCCTGCATTCGATAAATTAATAACATAAGAAGCCTATCGATTTCGGTTTTTAAAAAAGTAATTTAAAAAAAAAAAAGGCATGGAGATTAAAGTTTTGATGGTACTAAAGTATACCTTATGCTTGATTTGGTATATTTGCATTGAGATGAAATTTTAAGAGGATTATTTGCATTTTTACACGTGATCTTTTTGGACAAAAAAGGCAAATGTCCTTTAATATTGCAAAATTTTTCAAGAGTTTAGAAATTGTTAAATTAAACTTATAAGTTTAAGGAATAAATCCATAAAAACAAAAACCAATATTTATGGGATTTATTTACAATTTCCTTTTAAAATTATATTGGGAATATTTTTTTTTTTTCAACAACTCATGCAGTAAGACGATGCGATCCACCATGTGTCCCTAGCTACAATTAAGGGCAATCAAATATTCAATTCTTGTATTTTCAAACAATTAATCAATAGATGAAACACAAAAAAAAAACTCTCAAAGGTTAAGCGAAAACTAACTGGTTATAATCGGACACATTATTCACATTGTAAATAGTATCCAAGGATATATGATAATAAACCACTATATTAAATATTTACTAGCGATTCCACTTATTATATGGTCATTATGCTGCATACATTAAGAAGTCATGCTAAATTGACGTAGGACGGAAAGCGTAAAGATAACAAAAATCAATAACAACAATTAATTTCAAAGTTAAAATGCAAAAGATTACAACTTTATTGAGAAATGCTCTCAAATAAGATTTCAAATATGATAAAAACGTTTTGTTCTCTAAACTAGGGTTTCCAAAGCTATTTATATGATTACGAAACAAAAACAAAAAAAACGAAATAAAAGACATAAAGTTGATTAAAACTACGCCGGCCAAAAGGCTAGCTACCTTCCTAGTACGCCAGCGACTTTCAAGCTAACACCACCGGCTTAGATGCCGGTATGGACTAGCTCCATCAAAGCCGCCTTTAAGGCTAGCAGCCTTGTTCCTCGGCCTCTTGATTCGTTTCTTTGACATCTCCAACTTATCTAAAAATGTGTCGACTATCTCATTTGCATCATTCTCTCCCACCTATAAAGAACTCGATCCCGAGTTTTTATCTGGATACAAAGGCACATCATCAGGATGGAAAAGAAATAAATCAGCAACATTGAATGTCTTTGAGATTCCCATATTGTCGGGAAGGCCAACTACATATGTATTGTTTTTTATCATCCTCACTATATGGCCCATTCTTTCGTGGTTACAATTTGTTGTACTTCCCGATAGGAAATCGCTCTTTCCTCAGAAATACCATCACGTGATCTCCTACTGAGAATAATTGTTGCCTTCGATGTTTGTATGCAATTGCTTTGTACTTGGCATTAGCCTTCTCAGTCTTTTCTTTAACTTCAGTTGTAGTAGTCTACCAATTTTTCGCCATATGCTTAGCTAGTGTACTGAACTCAGGTGATCTTGGTAGCTTCACCAAATTCACGGTATGCTGTGGTATCTTGGTGTAGACAATAGAAAATAGAGATCTCCCAATGGTCCTGTGGACTAAATTATTGTAGGCAAACTCCGCTTGAGCAAGGGAAAAGTCCCACATCCTTTGCTTCTCTCTACAAATGCTTCTGATCATGTTTCCAAGGGTCCTATTGGCCACCTCAGTTTATCCGTCCGTTTGTGAATGAGTTGTGCTGTTGTATTTCAATGATGAATTGAACATAAACCAAAGTGTCTTCCAAAAATAGCTTAAAAATTTGGTGTCCCTGTCTGATGTAATGGACTTTGGGACCCTATGTGATCATACTACTTCTTTGAAAAACAACCTAGCAATAGCTTGAGCATCAGCAGTCTTCTTACATGAAATGAAATGAGTCATCTCAGAAAACCTGTCTACAACAACAAAAACTGAGTCAGCACCTTATTGGGTATGAGGCAAACCCAAAATAAAGTCCATGGACAAGTCCTCTCAGATGTTCTCAGGTACTGGCAAGGGAATATGTAACACCTCTGCTCAATCTTCCCTACATCTCTCTTCAACTAGGGCCAATAATACCTTTCAGCCACTATAACAATAGTTTTATCTCTCCCAAGATGCCCGACCAATTCTCCTCTATGTAGATCCCTAATTAATTTTTCTGTCAATGATAATTCAGGGATTCATAGCTAGTTACCTTTCATCAAATAGCCCTCATGCATGTGATATTCACCACAAGGCTCTCTGGTACTACACTTTTCCCAAATCTCCTTAAAATCAGGATCTGTTGCATAAAGCTCCTTCACATGCTCAAATCCCACAACCTCAGCACTCATCACTGCCAACACTTCAGCCCTCCTACTCAAGGTATCAACAACTTTATTTTGAGTTCCATTTTGTTCATTAGTTTAAAGGGAAACCTTTGCAGAAATTAGATCCATCTAGCATGGATATCCTTACTGATCCTAGTTTGATTATTCAGATGTTTCAGAGCCACACAATCGAAGTACAACACAAACTCCTTTCCTACTAGGTAGTGCTCCCACACTCTCAAAGCCCTCACAACATAACAAAACTCCTTAACATATGTAGACCAGTTCCTCCATGATTCACATAACTTTTCATCATAGAAAGCAACGAGCCTCTTCTCTTGAGATAGTACAGCCCTTACTCCTACTTCATTGGTATCACAGTCTACCTCAAAGAGCTTCTTAAAATCAGGTAGCGCTAACACAAGAGCACTACATAACTTCTCCTTCAACATAATAAAACCAACCTCAGCTTCTTCACCCCACTGAAACTTCCCCTTCTTTAGGCACTTAGTCAAATGAGCAACAATGGTACTAAAGTGCCTAATAAAGCTCCTATATAAACTCACTAAACCTTGGAAACTTCTCAACTCTGTCAGTCTTAGGAGCAGGCCACTCCTTTATAGATCTCACCTTCTCATCATCCACCATGATTCCTTCACTACTAACAATAAACCCTAAAAACAGCAGCTTTTTCATCATAAAAACACATTTTTTTCATATTTGCATATAATTTATTTTCCAGCAATACAGTCATAACACTCCTAAGATGCTCTATGTGCTCTTCTTCTAACTTACTATAAATCAAGATATCGTCAAAATAAACTATGACAAATCGCCCAATAAAGGTTTTAGTACCTGATTCATAAACAGCATGAATGTATTGGGAGTGTTGTTGAGGCCAAAGGGCATAACCATCCACTCATAGAGTCCCTCTTTTGTCTTGAAGGCTGGCTTCCATTCATCCTCAGGCCTAATCTGATCTGGTGATAGCCACTCCTTAGATCCACCTTGGAAAATACAACTGCTCCACTCAATCTGTCCAGCATATCCTCCAGAAGAGGAATTGGGAATTATACCCAATTTTGATCTTGTTAATAGCTCTACTATCAACATACATCTGCCAACTGCCATCCTTCTTAGGTGTAAGCAGCGCAGGCACAGCATAAGGACTCAAGTTGATCCTAATAAAGCCCTTATGTATCTGCTCCTGTACCTTTTCCTACAAGATTGCGGTTTCTTTAGGACTCATCCTATAGTGTGGCAAATTTGTCAAGCTAGCTCTAGGTACCAAATCAATTTGGTACTGGATATCTCTCAAAGGTGGTAACCCCTCTGGCAAGTCTTTAGGCACCACTCATTAAACACTTCCTTCACACACTCTAGCACCTCAATACTACATTCCTCCTCCACCTTCATAACATTCTTTACAACTAAGGCATGTACCACCCTAAACTCCTTAATAGTCTCCTCCATCTCCTTACTTGATTGAGTAATGGTCAAGAAGGATCATTTCTTAGCCTTAGCACTTTTAGAACGGCTTGCCACCTTAAGGGGTAGCAAGGTATACTTCACACCCCCCTTCTCTAACCTATACAAGTTTTCCTTCCCAGCGTGTTGTGCATTCACATCGCACTACCATGGTCGTCCAAACAACACATGATAAGCATCCACATCTACAATGTCACAGTAGACTTCATCCTGGTAACTGCCAATAGAAAATGGCAGTCGGTACCTCTCTTTCATCTCTCTCCTCTTAGTAGACTTCAACCACCCAATAACATATAGGTTATGATGTTTCTCAACAAGGAGCTGCAGCTGCTTGACAACTGCTCTAGCAATTATATTCTCACAACTCCTACTATCCACAATAAAATCAAACACCCTTCCATCAATAGTGCATTCAGTGCAAAATAGTTGATGTCGTTGAGTATCGTCCTCTTGCTTAGGCGCCAACATCATTTTTCTAATCACATAGATCTGCTCAACCTCCTCATCCTCTTCTTCATAAGCATTGTAAGCCCTGGAAAATTTCAACAAATAATTCTAAATGAACTTAGGAAACAAAACCCTGAAAATCACTCCAAGTTAAATCGACTTCGACGAGTCCAATTCCGAAAGAATCCAGAATTCTGGGTTGTGAGAAGAACAAGAAACCTCATAAACAAATAGCAACCCAATTACTTCCATTCTAAAACCCCTACGTACGATAAATTTTCTAATTAGCTATAACTTACAAATTCGTAAAATGGAGCCCTAAAGCAAATTGTTAAAAGTAGATAAGATAACCTTCGGGAAATAAAACCAATCCAAAGAATTCAAAACATTGTGAGATACTATTCTTATGAAATCGCCCTTAAAATAATCTCACCAATCAAATAAGTCATGTAATATAAAATATTAGTTTTATTTCGGCAATGGCGAACCGGAGGTCAACCGGAAAACCTAAGTCCTTGAATCTCCCGAGAAATCCATACCTAGACCCGGCAATCGCGTATTCCTAAACCCAGGAGTGAACAAGAGGAAAAGGTGTAATCAGTTCGTTTAAGTCTAGGATACTCTGTAAAGATGAGATCAATGAATTCCAACCTATTACCAATCAGATCATCAGTTTCGAAAAACGCGCTCTAGATTCGAAATGTTAAAATATGTTTAACGCCGTTAGACTATATTTCTAAAGATCTCTAAGTATATTTTAACAATTTTCACACTAGAAATTATCTAATATACGAATCTGTTCGTATTTCGTTATACCGGTAATTAGTGAATCTTCCAGTACGATTTTAATTTTTAGTCACCTAAAGGGTTATTATTATTATTATTATATTATATATTATTATTATTATTATTATAAGATATACCCTAGTTCCCTAGTGATCGGATAGTACTCGGGACGAACTTTGGAAACTGGAGAACAAAACCCTATATCGAGCCGATTCCGGCTAGTGAGGGAGCTTAGAAACCTAGATCCGGCTTTTCATCGATTTCATAATAAAAGGAGTTTTATAAAGTAAATGAACATAAATAATATTCTAAAGCATATTCTAAACCTAAAAGTTCAATTTCGGAAATTTCAATTCGAGCCTTCCCGAGCTCAATTACGGAAAAAGCTGCCCCGGATCACGGATTCAGAAAAAGTTCCGAAATAATCCATTAGAACCGTAATTTTATAAGGATTCCAAAAATAAATTTTTTAATTTTCGAGCTATAAAAATTACAGTTATAGCTTTTTCCCGTGTTCTTCGTTACACCGTAAAGTAGATGTCTGTCTATTATTCACAAGTACAAACCTATACTACACACTACCCATACCATATTCTTACATCCTTACAAATACTCATTACAATTTTCTTTACCAAAAATTTTGTTTCCTAATTAATTACACAAATATACATTTTATTACACAAAAATACATTTTCAAAATTCACACACACACACACACAAACCCCCCCACCCCCCCCCCCCCCCCCCCCACCTATGGCCGTGCCCTCCCATATTTGCCCTCTCTTTGTTTTTATTTTTGTTACCTTTATTCAACCAAAACCCTAATGCCTTCTTATATATACATATTTTCTCTCTCTCTCCTCATTTCTTCTTGTCTTAAAAATTTGTAAAGAGTAAAAACACTCTCTTTTCCCTAGTGGCCGAGAGCTTCCCTCCTCTTCCTTTCAATTTCAACACAAGTCTTCTTCATTTTCTCCTTGATCCTCCATTGGTAGGTTGACCTAAGCTTTGTTCATCCTAAATCTTGTTATGGCAAGATTATTCTGTGTGTTTTCTCATCTAAATCCAATGAGCATGATCAAGGGACATGAAAAACACTACTACAAGAATCTCAAGCCATCTCAAAAGTCTCTGCCTTTGAATGAGTTTTTGTTGGAATAACCACTTGTTCATGCATATAAAAAGAGATCTTGCACACATATTGTTTTCATGCCATGAGATCCATGATTTATACATCCATACTTAGTAATCTAAAGTTTAGATACCCACATTGCCATTTACATGCATGATCATAGAGTTATTTTTGTTTTCTATGCTTGATGATCATAAAAATGTAGTCTTGTTCATGTATAGAGAAGTTAGATAATAGATCTTCACACATGGAAGCAAGAATATTGAAAAAGAATTTTGTTAAATATGATGTTGGAAATTCGGATGAAATGGAAACCCTAGTTTGAAAGCCACCAAAATCATTTTTAAACTCATGTTTCATAAGAAAAAGAAGGGTATGTGTAATAGGAATTGAAGGAATTATTTTATAAGTTTAGATGAGTTTAGGCTGATAGAATGTAAAACAAGTAGTGGGTTAGAATGAGAAATGTTGGAATGTTGATCAATGGTTTAAAATTCGTAACTTAGGTTCATGCCTACAAGAACACTGGTATTTAAGTCTAAGTTGGATGTATTATAAGCTAAATGAAGTCCTTAATAATATACATATTGGAGCTTCAATTTTTAATGCATTAAACAAGTTTTCCCTTAAGAAAATGCAAGAAAATGAAATTTAGAAAATTCGGATTTTTACAAAAAGCTAGTTCAAAGACATGTTTACCAAAAAAATGGGAATTTTTATGCATGAATGAAGGCCATGATTAATATAGACCTTGAGAACTTATTTTTAGTTAAATAATAATGGATTACAAGATTAAAAGTCAAGGAAACCCTAAGGAGTATAATGGAAAAAACTTCTTAAAAATAATCTTTATGGAATTTCTCAACACTTAGAGTTCATATGAGTTTATTATCACAAAAGTATTATGACCATGCATATATTAGGTTCATCACATGGCATTCAAGTAGTAATTCATTCCCATATCATTCATGCATGAATCATCATCTAGAACACTTATATCAAAAGCAAAACAAATTTTTGAGATTGGAACACTTGCGGAACAGATCTGATCCCACTGTTCCGTGGCCCTACTATTTCAAAACTTGAAAATAAACTAGAAATAGATATATCTTTCGAAGTAGATAGAGACCGATATAAAATTTGTGAAATTCCGAGTTAAAATGACCGAGTTATGGCGTTTTAAGTTGGAACTTCCGCAAATAGCGAGAATTCCGATTTGTGAAGTATAGATACATAGTTTGAATTAGTTTAGTGATGAGATTCTCATTATGCTATCTTTATTTGGTAGGTGAACCCGAGTACGACAATACCGTATCACCCGACCATCGTCACTAAGAGACCGACGTACCATGGCCAAGTGAGTTCCTCTTTCGATTTCAATTATTGTTTGTGATTGTAATGATAGTTGCACTAGTTGCTAGGTGAAGATAAAAAGGAATGAATATGTATGATGGGGTTATTTGGGGAATTATGAATTGTATGATGTTGAAGTGTGAAATGAACCTTAAGAATTATTGGGACCGGGTGTTAAGCTATTGATTGACTATCCAGTATTTGGTACTGAATGTCTGCGAATAATTGTTGGCCACCTAAAAGAATTGAATTAATGAATATTTGACTCAATTGTAATTGGATCATTCATAACACGATGGGGATGGAGCATTAGCATTGTTGGTTTTTGTGACCCATAAAACGAATACTGGTTGGTTTTTCGTGACCCATAAAACGAATACTTGTTGGTTAATCGTGATCATAAAACGAAATATTGTCAGTTGACTGTGAGCTTAAACAGCGTCGTACCGCAGGATAGTAAATCTGCTAACCTGGGATGGAGGGCGCAAGTCCATCCACATATGATTTCCTGGTCATATGTTTGCTAAACTCACTTGTTGATGCATTTCACTTGGTTGCTTAATTACTTGGTTGAACGTATTGTGTTAATTGTAATTCGGAACTTCCACTCACTAAGCTAGTGTAGCTTATACCCCTATAGTTTCCTGTTGCAGTATAAGTACCTTTGGCTTTCTCCGAGGACCCCTGGACACCAGGTATGGTTCTTAGATCTAAGGAGCTTTGATGAGGCTGGGGCCTAAAGATAGAAATGGGCTCTAATCCTATTTGCCGAACTGGTATTCAAGGGTTAATGCAAGGAAATTGTGGGCTTGAGATGTGGTTGTTGATGTTATCGGGGGTATGCCCCCTAAATCATGTAATAGAATAATTATCTGTAAGACGGTTATGATTTACATTCTTGCTGCTGTGTATGTCTCTTTAAGCTACTACGAAGCAAAGCATGGTCTATAAGCGTTGAGAGCGAGCCTTACACGCAATGTTTAAACTCATGGGAAGACTAAATTGTCTCACTTTAGATTAAATGTTGAGTGTGGCGAACTGTCACGTGTAGGGCACACTTTGGGGCATGACAAGCATCATCACCCCCATCAGGTTCACCACCTCCTCTTCTTCATCCAGCTCCATAATATTCACACTCTTCCTGTTCAAGCACTCATTTGACCTGTGTCCAAGCTAATTACAGTGAAAACATTTGCCCATGATAGGCTTAGCATAGTGGTTGTTCTGCTTTAGGGCGACTTTAGTCTCCATAGGCCTTTTACCAGCAGCTTTGTCATCCCTCTTATCACCACTCACATTCTGCCTCTCTTCATGACCTTTGTTTTTATTAGTCATGGATTTACTACCACTCGTACCTTCAACTCCATATCTCCTATTTCCTCCATCAAAACAGCTACTCTTATCCTAAATCATCATCTTAGCACTCAACGCCATGTTCTCTGCTTCGTTCAAACTCCTCATAATATTACCTCACAAACTCCATCATATAGTCATGAACAGATCACTGACCTTAGTGACATCATTGATACTGCTGGAAGAGAATCTATTTATAATCGGGAGGTAGGAAATCCTGTTGAAGCAACTGCTTCATCCGATACCAGTCCTCATAGGTTGTCTTCTTTCCCTCCGTCTCCTATTTTGCAACCTCTCCACTAAGCAGAGGCTCTACCCTTCAATCTGCAAGCCATTAATCTAACTCTTTGATCCTTTGGTACTTCCCTGTATTCAAAGAATCGATCTATATCCGCCAACCCGCCACCCAATCTAAAAATTTCTCTATATCCATACTACCATTAAAGAAAGGAATGTCTACCTTCAATCGGAAGTCTCCACCTTCACCTTGATCGTAGTCGTAATAGTTTCTATGATATCTACCCCCACCATCTTCACCACCTCTCCTTCGTGGTTGTCTTGTTCCTCGGCCTCTTGATTCACGTCTCGAACATCTCTAAATTATCCAAAAATGTGTCGGCTATCTCATTTGTATCATTAGTCAAAATAGCCAAAGGAAAAAGCTTTAAACTAGGAGAAATTTTGAGGGTCCCAGAGGAAGAAATTTTGGAAGAAGTTTCATAGACACGTGTCTTAAATTAAAACCTAACTGAATTAGATATATTTGGGATACATATGTGTGTGTATATATGAGTAAATCCTTAAATACATGTTTTCTTTTTGATAAATATTATAAAAAATTTCATTAGATTTCGAAGACTAAAGGGAAATTCCTAGGATCCAGAGTATCATGATACAAGGAATTAAGAAGATATTTTAGAAGAACTTTTTTCGTTCCCAAGATAGGAAAAATAGTTTAATACACATTATTTTTTATAATGACATTTTAGATAAGAGATCACAAATATTTTATAACAAAGCTCAATATAAATTTAGAGAAATTCTATGGTTTCATCATTAATTTTGACGTGATCAATCTTGTCACTATCTAAAGGTTCACACTATATCCAATCGTGATCGAACCACTAAAATAGTTAATATTTCAATTACCATATTTATTTTAATGATTGTGTGGTTAACTAAACGGTCTCGTTGATAGGACTATAGAAACTCCCTCTAAAGTTCAAATAGTTAAAGATTGTTTCTAAATTCTAACTAAGGAAGGTCCAACTAGGTAATACAAAAGAAGACAGAGGACAACTAACACCATTTTGAAGTAGATTTAAACATTTTTGTTGTTCCCATAATGAAATAGCCATGAATTCCTTAATTTACATATTAACGTGTCATTGACATGATATATATATATATATATATGTATATGTGTGCTTGGATAATATAATTAGTGAATGTGTTAGACATGTGTTATTTTGTATGTGTATAGTATTATGAAATTAATATTATTGTTTGATATGTATAAATGTGTGTATAGTGTAATGAATATGTGTGTCTTTTTCAAATTAATATGCATGTGATATGTTTAGAATTTAATAAAATTACTTTTGAATTGTTTAGATTAATGACAGAAATTTGGTAAACTTTAAGTCCACTTTTTAAGCCTAAATACAATTCAAATGCAATTGGAATTAAGTCAAATTAATCCTAGGACAAATATACCCCTAATGGCAAATTTTAGATGAGTATTGGCTTTGTTTAGACATGTTTTGGACTCTTTTTGGGCAGCCCTCCCTTTCATCCGAATTTTCTTTTTCTTTCTTTCTTTTCTCTTCTTCCTTCATTCCAAATTCCAAGTCCAAATCAAGAACAATATCAAGCTTTGAAAATCAAAGTTCTCACTAAGACAAGGCATATACATGTGAGTTAAATGCAAGCTTTATCTTTTATTTCATGTTCTATATTGTGTTTGTTTGTAAAGGTTAGATAGAAATGAATTTTATGTAATAATTGATGTGGGATTGATTTGGTGCTTTGATGGTGATTTAAACAAGATTATGTGGCTAAAGGAATGGTAGTTTATATCTTATATGAGTGTTGATATGTGAGAATGAATGTTTTGGAAGATTGAAGGATTGAGTAGTTGAGATGTGAATTTGAAGTGTGATTAGTGTTTTGATGATTAGAAGTAGAATTCATGTTGTGAGGATAGTGTTTGGATCATATAACAAGCTTTGGAAAGTTTGGATTAAGTTTGGGGAATTTTTGAAAGTGAGCAAAGTTGTAATAAAATAGGGGAAATCAAAAACATTTTCGTATAGGCTAAAATTTGGTCGTACGCTGGCATCTAGGGCTTCTACGCCGCCGGCTTATAGGCGGTATTAGAAGCAAACAAAATCAAATTTCTTAAAGCCGTTCGAACGCTGCGCTTTCACTGGAAAAGTCAGCCAGCGTTAATTTTTTCACATTGTACGCCGGCTACTGGGATTCCAAAGCCGCCGGCGTAGAGTGAAAAGCTGCCAGCGTACATGGATACACTGCCGGTATGTACCTCTCGGCAAGTTTTTGGAAATTTGGATTTGCATTCTACACCGGCACAAAGCCGCCGGCGTAGAATAAAGGCAGTCGGCGTACCCTTGAACATTGCCAGCGTTGGCAGTGTTAATTTTCAGAGTGTTGAACACCGGTTCAAAGCCGCCGGCTTTGAATGCCGGCGTATCCCCTGTGCTTTTAAATTTTAAAAACTTTCTTCAAAATTTTTCGAAGTTTGATATATGATCAATTAAGTATTTGTTAAGCGATCTAGGATATAATAGGATGTTTAAATGCTTTATTATGACTTTGTATTAATTTATTTGAATTTCTTTGATTAATTATATTTTCAACTAGTTAATTAGTGCTTAAGCTAAATGTGAAATTTAATATTTTCTTAAACAGTGATAGATCATCGCTCGAACAACCCCATTAGTTCCCGAGCTATCTCAGGTATGCACTAACTTGCTTGTTTCTTTGTTAGGGTAGGCATCACAACTAAGCTACTTTAAATTAAGAAAACTTTATTAATTGATGAGTGTTGCTTGTCCTTGTTTGCCGTTGAATCTGGTTTGAAGAGCGGCATCCTGCTCAGATTGGGGGCAAGGTACTTTCTTGTTAATTGATAGAATTATTTAGGAGATGTGAGTATCCAAGCTGTTCATATCAACCCCCTGAGCGTTGTGATACGTTACTCAGGATCTCCTAGTATTACGGGCTACGCCAGAAGGTGGGGTTGCTTAGTCTGTATGAACAATAGGGACCACTCAGGAAGGCGGACGTAATACTAGATCGTTGTTGTCTGGAGTTTGAATACTCCCGTATTGTTTACTAACTAAAGACTTAACAATAAACCATTGATTGTTGCATAATGCATTAGTCTAAGAATGTGTGATCCACTTTGCATTTGTATTCGTTACTTGTACTGGGCCTTTGGCTCATAATTTATCCATTTTAGGTGATGACTCTGATGAGTTCTATACGAGTATAGGGTACGGAACCGACTTTGAAGATTTTCTTGATGGGTTGGAGGATTAGAGATAACCATGGACTCAATGGAACCTATGAATGTAATAGATTAGATGTGATTCCTTTTGATTGATAATGTAATTATAGTGTTAGTTGAGTTGTGTTTTGAAGATTTTGGTAAGGCTTGTAAGAAGCCTTTGGATGTAATATGTATATATATATATATATATGTACATAGCTATGTAAGAATTAAGTTGCTTCCTTTGTAAGATATGTTGGTAGTGTAGTAGTATAGTTTTGTTTAAGGTTTAAAAAAAAAAAAATCTATGTTTCCTATTGTATATTATCTTTATGGAATTAGATAAACAATTACTCAAACAATTCCTTTAGGCAACCTTACATATAATCTTATAGGTTATATGTTGCTGGGGAACTGTTATCGCCTATTTCAAATTTAGGAGTAATAGTGGGTCCTTACACATAAGTTAAGTAACCAAGAGGGGAAGTGAATTGGTATTGTTAAAATTTTTTTGGAAAAACTAAGCTAAAACTTCCTTACAAAATAGGTTCTAAAAACTTTATCTAAAACGTCCGTTTATAAATTCTTTATGTAAATCCCCTTGATATGTTAACTTTTGATATAGCAGAGGTTATTAGCTTAGTACTCTTTTCTCAGCAATTTATTAATCCAAGACTCTTTATGTTATACAACTTCGCATTCAATATTAGAGTTATATGTGGAATTAACAAAATAAATAAAAGAGGAGAGAAAGAGAAAAGATTCTTGGGTATGTATTATGGTTCCACCTTGTGCATCAATTCACTCTTCCAGCTCCATGCCAGTGTCCTGGTTGTCTTTATCATTTGTTTGCTAGATCTAATCAAAAGTAAAATTACAAAGTAATCTTGCATCTAACGAAATGTAAACAACCCACACCACCTATCTAACTTCAACCTTTGCTAACTTACAATCCTACAAGTAGCCTTTATCACTTCTCACACTGATTCAACAAATACAAAGAGAGTGTCTTAAGTCTAGAGGAAAGTAATAAGAAAAATCCTCACTTTTTAGTGCAAAGAAATAAAGTGAAATAAAGTAGCAGCTTCTAAAGTGAGCTTCTTCTTTCAACGATAAGAGGGTCGGATCAATAGCTTGAGGTTCTCTTGACTTTAGCAGTATTTTATCAATAATTTTCTTAGCAAAGTTTTGTGTCTTCTCCTTTATTTGAGTCTTCAATTTTTGTCCTGTTGCTTCAACAATCTTGTTCAAGCACTTATGGTAAGAAAAAAATTTGTCCACTGCTTCAATATCTTCATGAATCTCCAGCATGTGATAATTCGAATTTCCTTTACAAAAGTTGCACCTAATCGTTAAGAAGATGATAGGTAATATTCCATAATGTATCTTGTGAAATCTAGCTTCCAAACTTGTTTATATGCATAAGATGAAGAGAGAGATATGACATTGAATTCCTTCCAAAGAATGAAGATATCTTTCCATAAATATTACATTCTTCAAGCTATTGGAATCTTTTCTTGATATATCTTCAACATCCAGTCGTTATCCATAATAGAACTTGCGCACAACTTCTCATAAATTAAGTTAATGTTATGGATTTGAAATATCAATTGTAAACTTTACATATATAGCTTAACTGATCATTTCCATCATAAGATACTTTATAATAACTCATGATTTTAGATAAACATCCAGTTTGGATCAAAAACTAACTATTAATGGAACGATTAAATATAATTCCCTATTATATTTAATTCATGGAGCTAGGTTTTTAATAAATTTCAACTTCCATAAAAAGAAAGTTTAGTTTCTGATTTAGCTTTCAAAAACAGCTTATGCTTCTGAAATCATCATAAGCTTACACGCATTTCTTAAGGTTAACATATAACATGTGTAGTTGATAATTCCTTGGATTCTTGTTATCATTAAAACATTACAAAAATATTGTAAGTAATTGGAGAGATTCTATCACTAACACATTTGAAGACTGAATATATATGAACAATATTAAACAAGAAGACACAAAACAAAAATATATATGGAGCAACAAGTTCAAAGCTTATGATCTCTCTAGCTCATTTACGTATAAATGTACTTCCAACTTAGAGTTTAGGCTCTGACTCATTAAGATGTAAATGTGTTTTCAAGTTTAGGCTTGATCTTAAGTTCATTGCGATGTAAATGAGCTTCCAGTCAAGCTCGAACTTGAAAATTTGAGGTCAAGCTCCAACTTGATGTTTCTAGGCTCAATTAAAGTCTAGCCTAGCTTGAACTCGAACATTTCTTAAGAAGCCAACTCAAGTCTAAACCTTAATCAACTAAGCTCAACTCAGCTTAACTTCACTTGAATCATTTGCAATTATACTTATGTAGGTTGTAATGCTTGCTATCCACTGTCAAGGGTGATTATTTATTTAATTATTTATTTTTTGCAATTATTCTTTAAGTTAGATTGAAAAAACTATATATATTAATATTACTTTACTTCAATAATTATTTTTGAAGCATAAGAAGTTGATGTGTATCCTTAAAAATGAAAAAATAATAATAATACAAGTCATATTTTTATAATTTATCTTAAATAGTATAATCATTAGAGTCGATAATTATCATGGAGAGGATTTCTATTTGCCATTTATTTGAATTTAAAAGGGACTAATAGCACAATAGTAGATATTTTATATTACCTATTAAATTTTATTTTCTTTTATGTTTCCCCATTTTGCCAGCCAAAGGATGATCCTAATTTGAATATGTAAATAGGCATGCATATATCAAGGTTAAGAGATACCGTATAGGTCAGTGAAATAATGTCTTCGTCACATTAATGCCATTGTGACGTCATTAAATGCGGGTGTTTGTCCCTTTTACACAGTGGGATTACGTTTTCTTCCTCAACTCCTACTCTACTGACTTTTTAATTACATTCAAGGACATAATAATGAGCCTTGTTACATTTCATAAGATTGATATATTGGTCGATCGAGACTAATCATGGTTTCGATTTAATGTGTACTAAGCACTATCACGCCATTATTTGATTCCTTGTACACATGAAATCACGTACTTCGTCGTTGTATGGGGTCAAATATTCATTATTATTATTGGGTATTTCTTGTTCTAATACATTATTGAAATGCCTATTTTTCTGCACTTTTTTAACCCGCAAGCATCCACTATCTCATACATCTCGTGAATAGAAAGATCATACCATTTTCGTATCTTGTAAACATAAACAATAAATGGCATTTGGCCAATATAATCATTTCGTCCTCAGTATGAATCGGGTCAAACCCGGTAAACTAGCCCAATCCCAACACAAACAAATCAAACTGATCAGCTCGATCCAGTCATATTGGTCATGATCCATATATAGTCCCAAAGGGTAGCTAAATTCTGACCGATAGCCTAGTTCAACCCTCTAACCCATATAACTCGCCAATTTAGCCAAGTCAACCTAATGTGTGTGTATATATATATATATATATTTATATAATAACAGAAGAGACAGAATAAAATTGAAAAGAAATAAACATATATGTTTCAACTATTTTCAATGTGAATAATGAAAATATATTGCTATTTACTGCATTAAATATGTTATTTCTTGTTTTTTAACAGTATGAAACTTCTATTTGTCTTTATGGGAGTTGTATTGAGTATTTTGTAGTCCTACAATGCTCATTTCACAACTACAAGTAAATATTCTTATATATAACTAATTACACAAGTTGAACAATTCTTTTAACAAATGGGCTAGAGAATATTATTCTTAGACACAATTTTATATTATGTTAAAATATTATTAAACTTAATTTAAAATTTTTTAAATTTTTTTTTGTTTTTACTATTGTTTCTTTAGATTAATTACAAAAATGATGTTTATTTTGACTAGTTTACAAATACATGATTTGTGATTTTTTTTTTTTGATAAATAGGTGACCGAAGTTTCATACAAAATTATCATATAATTAATTACTATTAAATATGTTTTAGAGTCTTATTGGTTTAAAAAACTAAATTTAATACAAAATTTTTGTAAATAAAATTTTTGTAAATAAAATATTAAAATTTATTTTTAAAAATGAAAAAAATGTAAAATTAATTTTTATGACTAATAAAATATTGACATTTGTCATTCCAAAATTATTAGATAATATTGAGACCTTTGTATGAAACCCAGATCACCTCTTTGTAAAAAAAATAATAAGGTAATATGTTTACAAATTAGTCAAAACATAGATCATATTTTTGTAATTAACTCTTTTTTCTTTTTAACCTTTAAAATTTAAAAAAAAAATGGTCGGTTCAACGTAAACCGGCCCATAAACCGCATGAGGTCTAGAGTGGTCCGACTAGCCCAATACTCGAGTTGGTTTTAGGTTAGACCTCACTAAATGACCAAGGGGTTTGACCCGCTTCCTGGCCGGTTTGGCTTGATACCAAGGCCCACACCATTGGCCAACTTGAAAGGCCATAGAGCGTGTAACGTGGCTTGTAATTTTATGGATTATCGATTGCGTTTCTACCGTTCTTTTCTTTTCTTTTTTTTTTTTTTTTTTTTTTTTTTGCCCTTTTCCGTTTGACCCACGAAATCACATCTAAAATCATATTCGGGAATAATTAAAACGAAAAAAATAATGTCCACTTGATTCCAAATACTGCATCGTTTACATTTTAAGTGGTGTGTGGTGTGAATAGATTTTACGTATGTCTTGTTATGACTACATGCATGGTTGTTAAATTAAGATTTTACTATTTCTCAAATATATAGAATCAATAGAATAATAAAAAATTGTGTAAAATCAGTAAAATCGCAAACATGTAGATATGTACTCAAATTTATATTTTCACATAAAGTATGCATCTAAGTAATGCTGCATCTATTTTAGCTAAGATAAAACACAAATCATAAATTCAATTATCTAATTGCATATTTTATAAAAATTCGGATATCATTCTTGACAGTACCCTACCTCCAAATAATTATACCATCAAACTATGTTGAAGTGCTGAAGTCGCTTCAAATGTCTAAAACATCATTAATATTTATCTTAACTTAGCCAAGAATAGTATTTCCTATTTCGAGGTTTCATCGTCCACATAACTAAACAATGTTGAATTATTAAATCTATTTGGACAATATGATATAATGAATTCTATAATGAAATTCTATAATATCTTTGGAATTCTATAATGAAAATGCCCCCATTTCACCATTCTGGGTTTTGCTCAGTTATAAATGTCATGTATTGTGCAGTAACTTGAGTTGATAACGTTATACTACTATGGAATTGGATCAGAATTGAAGTTTGCTATTATTGGCACCATTAAGACTATCCTCGTTATATACCGTGGAGACGTCATGGTTCTATATTCGTAGGCAGTAGGTAGTATTCCTCTGTCTACTTACTTGAGGCAAAAGGGAGGGAAAAACAAGAACAAAGAAAGGGGGGAAAATTTTGCTACTGTATGCAATAAGACTTTTGGAATTATATGGAATATTAGTACTTTTGATTTTGATTTCTTTCCACACTTATTCATCAAAACACGGAAATAAAAACTAATATTATTTTATTACTATTATAACGTTAATGTATGATGATAATGAAATAATATCACTATTATACTAAAAGGAAAACCTAGCCAAGCTAGTGGTATACTTACTTAGCAATATACAATAAGTTTGTTGATGTAGAGCAGATAGCAGACTAATTTTTAGACAATTAGACAAGTTCAAAAGGTTTAAGAAGAAGCAGACATATTGCTCACCTTCAATTAGTTATAACTTTCAGTATACAATTTAGAGTCATTATTATTTATGTCTAGACGAATCTCACTTAGAGAGCTACATTAGTTATTAGGATTTACTTTGTAATCGCCAATTTAAGGCTCGAAAAACACCGTTTAGGGCTCCAAATCAGCCTTTCAATTATTTACCTGTATTTTTTTATAGTTATTTCATGTCTAGGGTTTTGGATCAACACTATATATTTGTCTTATTTTGTTCTTTGGACTGTCACATCTTAATAATACTACTACGCATCAAATTGGGAATTTATTCAAATTCATGTTTTGTTAAGTTAATTGTTGATTAATCTTTATTAATTACGCTAATCACTGCATCAGATTAGTATCAGAATGGGTGAGTTACATTCGATGTCAGGAGATGGCAGTCCAAGAGGCGATCATGTTCAAAGTGATGCTTAGGACGTGGAAGCCTTGTAAATTGAAGTGTATGCTTAAAGGGCAATGCTGAGAGACCTAGAGTAGAACCTTAACTAATGATTCTAGCGTTTGATCAATACCTTGATAAGCTGATCGATCGTTTTGATGCTTTGGGGGTAGAGACCAATGGAAACAAGAACGGTTCTAAGAGTTTTGCAAGAGAATAGGCTTTATGTGAACCTAAAGAAGTGCTTCTTTATGTCTAGAAAGTTGTTGATTATGGGCTTTGTTATCAGTGGTAATGGAATTCGGGCGCATGAAGAGAATGTGAAGGCAATTAGGGAGTAGCCAATCCAAAAAATAGTTACTGAGTTGAGAAGTTTCCTTGGGTTAGCTAGCTTCCATAAGAGGTTTATCAAACACTTTAGCATATTTTAATAAAGTCTTTTAAGTAGATTATGATGCAAGTGGGGTTGGTATTGGAGCCATTCTGTCCTAGGAGAAAAGGCCTATTGCATTTTTTAGTAAGAAATTATGTGATTCCAAGTGGAATTGGTCCACATATAGGGATGCAAGAGAGGTAGGTCGTTATAGGGTACCCAACCGCCCAACTCGCTAAAAATCCTATAAGGTCAAACCCTATAGGGTTTTGGAATAGATTTTGGGATTAAAAAAACCCGATAAGTTATCGGATCAGGTTTTGGGTTTATCATATAACCCGTTGGCAAAACCCGACCCGACATAAATTCAAAATATTAAAAAATTAAAAATATTAAGTTATCAAAGCAAGGAACCCATTTATATTCTATGTATGTGAAAGTAATTGGAAATGAAGTGTTTGCATCATTTTATATGATATTATTGTCTAAAATTCATTCTTTCATATAAGTGTTTGTATCATTAATAACTTAAAACAAATTTCTTTCTTTCGCTTTTTTTTTAAGAAAAAAATTGAAAATCTTGTGGTTGGGTCGGGTTATGGGTTTCTTAAAACCCTAGTGGGTCGAGTTTTGGGAATGATAAAAAAAACCCAATAGGGTTTTTCTTGGGTTCTGGGACACCCATTAAGACTCAGGTCGGGTTTAGGTTTCAAAAGACCCGTTCTGAACCCACCCTGGTTACATTCCTATCCACATACAACAAAGAATTTTACTCTATTATGCATGCTTTGAGAACTTGAGAGTAGAGCTAGGCATACAAGTTGGCCCGTGAGGCAGCCCGTTTACCTGCTTAAAAAAGTAGGCCGTGGCCAATTTTTTTGGCCCGTTTAAATGCGAGTCAAATTGGCTCGGCTCGTTCAGGCCTAAGCGAGCTGGCCCATGACAGGTTAGGCCAACCTATAGGCCAAGAGTTAAAAAAAGAAAAGAAAAAAAAGAGGAAAATTTTAAAAATAAAAATAATATAATAACATATTAGTGATTATTTATGATTTCTTATAAAAAAAATAGATTCATACATGATACATACATCACAAGCATTATAATATTTTTTAAGTATATATTTATTGATTTAAATATAATATGATATCTAATAAATCATTTTAAAAACTTGTTATTATATATAAGTAATCAAATAGTAACAAAATTATTCTTCAATATATATATATATATATATATATAAAACACTAAAAGATATAAATATTCTATTTTTCACATAAACTAAAATAAAAAAATTACAAAAATAAAAATTTTCATTTTGCCCAAGGGCCGACTTGTTCAACCCGTGGGCTAGGCTAAGGCCTAGAAATTTTGGCCTATTTAAAAGCGAGTCAAAATGACCTAACCCATTTAACCCACAAGCTAATGCGGAGAGCATTACCTAGCAGGTAAGGAGTTTATGTTGTACTTAGATTGTGATTCCTTGAAGCATCTAAACTATCAAACCAAGATCAGCAACTACACATACGAGATGGATTTAGTTTTTGTAAAATTCCCTTTTTAGGCATAAAGCGGAAGTGCAAAATAAAGTAACTGATTTATTAAGCAGGAGGGCTAATCTTCTGGTGACTTTAAGTGTTGAAGTAGGTTTTGAGCACTTAAAAGAGCCATATGAGGCTAATGTAGGTTTCAAAGAGGTTTGGGAAAAGTGCGTGTGTAGGAAACCTTGTGCAAATTATCATATACATGATGGTTATTTGATGCATGGAAATTAGTTATGTGTTCTTGAATCTTCTCTTAGGGAGAAATTGATTCATGATTTATATGGAGGTGGCTTAGTCGGTCATTTAGAGCGAGATAAGACAATTGCTACAATTAGTGAAAGTTTTCATTGGCCTCATTTAAGGGAAGATGTGAGCAAGTTGGTGCAATGATCCTATATGATCCAAATAGTTAAGAGGCAATCTCAAAACACTGGCTTGTATATGCCCTTACCTGTCCCTAAGAATGTTTGAGAAGACTTGTCTTTGGATTTTGTTCTTAGATTTCTTTGCACACAAAGGAGCATGGATTCTATTTTTGTGGTTGTTGACAAGTTTTCCAAGATGTCTCACTTCATTCTTTGTCGCAGAGTAGCAGATGTGTAAGTCATAGCCAAACTATTTTTCAAAGAGGTAGTGCAATTGCATGGGGTGCTGAAGTCCATAACATCCGATAAAGACAACAAGTCTCTCAGTCATTTCTAGAGGACTTTATGGCAGATGTTCGACTCATCTTTGAATTACAGTAGCACAACTCATCCTCAAATCGATGAGTAAATTAAATTCATGAATAGAACTTTGAGCAATCTGATTAGAAGCATCTGTGGGGAGAAGCTTGAGCAATAGGATGTTTCACTAGTACAAACAGAGTTTGCTTACAATAGTGTTGATCATGGGACAATAGGGAAGTCTCTATTCTCTGTAGTCTATACTAAAATGCCTTATCATTCCCTAAACTTGATAAAGCTTTCCTAAGAATCCTGAATTTGGTGTTACAGTGAAGAATATGGCAAAATATTACCAGTCTGTGACATAGAGGTTTGGGAGAAGATTGCGTAATCTAATGTCAGGTACAAGGAAGCAGTGAACTAATATCACAAGAAGTAGATATTTGCAGTAGGCGATCAAGTAATGGTGTTCTTGCGATGGGAGAGGTTTCCAGTTGGGACATATAGCAAGTTGCAACCTAAGAAGTACGGGTCATATTATATTGTGAAGAAGATCAATGATAATGCTTATGTAGTTGGACTGCCTAATAGTATGAAATATCCAAGATATTTAGTGTGGTAGATATCTATCATTTCTATCCAAATGATGAACCATTGTATCTAGAAGAGAACTAAAGGTCAAGATCTTCTTAGGTGGAAGAGAATGATGCATTGTAGATAGCAGGCTGGGTTTTATATGAATTAGATAAGTTCAAAAGGTCTAAGAGGAAGTTGACGCACAGCTCATCTTCAATTAGCCATAACTTTTAGTATATAATTCAGAATCCTTATTATTATATGTCTAGACGAATGTCACTCAGAAAGTTACATTAGTTATTGAGGTTTCACCTTCGCCAATTTGAGACTAAAACAAAAACCGTTTGAGGCTCAAAATCGGCCTTTTAATTATCTTCGCTTATTCTTTTAGAATTATTTCGTCTCTAGGATTTTGGAAGCGACAGCATATGTTTTTTTTATTCTATTCTTTAGAATATAACGTCTTAATAATATTACTATTCATCGAATTGGGAATTTATCCAAATTTGTGTTTGCTTTCTGAGATTAATCATCGATTAGTCTTTGTTAATTATGCTAATCATTGTGTCATTTGTATATTTTATATTTAATTTAATTCAGATGTTAACTTTAACACTAGAACTAAAATAACCTAAAATTTAATATACTAAACTAATTTGCTTATATGTGTTTAATTGATAATTTATGAGTTAAATTGTTATAGTTAAGTTAGTGTAATTTAAATTGATGATATGACAAATTCTTAGTATGAGAAATTCTTATAATTGAAGTATATGTGTGTTAAAATTGTAGTAATATATATGTTAGTTGAATTGTATTAAATTGAGATAGATGTGTGTTTGATGCATGGCTTAGCAGATTTTGGAGCCCAAATTTTAGCCCAAGTTTAATTAAATCAATAACCAAGCCCCCACACACAACCATGTTCCAACTGCTTCTAAAGAGTTGTAAATGACCTAAAAGTCAAAAAGTAGGCAACAAATATCTATCTAACACAAACCCTATCTCCATCGTCTCTCCTCTCTCTCTCTATGGTTCCTCTATCTCCTGAGTCTAAACAAACCCTAATTTTATCCATTAAAAACTTCTTCTAAGTCATCACAAACAAGATTCAAATCTTGGAAGTAAGATACAAGATCAAGGGAAGTGGAAATCAAGTTAAGAAAGTAGAAAAAAAAACTTGATTATTAGACATAGCTAAACAAGTAAGAAAAGTTTATTTCTTTTTTGTTTTGTTTAATCATGATTTTGATTGATGTTAATGTTAGATAAGAGTGGAACTTTGATGTTTTATGTGCTAGGTTTCCATAAGGTTTTAAAATTACAAAGATCAAATATTCCGCAATAGGATTCAAAAAGAAAACCCCAACCCAGTATCTATGTGTATTGATTAGATTAAAACAAAACAAATAGTTTGATTTCGTACCTCTAAAAGCTTGAAACTTGAAATCAATTTACATATCAGATCTATAGGTACCGCAAAATCACAATACCCTTTACAGTATCCACACGAATGAGCATTCTCCAAAAGGATCCTTCATGTGCTAGCGTGATCTAGAACATTTTTAAATGATATTGGGATTTTCACACATAACTCTTCATATTTCACTCTTTAGGGTTTTGTAGATTTTCTTTGCAAGTCTGATGTCGACAAATAAGTCGTTAACCCTGAAAGATCTCTTTATGCACCTTTTATACTAATGTCATTCTCACATGAGTAATGACATTAGTACCCTTTAATCTAATTAGGGATAATATTTCTTAAAATATAATTTTTGCACATAACAATGTAATAATTTATTATTATTCTTAATGATAATAAATTATTATTCCCACAAGACATTAAATTTAGTCCATGATCCTTTAATTTATTATTATTCTTAATAATAATAAATTATTATCCCATAAGACATTAATTTTAGTCCATAATCTTTTAATTTATTATTATTCTTAATAATAATAAATTATTATCCCACAAGACATTAATTTTAGTCCATGATCTTTTTGGCTCGTTCTTTTGTGATTGACCCTGTAGGTTCACTTAATGTTGGCAGTTGACCTAAAACAATTTTAGTTAACAAAATATAAGCGGCCTCTAGCAAGACATTATGTTTACCCAAATTAAGTGAAGATCAGTGATCCGATTTTTATCTAATCCATAACTTATGTCATTATCCTTTTATCACATGATATCTAGATTGAACATAAAGCCTGGATAGTGTCATCCTTATATCGTTCAATCTTAAAATTTCTCGATTTCTAAGTGAACTGATAAAAACAAATGAAATTGATCACACTATCAATTCATTTGAGCACAGCCATGCATTTCTCAATCTCACTCATCGAGGGGCCCAGAGATATCTGTCTCACAATAAGAGGGACAAATCTCATCTTAATCACTCAACTTCCTCTACATGATTTATATTATGCACAATCTCAATCTTTATAATTATCCAGTTAAAGATAACGTTTGATTGAGTCAAAACACAATATTCCTCATGTTAGAATCCATGGTGATTTTAGGTCTAAAGATACACTGACATTGTTATTTTAAGAATCACATATGACACTAATCCATATAATGATCTCATAGCGGGTCAGTCCAGTACATGGTCATCTAATATGTACTTATGAGTTTGATTTGTATTCCCTTACAAATAGATATCTCATGACTATCAATCAAAAAACCCATACTATACTTAATTCATTATTGTTCCCATAATAATGAGCATCTAGGGACATTTAGAATAATTAAATTATTCATGGATCCTATTATAAAGTAAATATGCAAACAATATAATAGAAATATCTCTATATGACAATATCCAGAAATTGGTCTAGGGCACAATCACTAACATTATGTGAATTAAGGGTATCATATATATGTTGAGTTAGATATACAAATAGTTGTATATATATACTAGGTGTTTGATAAAATAAAATATGGAGTTTATGATGATATGATACACGTATGAATGTAATTAGTGATAAGTAAGTAGAACTTGAATGATTAGAGTAAAAAAAGAGGTTAATAAGCATAAATGATGAGATTATGTTCTTAGGTTAAGTTTGTTGTGCATATATGTGTGAAATGGACTTATGTGAGCAAGTGAACTCGATGATGTTTAATATTGTGTTCATAGGCTAGTTTGGTATGTTTTACAAACACCTAAGAGTTTAGTAAAGAGCAAGAGGATATAGACTTCAAAAATTTCGAAACAAGTACCATAGGGTATCTTGTTCATCATGGATGTAATCGAGGTTGTTACCTTCTCGATTTTCATTTCCCTATTGAGTACGACCGTTACTTGGCCCGTTATCTCCTCTGGGTGTTTTAAAAAGCTTGATAAGCCTAAATTACGATTGGATACAAAGGCCGTTATTTTCCTCTGTATGGTTTTTAAAGGTAGATTACGGTCGTAACGAAGCCCATCATCTCTCAGGTTGGTTTTAGGGAAATTTTAATATGCTTATCATGGACGTATTCTTCATCACGATTTATATCACAACCGTGATAGGGGGTTATCTCCTATTATGGGCATGATAAGTCCATTTGTGTTCATCACAACACAAGATCACGAGCATGATGGTACTCGTGATACCCATCGCGGCCTTTGTCACGGGCATGATAGATCCTCTAATATTATTCATATAAAAAAATAAAAAAATAAATCTTAGATGATAATAGATAGATGATCAAAAATATAATGAGTGTCTATGCTTAAATGAGTAAAACGTGAGATGATTAGAATCATGTTTAAGTGTAATGAGTATTTAATGAGTTAATATGTTATTGTGAATGAGAAGTTTGACACGAAATGATTTTCTTGACAGACTCACACACTCAATTAGTTTAAACACAAGTTTATTCTTTGATAGATCGGATTATCCAAGTACATAATAGCTTACTTAGCGATTGTTCAATTAAGCATATCTTAAATGAACTTAACCAAAAATGAGTTTGGATTGTTTGAATTGGTTGTGCATGTGCCATTGAATCTAGTCCGAGGAGCAACAACCTTGTCCCAGTAGACACGGCACTTAGGCACTTAGGCCACATATGTCATGATGCAATGACCTTTTACCATGGTGCAATGGTGATTCTTCAGTGGCTAAGCGGGTAATCGATAGGGCAGATAGTATCGGGGTAACATTTGCTTATTTTTAAGAGGAAATAATATGATTTAGTTCACATTTATAGGACCGATTGAACTAGATGATATTATGATTTAGTTAAGTAAAGTTGTGTAATAGTTGTTAAACCTAGATGAGATTACTACCCTTTTCAGTTAAGGATAGAAGTTATGGGTATACGGACTGCCTATAATAATCCCTTGAGCTGTTGCTATTACTCAAGACCCCCAAATCCCTAAGATTTCAATTGGAGTTTGAATACTCCAGTGTTGTTTTACTCACTTAATCAAAGACTAATAAATTATTAATTGTTGCATTGCATTTAGCTTAAGCGTACTTGTCACTTTGTGCTTGCTTGTGTTATTGCATACTAGGCCTTTGGCTCATGTTGCTGCTTTGCAGGTAATGTTGATGATCATTGTTATGATGATATGGGATATAAGACTGATTGTAAAGCCTTCTTGGATGAGTGGGATGACTAGGGACCCCAATGTAAACAAAGAAGTTTTATCCAAGTTTTCTTCAAGACTTTGAAAATGAAATGTAATTTGATATAGGCTTGTGATGAAGCCTTGTTTGCAATATAAGACATTAAGTTTTCTTTCAAGTTCTTATATTGAACAAGTTTGTAATATTTTGCACTGTCACCTGTTTGACACTAAGGCTCTTCCAATTTTTTGTAAAGTTGACTACTCTGTGTTAAGTAGTTTTATGTTAAAGTTAAATGTTTTAAATAAACAATTGATACAAACATATTTCTTTTTGGACAACCTTACGTATAATACTTAAATGTTTTATAATAATTAAGTATTACACATGGTTAGGGATCTGATATGCCTAATAATGGGTATTAGGTAGGTCAGGTCCTTACAAGAACTTTGAAGTGGTCAATTTTAATACTTTATCAAACTTTTCATGGCTATTTTATTATTTCACTAGTACTATCTGTTCTATTTCCTCATGTAAAAGAGGTAACCTATCCATGCTAGATGATTAAGACAAGTAATGAAAATTCAATGATATATTATCTTTTTCGCATCAACAAATAGAGAAAATAGAATTAATAAAATAGTAAAATAATTTTTAAAAGTTTAGTTGAGCATTAAATTGACCATTTCAAAGTTTATATACTAAATTGAATTTTTGCGGAAAGTTCAAGTACCAAATTTGACATTTAGCCTTTAATTTAACACCTAATCGTATAATTCGTTTTCTATTGCTATTATTGTATGGTTATGATATGTTAAATTTAATTGTAATTGTACCGATAAGATTAGTCTAACATAATAACATTTGAAATTTGACATTTATAATTTTTATAAGGGTAATACTCAATTAATATGAGAATTTGGGCATCAACTATTTGTACTTTTTCAATTGTCAATTTTAATTACTAATTAAACCTTTTGAGGTATTTAAATATCTATGTTAAGTCTAGGTTGAGCTATCTCATCAGTCAACATTTTAACCAATCACCGATTGACATATGTTACAAGTGATTATTTTAATAAAATTATTTCACTTATGATATCTTATCTTTTTCTCCAATTATGTCATAGCTGATAATTCTAATGAAAAATATTTCACTTTCGATACCTCAATTTTTCACTAGTTATGATGGCTATGTGTGTTGACTTGACCTTACATGACGTTATTTCTTTCACTCACAAGTATCATAAGTGGAGTATCTTTATTCAAATAATCTATTAACGTACATAATACTCCATAATTGTTAAAAACTAAAAGAAAAATCCAACTAAATAGAAAATTTTATATAGAGAAACATAAGTAGTGTAGCTAAACTTAAAATGCCTAAGCAGATAATAAAGTTAACATTCTCAAACTTTAGGTAATTAATTGAAAATTGTCCATAGATATTTTTTACATTAAATATTATAATATCATATTATGTTATAAATCATGTTTAGTTATTACAACGATAGGTTGTAACATAATCTATATTATAAGTTGTAATGAAACACATAATTGATCATATCAACATAATGATATTAAACTAGTCTTAGTAATTACATATATGGATAAGACATTAGACTTAGTGTCACACACATGACATACAATAGGTATGTGGAGTAAATTGAAGAGGTAAGGAATTCCTTAAGAGTTAAGCAACATCATCCTTAAGAAGATGATATAAGGAGAACTTACTAACGTTGGTACAAACTTTTACATTTTTTTAATTTGATTTAACTAATGATTTGGGTAGGCCGTATAGGGGAAAAAAAACATTGAAGAAACAATTAAAGGACATTGCCCATCTAGGAGAAAGCAGGGTTCAGCACATGTCCAATAACATCATAAAGAATTAGATTTTGAAAAATTGATTAACAACTAGGCTAAAACTCAAGAGACTAAATAAATTGAGTTCTACTGCAATTTTTGTATCGTTTGAAATCTATAGCCTAAATGATGCAATTATTATAATGTAAATAAGATAACAACAATATAATATAAATTGCAATGAATAAAGAGAGAAGGGACAAAGAATTCAAGCTCAAATGTTAACATAAAGTTCGCTCCATCCTGTGGTCTCCATGATCGCACAAATACCTTCCAATGGAGGACTTCAACAACAATTTATTTATCTCAAATAAAATGCTGCTAAAAAGCTACACCACAACAAGACCTCCAAAACACATATGGATACACTCATAAATCATAATAATCACTAAGTTGTGCTTCTCAACTAATTATAATAAACACTTAAGCACAACTTATATTTTCACGCAAATACTCAAAAGGTTCTTAGAGTAGTACCTTATAACAAATTGCAAACTATATTCTCAATGTCATTATTCACTCTCTCTTGACAAGAGAATTAATAATGAAATGAATATAAATGGATTAATTGCAAGATGATAAACTTAGCTCACTTCTCCAAATCTGCCCAAGTCCTCTATTTATGGCTTCTTTAAGTATAGTGTTGTCAAATTGTGAATTTTTTAACCTTTGTAATAAATGCTTCTAAAGGATATTTTTCTGTAACTTAGCATGCAAATGTCATACCCTAGATTTGGACAATAGCCCATTGTACCATCATTAAAAACATTCAAACCATGTGAAAAATTGTCTATCATCTAGATGCCAATCTCTAGCATTCAAACTCTAAATTTAGTTCGCATAACCAAACTTTTGATCATGCTAACATCTAAATGCCATGCCCTGAGGCATGCCTAGCATCACTGTCACAAGCACATATACAAAAACATATATAGGTTTCACATTTTAATCATATCACATTACACACTTGTTTAGTTAATTTAAGTTTAATTTTTGCACAGTTGTGTAATACATTTCCTCATAAAATCCAATTGAACTCTCTTGTTTAATAATCTCTCCCTTTTTAATGAAAGCAACCACAAAACAATTACATCACCCTTAATTGAGCACTCCCTCTTCATTAAACATTCAGGTTTTAAAAGAATTTTTCCATAGAAGCTCAAGAAATGATGCTTAACTAGAGGGATAACAAGTTACACTTAATGAGACACTTAACACATATATGTGTTAATTATGCAAGCTCATCTTTTCTCCCCCTTTAGCCTCATCAAAATCTCAAGATAATTTTTGAATCGATAAGGTGAGAGAGAATTGAGTTAAAACATCGGCAAAGTATCAACTTAAACAAATACATATGCCATTATTCCATGTAAACATATGTATATACATTTCACTCAAGTAGCACAACAAACAAAAACATGGATACCTAATTGCATAAACAGAACATCATAACATTTAGCATTCCATTTATACAAAAAGGCATAACACTCATCAAAATGTAGGTATCGTTTGGACACTATAGGCTTAGCATCTAGATGCCACATGACAAAAGCTGCATCTCATAGAAAGAGCAAACTTATGATCAAATGTGCACAAGTTCATGATCTTACACTCAAAGGAAGTTCATTTTACCATTTTATACTTATTTGACCATGTGAGACGTACATATTTCAAAAATTTCAAATATGGGTACACTACGCTTAAAAAATTGCATGGGTTTTTCCTCAAAGATTCACAACTCTACTTAAAGGCATCTTGATGCATATTTGTTCATTTATACGAGTCTCATATTCAACATTAAGCATGAAAAAAAATTCAAGCACCACATTCAAGAAAGAACAATTTCGTGCATTTTAGGTTTTTTTTTTTTTAACAATTGTTCGATGGATTTCTTTGTCAAAATCAAATTTGAACCCTCTTATTCAATACTTGGGTCATAGGTCAAGTCACTGTTGAAGATGGGATATGAACGGTTGATTACATCTCTTGCATAAGCATCATATTCTAAGGATGACAATTCTTCTTTTTAACATTTAGCGAGCCTACAAGATAGGTGATGTCCTAAAAAAACCAGCTACCCTGTTTTCAACATAGTATAATCTATCCTTGGTCACCTTTATAAAACCCCAACAAATCAAGTAGCCCATTGCAACAACCACTTACCGTTAGTGGCTTAGTGCTTCCCAATTACCTCCACCACATGATATTCTTATGATACGGTGGGTTCTTGTTTTAGAAACTTTACCCATATCCATACTTCATCTCATAGAGACAATTCTTCTACCTATATATGCAATTTGCCACTTATTTCCATATGTCATCTATTATATTGAGTTAGGGTAAAGTGTAGGAAATATTTAGAGTAGGCTCCAATTCAATACCCCATTGGCATTATATAAATTTTTTATTCTGGTTTACATTTCTTACGTGTTGATCATTATTTAGCTATATTCAAATGTTAATATTTTATGTTTATTGTATATGGGTACTTACATGTAGGATTATGCAAAATACTAACTGTATCACGAGTCAAAACTGGACAGAATCAAGCCAATTTTTTTTTTTCAAAATGGTTCGATTTCACAATTCAGTTCTATGAAAACTAATGATTTGCAATTTTATTTTGGAGCCCTATCCAAATTACTTGGTCTAAACAAAACCAAACTACTTTACATAATTAAAAAGAGAAAAGAAAAAAAAAAAACCTCAAACATGTTATTTTTCTTTAATTATTTTATTGAAAAAATTATTTTTTTTCATTTGTAATTTAGATATGCATCCTTCATGAAAATGGAATTAAAGTGGTTATAGCATGTTTTGATTGTTGTAGTAAGTCTACAAATAAATAAATTTTTAGGTTTTAGCCCTATTATTACATTTTTTTTTTTTTCTTACCAATTAGTCTACTCCTATTATCTAGTTGCTTATTGGTTTATGTAATTAATAATATGTTGATTAAAAGTATAATAAATTGAAATTTGAATCTCATACTACGATACGATAATAATCTAATTTTATCAAATCTAGAATATCATTTTAGTTTAAGATAATTCAAGAGAATAAGATTAGTATATGATTACAACTTTATGATGAATGAAATCTTTTCATTCTATAATTTTCCAAATTATGTGGATAAATAATCAATTTTAAATGTTATTGTTTGTATTTGCATTAGTGATAAATAATATATAATTGAAGACTCACAATATAATATTTACTTTAAGAATAAGAACGACTAGTTTGAACCGCAAATCAAACCTTGCTAAATTTTGTCTATTTCGGCTCAAAAAAATTACAAACCAAATTGTATAATTAAGTTCCAATATGACAAAAAATCAAATCGTAATACATAATTTGGTTTGGTCGAGGGCAAACTAGACTAAATCGTAAACTATGTAATAATAATGATAAAATTAATTAAATCTTAGTTATAATATTTTGATAAATAATGAATTAATATTAATTCTTATTTGAGAAATTGGCAAATTAAAAAGAAAAACATATTTAGAGCTGCACACTCCACTCACTACCTGAGATTAGTCAAACGATCGCTGGTGAGTTCATTTAGCAAATTTTAATCATCGGTGAACCCATCTACCCAGTAGCAGGATAAGTATTTTTTGGAAAATAACTTTTTTTTCTGATTTATTATACTGAACAAGAAACAAAAACCCTTTAAGTAAAATATATTTTCTGTTGTAAAAATAATTTTCCACTAAAGGGAAAATCTCACTTTAAAAAAAAACGATGTACTCTTTTTAAAACAAAATGACATTTTTCAAAGTAGTCTCTGAGAGTGTTCCAACTCTAGAATTGTCATATTATTTGATTTTTATTGTAATTGACGAATAAATTATATTCCAACGTGAAAATAATTTAATAGACAAAAAAAAAGCTCATGAAAAAATTGTAATATCAATTGAGAGTTTGCAAATAAACATTATAGAATAATTCACATTTTGTACTTTTACTTTTAAATAAAAATGTTTGGCATCATGGATTTATATAATAATTTTCTAATAATAAATTATTTATATACACTAATTTGTTACATAATATTGTTAAGTCAATACCAAAAAAATTTTTTGACATACTTTTGTAAGAGCACCAAAAATATATTATATTCAGGAAAATGTTTTTAAGTAAAATACTTCTCCAATAGAAAGATGTTTTCATTGAAACAAACAAGATCTAAAATTTGGTTCATAGTCTTATTCACAGACCATCTAGTCAAGTACAGTTTCCACCTCTTGTTCAAAACAAATTCATACTTGTTCGTTACTCATCCAAACACGTATTATACTCATTGAATTTTTTTTTTAGTAATTATTTAACTATTAAAATAAATATAATAAGTGATATTCAATTATTCGACCATAGTTAAATATGAACACTGATATTGCTAAAAATATAACAGGATCATACAATTTTTCCTAGAATTTATATCTACCAAGGAAGAAATACAATTTTGTAGTGAAATTTACATAAGGAAAGACAATTGATTACTATACATAGCGCACTATATATTTATTGATTATGTTGTAGACCATTAATTACTACCTAAATCACTATAACAAACAAACGTACGTGGCCACTTCTCTTTAACACATTTATACTTAACGTGCCATTATCATATTAATTTGCTTAAAATCTTAATATAAAAAGGTTGCGCTACAAGGGCAATAATATGAATATATTTCCGTTATGGATGTTTACGTCTTGGCTCTAATCATGATCGTTATTTCTCAAAGTTCCATGCCCTAATCATGACTTTTGGGGGTGACAACTGACGGTACAACTACTTTTTACTAACCTGCACTTTGACATCTCACCCCACTTATCCAATAAGTTGGTTAAGTGTTTTTTGTCTTCTTTTTTTTTTTTAATCCCATACTTTATAATTATTTACATATTCACGTACATATGTATATTTATATTTCTTAATGAGTTTTTGTCAATATAATACTAGAGAATTAACAAAGTAAACACCCTAGATGATGAAAGTTCGATCCAGGACTTTTTTTCTTCGTCTTTTTTTTCTATGAAAGTTGTGTAGGTTTACTTTATGAAAAATTCTATGGTCTCCTATGATATTTTATGGCTTAAATTATATCCGGACATGAATAAATTCTTAATATACTTTTATATTATTCTTTTATAATAAATTTAACATGAGAATTTCGGCTAATATGCTTCGCAATGAAACCGTAGTTTGTAGAAGTTTCCTCAATTTTAAGCATATTTAGTATATTTAATTGAAATTTACGGATCATAATGATCTTGGGACCTCTCGATCTTTATCTCACAATTGGTGTAGAAATTTTTTTCTGCATAGATCCAAGGCCTATCGCTGTTGATATGGTGTAATATATATATCGGAAACTATCAATACATGTTGAAATTGTTAATGCCTCTCTTAAAAATTCAACGTGTAGAGGGACTATACCAATTACTAAACATAGAGACAAAATAATTTTAGCGTAGTCACGGTCATGTATAAATCAAATGTTGAAAACAATCATTTTCCAGTAAAATGGAATATGTCCGATTTCCTCCTTCTAGAAGTATAATTATCATCAGTATTATTTTTCAAAAGTAAAAGCAAATATATCGAATATTTGGATGTATGAGTTAGAATAATAACTCCACTATGAAACAGAAGCTCTAAAAAAAAAAACATGAAAATTCGATCTATGGACCAATACAAAAATAATTTTAACCTCACAATACCTTGCCCCGGCACTAAAGACCTGCTATAATCGGATGGGAAAAAAGTGGATCTCATGATCTCTCTACACACTCTTTTTTGCCCTTTTCTACATCCAATTCAATTTCATCAAGGAAGTTGGTTGATTTATGTTGTCATGTGTAGAGGTAGGGTTTTTTTATTGGTGGCATGTATCACATGCGATTGTGCCTTGCACATGACTTTAATGTGTTGACGAGAATATGACACTTAATAAAATGATTTTGAAAAATTAACAGGGAAAATGAACAGATAGTTTCAATCTTTTGAATGCACAAGTGACAGATAAAAGATATTAAGTAAACCATGCACGTCAATCTTATAGTTTTTGAGCAATTAGAGTGGTAACCACTACTGTTTGATCCATATGAGCAAAGCTTTTTCTATAGAAGGCTATTTGTTTTTTCTCTATAAAAATTGAAAATAAGAAGGAGTGATTTGATATTTATAGACATTTAGTATAGATGACAATCATTAGATCACTCTCAACAATTGACGGATGAGATGGAACAATCTCGATTCACATTTGTTGTGAATAAGTTCACTATAAATCAAGGTTAGTAATCATCCTCCCATCTGCTAAGTCTACCTAAAAAAGGTTAGATGCGGCAAACTAATCCATTGATCTCTATTCTGAATCCACCAATCAAATCTCTCAATGTTATCCCAATAAATAAACCATACTCATCGAGCTTTGTGACCTAACTTATAAGTTAAACCCAAATAATAATAATAATCATATATGTATGTATGTATTATGCCCCTCTACGCATTATGCATAAATATTTGCGATTTCGTGCTTACTATTCAAGGTGTGTGTTTATCAATAACATCAAAGCGTTTGGATAGGAATTGATATATAATCAACTTTGTCCAGCTACACAAGTTATTAGTAGTAGAACAGTATGAGAACGTGAGTCCAGAACAATAAATCTTTATATATTTATTGCGGCTCCTAAGTATACGCGAATGCATGAGACCAGTCACGCACGAGAGGCACTTCTGAACGTTAACAATGCACGAGACTGAGACCTCAATCATTGTCCTGCAGAGAGAGAGGGAGAGAAAAACGTAGACGGCATAAAGATATATTTTTAACGGCACGTTTGAGTATAAATAACTCTGATTATTTTTTCTAAGGTTAAACCGAATTTATATGTTATATTATAAAAATAACACAATTTTCATATGAAAATTTAGGATTAATTACAAAATCCTTACAACATTTTTATATGACTCAAGTTTCATGCAAGTGCCAATATTATTAAATATTATTTGAGAAATACATGTTAGTATTTTATGGGTCTAAAAATTGATTTAATAACAGATATTATTAAATAAAATTAAATAAATATAATAATTTTTTCAAAAAAGAACCAATAAATTGAAAATATATATAAATTGATTTTTTAAATCCAGTAAGATATTGAAACATGTTCTTCTAAAATTGTGAAATAATATTAATACTTTTGAATTAATCCTGGAACATTTATTTATCAAAAAATTAACTTAAGTAAAGTATTTACAAATGGACCAAAATACAGATTTTTGTAATTAACCAAAAATTTATATCAAGGTTGCAACACATGCAAAAACGTGAATCCTCTTGTCCTACTAGGAAAGAAAACACATATGTTATGATTATTGGGAGCAAACAATAATTATTGTATTTGTCTTTCAATTCATTTTCCAACGACAATCACCCCACCATACTTGTCCATGCCAGATATATGTGGGGAAGAGAACACATGGAGAAAAAGTTAACTGTTGATGAGAATAGGAGAAAATATATATATAAAGAGAAGATAAAAGGAATCACTATCAATGAATTAGTAATATAAATTTTATGCTATAGTCTTATATGATATTTGGGCAAGGAATAAAAACAGGTTGTCCATCAGATATTTAGGATCCTTCTGGGTGTTTGGGTATGGTCGGACATGTGACGATGTAAGGTCCTCTTTTATGCCATTTCATGTCAAATAAGAGAATCAATTAAAGCAGACAACATAGAGAGATTAGACCCAAAACCTTCTAAAACAGAGTCTTTTTACCAATCAGCTTTATAGTAAAAGTGACTAATGTCGCAAAAGACATCACTAATTATCGAGTAATGATTAAGGATCACATGGTTTATGAAAGTTCTTTAGCTTCTTGGGATAATAATCTTTATTTTTTCCTTTGTCTACATGTCCCCCCGGTTCTTTTTCATAAAATAATTTTTTTTTTTTTTTAAAAAGGCAAACAAACAAACTAAGAAAGTAACGTGGATACATATCTTCTTGCAGTTCCATTCAATATTCCTAGAAGTAATTGTACTGCCGTGCAAGTCGGATCACCCGTTAATACTCTCACTTTTTTAGGGCAAAGTTACAAAGAGAGTTTGTCTTGATTTCACCCCCACACCACTACTGCCGTGGAAATCGGATCCTCAATTAATACTTCTTCACTTTTTTAGGGCAAAATAACAACGAGATATGTCATCCTCAACGTTGTTTGAAATATCACCTAGACCTAGACCCCCCCATCGTTACATTATAAGGATTCGATTGCTGACAAAGTTATTATAGATAAATATTTGTTATACCAAACTTCTGTCCTGTCCTGATTTGTATATCTTTACCAATTACATACGTATTTAAGCTGATGAAACAAGTTTCTATGATTATACATTAGAAAAAATTTTATGATCCCGTCATTAATTTTGACATGATCGATCCCGTCATTATCCAATGATTCATAACATACATAACCACAATCGAATCATTAAAATAATTAATATTTCATTCCTTATACTAATTTTACATAGGAATGGTTGATTCGACGATCCCGTCAACTGAACCTTAGAATCTACCTATACTTTAATTCCTAATCCACATACTATACATAGAAAACTTCAGATTGCATACATTTAATTGTTAATTAGATTGACTAGGAAATAATATGCTTCTACGATATCCATATTGTTGTTACGTCGACTTAAGTAGCTATCTAGTAATCGGCCAAATAAATAAATAAGTAGCTATCTAGTAGTATGAGGACGATCTTCAAGGATAGCGATTAATTGGGTAACGACAAAACCAAAGGGAATATGATGTCCCATTATATGAAAGAAACCAATTTATTTGGCCAATAAATAATATAACCCTAGAAACAAAGTGAGAAACCCCACACCACACAAAAAAAAAATACAATATTAAAAGTACATAAATTTCATGGCTTTTAGCTCAAGGGGAAAACAAAAATCAAGCTCTTGTTTACTCATGCTTTTTCCTAATAGATTTTCCTTGAATGAAAATGCTTGCATCTAGAGATGCAACCGGGGCGGATCATTATAGGATACCCGGCCTGTCCGAACCGTTAAAAACTCTATAGGATCTGACCCTATAGGATCGTAGGACTGGTTTGAAAAATTACTTGCTAATCTTATAAGGTTTCGGGGCGGGTTCGGATCATTAAAAAAACCCGATGGGTAACCCGAACCCGTCATAATATAAATAATTAAAAAAGTTAAGTCTAAAATGTTAAAATCATAATTATGGTATTATGATTTTTTTTTTTATTTATGTATTTATATGTTTTTTTGTTTTAAAATGATCGTATTTATTTTTTTATCTTTATTTTGTTTTATGCATTATTATTAAAAAACATATAACTGGCTGAAGTCAGCTTGCCTCTGCTAGCCGAGATTTATTTTCATATTTTTTTTTATCTAAAATAAGGCTGATCAAAGTCAACCTTCCCCAGAAGCAGGAGCAGGAAATTAGCACTTGCCAAATGCTTTGGTTTTTTTTTGAAATATATATATATATATATATATATGTATTATGTATATTTATGTAAGTGAAGTAATATCTTTTCATCTACATTTGAAAATCTTCATATGATAGTTTTAAACCTTTATATTTCTTAATAAATTTATGGTATATCTTGTAAATTCATTCAAGCATAGTTGTAACTAACTATTATGCTCCTATAGGATAAAATTATCGTTAAATTTTGTAATTTAACTAAGTGTTGAGAAGAGGGAAAAAAATTAAGCGAGTCGCGGGAAGGGACAAGTCAAGGTCAAAACCCTATAAGGGTGGGTTTGAGTATTGAATAGAAAACCTATAGGGTCGCAGGACGGGTTTGGGAAACCCTATTGGGAAGCGGGTTGGGTTCGGGTCTTATATGACCCATCCCAAACCCGCCCCGGTTGCATCCCTACTTGTGTCTCGTACTCATTGGCAATTGATGATCCACTACATAGCCAGTTTATGACTAGTTTTAATAACAATTACGGGTGGAGGGTGGTTGTTGGGAAAATACCAATTGTCATTAGTATAGTCTCGGTCTATTTGATTTAGTTTTTGCATTCGTGAAAGAATGAAACTCACCTAAATTACCGAAAGGACTCATCAGTTAGTTTTCCTTTTTTTAAAAAAAGTAAATTATATAAAAATTTGTATAATTTAGATATAAATTTGATTTTACATTTTTTTTATTTTTTATTCGAAGTTCTATATTGTCTTCTAAATATTAATATTAAATTCTTAAGCATTTATTAGAATACTAGGAACAGAATGAACAAAATTTCTGTAGCACTATGGCAAAATACAATGTGATCATCTCAAAGTAACAAAAGAAATAGAAGGAAACAAAGGATTCTAGGGAAAGAAAATTACAAGGTACTACAATGTAATAAGTAAAAAACTAGATAAATCAAAAGAAAGTGGATCTAGGTCTTTTTTTTTTTTTTTGGGCCGTGAAACAATTTTGATAGCCTCTATTCCAGTCACCATCATAGGAAACCCGATGATCATTTCCCTATTCATAGCAGAGAGACCAATCAGGACAACACCATACACTTAGGTGTAGGCCAGGTGACCTATCAGCAACGTCCTGACATTGACAAAGATCGATCCATGACCCTAAGCACAAAGAAGAAAAGTAAACTATGCCCATGATGCAGTTGATGCAAGTGAAGGGTAGTAACTATAAGTTAGGGTGGAGTCAGTATATAATAGGGCTAATGATGCTACCAATGCAGCAGTATTTGGGGAAACAACTATTAATATTGTTGTAGCGGTGTGGCTTTTAACATTATAAGAGGCCATGGATATGGGTAGCGTGACAACTACTAGAAAGACTGACCAAATGTTGTGGGTGCTAATAATGTAGCATAAGGCCATGGATAACAAGCTAGTAGTAAAGGTAACCCTTGCAGCCTAGAGCAACTATCTATGGATTTAGCTGGTGGTGGAGGTTATGGCCAAGTAAGGAATACAACCGACTCAACCAGCCATAGTCATTGCATTGGTATGGTTATAGTGGTGGAGTTGTAGAATAAGTGGCATAGGAGTGGAGTGCTACTAACTTGGATCCGTGCCACATAATGCCAAACCTATTATGAGGAAGGAGAGGATAATGGGGCATCAAGGGCAATCGTGCATATACTTCCCTCATCTAATGCTCCAATGTGGAAATCTTATCCATAATGTCAAGAGCCTCGATGCTACTAGAGTTGATGCCGCCTTCATTTGTGGGCTACCCATAGTAAATCTGTCTCTCTTCTAGGATCAGTGCTCCATATTAAGACCCCTTGTGGTAACTGAATTTGTGGTTAAGCATCTCCCCATGATGATTATTTAGATGGGTTAATAACTGAAGAAATAGTAGATAACCCATTAGTGCGTTTGATGAATTTCCTCACATAGTTTTGCTTAAACTCCTTTAACGACAAGTGGCAATCGATTAGCTATCCCCTTTTTTATGTAACTCCACCAATAGTTCTTAATCGATAGGTAACCTTGAAAGAAAAGTGATGAAATTAATACAATATTTATAATCACCCTATGTTTGCTTAATTAAGCTTAAAAGTATATGAATAGGGATATTTATGTTTTGACTCAAAGTTCCATAATTTAAACATTCTAAATAGCATAGAATACAATTTTTATAAGCCTTAAAAAAATATTTGAGTTTAATGTCACTTTTATCATATACTTAATGTAAGATTTATTTAATTAGTCCAAAATTAGAAGCTTTTTTTATGCTTACGTCATCGTTGATGTCAGCATATATCATCTTCTTCTTCAAGAAACACCCATGCAAATCAGTTCACTGAAGCTACTTTGGCTCCATTTTTCACTTCATTCGAATTGCAGTTTTACCAAATTGATGGCAAAATTGTAAACTAGACATGGAGGGCTTTCAATTGATACCAAATTTGTAAGATTTTCGTGACCATTTGTTAGATTAAATTGAATTTCGAAAATTAGGAAAACTCAATATTCTACTTTCCTTAAAAAACACGTTCGTGTCAAATTTATGCTTTTTGGTAAGTTAGAAGATATGGGAAGCTTCTAATACACATATAAGATATGGGGTCTATTTGGATGGTCTATTTTTCATATGTACCTGTATTCTTTTCAAAATGATATGTGTAAATATGTCTGATTTATATTTATATTCTATCTATATTTGATCTATTTAGTCTTTTAATGAGAACTGCCAACTTTTTTTATCTGTATCTAATTCTTTATAAATAATTTGTAAGAAAAAAATTTTAAAAAAGTATTTATATCTATAATCTGCCAACAAACAAATAGACCCATAGATATCATATTCACTTAGAAAGCAGTTCTCAAAATTGGTGAATTCCCAAACTACGTTCTAAAAATAACTCCAAAACACTACATTTGTAATTGCTCCGAATTGATAAGCCCTGAGCACTAATTATGAACCCTAGCACTATAAATAGGCCACAAACAACGCAACCTAGGCATGAATTGCATCAATTTCACTCATATTACTAACTTGTTGTTCTTAGTATTGATTTAGGATTTCGAAGCTTGTGATTCAAATTGGTGATCTTATAAGGGAAATTGAATAATTTGGAGGAAAAGAGGCTTCTAGAGGCTACAGATTTACATTAGTAGATTGAACGAGCCCTGAAGTGGCTAGAATCCACTTCAACGAAGGAAACTGCTACTTTTGCCTCCTATGAAGCATGAAACACAACCTTGCAATTGATTTTGTGCATAATCAATCACATTGGGGTGACCATCACCCTTTGTTTGCTCTATCCGACTCCCCCTTGATCACCGCACCAACCGCTGTTAGCTGCAACCGGCTGCATATAGTCCTCTGAGTCCAAGTAAGTTTGCTTTTGTTTGTTTTCTTTTTTAATAACAACAACAACAACAAAATAATAATAATTAAAACAACCTAATATAATTAGCATTATGATTATAAATAGACTAATAAAGAAATTTGTTATTAGGATATTGTGCATATAATATGTTATGTGCCTTAAAATCCCTAAAATATGTATAATTAATGTTAATGATAATGAATATTTTTCTAGTGATATTTTTTCTTGAAAATCCATTAACAGTTGTCTTATAATGTTGTCTCTAGATTAAAATTTTAGGCTTGTTGTCATCGAATGCCCTTATGATATTTCCTATGATGTATGTAAATGTGTTCTATTAATGAAATGTCTCTTTTGAATATGTGATACTTGCAATAATGTGAATGTGTTCAAAAGATAATCCCATTTTAATGATATGGACATGAAAATTTTAACTTGACCTAAATTGATACGTGACATCCCATTATGTCCCATGATTTTTGAAATTTTGAATCTTGTGAGTATTTGATTTTTATGTATTTACAATGTCATAAATTAAGATTTTATTATAATACTTATATTAAAATGATGTATAATTTGAACGTAATTATATAAGTTCATCTTGTTGAAAATAATCATTGATATTTGTTATTGATTTGATTTGTGATAACACGTACATTAGATTGATATGCTTGCCTTGATATGCTTGCCATGATAAGTAATGGTGCTTTCTTGTTCAAGATTCTTTCGTCACCTAGAAAATTTAGTTTTTTTTTTTTTTAATAAATTGTCAATAGAGATAACAAATGGAAAAAAGAAAAAAATTTCATAAAATTAGCAAAATTTAATGAATTTAAAGTGATAAGATTTTGAGTTTTTAAAAATTGATCAATAAACTACACTTTTCATCAATATAAAAGAACTACATATCATCTGATCCCGAATAGTGGGTATGTAGGCACCTGATGAGCGACTCTCAAAGGAAAATTTCTTTTTTGTCAATTTGATATAAATGCAATTTCCTAATTTGTCACGTGTAGATATTACTTGCCTTTTTTGTGAGATTTAGCAAGTTTGACTTGCTTTATGAAGATTGTACTATGTATTAAACCAACTTTGTAAATGTCAAATAAAATAGGAAAATAAATACCTTGTAAATATCTTATAGATATCATATAGGAATATTATTTAGCATATTTTAGATAATAATTCATAATTAAAAAGTAAAAGGTAATAACCGTTTAGGTTTTAATAAGTTAGCCCCTGAATCTAGTCATTTCTAGTTATTGTTTTAGAAAATGATATTACCACTTATTAGTAGCAAAATTAGGATTAACCCATCCATTGATCTTAATTTATTTTTCTCTCAAATTTAGTCAGGTGGCGACTCCAAAATTTTTAAAATTAAAAATTTCCTTTAATTTTTAATCAAGGGTTTATGTCAAACGGGTTAAGGTTTAATGTAAATCACATTAAAGGAAATTGAACTAAAAATCAAAATCCAAGCTTAGCAATATCTACATAAGATGTTTCTTAGAAAGCAAAGAAAGTGCGACTTACATATGTGATCCCATTATACAATTAAGATTTCATTCCTACAATATGCATTACTTCTACTTTTTCCAATTCTTAGTATTAATCTTAGAATGATTATGCAAAATAAGAACCAAGAAAAAATTGATGAGTCTGCTGTAGGGAAGACATGGTAGACTATTATTTTCAAAAAAAATGTACTTAATAGTTAAGGTTTTTCAAAAAAAAAAATGAAGTCCAAAGAAATTCCCACTCCTTAGCCCATTATTTGAACACAGGATGCAAATGGCTTTTAGCTGTTTCACCTTTGCCCTTCTTGTATTATTTGTAGCAATTGTAGCAAACCTCACTATATGACTTACTTAAGAGAAGATAGGAATCTCCTACCACTTCTTCGCTCTTTGCTAGTTGGTGGGTGCCTCAAATTGTTGCTATAAAGTAAGAAGAAATGAAACCATCAATTAAGTAAATTGGAACGCAACGTAACAAGATGACATATCATTTGAGACAAGGTTAAATTTCATGTTTGATAGCTAATTGCCCATATGTATAATTAACTACCTCAAGTTTAAAGTGTCAATTTGCTACTTATAAACTTTTCGAAATCATTTATAGTACTTAATTAAGGTAATAATTGAAAAAAATAGTAAGTTCAAGTAATTAATTGCAAAATTTGGCAAAATTTAGGTAGTAAATTAGAAAAGAGAATAGAGTTTAGGTATTAAATTGACAGCTTTAAACTTCAAGTAGTTAATTACAAAAATAAACAATGTCCAAATGCAAAATATGACAATTGCTCTTCGAAATATTACCATATCTTATCGGATAATGCCATGATAACACGACTCAAGAAAAGTCAACTATACTTTTTGTTCATCCATCTCTATATAAAAACTTGTAGATGTGTGACTGTGTGGTGAAAACTCTAACCTCACCATCCCAGGAAAAGAGCATATAATAATCGTCTAACAACCATCCATCATATGAATTCTTTACCTATGCTTAGTCCTCTCAAACCCTCTTTTACATGCAACCCCTTGTAAAGACCCAACCATCTGATCTCCATCAATGTGTTCGCCTCCTCTTGGGTTGTAACACTCATAGTCTTCTCAGCCTTTACCCTTACAATTTCATCTTTATCAGCTAGGAATCAATCATAAACAACTAGTGGGTCTTTGATAGACCTAATTTATAAGTGCTAATTTATGCTTTAATTGGTTATTTTAGAGGTTAATATTATGAAAAAAGTACTTAAATTCTTATTTGATTCCAAGTTTTCAAGATGTTGATTTCAAAAAAAGGAAAGATTTTACAATGTTTTAAATGTTTGGATGAGAAAAGAAGATGATTTTAGGAAGGTACTAGATCAATATGCCCATGTCAACTACCCGTGTCATTTGAATTTCTAGAAGATTTGCCAAGAGAAGCTGGAAAATGAAACAAGATCAACACGACATGTAAAACGATCATGTATTAACCTTGTTGTACTCAGATTTAATGAATTTTTGAGTACGCAAAGCAATATGACTTGTGACATGCCCGTGTATTAATTGATGTGTTTGCCATTGTCCAATTTAAATTGATAGGAATACGAGTATGTGCAAAAAGAATATCATACTCAATACTCAAAAATCTTAAATGGTAAAGGTTTTTCAATAATGGAAATATGACAGTTGAATTTAACGACTAATGATGTAATTGATGGCCTATTTATAGGCTAAAAAAGACATAGGGAATTTTGAAAAATCAAATAACATAAAACAAAAGAAATGACAAGAACATTTAAAATGACTCAAAGTATCTAAAACCCTAAATTACCTATATAAAATGAATAGGTAATCAACATAAAATACCCAAAAAATATTTTAAGATTAGGGATATCACTGTAAATAAATAAAAATATATATCATTTCCATTTATATTTTCTTAAACATGGATTCACATCCCTCTCTCTCTATATAAACCCATGGTCAAGTTTCTCTAATCTCTATACATTTATATTTCAAAATTGTTCACTGGTCGTTTCATGTAAGTTATCCTACAAGTTTTAATGTCGTACTTATCTGGATCATGAGCCGGTCTGGCTCTGACAACCTTTGATGGCAAAGCACAATTTTGGCTCTCTATTTGAAAATGGAGTGGTTTTTCCTTATGAGATCTGGCCCAAAAAGGAGCCCAGAAGCTTACTGATAATTTGAGCATCATCGACGGGTTTGGACTTGTACATGGCCCAACGCTGGACGTGAAAACATATACCTTTTTTTTGGGCCACAAAACACATACCTGATTTCCAAAAGAAATAAGGCCCAGATCATGACCAGAAAAAGGTTTCGACATTTCCATATGCCTAGCCCCGACTTAAAAACCTTCATAGGAGAAGGAAATCCATGTCTCTATAAACAACTTTTTTTCTCCTTTATTACAACTTTCATTCTACTATTTTCTTTCCTTTGCTTATACTAGCAAATACCATATCAGCTCGTTCACGAGGTACATGGAGTAAGGGAAGGATGGAAATTTTAATTCCATAAAAATGTAATGGGTTATAATAGCTATTATAATATTCACTACGTGTGAAAAATAAAGTAAGTAATTATTGAAGTAAAAAATAAAATTTTTATAATACCCCTTATTTTTATTATGGAAAGAAGATGATTGAATATGTGATATTTTTAAGATAGAGGTATTTTATGATAAAGTTGAAAATTAAATCATTGAATGACAATTCATGAGTATAAGGTCATGAATTGTTATTTATCATTTTATTTGATAGCAATATGTCATGAATTATTATTTTCCTCAAATGGACATTGTAATAGCAGTTTTACCTAGAACAAAAAAAAATGAATATTTATTTATCTCAAATGAATAGGCTCTATGAGTGCTTGAAAATTGGTAAATATATAAAATACCTAAGTCTCAACCACTTTAATATAATTAAAGTTATTTTGTGAACACTAGAACTTTCAAGATAAGGGTGGGATGGTTTGATTAACCAACCTATGGCTCCATTTTCTTAACTAAACCAAAATAATTGGTTTTTTAAAGTCCCATACCTAAGCCGGTGCAATATTAACGATGAACCATCTTAATGGTTAACATTTTTTTCAGTTATTTTCAACTTTCAATTTTTAACCATTTAAGATAACTATTAACTAAAAGTTACGATTAACCATATTTTCAATTAGTCCAAAAAAAGTTAAACCTTTTTGTTTCATAATTATATTAAAAAAATTGTAAATTAATAAGTTAAATATCACAATTACATTCAAAAATTACAAATCAATAAGTTAAATAACTATAATACCAACAACAAATTAGGAATATAAAAGTGAGATCTAGACCAGATAGCAAGACTAAAGAGAGAGAAAAGTGATGGAAGTTAGACTTTAGGATTTCAACATTATCTATTTATATTTTTTTTAAAAATTAATTATATATAATATATTATATATACTTATAAATATTAAACTAGTTAACTGTTAACTATAAGTTTCTCATTGTTACAAATCGAAACCAAAAATCAAAAACCGAAAAATAAAAAAAATCATGATCTTAAACCTAAGCCGATGGATTGGTTAACCATATTTTTTTATTGGTTTTCTAATTTCGGTTCAGTCTTTCGATTTTATCATATTTTTTTACCCACCCCTTATATAGTTGATTTAAGATAGGCCATCACTTTTCTATTATATGCTTTTAAGCTAAACTATTATAAATTATGATTATAATTTTATATATAAAATGCTAAGAATCCTAACACATCATAAAAGGGTCATTCAATTTAGTAACACTAAGACGACAAAACCCCATTAAAAATATAGTTAATGTTATGTTTGGTAGTTAAATTTTACCCATTTTTACAATTAAATATCTTAAAGTTGATAATATTAATTGACTATTTACATACTTTTCCAAGTCATTTATATTATCTAATTAAATTGGTTTATGTAATTGATTGGGATAAAAAATTTGCAAACCTCAAAGTAGCAATCATCACATCACCCTTAACAACAAGGATTTCACAATTAAATTTAAGATTAGAACTCCTAAAATCTTCATCATAAATCCTACGAGTAAATAATTGTACACCTACATCAACACCTAGTAATATTATATTTCATAATTAATTCTTAAAATTTAAAAATACTAATTTATTACTTGCATACTTTTTGATGTCATTTATAACATTTGGACTAATTGATTTCAAGTTTTTTTCTCCTTTTTTCAGACCAATGTTCATGTCATTTGGCTACAAAAGCCTTGAGCAGTTTACATAATTAATATAAAAAAAAAAAATAGATATGGTTCAAATAGCAGACACAAATACAGATTTCACAATTAAAGTTTTAAGATTTAGAACTACTAAAATTTACATCATAAACTCATTTTAAGTAAATAGTTATAACACATACTATGGATGTTGACATCTAATTCTACTAAAAAAGAGTCAGAAACATATATCATATCAATTGCAAGGCTGTTGAGATCTTAATATGATTGCATTTAAATCTCCACCAAACCATCCATCTTAGAGGAAGAACCATTTCTACTACTAGAACGACTCCATTGTTCCGAATTCCCACAAGACGAGGATGTTGTCGTTGTCACACCTTTACGACATTTAGCAACGGTCCTAACACTCTCAATTAATTCTTGAGTTCTACCTTCTTGTGACAATATCTCCATCAACTGCTCAGGACATATGACTAACTTCACTTTCCAAACACCTTTATTGTTGCTGTTGTTGTTGTTACTACTATTGTTATGTCCGTGTTTGGTGGTCGTGTTATTGCCATCCCTAGAAAAAACCTCCGTGTATGATCTCTTTAGCATCCCTTGGTAGTCGACCGACATCCGATACGGGGTGGCGGTCGTAGAGGCGGACGGCGTCGACATCATCGGTATGCTGCTCGACCTCATATGGCCTTGTCGTATAACTTTGTCGCCTATCTTTAACTTGTTACCTGTGGTGTTTGTATGGGAATAAGAATATAGTACATATTGACCCAAATTTTACTTTGCTTTGTACATCAAGCTTTTTTTACATAGGATGCATGTCACTCAAAATAAAATAGATTAAAGTTACTCAATATTAAATATAGAATAATTACATAACTTTATTCCTTCATCATATGATTATAAAAAGATAATTAGTGTATTTGCTTTAAATACACTAAAATAGATGTCGATATCGGTATAATTCGAACATAAAAATATAAGCATAAAGAAAAAATTACAAACAAACTAACAAAAGTAATTTGTTGGAAATATTGATCCCGAACTTTTACACTAAACACTGTCCAACTTTTGCTTTATTATTTCATAAAGTAGAATCCAATTCGCTGCTATTTTATAAGAATTTATGGTAATATAAATGTAAAGGATCAGAAAATATGCATCTACCGTCACTTGGGATACCATGGAAAACATAAATTTTCCCGCAATATCCAGCAAAAAATAATAATGATAATGATAATGATAGAATGGATTCCATAAAATCCGAAGAATCTAACAAATAAACCCAGCAATGTGGTCATGTTATACCGTAGCAATTATCGTACTAAGCACAATTAGGTGTAATTAAGTCAGTTAAATTAAGGAAAAAAAGGAAGGATATAACAGGTTGGAACTTGGAACTGCTTCATGATAGGGCTCTTACATTGATTGTTAACCTTAAATTATCCGAAACTAAGGATGAAATGAGATATGATGTCCTATATCAAGGTTTCCGATTTTACCTGTGATATTGAGAGGAAGCAAATAGTACGATTCCCCAGCCTGCAGCTCTTCGTATCCAGCAAGCGGCTTCCATAGCACATCATGGCCTCGAAAAATGCCGTGGCCTGGAAACTCATCGGTGATGAACCCGGCGGCGATCGGAGCAGGAAACTCCATAATGCCACCATTTGATGTCACCACTTTCACTATTTCTTCATTAGGGTGGTCTCCAAAGCCTCCAAAGAGGCAATTCCCCATTTTTTTTCTCTTTTTTTTGTATATTATTTAGGGAGAAAATTAGAACAACTAGAAAAATTGCACTCACTTGTTTATGTATTTATTGTTGTTGTGGCGCTAGTATTGAAGGGTATTTGATAAAATAAAAGAGAGTTGTATTAGAGGCTTTTTGGAGGCAATCGTTGTCGTCGGTGGATTCTTCTTTATTGTTTCTTAAATCCAACCATTGAGAATTTTAATGAGAAAAAGAAGGGGGAAAAAGAGAGAAATGTGAACATGGGTCACTATAACTATGAGCATAACTTAGTATTTCTATGCCTTTATAGTATGTCCCACTGTAGTTTAAGTGGTCCAGCTATGCGTACATGGTGCTATTGTTCCCAACAGTGGCACCACTGTGAGGAATATATAAAGAAAAGAATGTCCAAGGAGGAAATTTTTTGGTTAACGTTGCAGGTCCTACTTCAATTGTTGCAAAATATGCAATTAAATAGCTTAACTTTAAAAATAATTAATTTAAAACTTAAAAATAATATTATACATATCGATTGGTTAAGATTATCATTCTATATAGCTTTTTTAACTAATATGATGGAGGTAACATTAATGTACATAAAAAAAAATTTTAGATACTAAATTGATCAATTTCAAAATCTAGACACCTGCATAATTTGTCAAAACTTAAGTACTATTCACAACATTTACCCAAAATTTTTCTTTTTACATTATGATGAGAGTTGGAATTCAAATATGTATCGTGCTACTTATGGGATTGGTGATAATATCATATAGTTATAAGTCTACTGGGGAAGGGAATTCAAACTCTCTATCATCCATGTAGAATTTGATTGTCTCAAATTTTCACCAGCTAATATCTTCCAATTTTACAAATCAATCCTTAAGATTATTTAAATTTTCAAAATATCTGTGATATTAATATGATGTTATTTTGTTCTTTTATATCAACAATTAATTACACTTCTGCAATGATTTAATAAGGTAAATTAAGGAAAATTGAAAGAAATCATTTCCTCTCCATGTAGAAGTGCTAGCTTAACTTTTGTCAATTAAATATTGTGGTTGGTGAAAAATCCTACATTTACTCAGTATTAACGTTTGGCTATTAATTCTTTTATATAATTCCATGTTGTTTCTTCAAAAATTGTGTTAAGAATACCTTTTTATTCCTTCTTTTAGCTTTACTATTTTAATATAGAGAATGAGTTTACGGCTTAAAAGTTGAGGGTACAATTCATGAAATATATAGTTCTGTTTTATATACATTAATTAATGTTTTATTTCCATTATAGTATATATTTTGAAAGAAATATATATTGTAACGAAAAGTCATTTTAAAATTACTATTATTTTTCAAAGAAATATTTTTTTCTTATGTCCAATTTTACCCAAATTTATAAATATGTCAAGATTATGTTTTCCAATCTTATCAATTATGACCACTTTATTTCTATATGATATCCGCTTCACAAGATTTAATTATACATCAAACAACAAAATACCTAGCACGTGCTTATTATAGGATAATGGTTAAAAAAAAGATATCATATATATAAATTATACAAAATTGAAAATTTTGAGCACCAAGAACAAATCGTATAAAATTTAGGCACTATTCGGTAGGGGTGGGCAAAAAAACCGACAGAACCAAACCAATCCGTAACCGAACCAATCCAAACCGAAAATATGGTTTTTTTCATGGTTTGGTTTGAAATTTTCAAATTCAAACCAATCCGTAAATTTATGGTTTGGTTTGGAAGGTAAACCAAACCAATCCGTAAAACCGAACCAAACCGTTTTAGAAAAATATAATAATATTTTACTATATGTTTATATGATTTTATTTGATATTATTATTTGATGAATATTATTAAATCAACTTGTCCTTTTTTTAATTTTTTTAAGCTCATGATATTAATTTTTATTGATAATGAATTATTCTTTTTTTAATAGCTTTTAACTTTGTAAAGTATGAAATTTATTTATTCAGTTATAAACTTTCATTATGTATTAGTTGTTTAATATATTTTGTCAGCTGATCATTTTATTCATTGATGAATTTGGTTTATAGATGTTTTTTATTTTAGCTAAATTATTGGTAGATAATTGACAATGATGGTTATATTAACAATAATAAATTATAACTTACTATATAATGGTTAGTGAATGTATTTTATTCGGGATAATTGATTTTATAGAGAACTATAGATTAAAAGTATGATTAATTTTAAAGTATTTTGTCATGGTTTATAATATCAACTTTCTAAAATGATATAAATATTTAAGAATCTACACAAATATAAAAAAACTAGATTTTTAGTTGGAATTTTGATTTAAACAGTAATCCAAACCGAACCAAACCGTTATTTAATGGTTTAAAAATCTATAATCCGAACCAAACCGTTATTTAATGGTTTGGTTTGGGATGGAAAAAAAACCAAACCGTAAATTATGATTTGGTTTGGTTTTAGGAAAAACCGAATCAAACCGATCCGTGCCCACCCCTACTATTCGGTGGTGGGAAGATAGCAGATGGCTCTGCATAGTCTATTTTTAGCGGTTGATTTCCGCTTTTTTATTTTTTACAGTTATGTTAATTTAAATATCATACACTAAATTAATATATAGAATTAATTACAAAAATATTTTTTCTCTCTTATTTACAAATACATGATCCGTATTATTATTATTTTTTTTCACAAACAGATAACCTGAATTTTATGCAAAAAAATTAATGTTATTAAATATTATTTGGGAAATGCATGTTAATGTCTTATTAGTGAAAAAATGGTTTAATAAAATATTACTAAAAAATATTAAAAATTAATTTTAAAACCAAAAAAAAACTAAAAAATGTAAATTTGATTTTTTAACACTAGCAAGATATTAACATGTGTCCTTATAAAATTATTAATTAATATTGATACTTTTGAATTAAACTTAAATAATTTGTTTATCAAAAATTAGCATAGATAATGTATTTATAAAATGATCAAAATATAAGTCGAGTTTTTATAATTAACCTCAATACATATATATATGCACTCCTTTAACATTTATTGCTTGTCACGTCATGAATGTTTAACCCCTCACCACCTATTTCACTTTTGATTATCATGGTCAGTTTAGACATTGAATCGTCCTCCATTCGACTTTAGACACCATATCGTACGGGAAGCAATATACTCATCCCAATATCCTACAGCTACTTTGCTTTAATGAAATGCATATTCCAGCTCACATTTTAGATCTAACCAGTACTCCCTTCTCTAATAGGAAAAAACGAAAAGAGTTAGGATGAATAAGCTCATGACCTATGTACCTGAATTTTAATATGTTAATCTGGAATGATATTTGAATTTTGATAAATTATACAATTAGATATATAAATTTTTAAATTTGATATCTAAACTTTAAAATAGCAAATTTAATATTTAATAGAAATTTTAATAACTATTTTTACTAAATCTTTCATTTCATTTGTTATGTTTGCTAATGTAGAAGAAATAGCCTATATTAAATTATAACTACTTCACGAACATTATATAGCAAAGATGGATTGTTTTTTTCATATTAGAAACAAGGCAAATTGTATTAATTATATGATAAGAATAAACATGAAAATTTTTATTACATATCAGATTGATCATTTTAAAATTCAAATTTCAAATTAATTTTTATATAAGATTAAACACCCAATTTGACCAGAAGTACATGAAATGTTGTATTTTCCCAAGAAAATAGTGGGTGTATGTGTGTGTATAAATTTTTTTTCCCTAATCCCATTTCGACACTTTAGGAGGGACAATGATGATTTTGCTAGTATATGACCAATGAAAGGCACAAAGCCATGCAACATATTCCCCCCCAATTCTTGAATGTGGGGGGTCCATATAGCCGCAGATAACTATATTATTTTCATGTACTTTATTTTATAAAATGGCCCAGTCAAAAAATTGATCAGTCAATGACAGAGATAGAGAGAGGACCATACTTTCTCTTTAGTTCAACTTTAACATGGGCATAGCTGCTTTGGTTCCTTTTTCTTTTTATTAGCTCCGTTGGCTCTGCAGCTTATTATATGTGCATATATGCCTTGTAAAAGATACAAGAATTTTAATACACTATAGTTTATATATTCATTCTAATTTTTAATTCTATGGATAACCATCAATCTTTTTTACATCATCAAAATCATTCTCATCTTTTGCTTATTACTCCATGTTAACTAAATACAAATGAAATAGAATAACGGATCAACATGATAATGTCCTTATTTTAATGGTACGATTAGTTAACTAGAATGGAATAAAGTTGGAAATGAATAATAATTTCTTATTTTATAGTTAGGAGTATTTTCGAAACAAAACATACTTTTTTGTTCAGGAAGAATCATTCATTTAGTAAAAGGATGGAATAAGGATGTCTTTTCTATTTCGCATCATATGAAATAGACATTCTTTTGATAGATTTTTTCACAAACCAAATAAAATAATAGATATTTCATGAAAATAAAGCTGAAATATTGATTCTATTCCATTCAACCAAACATAAAATTAGCTTAACAAAAGGAAAGGAAGGATTTAACAATAAACTTACATACCCAATTTTCCCCTTCAATTTCTGGCAGCCCAATCAACAAATATTAATTACATTTCATCTAGAAAAGACTGTAGACTATTAAATTGTTAGGTTCGTTGTCTTTATAACTACCAGAAATTGGGCTTCAGGTCCATGTGTGAAACCCTCTCCTATATAGTAGGGGTACCAAACAATCCTCAAGGCATTCGGTTTATGGGATCACATTTTTTCAACCATCTCCATACCACATCAAAAATATCCATGGCTATTCATTAACTAGAGCCCGTCTCAGGGTCCATTTATGTTAATTCACTTATACTAAACCCTATGACACTCCTAACTATAAAACAATCCTTACTGACTGTGGAAAGTTAAGGCTATTTTAGAATTTAGATCCATGTGTTGCCAAACTGACAACTTAGAGAAATAACTCAAGATTATTTGATGCCCTATGTATGCATTGCCCTTGTCTTACCACCTACTCTAAATAGTCCTTTCCTTTTTTAATATAATTTACGTGCTTTTGTCCATTCTCTTCTTTTTGGGAAAAAGAAAATTCTATGATTGGTTTCTTTTTTTTTTTTTTTTTTCCTAATTGAACCAATCCTATGATTTATTTAATAGTTTAATTAAACATATATTAATTACTTAATCTCGTAGATAGAACCCAGAAGTTCCAATGTATAGGCTTTATTGCAAAATTATTAGTGTCAATATATCCATAACTATGTTTATTTTTTAATAGAGTTGAGCATGTTAGGTATGGAAATTCTTTTACTGATATTCCAAGAAGATAGATGAAAGATAAACTTATAAAACCATTAAAAATGACCCAAACCTCTATTTATACAGACACACACACACACACACACATACAATATATATATATATATATATGAAAACGAGACGAATGGCTGTACAAAATTTAGAAGTTGAATGGGCATTGAAATGCCTCGTTTCATCTCCCACTTTCGAACATTTTCGCCTCAATTGATCAAACAAAGTGGCAGGTTCCAGGGATATAGTGCTTTTAGAGGAAATAATTAAATCTCTCGTACTCTTGCGTCCGTTCCGAGAATAAAAGGAATCCTGTATTAATCTATATACGTTGATGGTACGATTGTGGCCAAAGCATGGAATTTTTGTACAGTTATTAGAATTTGCCACTAGCACAAACAGACACTACTCCACTGGTTTATTCAAGTGATTTGGGAAAATTCTAAGCTATTCTGAAGATTACAATAAAATCGGACCCGTCATACCATTCAACGGTTTAGATCTATTTCAATCGCAGTCAAACCCTTGAATCTTTTTATACTTATTCTTTTTATAATAATTTAATTATAATATTGGTATGATGCTGAGATAGAAGCTTTGTTGCATCTCAAGCGTAGTGGCTAGAAAAAAGGGATATGGCCGTTGATGGGGAACAACGGAAATACAGGGAAGTATCGCTTAGTGTACCTTGGCTTTTGCACTAATCATGACAACATTAAAATCAATGCTTATTGCAATTTCCGCTGTCGACGCTCGTTCATGACTATTTGGCATAATTATAAAAATTCCACCGTCGATGCTCATTCATGATAATAAACTACTACTTGCTTTGGGTTTCCGGGTTGGCAAAAGCACCATTTGCACTTTCAACATACTTTATTTATGTATTAATTCTTTACACATCCTACTGAAATATGGAATTTGCTTCCCTGTATTGTTGGATATATTCCAATTAGATATTAAAAGTCATAGAATAGGTTTCAATTTCAAATATTTAGAATTTACTATTAAATAATATAAGATATGGTGCTTAGTACTAGGGTAGGTGGATTTTAGTTTGTTAGACTTTACCCTTTATTTAAACTAAACCATAAATTATGACCCACTTTTAAATTCAGATCTAATGACAAGTTTTGATTGGTTAAACCAAATACTAGTATTTTGGTCCTATTTGATTTACCGTCTAAATCATAATGATAAGATTAATAATTAGCCCATACGTTCAAAATTTGCAGCGTACTTAGATTTTCACAAAATTTCCCCAATCTCAAGCAGCCATTCAAGATTGCAATTTCTTCAGGTAATTATATTAAATCCAAATAGTACTATTGCATTGCAATACTCTAGAACTTTATTTTTCAACAAGCGAACCTGGTCAATATTCTAAGATCACATTCACATTCAATTCAAATATGTACATTTAGCAGTTAACATTAAACAACCACTTCAAGTCAAGAGCACACTTTGGTGGAAACAACCAACATTGGGATGTTGAATTCACAGTAATTTTATTCTCAAGTAATGATGGTCACAATCATCCACATTCGAAATTTCTAGTTAACTATTGATGAAACAGATGCGCGAACTTTTAAGTTTTGATTGATAAGAATGCAAATAATAACCATAACATTAGAATTGATTCCACAAATTGAACAGATGGTGGCCACTCTCAGAATTATTTGTTTGATAATTGAGTGGGTTCATCTAGACATAGGCACCGTTCGGTTCCAAGCCGAAGCTATCACTGGCAATTCTAAAATCGGAACCAGTTAGCCAGTTCTAGAACCAATTATGGAATCACCTGCTTCACAATTCCTAGATAGTTCTTTGGCCTAAAACCAATGGAACTAGCGGTTCCACCGGGTTCCATTAAAAAAAATTAAAAATAATATCAAATATATAATTATTAAGATTTAAATTATTTTAAATAAATAGTAAAATTTATTATTTATTCATAATATTTAATATATTATTATCAATAACATGAATAAACATAGCTTAAAATCATATATAATTCGTTTAAATGAACTTCTAAAAGTAACATTCATTTCCTTGTAGATTATTTTGTAATCTCATTGTACTAATTACAATTGATATTATATATGTTTGTATACAATAAATATACATTCTAACAAATTATTAAAAAATTTGGTTAAATAATCTAACACTTTTAGATCCAATAATTATTTTTGAGTTTAAAATTTATTTTACTAATAACTAAAATTTATTTATTTATTAATTTTTATTTAAAAAAAGTGATTCCGTCATTCTAAAACCAGAACCAAGACCTAGTAGTTTTATGAAACTAGACTGGAATCGTGGGAGATGGTTTCAGTTCTGGTTCCTCAATTTCAAAACCCGAAACCGACAGTTCCAGCTCAGTTCAATTTAGTTCCGAAACCATGCCTATATCTAGGTTCATCCCTGAATTATTGCATTTGGAAAAGGTAAAAAAAAAAAAAAAAAGAGTTATACTATTATAATAACATAAGGATTTAGCAATTTATACTAGAAAGGAAAGACGTTAATATTATGTTTGGTATGTAAGAATCTTTTAGAATGGAATGGATTAGAATCAAAGGAATTGAATAAGAGAATCACAAATCCATTCTTATGTTTCGACACATACACAGAATAGAATGAAAAAAAAAAGAGTATATTATAGGATTTGACAAAAATACCTTTATTAATAAACAAGATAATAATTTTTATAGAATAAAATAGTAATTAAACCAAACAAGGTGGAAAGAAATCGCAATTTCACCTTAGAGAAGGCGAAATTGATATCCCCATTAAAGTTGAAATCATCCATTCCAATGAATCACTATTTTGACTTCTAATAATACTTCTAAGCATAGGAAAGAGAATGAAAGTTAGAATTGCGATTTCATTCCGGTTCATTCCTTCTTACCAAACATGCTATAAATAGAATGAAAAAATAAAAATAAATAAAAATGTTAGTGATGAATGTGAATATATTTTATGCTAACTTTATATTATACTATTTATATACATATATATAGTTAATGTCTTGTTATTGCCTGAACTTTCGTGAAATGTACAATTAACTATTTAAACTTTAGAATGGTCAATTTAAAACTTAATTAAAAATTTTTAGGTTCATTAATTTTAATAGTAATTCAACTAATAGAGTTAACTCTATTTGCTCAGACACCCCAGCAAATAAGAAAATGACATGTATCAAGTAGCCAATTGGAAAAAAAATAGAAAATTAGGCAATTAAACAGAAGAATTAACATGCACATTAAAATTGATGGGAATTAATCTTCATACTTAATTATTTAATTAGATCATGAATGTGTTAATCCAATTCCTTAATCTCTACTAATTTTCTAGTTTTTCATCAATCATTAAACACACGTCACTTCAAATTAAAACATGCATCAAAGCTGCTATCGTACTTAATTGTTTAATTAGAAATATGTGTCAATCTACTTATTTAATTGACTAATTTTCTACATTTTTTATTGCCCCATTCATTGGAGATATCAACTCAACTAATCGAGTTAAAAGAGTAGTATCACAGAATACAAAACTTTGATTCAGTAAGAAATCAACTGAAAAAAAATCAGCCATCAATTGCAACAGTAACCCCACATACATATATATTCATATATATTTAAAGATGTACAGATTTATATATATATATATAGAGAGAGAGAGAGAGAGAGAAAATTATTCAAATGCATGAATTAAAAATCCACTTAGTCAACGTTGTCCGGCAATTTATTAAAAGTTTAAAGTTTAATTTCATCCACGTTACAAAGGAATAAGCCCATGTTCAAGCCCACATTTCACAACACCATTTAGCAATTGAAGTCAACAGTTCAGAAATTCCACCATATACAACTATACAGGCCCACCGAGTCAACGCTGTCGAGCCATCAACAGCGACAGTGATTCGATATTGGTTGTGAGTGTCTCTTTCTTGTTTTTTTTTCATATTTTGGTTATTCTGTACCATGGGATTTTAATTGTCGTAAACTAATTTGTTTACAACCAATAGGTCTTTGAACAACTAAAATATCAAACTTCTTTAAAAGATTTACTAGCGAGAGACTTGTCTTATATATAATGTTCTAGAAACCAACATTCAAATTTCAAACATCAATAATAAAATTCCATCGAAAGTCATAGCAAAAATAATGAATACAAAGAAAGGTTAACTATACTGAAGCATAATAATTGAATCACTACAAGAAAATTGATCTTTAAAAATAAAAATTCTACCACAAAAAATAGGTAAAACAAGTTATATTTGTATGAATAAAATCAGTTAGCATAATTTTTACTACAAAAATTTATATTTACAAATAATATTTTCATTTCTAAAACCTAGTTTTCTTGTAGTGAATCATCTAAAAACTTCTATTTTACTCTTTTTATTCCGTAATAACACTTGCTCCAACAAGAAATCAAAATAATAAGAATCAAAACATAGGTAGAGCCTAAAATATAGAGCAAACCCAAATCACTAATGATGATGATCAAAATAATTACATTTGAATCACACAATGTTGTCAAGACCAGTAACACACACATGCAATCGTGAAATATCCGCGCTTACATATGCATTAATATTCAACAACATAAGAAAAAATATTTATACAATAGTCAAAAATCAAATTACAACCTTATTACATTTTCTTTAAATTGGAATTTCTTTCCTCCTTACTCCATATAGTGAAGTGAATGAGCCATTAATGTCTTAAATGGTTCAAGTAGCGTTATTGGCTACTTTTATACTCTGCACTGTTCAAGCTTGATTAATCAATGAGCCGAGATCAAGCTCAACATAAAGCTCATTTATCTATATGAGATGAGCTTCAATTTTGATTTAGACTTGCGAATTGGCTTATGAGTAGGATCATAAAATACCATAATGGATTTAGCTTTATTACATTCTAAGGCTACAAGTAAGCCAAACTACTCATGAACTACTCCAGTTCAACTCCTCTTAAACTCATCCAACTTGAGCTCGATTTATAGACAAACCAAGTTTGAGCTTAGTATATAACCTGTTTAGTTGAAAGAGCAAAGCTAAGCTAGAGTTTGAATTTGATAATCTTTATTTAAGCCAAGCTCAAATCTTTAAGACATCAACTCGGCTTGACTCATTTACAACTTATATTTCAATGCATTGTCCACATTCTTTGGATTGAGAATGAGAGGCAATATTTTCAAATGAATTTAATAATTATCTAACTCATAAATTGCATTGTTCATCGAAATTCTTTTGCATGTACTCTTCTCCAAATTGGAAAGGCATGAAACGGCGGGTTAGGGTGGGGGTGGGTGGTGTGGGGAGCAAGGACATTCATTTGAAATAGCTAGGTCTATAACGCTAGTTAGCTTAATTTCAAATTCACTCGATATCCTACATGAGTGCTATCCTCATATTAGATCGACGTAACTCCCAAAGGTTTCTCAATGTACAATTCTATTATAACAATTCTCCGGATAAACATAATCTAGTTACTTACTTATTTTCCCCTACTTTATTTCCACTAAGCTAAAAGATTTGAATTAAATAAGAATCAGGATAATGATAAAAATGATATTTAAACTTTTGCAAAAAAAAACAATTAAGTACTAAAATTTGGTTTTCAAAAATTTGATACATGAGCAAAGTTTTCATTGGCTTGTTTCATATCTAAAGTTTGGTTTTGACAATTTTTGTATATGATTAAATTTTTCATAGGCTTTTTCATATCTTATTTCATTTACTTCGAGTATGAAAAAAAAAGTTAAGGAAAACTTTATTTAGATATCAAACTTGTCAAAACAAAACTTCATGTATGAAAAAAGTCAATAAAAACTTTGCTCGGATACCAAATTATTAAAAACCAAACTTCAAGTATCTAATTATTTTATTTTCTTTTTTTTACAAAAGTTCGAATACCATTTTCGTCATTAACCCAATAAGAATCATATATATCTGGTCGAGATATGAATTTTTTTTGTTTTTGTTTAATCAGCTTAGGACGAATTTTATCTTATGTGATCATCCCTTTCACTTGGAATTCAACTAGAGCTAGACAAATGGGTCATAACCCGTGAGTTGGCCCATTTAACCCACTTTTAAAACGGGTTAGGATTGATTTTTTTCAACTCGTTTAAAAGCGAGCTAAAAAAACCTAGCCCGTTTAACCCACAGGTTAAAGCAGGTTAACCCACAACGGGCCGAGTTGGCCCTTTTTTTTTTTTAAGATTAAAATAGGTTTTAAACTTAAATTTGAAAGTTTTGGAATATTAGTCCTATTTCCTGTAGATGCCAATTATGTATGTAAAAATGTTCTATGTCACATGGACGAAGACTTATATAAGCCACATCTGACTTGCTATTGAATTTTGGCCAGGGTGGAGATATTGTCAAAATCTTTGAAACTTCAAAGATTTGACTACTCTCGAATAAAAATGGACGACTTGCTTCGGAATTATCATGTTTCATCACCTATTCTCAATCCCAAGGCATTTGTAATCTCGAAGACATATTGGTAACCACGATAAGAGATTAGAAATTAAGTTTTATACATTATGTATAATGTGTATAAATTGTATAATAGCAATTTTAATTTTAAATTTTGTCATAAATATTGTTGTATGTTTAATATATTTTTATATTATGTTTGATATGTACGAATTATTTAGAATGAAATGAAAAGAATAGAATAAAATAAATAGTAAAATAACAAATTCATTTATTTGTTTGGATATATACATATTCGAGGAATGAAATAAAATATTTTATCATAGATTACTTGCATCAAGTAATGAGACCAAGCAGTAGAATAGGCCCAGCAAGTCAAATTTCCAAGCAAGTTCTCATGATCCAGTGAACAAGTCTTCAACCCAAACAAATGTAATATATATTTTTTCGTTGGAATGGGATATCCAATATTAGTATTTTTCACTTGAAAAATCATGAGAGATGACGTTAAATTATAAGACTATTAGTATAATATTATTCTTTTGTTAAATTTTAAATGAGTCAAGTTAGTGGGTTGGCCCGTTTAACCCACCAGCCCATGTGGGTTGAGTTAAAGTTATAAATTTCGGCCCATTTATTAAAGTGGGTTAAAATTTGTTGGCTCATTTAATCCACCAGCCCGCATGGGCCGAGCCGGGTTGGCCCATTTAACCCACTTGCCCAGCTCTAAATTCAATAATAGTAATTAGGTAACTTTTTATTTAATGATGTATTACGAGTGATTCCTACTATAATTTTGTTCGATATATATTTATATATATATATTTATTTATACACATTAATTGATCGTAAATAGATTGCTAATTGAATCAGGAGAAATCATATCCAGCGCATAATTTTTGGATATATATCTTTTCATATATATACATCAATAATAGTACTTTCTCACGATTAACTCATAAATCTCACAAGATTTCCTAACATAATTTACGTGATTCCGTCCATCTTCTTCCTCTGCGGGAAAAAGAAAATTCATTTTTTTTTTTCATTAACAGGAACAATTCTATGGAAGCTCAATTTATTGTATATTTATTTTAACGGATAATTTCAAAAATAGTACATAAACTTTCAAAAAAGAGTTTAATTATGTATTTAAAATTTGATTTTAAATAATTTAGTATCTAAATAAAATTTTTATGTACTTTTTCATAACTAAAGTTTAATTTTGATAATTATAGTACCAGAATAAAGTTTTCATAGGCTTTTTTATATCTGATTAAACATGCTCTAGATATGAAAAAATCAATAAAACTTTATTTGGTATCAAAATGACAAAACCAAATCTTAAGTATGAAAAAATTTCATAAAATATTTGTTCAGGTATCAAATTATTAATCTTATTTTAATAGTTATACGAGTGACCGAACAATCTCATATACAGAACGTAGAAAATCAGATCCATAGGCACTGTTGATATTTTTAGAACTCTATATATATACTCCAAGTAGGATTGGAATATCAACACAAATCGAACACGAAGACATGGAAAATCACACGACGGCTGGAAAGGTCATCGTTTGCAAAGGTAAGATATTAAGATACGTGAGAATTTCTTTTAGAATTCTTATTTTTCTGTCCCTTTCGTTGAGATTTTCATGTCTGATCTTACGATTTGTGAAGCTGCTGTGTCTTGGGGCCCCGAGAAACCATTAAAGATTGAAGAAATTCTAGTTGATCCTCCTCAAGAGACGGAGGTCCGGATAAGAGTACACTTCACTTCAATTTGTCATACCGATCTTAGTGCTTGGAAAGGCGAGGTAAACTCGAAAATTTAGATTTAATAAAAGAAATATGAAAGGACAGCCCTTTGATTATAACTATGTTGAATTTGTGAGAACAAATCTGCTTTTTGTTTCCTTTTGCAGAATGAAGCTCAACGAGCATATCCTCGAATCTTTGGCCATGAAGCTTCTGGGTATGTATTTCTTCTACTTGGAAACAAATAAATCCATACTAGGTAAAATCTACTTTTCCTATTGGCTGGATGTCTAGATATATAGAAATTTAAATAAATACATGTAAGTGTTTGATGGATATATACTTGCCGTCTCGATTTTGATGTATCTGCAGAATCTCTACCAATATCATCCAGCACATTAAAAATGGTTTGATCCAATTGTTAATCCGATGGTATTGGTGGAGATACCATTGAGATATCAAAATCGAGACAGCAAATAACAAATAGCGGCCAATTTTGACCATTGAGACACCAATAGGATTTTAACGACTAACCCATATGATATTTTTTTTAAGATCACAACAAAGAAAAGGGTCTACTCTCATGAATCTGAATCTTATGGATTTTGATGTGGGACTATTGTAGGGTCGTTGAAAGTGTGGGAAAGGAGTGAAGGACATAAAAGAAGGTGACAATGTGATTACAATCTTCCAAGGGGAGTGTGGGGAGTGTAAGTATTGCAAGTGTCAAAGGACAAACATGTGTGAGAAGTATGGAGTGGATGGGATGAAGAAAGTGATGGGTAGTGATGGGAAGACTAGGTTTTGGACAAAGGAGGAAGACAAGAAGCCAATCTTCCATTTCCTTAACACATCCACTTTTAGTGAGTACACGGTTGTTGAATCATGCTGTGTTGTGAAGATGGATCCCCGCTGCCCCTCAAGAAGATGACTCTCCTCAGTTGCGGTGTCTCCACGGGTACCTGTCGTGAAACACCTGTCCCCTTAGTTGTTTATTATCATCATCAGCATCATCATCATCATCTAAAAAAAGGGTCATAGCGGCCAAATTTATTGAAAAGTGACCATGATATTATCTCATCAATTGGTCTTGCGCATGCCAATATCAATTATAAATGAAATTATCATTATCGTCATCTAAGAAAAGGAACATAGAAGCCAAATTTATTGAAAAGCGACCATGATATTATCTCGTCAATGGGCTATATGCTAGTGCATATCAATTATAAATGATGTTATTATCAGCATCATCATCATCATCATTTTTTTTTTCTAGTAGTTACAATAGCGTAGTCATTAAAACTATTACAACTTGCTAACATGAGAAATCGAACTAATATCTTAAGAATGAAGACCTAGATCGAATGTGACTAAATTAAGGTCCTTAACACTATTATTAATAGCTAAGAGAAGGAATATAGCAGCCAAATTTATTGAGAAGTGACCAGGATATTACCTGGACAATGGGTAATATGCTTGTGCATATCAATATCAATTGCAAATGAAATCGTGATTTTAGACTAAGCATTAATTACGACCTATGACTTGGAGTTAGGTATCCTTCGCTAACTTTCTGATTGTTTGCTGTAATTTTGTTAAGTGATGTGGAGAGTCCTTCGGGAATTTGTCAACCATTGATAATTGTTCAACATATTTACTATTGCTTTTTTTTTCCCCACTTACTATTGCTTTGAAATGAGGAATTTTTCATAGAATTATGTAATTACACTCAGTTCGGTTCGAGAGGTAAACGATACCTATTTATTTCCACAATATAATACTTTTACGTGCAAGTAAAATTTAATTATGCTCGAGTCTTAAAATAATAAACAACCGAATGACCAAGTAATAGTAACCATTTTCAACTATGGTGATTCCTACTTATTATTAGATTCTCTTTCAAAATTTATATGAGATTTTTACTTACATGAATTTCACTATGTGTATATTTATAATTTATTTTATACAATGTTGGTAACTGCTTCAAAATTCACAACTTCTTATTTAGTAAAGTTATGGAGTATCTGAGGGCACTTACTAACAGGTCAATTCTAATATTGACTATGTGAAGAATATACCTTATCTGACAACTAGTTTATAAACACTTGAATATAGTATTTGATTTAAAACTTTTTTTTTTAAATTTAACTTAAATTGTCAAATCGCAAAACAAAAGAAAAAAACCACCTTAAATTGTCGGATTTCATAAATTGATTACCGTCTTTCTTTTTAGAGAACATTCAACCATTAAAAATATTATAAAAGTTAATATAATAAATATTTAGTGATCAGATTATAAATTTGCATAAATTTAAAACCGTTCAATGAATTTACTGTAGATTGATCGTATAATAATAAAATTGACTAGATCATAAAATTTTCTCAAAATAGTATCCAGAACGAGAGTGCATCTTACGGTTTTTTTTTTTTTTCTCTCTAAATAATGATTTGTAGGGGTTGGAGGGGCGTGGAAGGCAGCAAACGTTCAGGCAGGGTCCTCCGTGGCGATTTTTGGTCTCGGTTCCGTGGGACTTGCTGTAAGTTGAGATTCAAATTCCACTTGCCTTCTTATCTTCGTGGTCTCTCGTCATATGTTTGACTTGTCCAAAACAATGTCTTTCTTTGAGTTTTTCAAACACCAAAGATGTGCAGGTCCTAACCAGAAATCACGAGTAGATCATGACTTTTGTTATTTGGATACGGTCACTTTATCAGCAGCCAAATTTGATTGAGAAATAGGAATTCACATACAAACACTTTCCTATTCCTATTTATTAACGGATGCTCTTAAAGTATTTCATAAATATATAAAAATAATTAAAATTCAAAAAAAAAAAAAAGGAAAAGGCAATTTACCGTCTTTAGCAAATACATACCTCTTATGGTATTACAAGATAGAATATTGAATTTTTCAAGATTATTCATTACTTCAAAAATTTTTCAATTCACTTTTTTTAAGGCTCACAATATATTAGAGAGTGGATGGGTATAAGGTAGATAGGTTATGCAACTTTACCCATATCCTATCTGTAAGATATAGGATAGTAAATTTTATACCTAGAACTTACCACACATCATTTTTTACTTATTTTGTATCATGTATCCTGTAAAACTGGAATTTTTTTATTCTTTTCTAAACTTTGATATCATTGTAATATTTATATATATATATAGTTTTATGTAACATAAAATATCATCTTATTTCAAATATTTACTACATCAAAATTATTTGTGGAATGTAGAGAAAAAATTAAAAGTAATTTGTCAACATGATAAATGCTATTTGTTTATGTGAAAGAAGAAAGATAATATAAAATTTGAAATATACAAATTACAACCGAAAAACATATACTATAATATAAAATATTATAACATTTAGATACTTCTATACTAACTAGACATCTCCTTGGGGCGGTTCGTACCAACCCTTAGACTCAACCTGCCAAGTCTAAATTTTCGATACTCATAACCATCCTGGGTGCGAGACCAGGTGGGTCGAGATGGGTCCAACCCATCCCTTTTAAATGTGCATGTTAATTTTTAATTATTTTTTTTTTTTTAATGAAAGACCCATACAGACCCACCGAGGCCATGGGTTTAGCTGGTGAAACCGCCTTGGACTTGCAAACCATGACGAGTCTGCTTGGTGTGTCAAACCTGTTATTGCCGGGTTAAGTCAAGTCATAGATCGGATCCGACACGGAAAGATGTCTAATACTAACTATCCTAAAAAAATAATCAACAAATTTACAATGCAACATGCCTCTATAATTAATATCCAAGATATAAAGCATTAAATTATTCATGTTTTCAATAATAATTAAAAATAATCAACACTTTTATAATGTAACTTATGTTTTGCTTCAGCTAATATTTAATATGTTTACATCAATAGAAATTGTCTCTACTATATGAAGAAAAATATTTAAATAAAAAGTTAATATTATGGAAAATGAAATAATGCAACAAAGTTGAGTAATAATTAAAAGTATAAAAGAAAATAAATATTAGTACAAAAAAATATCACCATCTTAAATAATATTAATGTTAATAAAAATTTAGTAGAAATAAACAGTATTATTCTTTTGTTAATATTATTTTATACAAATTTTGTAGTATAGGTACAAGATACCTAAAATTTGTACTTTATATAGTAGGATAAATGTTTCGGGGTAGGTATAAAGTATGACAATCTCATACTCATATCCTACCTTATGAGAAGGTTTCAAAATTTTTTTACCTAAACCTACCTACTAACTCTTAATTCCTAAGGGTGTGTATGGTATGGTTTGGTTCATTTGAGGAGGAAACCGAACCACACCATATTTTATGGTTCAGGTTTTTTTTTTAATTCGAATCTAATCATACAGTTCGGTTCGTAATTTTTTTGAGCTGAAAAAAAAAAGGAACAATTCAATACTATTTGATTTGCGGTTTAGACCGTTTTTATTCATAAAATAAAAAATATATTCTATCAAATAACTTCCATTACATATTTCTTATCACTAATGCAAATATAAATAAAAATATTTAAAATTAATCATTTACCGAATAAATATGTAAAACCTATAGAAAGGAAAGGATTTCATCTATTATAACATATTATTGATTATATAAATTAATAAGTAGCTAAATAATAGAAGTAAATTAATTATTAAGACAAAGGGGAAAAAATACTCATGAGTTAGAATATTAGAGGCTAAAATCTAAAATCAATCTTATTTGTAAATTACATAACAATTAAAATATAATATAACAAATATAATTTTATTGTCATGAATGATCCATACCTAAGTCACATATTTTAGAAACAATTAATTTTTTTAATGCAATAACTAAGAGTAAAAATAATATGTTTACTTTTTAAAATATATAAAATAGTTTTGTATGATTCGAATTATACGGTTTAGTTCAGGATCCCAAATTGAACCCAAATTGTTTGCTCTTCACTGAACTGAACAGCAAAACAAACCGTTTCAAAAAAATCGAAATTTTAGATCGATTTTCGATTCTATCCAATTAGATTTGGTCAGGCTTTTTTTTTTTTTTTTTTTTTTGGTGCACAGCCTTCTTAATTCCTAAGCGAAACCTATCCAGTCAAGTAGAATCTTGATAGATACCATATACAACAGAGTTACCTAATCATCACTCCTACAATATATTACTACAAAATAATTCCCTAAAATCACAACCATGATCATCTCTTGAGAAGAACAAAGATGTGAATCTGAGTTTATTTTTACAAAACTAATGATAAGGTATCATAAAAAGACATAAATAATAGATTATTCATATGATTTAATAATTAAAAAAAAGGGCAAGTAGATAAAATAAAAAATAAATAAAAATAAAATAATAAAACAGAACTTTGTAAATTAAAATTCTATATATCATTTGGCACTTTGATTGATTTCAAGCATGCTTTACTATACTATAAGAAAACTGAATTTTAGAGTCTGTAATAGAAAACTGGTAAGATAAATTATATTTTTAAAAAAATAATTAGGGATGGTAATTTTTACATCAAAAATTTATATTTAAAGACCAAACTTTTATCTTTGAATCGTAATTTTCTAGTTGCGATGGATTGAAAGTAATCCATGAAGTTGCAGAGTAAACCTGAAGTGCCTAACCATTTTCCTTCCTAGTTGATTTTTCTTCAATCTTGTTTGCGTGTGCACTGCAAAGTGATAGGAGCGTCTAACATTTTCCTAGTTGACGTTTGTTCCATTTTGTTTGCTTCTCTGTACTGTAAGGTGATACTTAGATTATTTTATTTCCAAACACCCATCTCCCAAAATAAATAAATAAATAATAATGTTTTCCGAACAGAACTCAAAAATAAATAAATAATGATTTCCAACTAAAACCTATTACAAAGAAGTTTTTCCCCCAATGTTCCTAGTAAAATATTATACGATTTGCAAATATTTAATACCAAAGCAAAGGCCCAAGAGAATAAAGTTAGCTGCAATATGCCAAAGCTCTAAAAAACTTGGTCCATGTCCATGAGCACATGAATTATGAACATATTATTGTTTTGTCAGAGACTTCATTATCATATCAACGTAGTGGGTCGGATATTCACACACATTTTATCTATTTTTTAATATTTTGAATTGTATCTTTATCAGTCTTAGATATTCAGAAGATGACATGGATCTGGGAAGATAATTTTAGAATTGGGATAACAGAAAATACACCATCTAAAACAACCTCTTTCTGGTAAATATAATATATTTATTGGTACAAAACATAATTACTAGCAAAAAATAAAAATATTTTATTGACTCTTATAGGTAGTTCAAAACCAATAATGAACTTTGAATAGTTAAACTTAATTGTGTGCCTATTAAATAGTACCTATAATGATCGATGCAGTCACTTTAACACTCAAGTTAGAGTTTATTCAAGATGAAAAGTAAACGAAAATAGAATAGAAGACTTATCGATTTAGTTTCATAACAAGTTATATAGTTATTTGTGTCCTGTGTTTTGACTCCAAGAGCTTCCAAAAAGAGTATTTATAGGTAGAGGACTCATTATAGTTACTGCCATCACAAAAAAAAACATGTAGTGGTAAGGAGTTTAGAGCAACTAATGTGATTTGAGCACTATATGCCAAAAAGGCACATCCCGACTCTACAAGGCGAAAATGGTGAAGATTAGGGTAGCATGTGTTGGATGACATAAATTGGCTTTAACAAATGCCTAGTGTGAAGGGTCGACTTGCCAAGTCAAGAGGCTTCTTCTAGCTTGCTGTGTATGTGAAAAGTTAGATAAGACTAGACTTGGGCTTAATGAGCCAACTAAAACTTCCAATTAGTCAAACTAGGCCTAGAGGAGTTCGCCATGTGCCAAAATTGATAATTAATTCATCCATTAAATAAACCCAACTTATGTCCTTTTCTCGGTCTATATATTTATGATATTCTTACATTTAAACAAGAATTGAGATAAGAGAAAGGAAATAAGGCTATAATAATGTCATTGAAATATTTTGAGAATTTAAATATTTCAATTTTTGATTTATAAATTGATGAAAAGAGAAAAAAAAAATCAAGAGAGTAAATTTAGAAGAAAAGAAAAGAAAGGAAAGGGGGAAAAAAAGTGAAGCATGCTTTTGGTGATCCATATAATATGGTGGTCACGTTTCCTCAAGTGGTTCGTAAAATGCAGTAAAGGGCTGCTAAACCATATGACATGAATGGATTACTTGGTGCAATGTTCATCATCAGCCAGCCTGGTGCGGTAATTTGCAGAGCCCATTTACTGAACAGAATAAACAGTAGAGTAAAGGAAAAATAAGGAAGGAATTTCAAACCCATGGGATTTGGTCCGCAAAGCCGTGTAAGTCGTCTTAAAGAATCCCATTAAGGGATTCTTCACGTAAGACCCTATATTAAACACCTTTAAGATTCTATGATATGGGAGGTCTTTAGACTTTTTAGGGTAAAACCCCAAAAATAAGATCTGTTACATCTTTTAGTAGTTTTATTTTGTTTTGTTTAGTATTTTATGTAAATTATATGGGACACAAAACTTAAAATATATAAAAAATTCAAATAAATATCTTTAACTATAAAGTGGTGAGATCTTTTATAAAAAAATAATTTTTAAAATGCTGGCGTGATATTTCAAGATTTATTAGGACTCATGGGCTATGAATATTCTTAGAAATTCTGTTTGGTAGTATATGATGAAAAATCAATATCAGGTTAAAGATGAAAAATCAATGGCAACACAGAGGCCTATGTCTATTGTCTTTACCCGTGAAAAAATACAAAAACCCATTCACGTGGATTGTGCATATGTAGAAATTGTGAAAGAAAAACAATATAACATGGAAAATTTCCACAAGACAAGAAGATGGGTACGTCCATGATGGAAATTCATGTCCCTTCCTCAGCACTGTCTGGTTCGGTTTGAATTGTTAGATTTTCATTGGTGTTATTTTTATATTTGATCTATATTTATAACTTATTTATATTATATCTATATTACATATAATCGTATCTATTTGATTACTTTATAAATAAAATTATTAATTTTTTATTAATATATATTTTTAATAAATATATATTTAAAAATAATAAAAATACGATAAAACAAATAGTTCCATCAATCCAAAGATGAAAAGTCAATAAGACATCGTTCCGGAAACTTTGGGATACAATTTTCTTACATTGACATGAGTTCTATTCACTTCCTTGACATTAAATGAGGTTCGGATTGAGACGAGCATGATCTACTCCATGTGCGCCACTTTAGGCCTTGTCGGTAAGCGGTACCGACAAGTTTTGTTTCGAAACAAGCTTCTCGAATTTGAGAACTAGAGCCTGAACCGGCTCCATGGTTCTATAATATCCAATTATCCCCATCGGTAAAATTTCGTCCATCAGCCTTTTAGATAATATATAATGGGATAAATACAAAATTGAAGAGTTAAAGCATTTATTCGGATTGTTTAATTTTTATCAATATCTGTATCCGATTTATTTGATTTATTTATGAGTAAAAGTAATTATTTTTCATCTGTATTTATTTTTAACAAACAGTTTCTTTGAAAATGATAAAAACAAATAAAAAACAAAAAAAAAAAGAGTTTTGTGTGTTGTCTTAAATAGCTAGTGATGGACATAACTAGGTCCAAACTCATTTTATAAATAAAATAGCACTAATTATAATTTATAATAATAATAATTATTATAATAATTCCAGTGATAGTGTAATAATAAGTAAAAGGGTAAGATAATAATTTGTAATTAAAAATAAAAAAATAGTAAGTTACCATGTCGGGTTATTATTGGTTGAAAGTGGGAATTTCTTCAAGTATATTTATCACATTAACGCTCTTATATTTGCACCAGTAAAATTATATTCTATTACATTATATTTCTGCACACATTTTCAAATACCAGGTTGCATTTATTATTTGAAATAAATATTTCTTATGGATCAGATTTTCTGAGCTATTTATAAAATTATTTGAGAAGAATACTAGATTGCATGAAATCATCAGTTGACTTTTGTTTCTCAATTTCATTTTTACGCTATATTTCTCATTGAAATTTTCATAGTAATTAATATTAATTAATAAAAATTCCATATCTCACGTCAAGGGCATTCTAATTTTATACGGCTTTCCATTTATCGGAATTTCCAGGTAGCAGCAGGGGCACGAGAAAGAGGAGCCTACAAAATAATAGGTGTTGATATAAACCCTAATAAATTCGTCAAAGGTAAAATAATTTCTTTTTTTTTTTTTTTGTTTGTTTTATTTCTTAACAATTGTTCAAAAATATGTGTAGTGTTACCGACCTAACATAGGAAATTCCTTTGTAAATATACATTTATAATATCCATTATTAATCTAAATGATTTGCTTAGCTCGGGCGTTGGGCATCACCGACTTCATCAATCCGAAGGAGCTTGGTCATGCAGTGAGCGAGGTATATTTATTTATACATAAATTGTTTTGTGAATTTTAATCCCTTAATAATTAATTAGTTATTGACTTACAATAATTTGTATAACTGCATATTAATTTACTTAATAGAAAAAATATTTCAAATTACTTTTTTTCCCCTTAATTTCCTTAGTCAATTGGTGAATCTCTATTTGGATAATCTGTTTTTCATCTGTATCTGTATCTGTATCTTTATTTGTATATATATCTATATTTGTATTGAAATAATACGTATGAATATGTTCGATTTACATTTATATTTAATCTGCTTGATCTTTTTATGAAAACTGTCGACTTTTTCTTATATGTATCTATTTCTTGATAAACAGTTTCTTAAAAAGAATATAAAAAAAAATAATGCCTATATTTACCCAAAAAAGTTATCTAAACAGACCCACATGTCAATGGAAGATGAAGTAATCTTAAATGGATCAAAATTATCTAAAAGGATTTTTTTATTAAATGCTCGTGTGCTTGTTAGCACACTAACCAAAGAAAGTTCATACTTTTTAATAGGGTGAGCAAGTATTATAAAGCATTATTAGTGTCTTATCCTATGAAATAATGGTATTAAATTTTATACTAAGAACCTACCTCATATCACTTTGTACATACCCTATATCCTTTACCCTAGAAATTCTATTAGATACCATGTATAATTTGTATTTTTTTTTAATGGAATCTATAAATTTTTTCTTTTCTTTCTTATATTTTTAGTTTATAATAATATATACAAGTTTGCGTGATATGTAAAAACCAATATTGTCAAATCCTGGTTGAACCCAATCCATTCTTTGGAATGGGTAGGTTCAACCTAATTTTACTGAAGGACCCTTGAACCTCCATTATGTCTGATCAAGACCCCATGTCGGATCTAACAACATTAGTAAAAACTATCTTTTTCATTTATCCACTATAAATAACCTGTAAAAGAAAAATTAAAAGTAATCTCTTAATATTAGAAATTCTGCAGTATATAAAATTGGTTCATGTGTGAAAGATAAAATAACTAGTACCTGTAAGACTAGTTTATGTGATATAAGCAAATGTCGAACTTATAATGAATTCCAAAATTAAAAACTTTAGAAACGGTTATGTATTAATTAGCTTGAACACATCTATATAAATTCGAAATATATATACATAAAGCTGAAATTCTTCTAAAATAAAAATAACAAGTTCTTTCAAATAAAAATTTCCATAAGAGAGCCTATAAATTATCATTTTTAATTAAAGTGATTGCAAAATAAAAAAAAATGAAACAATAATATATAATTCTAATTTATTAATATTTTTATAATTTTAAATATGCTAGACATATGTTACCTTAGAACATAAAACACATCTTCTCTATGTATTAGAATACAGATTTCAAAGTGAGTATAATAAGATATGAATGTCCCAAATCTATACCCAACATTGTGAAAAGGGTATTTTGAAAAATTTATACTCATATCTACCCCCTACTCTTAATACACAATCAAACATGGTAAGAATGAGTATCATATACAATAAAATACATAAGTAATTGCCCTTGTCATCTAGTTGTTTACATGTAAATGTATAATTGTTAATTATATAAAAATCGTGTGTCTTTCTCTTATAAACCTAACACATGATCAAAGCCTATTTTAAATGTCTTGGATGTATGTTGTAGGAAATTAAGAAAATGACTGAAGGAGGAGTTGACTATAGTTTTGAGTGTGTTGGAAACTCAACTGCTCTTCGAGAGGCCTTCCTTTCCACACAAAAGGTATAAAAGTTATAATTATTCTCTCTCTTTCTCTCTTTCTTCTTCTTTTATTTCCTCATCTTTACCCATCTTAGTTACTTATACGTATCGTAAAACAATTATTTCATCCACAAAGTTATGATACTAAGCTAGAAGCTTATAACCGGTGAAAGCCATACAGAGAATCCCAAATGAATCCCAGATAAATGCTTCCATATAGGGGTCACCCTTCTTATATTAAAAACATGAAAATATATAAACATTATATAATGAACATTGGAAACATGAGATATCAGAGATTCCGTTTTCATCCTGTCTTTTATCGTAGTCAATCGAATAAGCTTCTCCATATCTGGGCGTCTACGTACCGCCAATAATAGCTTTTTAGCCATCTTTACCATGATCTGTTAGATTTTGATCGCCCATTTCAGCTTTCAAGTATATAATATTTAAGGAAAGGCATGCGTTTATATCGATTTTTCACTTGAGCTTTTCTATTTTTTTTTCCCCCTTCAAACTTCTCATAATTTTGTCTCGAACTAGGAGGGTCAAATTAGTTTCTTTTATTAAAAGATAAAATATAACACATTTTTTTCTATTTAAATATATTATAATAATTTTTTTTTCGAGCTTTGGAAGGTTTGGCCCCCTCCTCCCACCCTCCCGATCCGTTCCCGATTTTATAGAACGAAGGCTTCCATCAAAATATTAGAGATGATACTGTTAATATTATAATCTGTACATATATTTTATTAAAGTCTGTTAGTCCTCTGTTAGTTAACAGAGTTTGTTACTGTAGATACAGTAGAAGTATAAATAGGTTTTTCTGCTTTCTGTTTTAGGAGAGAAACATTTTGTATAACACAAGAACTTTACTCTTTCTTTCTCTGAAATATACGACATCTCAAAATAGGGTTTCTTCATCCATGGTGATTTCCTCTGTGTTGATCTTTGATTCTTCATGGTATCAGAGCAGGATAGCTTTGTGATTTCTCTTGTTCGATCTACACAACTCCTTAGTAAGTTCTTTCCTCTTTCGTTTCTGATATGTCGAATATGAATGATGCTGTTCGTGGAGATCTGAATATGTACGATCCTTATTTCTTATCTGCATCAGAAAATCCTAATATGTCGTTAGGAAATATTTTGTTCAATGGATCGAATTACATAGTATGGAGTCGATCAGTTAAGATTGCCCTAGGTGCAAAATTAAAATTAGGGTTTATCGATGGATCGATATCTAAACCTGAAGATAATTCGCCTAATCTGATCAAGTGGAATAGGTGTGATTCTATGGTGTTAAGTTGGATTCTAAGTTCTATGACACCAGATCTGTCACCGAATTTTCTGTATGCTAAATCCTCGCGTGAGTTGTGGACTGAGATTGCAGAACAATATGGTCAGTCTAATGGTCCATTGGTATATCAGCTTCAACAAGAAATCTCTAATGTGAAGCAGAGTAATATGACAGTAGGACAGTATTATAATAGGTTAAAAAAATTGTGGGATGAATTAGCCTCTTTACATGCATTTCCTACTTGTATGTGTGGACGGTTAGAGTATTGCACTTGTAATTTGGAAGAGCGTATGGCTGATTTTGAATCACAAACTTTCTTGATGCAATTTCTTATGGGTTTGAGTGATGCATATGAGCATGTGAGAAGTCAGATTTTGTCTATGGAGCCGTTGCCTTCAGTTAATAGGGCGTTTTATCTTACACAACAAGTGGAGAAGCAACGCGAGATCACTGTCATAACTGAACCAGAAACCACAGCATTTGTGGTTGGAAGAGAAAATACTCGAGTAAATTTTGAAAAGAGACGGATGAAAGGGAAACTGGTATGTAAGCACTGTGGGGTAGAAGGTCATCTTATAGAAAACTGTTTCCAATTGATTGGTTATCCCGAGTGGTATAAAGGAAAGAAGATTTCTAAAGGGAATAGGCGTGTAGCTACTGTGTCGCATGTTGAGAAACCCAGGCTTTTAGCTGATACTCCACTTGATTCTGTTCCAGATTTTGGAAATATAAACTCATCTCACTCTTCTTCAGTTGATACAAGAATGTTTCAATCCATGTGTCAAGAGATGTGGAAAATGTTTCAGAATCAGCAACAGCCAAATGACACGGGAACAGTGAATAATGTTGAATTTGCAGGTATTTCTCATATTCCTTCATGTTTTAATGTTGTAAATAATAGTTATGATTCTTGGATAATTGACACAGGAGCCACGGATCACATGACCCCTCATTTACACCTTTTATCATCAGTTTCAAACTTAAATAAACCATTACTCATTCGTTTACCAGATGGCACAACAAAAACAGTTCTAAAGATAGGAAAAATCATCCTACATCCCTTTTTGACATTGCATAATGTGTTACATGTGCCAGATTTCACACATAACCTCATGTCAGTTAGCAAACTCTTGCAGCACAATTCTTTGTCCATCACAATAAATGTTCATTCATGTCTTTTCCAGGACCAGCACACTAAATCATTTGTAGCTGAGGCTAAAGAATGCAATGGATTGTATGTACTTCAATCTTTTACCAATGTAAAACTTCCTTTGTTGCATAACAATTCAGTTTCTTTGATTTCTTGTAATAAGAATGACAAAGGTCATTTGATCCATGCTAGAATGGGTCATTCTTCAGTTTCCAAGTTGTCGCACTTATCTGATTGTAAGACTTTGAATTGGTCACATTTCTTTTGTGAAACTTGTTGTAAGGCAAAGATGCATCGATTGCCTTTTCATTCCAGTTCTAATAAATCTCCATTTCCTTTCCATTTGTTACATATTGACCTTTGGGGTCCTTATAAAGTTACATCTTTTAGTGGAGGAAACTATTTCCTTACTATTCTTGATGATTTTAGTAGAGGCACTTGGACTTATATTCTAAACAATAAGTTTCAAGTTCCAAGTGTTTTGGCTCAATTTTTCAAGTATGTCAAGAATCATTTTGATGTCACACCCAAGTTTGTTAGAACTGATAATGGTTCTGAATTCCTTTCACATGTCACTCAATCCTTGTTTACTACCTTAGGAATCATACATCAACGCTCTACTGTTTACACACCTCAACAAAATGGGAGGGTTGAGCGAAAACACCGTCATTTACTTGATACAAGTAGAGCTCTACGAATACATGCAAATTTACCTAAACACTTTTGGAGTGATTGTGTGTTAACTGCTACATATCTCATTAACCGCATGCCAATGGCAAATCTTGATTGGAAAACACCTTATGAACTTCTTTTTGGCCAACAACCAGATTACACACATTTGCGAGTGATGGGTTGCCTTTGTTTCTCTAGTATTCCTACTCAAAAGCGAGATAAACTTGATCCTAGAGGAGCACGGTGTATTTTCCTAGGGTATGTACAAGGACAAAAAGCTTATAAACTTTTTGATTTGTCCACCCAAAAGGTTGTTATTAGTAGGGATGTTCTATTTTTTGAAAATGAATTCCCTTTTCGTGATCAGATTTTACCTTCTGTCCCTAATACAGTTGTGGAGCCATTACATTTTGATGAATCTGATCCACTCCAGTCATCTGTTATTCCCATTTCTTCAGAAACTTTACATTCTCAGGATTCTCTTACTGTGTCTGATACACATTCTTCCATTCCCTTACGTCGATCACATAGGCAAAGAAAGACATCACATTGGTTACAAGATTATGTACATACATTACATCATGCATCTTCATCTGATTCTTTGCTTTCTATTTTATATCCTCTTTTTCCATCAGATTCATTCACTCATTATACATCAGATTTTGTGCATTCGTTGGCTAATGTGTTTCTTGTTCCTGAACCAAAGACTTATTTACAAGCTATTAAACATAAAGAATGGGTGGAAGCCATGAATAGGGAGATAGAAGCCTTAGAAAAAAATGATACATGGGAACTTACTGTTTTGCCTAAAGGAAAGAAGGCTATTGGATGCAAATGGATTTACAAAACCAAGTTTAATCCGGATGGGTCAGTAGAACGTTATAAAGCACGTTTAGTAGCTAAGGGATATACTCAAATTGAAGGAGAGGATTACCATGATACGTTTTCTCCTGTTGCTAAATTAGGAACTGTTCGGATTGTGTTGGCTTTAGCAAGTGCAAAAGGTTGGCCTTTGCATCAAGTGGACATAAATAATGCCTTTCTTCATGGTACTTTACATGAAGAAATATATATGCAGCCACCGCTTGGATATTCTAAGGCTTCCTCTCAACAAGTTTGTAGATTGAAAAGATCTCTATATGGGCTTAAGCAAGCCTCTAGGGAATGGAATCATGAGCTAACACAGTTTCTTTTGAGTAAAGGATTTTCTCAATCTAAAAATGATTATTCCCTTTTTACTCGTCAAGATTCTCATGGTTTTCATGTTGCCTTGATATATGTTGATGATTTATTGTTGACTGGTACAGATAACAATGTTCTGATTAATCTGAAGCATGAATTAGATCTGGCTTTTACCATTAAAGATTTAGGGGAAGCTAGATTCTTTTTAGGACTTGAGTTATATCGAAGTCCATCTGGCATTCAAATTCATCAACGAAAGTACATTTTGGATATGCTGGAAGTTGCAGGTATGACAGGGTGTAGACCTGCTAAAACTCCTCTTCCTACTAATGTTCGACTTGATAAAGAGACAGGGGATTTATTGGTAGATCCAAGTTTCTTCCGTCGGATGGTTGGTAAACTTCTTTATCTGAATTTGTCTCGTCCTGATATCTCCTATGCAGTAAATCGTCTTAGTCAGTTTGTTTCAGCACCTCGTTCTACTCATTTGTTGGCTTTAACACATTTACTGAGGTATTTGAAGTCTACAATTAATTTGGGTTTGTTCTTTCCTGCTGATAACGACTTAAACTTGGTTGCTTTTGCTGATGCCGATTGGGCATCTTGTTCTGTTGATCGGAAGTCAATCACTGGTTATTGTATAATGTTGGGATCTGCTCTCGTGTCTTGGAAATCTAAGAAACAGCCGACTGTTTCTACATCTTCCGCTGAAGCCGAATATCGGAGTCTTGCTGCTACCTGTAAGGAAATCTTATGGATTTCTTACATACTTCATGATCTGATGGTGGATGTTTCTCTCCCTGTTTCATTATTTTGTGATAATAAATCTGCTATTTTGATTGCCAATAATCCTTGTCAACATGGACGGACAACACACATCGAAATTGACGTCCATTTCATTCGAGATTATATCACAAAAGGTTTTCTTCAACTTCAACATATTTCTTCTTCTCAGCAACCAGCAGATGTTTTTACAAAGCTACTTCCAGAATCTGTCACGGTCTCAATATGCTCCAAGTTGGGTCTTCTTCAAGTCCCACCTTGAGGGGGGGGTGTTAATATATAATCTGTACATATATTTTATTAAAGTCTGTTAGTCCTCTGTTAGTTAACAGAGTTTGTTACTGTAGATACAGTAGAAGTATAAATAGGTTTTTCTGCTTTCTGTTTTAGGAAGAGAAACATTTTGTATAACACAAGAACTTTACTCTTTCTTTCTCTGAAATATACGACATCTCAAAATAGGGTTTCTTCATCCATGTGATTTCCTCTGTGTTGATCTTTGATTCTTCAGATACCTGTTGATTTCAAATTGATTGACAATAATTAATTTTTTAATAAATATATGTCATGACCAAACAAAAATAATAATTACAAAAGTAAATAGGAAAACATAATAAAAGAAGATGCTGATATAAAATTTGTACAAATCCCAATCACCTAACATACCATAGACATCCACATATTTTGAAGATACACATGAATATAGTGGAATTAATAAACATCCAATCTTTTATAAAATTTAGAATATTTTAATTTTATCCATCTAGTCAAAATTAGTAAGCTTCTTGTCCTTGCCTATGCTGCTTAAGGATGTTTGTGCTCACGTGTATACAGGAATAGCACTAGATCCACCAGCATAGTTTTTATCTTTCATCTGTCAAAACTCACATGCTTCTGCAAAATTTGTTGTGTCCCTACAGCTTCGGAATTTATGCAAATGTATGCCCTAAGTATATGTTTCAATCATCTATAAACAATTTTGTTCTAAACCCGAACTCAAATATGATCCAAAACTCGAATCTTACATGAAATGGCACTTTATAAGTTCAAATTTGATTTGATTAGATTTGTTTAAGTTTTATTTGATAAATAAAAAAAAAATTTACTTTAATTATAATAATATTAATATTTAAATTCGGCTTCAATTAAACTTGAATTTATCTTCAAGTTGAATTCCAATATATAGACATAGACTTACAAATCAATCGAATCAAACATTGGGAAACTCAAACTTATCTTGATTAATTAGTTAATTAGCCCAACTTTAAAATCAAATAAACTATTATATCGAACTCACATATATATGTCAAGCAAAACTCAAATATCCTACGAATAATTCCATTCATTTATATCTCTAACTTCACGTGCATGCCAATTGTTGAACAAACACTCAACACGAGGTTGTACAAAGTAATTTTTGTCGAAATGTTTGCATGTATTATGAATAATATCAGGGATGGGGATTGACCACAATGTTGGGAGTTCATACGAGGCCAGAGACCCTTCCGATCCATCCCATGGAGCTATTCACCGGTCAGCGCATTATTGGATCTACTTTTGGGGACTTCAAGGGAAAGACCCAACTCCCACATTTTGCCTGGGAGTGCGTGAATGGGGTTAGTTTTTCTATACTCAAAATATATATATATATATATATATTATTCATTTCCTATCTTTTAATATCCGTTGCCCGTTGAATTTAATGTAACAGTAATTTAAGTTCATTACATGAATTTCTTATAAAAGGTTACTATAACATCTAATTATCTACAATAGCAATTGTATATAGAATTCTTATTATAAAAAAATAGTAAATAGTCATTTTTTACTCAATTCTATAAATGGCAATTCATTATTAGAATTCTTTTTTTAAATACTTTCATTTAAATAAAAAATTAACAATTAAAAATAATGTAATCTTATTTCATTCCTTAATATTAACACCGTTATAACCTTATTCATATTTTTTGAAAAAAAATGGAAACATAAGTTATAAATAATGGATTGTGGTGTTTCAAAATCATCATCATACGATAAGAAAAAAGTAGTCTTTAGTGAAAGCGTTTTTTAAGGAGAATTCTCTACTTGTGAAGGAGACCCCTTCTCCTATGTCGGATAAGGAGGATCGATGTACAAAAAAGGTGAAGAATAAAACAGCGAATGAAGATGGAAATGGTAAAGATTTATCTTTCAAAGATATGTTACTGAACCGGGGAGAAACTGAGAAAGATGATTCCCCATATATGGATGTGGATTTCGAAATTGATGAGGATGATATAGCTTCAAAGATGGATTGTGATATGCTAGAAATCACTTTCTCTGATTGAATTCACAATTTAATGTCTCAGGCAATGCAAAAAACTATGGTGTTCAAGCTGCTAAGCAAAAACATTGGATATAGAATGCTATATAGTTGCATCAGGAGCTTTTGGAATCCAAAGGGTGATGTTAAGATGGTAGATCTTGATAATGGTTACTTTTTAGTTAGATTGATGTGCTTGGAAGATTATACTATGCTCTATTAACCAGTCCATGGTCTATAATGGGACATTATTTAATTGTTCAACCATGGACCCCTTCTTTCAATACCAGAGAGGAAAATCTTTCAACCATAGCAGTTTGGATCAAAATTCCAAATATGCCAATACAGTATTCTCATAAAGGAATCCTTCGACCTATAATATCAATGTCAGGAAAATTTATCAAAATTGACTATAATACAGTGACCTCTCAAAGGGGAAAATTTGCTCCCATGGCTATTGAGTTAGATTAATGTAAACCGCTATTATCAAAAATTCATATTGATGGTCGAATATAATGTGGGGAGTACGAAGACCTCCCCTATATTTGTTATAAATGTGGGAGATATGGAAACATTAGTGATATGTGTAGAATTGATGAGGAAACCACCCCCGTTAATATCAGCAGACCTGTAAATTCTATGTTAGTAGAGGAAAGTGATCGGAACAGGAGACCGGAGGAAATCTCTATTGAAAATTTTGGAACCTAGATTCATGCCACTAAACGTAGAAGAAAGAAACAAATACAAGGAAATAATGCTAGGAGTAATGAATTTAAGGAGAATATCGAAGGGGATTACCATACTGGATTTAATGTCTTAGCCAATTTGGAAGGGATTTTAATACCGGAAATGAAGGTGTTGACAATGGTAGGAGATTTGATGTTGTACATGTGAATAATTATAATAATGAGCAACTAAAGAAAGTCTTATACATGGGAGAAACTTCCAAGAATGTCCAAGATAAGTGTAAAAAGTCTATAAATGTCACAAAGCCGAACAACTTGATGTTGATCTCAATGTTGAAAATCCAGAATTAATGAAGGACAAAGAAAATAATAATCTAAATGTTGATCAGAGCTCTGATTTAGCCCAATCCACTGTCTCTAAGTTGGAGGAAGTTTTTGAAGCCTATTCATGTTGAGGAGGCTCATGGAAGAATGGAAACAAATTGGATCCAAAATTACACTCGGTGGTCATCCTAGAGCATCCCTCTCCCTCTCGCCATTGTTATAATATTGGATTAGAGAAAGATAACACTGTGATGCCCACAATATCAATATTTCTGAGGCCAATTAGGACGCCCTCCAGAAAAATCAAAACAAATCAACCTAAAGTTTAAGCAATCAAGCCTAAAGAAGATAGACAATAAGCAGAAAAGTAGACAGGAGTTGTTAGAAGATATGGTCCTTACCAGTGGTGAGGAGAACTTGTTGCTTAATGAGAATGAGTTCTACGATGGGGAAAACGAAGTGGATGTTTGAGTGTTTGGAGGTATTTTTCATCCCTTTCTTCATTTAATTTATGATGTGTTCTATCTTGTATGGATTTGTCAGGGAGCAATAAATAGAGATTTTATCTATGTGGTGAAAGCCTTTTCCCATTTGTATCATGCGAGCGCATTAGCTTTACTTGAGCCCCATATCAATGAAGCTTGTGTAGAGGCTACTATTCGTAAGTAGAGTTTTAGCTGTTCTCATAAAATAGAAGCAATTGGTTTTCCAGGTGGAATATGGCTTCTCTAAAAGGATACCTTTAATGTGCAAGTTCACCTTAATGATTATCAATGTATGCATGTTAAAATAGGTTTACCTAAGGGTGGTGAGTTTATGTTCACAGTGGTGTGTGGTAGTCCCAATGCCATGATTAGAAGAGGTCTTCGACATCAATTGAATGAAATTACGGATGATATCAACAACCCATTGATCATTGCTGGTGACTTCAATGCGATTATTCATCCTAATGAGAAAATAAATGGCAGAAATAACCATGCTAATCCTTATAGAAAATTTAAGGCTTAGATTGCTGAGTATCATATGATTAATCTGGGTTTTACTGGAGCACGTTTCAAATGGTCTAGAGATCTTTGTCATGAAAGACTCGATAGAGCTCTTGTCAATAGGAAATGAAATGATTTTCTTGGCACTACTTTAGTTCATCATCAAACCGGACCAGTCTCCACTCTTGGTTAAAATTGATAATAAGCCTAATATGCCAATTCATGAAATGAGATTCAAGTATGTTAAGACTTGGAGTGCTCATCAATCTTGGGACTTTTTTGGAAAGAAAATGAATTGATAAGGGGAACCTATTTGATACAATTTCTTTTTTCTACCAAGAAGCAAATACATTGAATAGAACTAAATTTGGTAATATTTTTAGAAGGAAAAGGCAGATTTTGGCAAGAATTGTAGGCCTTTAAAAGGCTTTAGAAACTCACTCAATGTCCAATTTAAGAATGCTGGAATTATTTTTAGGGAGGAATGTGAAAGTGTCACTCAAGAAGATCTATTATGGTAGCAAAGAACGAATTCTAATGGATTTCTTATGGTGACAAGAACTCTTCTTTTTTTATGCTACAATAAGATCTTATACTAAAAATAGAGTGAAGCAACTGAGGATAAATGGTGGGAATTGGTGCTTAAATCCTAATATTATGAGAAAAAAAAAAAAAAGAAGCTATATTTTTCCAATCAGTTTTCACAAGCAACTCACCTAGAGATAATTGATATCAGATCAAAAATCTTTTTCCTATTCTTTCAAATGTGAAGAGGACGAGTCTTAGTAGGCAAATTTGTGATGGAGAAATTCAACAAGCTATCTTTGAAATGGTACCTAATAAAGCCCCCAATCTTGACAGACTTAATGTGCATTTCTACCAAAGGAATTGGAAATTTGTGGGACTTGCTCTAAGCTCTATGGTTAAGTCTACCCTTGTAAAAGGAATGGTTGATGAGAAGCTTAACAGATCACTTATTTATTGATTCCAAAGATTGAAAAACCAGAAAGGTTTAATCATTTCAAATTGATAAGTTTATGTAATGTTTGTTACAAAGTTATCACAAAGGTGATAGCCAATCGTCTAAAGTTAGTAATGAACCACCTTATCTATCCTACACATACTAATTTTGTGGCGAGGCAGCGCTCAAGAGATCATGCACTCTATGAAGTTGAAGGAGGGGAAAAAAGGGTTCATGGCAATTAAAATTGATCTCGAAAAAGCTTATAACACTCCTTAGATGTTGCTGGTGTTCCTTATTTCATATTAGATATTAAATTGAGTTCTCTATATTCGAGCTCAATGCAGATTTCTTGGGATGGCTTTTTGAGTGAGCCTTTTATTTCGAATTGTGGTGTCGAGTAAGGAGACCCAGTCTCCCAATATGTCTTTGTTATTTATACAAAGAGATATTCCTGGGCAATAAGAAAGGCTATTGAGGTGGGGACTTGGAAGCCTTTTATCTTTGATTCTAGAGAGGTGAAGATATCTCACTTATTTTTGCTAACTATCTTGTCCTATCTCCTGAAGCATTAAGGGAACGGGAAGATGTGGTGAATGGTATCTTCGCTGACTTTTACTCAGCCTCTAGTCATTCTGTCAATAAAGAAAAGACTCAGGTATATTTCTCCCTTAATATTTCTGAAGATATTACTAGTGATCTTAATGCTAAGCTGGGCTTTAGTCAATCCTCTAACCTAGAGAAATATTTAGGAGTTTCATTATTGCATGGAAGGGTGTCAGTAAATACTTATAAGCAAGTGCTATAAAAAGTCCAAAAGTGTGCTACAAATTGGCACCCACATCATTTCTCTTTAGCATGAAGGGTTACCTTATATAAATCTGTTATATCTACTATCCCAATCCATACAATGCAAACATCTAGATTACAAAAGGTCTTTGTAATGAAATTGATAAAGTGAGAAGGAAATTTATATGGGAATCCATTGATAATGAAAGGAAAATGAGTTTGGTCAACTAGGATGATGTTTGTCAGTCGAAGGAAAATGGACACTTGAATCTATGTTACAATGAATGACCTAAATTATACTTTGGTTATGAAAGTTGCTTAGGGGATTGTCGTTCTATCAAATACTTTGTGGACTCAAGTTCTCATGCTAAATACAAGATTCCATTACCTTTTATCCCTAACCAATTATTTATTGGCAATTGCTCTCATTTATGGCCAAAAATATGAGGAAGGTGTGGAAATTTGTTAGACAAGTTTTTATTCTAGATAGTGGGTAATGGGAATGATGTGAAATTTTGGGTTGATAGATGGTTGCCAATTGACTGCCCTTTGATAGAAATTTATAAAGATGTGTTATACAATGAGGATTTAACAAGAAGAGTGAATGAATTCACTACTGCATCAAGGGGATGGAATTAGGATCTCCTCAATGAAAAGCTAGCTCCAAAAATAACTTGCTATTATTGCAGCAGTGCACCCATTCTCTCCATCAACAAGTCCTAACCGTTTTTTATGGACATATACCTCTTCTAGCGTATTTATTGTTGCTTCTGCGTACACTTTGAAATGCGATAATACTTGGAATCCCAAAGATAGCAAGTGGTGGACAATATAGCACTGGCAAGGACCTAAAGGAGTTAAAAATTTTCTCTGGCTAGTGACATAAATGCTTTGCTCACTAATAAAGAAAGGAAGAGATGTCATTTAGCAGTTAATTAGTTTTTTCAAGTTTGCAATGATGGTATAGAAAACATAGATCACGTTTCAAAAAATGTGATAATGCTTTTGCTATTTGGTGCAATTTTATTACTCATCATAAACGTACTCGCTCTTTAAATATGCCATTCAAAGATTGGTTGTTATCCAAACTAAAAGTAAAGAAGAACGTGAAGTTTGAAATTGGTATGTAACTTTTGGCTTTGATGCTAGCAGCTTTAGACGTGGTGAAATAAATATGTGTTTACCGGGAAGTCTATAGATGCAATTTTGATTCTTGCTCAGGTAAAAGCTTCAGTTAAGGACTGTAATATGGCTGCTCAACAAATGAAAGAGATGAGCATTAACAATCGTCAACGCTCAGAGATTTTGGTTGGCTGGCATCCTTCTGTAGAGAGTGTTTATGAAATTAATATCGATGGGGCAATCAAGAATAATTCTCTAGCTTCTGCAGGTGGTTTGCTTCATGATAGCCAAGGAAGATGGCTTAGTGGTTTCATGGAAAACTTGAGGTCTTGTTCGTCAATCCAAGCTAAGTTATGGGGTTGATACTATGGCTTGTCTTTAGCATGGAAGCTGGGTTATAGAAACATTGTTCTTGAAATGGACAACAAGTTGGCAATTCAGTTGCTAAAATAAAAAGAACCATAGGGACAATGCTGCTAGAATATTCTTAGGCCTATCTGGAAGCTTTTGAATGGTGAGTGGAATGTCTAAGTGCAACATTCGTACAAAGAAGGAAACCGATGTGCTAATTTATTGGCCAATGGAGCCTTGGATTATCCACTGGGTTTTCATAACATTGAATCATGTCCTTACTTTCTTAATGAGTTCATTATACATGATGTAATAGGAGTCTCCTATAAGAGGACTTGTAGTATCTGATTTGGGCATATTTGCCCTTTCTTGATTTAAAGGAAAAAAAAAAAAGTGCAAACACAAAATATAACTGGTAAATCAGCAGCTTTTCATTAATTAGGGGGGAGAGATATTTGTTGGTATTTCTAAGATTCAATATGGTAGGTGGGAGAAAAGTTTAACTTATCTATAGGTCTTTAGGGGTTGGACTTGAGTCAAATAACTTATAGAGAAGATGTAAGATCCATCGCTAGATTTTACATAAAGTTATAGGTTTGTTTAAAAAGTTGTAGATGTGTAGGTTGTATGTATGGTAGGTTATGTATAAAAGTTATAGGTTGTAGACTGAAAAAGTGGTAGGTATGATAGGTATAGTAGGCAAGTGACTTGACTCAAGTAGGTTCCAAGTGTTTAGGTAGCAAAATAGATGGGGTGGTCCTTGGACAACCCAAATTTGGCTACACCCTCCATTGAGAGTGTGCCAAATAAACTTGTGGGGCTCTTGCGGTCCACATGCAGTACTGCATAAGGTCCCACAAGCTTATTTAGCACATCCTCAATGAAGGGTGCAACCAAATTTAGATGGTCCAAGGAACCTATATTTCTCTCGTTTAGGTATAGAGCATGGGGTATTTTATTTCAAAATTTTACAAATATTTATTACATTACATTAATTATTCAGAATAGTCAAATAAGCTGGTTGCAGATTATAGAAAATGTTTTATATTGCCAGAAGTTACTCTTTAAATGGAAGGTGTCAATTAAATTAATGGCAAATAAACAAAAGAAGAGAAAAATATCACTCTTTGAAAGATTTTTCCCTTTTTCCTTTTTTTTTTTTTTTTGCCATTACTATTTCTTTGAAAAAAAGAATTAATTAACAACAATTATTCTTTTTCTTTTGGAAGGATCAGCTGAAGTTTAGGATGATGAAATATGTACATGATTTATTTTTATATATTTTCAAAAGTTAGAAAGCCATATGCAACATTAAACAATAGAAAATTTTATGTTCTCATTATATTTTTATATGAAACCGGTTCAATTAGTCAATTAATAATTCAGATTCATATCTAATCCATATTATACTATTAAAATTCTTAATATGTTAATTATTATATTTATATTAATGATAAAATGATTAACTAAATAGTTTCGTCAACGGAATTGATTTTTTATCTGCTCGCTAAATAAAATGAATAAAATCGAACACAAACTATATTTTCTGATCAATTTTCCAGCCTGACAAATGGCGTGTCTTGAATTATTCATTTTTATTTTTCTTTTTGGTATAGAAAATAAATTTGGATGAGTTTATTACGCACGAGCTTCCATTTGAGAAGATTAACGAAGCAATGCAGCTGTTAGTCGAAGGAAAGTCCTTGAGATGCCTTCTACAACTACACCTTTGATTATTTCAATAATTTCATTTTCCATTGTGGGATAAGAAATTAAATCATTTCGTGGGTTCCATTGATGTATTTGCCTATATTCGTCATGTGAAATTATATTCTCGGCGCTGCACACTTCACTTCATCATACGTTTTTCATTATGGGAAATCTTACAATTACGTTGCACATTTTTATTGAAGATCATCATCTTTACTTTATATATTATGATGAGAATTGATTCTTATTTTACATATGAGTAGTTTCATGCCAAATCTAGATCAACATTATACTCAATCTAACCACTGAAAAATTTTATTATATTAACTTTTATAGTCATCTTAACAATCAGATAATAGGTAATAGATCGATAAATCAGTAGAAGTTTTCTTATGTGAGACTCCTCAAGACAAAAAAGGGTTTTACTATTAAAGTGTTAACAAAACCTCAAAACATTTTTAGAGGATAAGAAGACTGGACCAAACTTTCCAAATGAGCAAGAAGCATGAAAGACGTGTGACACAGCCCCAAACGGCACGTAACATGTAAATGATTGATGATCCAACTATGGCATAGACATACTTCAAAACACACTATCTAATAGGTCAAGAAATATGAATTCGTTTAGCTTCATAAAAGAATCAACCATAATAAAATAATCTAGCACATTAAAAAAAATGTATGAAAATATGGTCTTAGTTATAGCTTATCTAGCACTTGACTTCCAAGAGGGCAAACTAATCTTGTACATGCACATATATATTTATATAGAATATAGGCAATGATTAGATTACTTTATTAAGATTAAAAAAAAAAAAAAAAAAACTGTGTTACTAGCTTATCCTACATTTTCTCCCCTTCTATTGCACTCCTTGTGCATGGAAAAATAGCTATGAGAATACATAAATGTTAACAATCATGCTACTAATGGGAAACAAACACTCAAGAGTCATCTACCACGACAAGAAGGTGTTTCTATGATTAAAACAAAGTAGCTAGTCAACTTGGACCAAACTTTGGTCAGTTGATACAGGGGAACTAGCAACTTATTTAATATAATCTAAAGTCATGTTTGTATACAAGAATAGACCTAGAATAAAATTGTAATTTCAGAATCCATTCTCATTCATGTGTATGGATACACTTTGAAAAGCCCAAATTGCAATTTTTGGGAATTAAGGATTTTAAGTTTTAGAAAGAATTTGATTCCTCTTCTCAAAGTAAAGTCCAGTTTCCATTCTACTTTCATTAACGTTAATTAATTCATTACCTTTTTATCCTCTTATATGTTTATAGTTCGTGTTTATTACTAAAGATATTTTTTGTAAACACCATATCATTCCATTCTATTCCATTTCATAGATGTATTAAAACAAATGAATAAATTTATTATTCCACTTGTCATTTCAATCCATTTTATTATAAACAATTCTTAAGGTTTAATACATTTCTATCATTACTATAAAAAAAAATACCAATATATAAGTTGGATGAAGTTAATTATCAAAATCCTATTGCAAAATTGCATTTGGAAAATGAGATATTAAAGCTTATATACAAATTGTGTTTAATGCCTACTATTTCAAGTTTCAATTCTTTTATCCGGTGAGTAGGACGCAATATTTAATTACAACATGTAAAGTAGGATTTTTAATCATGATACAACTTGACTTTTATTCTCTCACTTTTGTCCCTCTGTACTCTTTCTCACTCAATCTATCTCTCTCTCCCTCTATACATCGCATCTTATCATTGAGACATACATTGCGTCACGATTATGAGACGCCATACATGAATACAACATATCTATTTTCATATCCCATTTATAAGCTAGGATTTAATATTGTATATTGGTAATTATTTTCAATTTGACCTTATTTAAATAATTACTATCAATAAGGACCTTAAACAAAAGATTATTTCCGATTCTTGCATACCAAATGTGATAACCATAGATCCCATCAATCTATGGAGAGCAGACCAATGTTGTATTTGGTTGATAGATTGAAATTGGTATCGAGCCTTTATTATCATGGAATAGTTATTCCCTTGTTTAGTTTGCGTAACTTCTACCACAGGAATATTTATTTTATATAACATGGAATAAATGAGTAATCCACATTCTTTCCCTTCATCAAAGAAATTAATACTCCTAATGAAAAACATATTTTTTTCTAATAATGTATCTGATCATAAAATAAAGAAATTATTATTTCTTTTTAATCTTATTTCATTTCAATAAACCAAACGTAACATAAGAGGATAGAAAGGCTTTCTCAACAGGTATATAAACAAAAAAACTAGAGTAAGAACTTAAGAATGGGATGCATTGAGTTTAATTGCAAGTTTTAATGGTTTTAAATTTCAATCAGTATTAAAAGAAAGTAAGCAGTAAATGAATTAACAAAGATCATAAAAATAATCAAGCTTGATTTTCTACTATAGACTTCAGACACTTCCCAATCACCACAATCAAATTCATCCAATCAAGAACTTCACTCTACTTTAACTTATCAACTCAACAAGATTGAAGAGCCAATTACACAAGTTTCTCCAAAATGCACTCTCAAAGAATTTGCAACTTAAAACTCTCTTGGCATTATAAAAGGGTTTCACTCAAAACTTAAAATTTATATGTTCCGAGAGAATCAAAGAAGAAAACAAGATATTAAATTGAAAAGAAACTCAATTAAATGTCTTTTAAGCACCTTTAGTGAAGTAATTATAAACTTTTAACAAAACTTGCCATTCCCTTCATTAAATGCAAAATTAAAATTCTAACAACTAGTTATCATACCTTTTTGTTGGGATGCCAAGAAGGCTACTGTCCAGTACAATAGAGTAGAATGGTCTGGCATCTCATGCTTACCTTCTAAAAAGTCAACTAGTGTTTAAGGGCACAAAATCAAGATGCAACCCATATTGATCGAATGTTAAAAGCATTAGGTTTGAATGGTAGACTTAATGCAAAAATACACCTGGTGAAATATTTCAAAGTTCTAAAGAGAACAACTTGATTTATACATTAAAAAAAACATTCGAATAGTTCAAGAAGAGAAATTTAAACACATGTTCCAATTAAGAATTTCTTTAAGAATTAATTCATACAAATTAACTTAGTTTTATCTAATCAAACTGAACACGAAACTATCAGTAAAGCAATCTTTCTCTTTTTAACGAGAACAAAACTTTACAATAATGGCTTCATCTCAACCAAATACTCCCCCTCACTCTACCATTAGATTCTTAAAAATATAGTCAAATTTAAGTTAAAAATTTTGTCATTAATTAGAAGGGAAAACAAATTACAAAAAAAAAATAATATTTCAAATATAAAGACTAAATTTTTATTTAAAAAATAAAAATGATTTGCAAAGAGATAAGCTATGGGATTCGATCCTTCTCAGTCTGACCTCATAAAAATAACAAGTTCAATGTTGCATGGGAAAGAGAAAGATAGAATTGTGCCAGGAAACCAGCATGAACTAAGTCTAAGTTTAGTACACATACCCTATATAACAACAAAGCAACAACATAAACACAACCCAAGCATATCGTAACTGTAACAAGCGCCACACTCCAACAAGATCATAGCAAAAGTATAACCCCATAAAAAAATAATTAGGACAATAACTCCATCAACACCAACTACTATAAAACATTATAAAATCCACCAAGATCCATAAACACGTTATTACAACCATAATCAACTTCCACAATCTTCAAGAACAAAAATAAATGACCAACATTGCACAAGTGAAAATAACAATTGCAACTACTACAGAAATAACTATCTATTGTTGGTGTTTTCTTGATCGGACCTCCAAACTCAAAATTGGTCAATCAAGACCCTTTCATTAAAGGATAAAATAGGTTATCACAATATGTGGCACTAGTGAAAATAACAATTGCAACTACTACAGAAATAACTATCTATTGATGGTGTTTTCTTGACTAAATCTCCAAACTCAAAATAGGCCAATCAAGACCCTTTCATTATAGGATAAAAAAGGCTGTCACAATAGGCGACACTATATAAGAGATTGATTCCCACTACGTCTTTCTTTGTAAATATGCTCCCCAATACCCTATAGACACTAAGAATTTAAGGAACATGTCCCATATAGCATTAATTCAATTCCACCTATAAATACTGCTACAATATGCAAGGTTAAGACAATAAGTCATACTCTTCCTAACTACACATCAAACAAATTATTGGTATGGTTAATTAAGACAAATACATTCTCTCATCCTCTATCAATGGATGTTGGTATCTCATCTCCCTATAATCCTCTACCAACTTAAGAGTTGAAGTCCTTAAGTTGAATCCATCCTTAGTGCATCCTCACTCAAGTTCACTGGTTATGCAAATGCAACAAAGGAAGCCATTCAACAACTAATAAACACAATAGCATGCACACAACACACACTATCTTGAATGAAAGCTATCATTTAGGAGCAAAATTCTTATATTTTGATTTTTTTTTTTTTTGTATTACAATTTGATTGTATATATAGTGGTCCTTGTATGAAATTGTAATAAGGTGATGGAATGTGCAATGTGGTAACATCATTATTCTATTACAACCGAAATAGCAACGTAATATTCTAACAGTTATATTTGATATTCTCCTCAGCTATATATATTCTAATAATAATACTACTACTAATAGATTCTACTAACAGACTTTATTAAGCTATATTTTATCGTAAATCGACTGCCCACTACCATCTATATAGCCTTTGCAATTTTATCATCTTGGGCCCTATTCAACTTGATAATATCTTCAACCCAGCCTTCATCACAAAGCCGCTACTTTGTACTCCATTTTTAGACAAAACACAACTGCTTTCCTTTTTCACTTGTCTCGTTCGATTTTTGATTCAACCTTAGGAAACCCTGTTGCATTCCCCTCCTCATATGAAACCCTTATCCACAAGAGATGTTCAGAGAACCATGATCACATGTCTTAGATATATTCCCATGTAGCTTCAACAAGAGATAATCATTTCCATAAGATAAGAATCATTGTCTAAGCTTCATTACTGCACTTTACCGTTTTTCTGTCAAGAATAGCAAGTGGTTTTAACTCTTAATCTTTACTTGGTACAAATAGAATTGAAGACAAATTTGGTAGAGGACTGTAATACTTCTTCAGCTACAATACATGAAAAGTTGGATGGATGGTAGCATCACAAGGTAAGTTGAGTCGATAGACTACTTGTCCTACCTTATCTATAATCTTAAAAGGTTTATAGTACTTAAGAGAAAGTTTACGTACCTTAGAAGATTTAAGTGATCCTTATCTGTAAGGTTATAATTTCAACAGCATAAAATCCCCTATTTTGAATAACCTTTTACTTTGATTCTTGTCAGCATAGTGTTTCATTCTCTCTTAAGCATGCTTAAGATGAAACTTAAGCATTTTGAGGGTATCTTCTCCATTAGTCAATACCAAATCTTCGTTCCTTGAATCACCTGCACATGAGGAAGATTAGGGGTGGATGTAAACCCCGGAAATTTTCCACATTAGTATACGACTCTACAATAGAATGTATGAACTAGTTAATAGACTTAGATCTTAATAAAAACCTAAGAATAGGTCAATGCATGGAATTTGGCTAGTTAAGGATTTATAAATTGAATAAAGAACCTCTTTAACCCTAGTTGATACAAAAAACGAGATTTCATATCTTGAACTGATAATTCAAGATTTGATTAAAAGAAACTCTAAAATTCAAACCCGAAACTTGTTTTACAAATAGATTTAAATAGAAAAATATAAATATAGGGATTAAATGATTGCTTTTGAACTCGGCAATGATTTAAGATTAGACATTAAAGTAGTAATGAGCCTAGGTTTGGATTTAAACCCTAAATTCAAGATCCTAGATAGTATTAAATGCTACTATAAAATTTCATGATAGGTCAAAACTAAAAATATGTAGATAATATAGAATCTCTATCAAGGTGTGATATCAAGAAATTAATCAACTATGTTATATATAAGAAACGATAACCAAAGATAAACCATTAGGATTATAAATACAAACAAAACATAAATGTTGTATAACTTTAAGATCTAAACTTCAAACAAATAATTGAATCAATATTGTTCTAACTCGGATTTCTTAAGCTATTGGAGCCTAAAACAAAAAATTGACCTAATGAGTTTAGAAAACCTTATCGCGGGAGATAAAATTTTAAATTAATTAATCGTAAATATAAAAGTTAAAATTATATTGTTTGATAATCCAAGTATTTTGTGGAATCCTATACAACATTTTTGTACAAAAACTCTCAAATATTAGCTAATTTATACACGTATAACTTGGCAAACTATCCTAAAACTAAGTTAATAATTAGCTAATATTTATATTATATATATATATATATATGTATTCGGTGGAGATGTGGCTACAAGTTGTTTTGGTGGGCTTGGATTGTATTAAAGAAGGAAGAGCGAAATTTTTGCTTCAATAATGCAAATTTGTCAATAAAAATCAAACTCTTACACCAATCAAAGATTGGCAAGTAAGCGCCTCATTAATGACCATGAAAACAACAGATCAAACATAGTCAAATGAGGAGAAAATTCGGAGCAAATTCATAGCAAATGGCAGCTGCATTCTTCTTCTTTTTTCTTATATATATAACATTTAAAGCTCTTAATGAAGAAAAAAAGCATTGAACACTCTGAATTTCCAGACTAAAACTATTTCTAACAGCAGCCAAACAACCTAAAAACAAACCTTAAACCACTCAAATCATCCAAGTTCAAATCGGAAGAAAAACTGGTACAAAAAACATTTGAAACACGTTCAAAGGTGAGTTGATGTAATTCGAATGATTTTCTTTTAAATCTAAGGATTAGAACTGATTTCTGATAATCATAGGAACATAATCAACAAAAACAAGCTTCGAATTCCATCGGATTGGCTCAACCAAGTTAAAAATCTGAAACCCTAGTTGTGCTCCATTAAGATCGAAATCTAAGATATATGTTTGTAGAAATGCTAAGAGTTGTTTTATGTCTATATAAGATATAGAAACACTTAGGAATGTTTAGGAATGTTTTTAACGTGAAAAAATTTAAGAAATATGATTGGATCATCGAGGAGATGATGAACAGTGCTAATACTATCCATAAGCCGGCAGTATAGATGTTCAATGCGGCGGCTTACAAGGATAGGCCGACGGTTGTAGAGACGGCTTACACTGAACAGAAGTAGTAAAAATTATTTTCACGTAAAAATGAACGAAGGTCGAACATTGGGATTATAGCGCCGGCGGCGTAGTATCGAGTACATTGAAAGCAACAGCTTTCAAGTCGGTGTAATCGATAAGAAATAATTTGCAAAACAAAATGACACGGCACTGGGTTTCAAACCGGCGGCGTTGGAGCGGTGTACAGTATATTTTTCTTACGAAAGTTGTTTTGGAATAAACAGAAATATATATACATATATATATAATAAGCTTTACTAAATATATATTATATATATGATAATACAGAACTTATTAAGAAGACAACTAGTTATAAACATTTAGAATAAATTTTATGTAATTCTTAAAACCTTAGAATTAGAGAAAAATATTAAGTGTTAATAAAAGTTATAAATAATCCGATATTTGCTCTAAATAGATAAAATAAGTAAGAATGGAAATTGAAATAAGTTAAATTTATGAATAATGTGACTTCTAAAAACAACAAAATAATTATACATAATACATTAGGAGAAACACGACGACACTAAGTAATAATAAATAAATATGACTTACTATATTAAGTTAGGTATAAAATAACATAAAATTAGTATTAATAATACCAAAACTTGATAAATATCAAGTTTAGAACACAAGTCACATATAGGAATTTAGCTATGTTATATATATTATATTGATGAATACTTTATTTATCTTAATAGGTGACTTTGATATACTAGAAGATCTTCCAGCCAATTATTATGATTGAGTCAATATGAGCAGGTGAGTAATTCAATATATTGTACTGTTTGTGCTTGTAAGTAGTTGAATATATAATGCAAAGACAATCAAAGAATGTTTTGTTGAAAGTATGTTGTGATCTGATTGTATGATTGTTAATCTATCATTACAAAGTGATAATGCAATGATTTGATGTTGTGAAGTATTATGATGATGATTGTATGTAATGTATGATTACCATGAAATTGAATAAGAACTATTGACTTAATAAAATAATCTGGTCATGCATTGCACATATGCGTCATTGCATATAAAGATGGGTGACAACTGCTACGTATTAATGTTTCGGTTCTGTTAACGTTGGTTGTTTAATGTGTTAGTTCTTCAAGGTTTTTTTGTTCCGTTGGTTCTACGGGAACTAAGTGGTAAGAAGAATGCTGCCCGTAGTATCACTTTGAAATGATTAAATTTAGGGAGTTTCTAAGGTGGATACAGGAAATGGTCAGTTAAATTTTTATATTTAAAGTGATAACCTAAAACGAGAAATCCTTGATTTTACTGTAAACTTAGTCTCTCTGGGTAGGTGGGTCACGAAGTAATTGTTCTTCAACCCTGAAAAAGAGGGCGTAATCTTTTTCCCTGTTTGGATTTAGATCATCCGAACTTGTATCTGTGTATATGATTGAGTGCTTGCATTACATATGATTTGTTAATAACTTGTGTAATGTATGATATGTCTGGTTATTCACTGAGCCATGGTTTCGCTCATACTCCAACAGTCTTTTCAGGTTTATTCTACGACTCTGGTTAGTCACTTTCAGGAGTATGGCTCCGGTAAGGCCTTAGGAGTGGAAGTCTATGGTTATACTTAAGGAATAATGGTTATGTTTTCTTAGAATAGATCAGTTAGTACTACTATATCAGTTGTGAACTACAGGAAGACTATATAGTTTATAATAGTTCTGTGATACTTTATGATTATAATAGTAGTTATTTGCCAATTTATTTCTTATATGTATTTATCATTTCTTATCAAGCAACTAAAAGATCCTGTTGTTTTAAAAACCTGTCACTCTTTGAAGGTAATCTAATGATAGTATTCAAGTGCGACTTGTTTACTTCTACTAGGGTACCCTCGGGGCGTGATAGTGGATAACCATAAAGTGCTTGGAAAGGGGTCACTTTAAAACTAGTGTGTTGTACGACCACTCAACCAACGATAGATATTGACTCAATCTCTTAAGAAATTCATATATACACCTTATGTAAGTTTCCAAGCATTTGTTTACCACCTCCGTTTGACGATCAGTTTGAAGATAGTAAGTGGTAGAAACATTTTGAGGTAACCCCTTGCAATTTAAAAAGTTCCCTTAAAAAGTACTAACAAAGATTGGATCTTTATCACTTGTAATGATCTTGGGAGCCTATGAAGTTTATGCACGTGATCTACGTAAACTCAGGCTACTTGAGGAGCAGAATAAGAGTGAGTGGGATCTATTAAATGGCCATATTTGCTTAACCTATCCACAACAACCATAATGACCTCCTTCCCATTAGATCTAGGCAACCTTCCACAAAATCCATAATAATCTCTTGCCAACATTCATTAAGAATACTCGATGGTTGTAGAAGTCCAAAGGATGCTATATTTTCAAATTTGTTCCATTGGCAAACATCGCACTTCCTTCCAAACGTCCTAACCTCCTTCTCTAGTTTTAGCCAATAGAAAACAGTAGAGAGTTGTTTGTATGTAGCATAAGCCCATAAGTGACCTCCTTAAGGTCCTCCATGATACATGTAGAGTAGCTTTAATTTAGTATAGGAGATGGTCCAACTATAACCCTTCCTTATTAGAAAAAGCAAATGTTTTGCTTGATGACCTTGTTCCAATTGATCCAAATGTTAGTATAAACCCTTCATAGCATCCAGTTGCACCTAACCTCCTCCATTACATCAAGAATTGTAGTCTACATAGTCACTTGGTTGAGCTGACCTTCTCCCTTGTGAGATAGAGCATCAGTTGAAACATTAGAACTCCTGCTTTTATATTCGATTGAATAGTCAAACCCCAACAATTTGGTCAACCATTTCTATTGACATGGTGTAATAGTACTTGAGACTTTGATCCATGCTAATAATGAAATGTCTTCCCATTAGACAATGTCTCCATTTATCACTTGCATACACTAATGCCATTAACTCCTTTTCATAAACTAAAGACCATGATGTTTTTGGAGCAAGAGATTTGCTAAAAATCTTGCATCAACACGCAATGCTTTCTCTACTTACATTAGCTTCTATGATGAAATTCTTAGAATAATCTGGTAAGCAAAGCATAAGGGATTGAGTAGGTGTCTCTTTCACAACTTAAAAAGGTTGCTCAACTTCAGAATTCCATAGGAACCTATCCTTTTTAAGCAATTGAGTCAATGGTTTTGCAATTAGGCCAAAACCATGAATGAAACATCTATAGTACTTAGCCAAACCAAAAAATGCCCTTGGTTGTCAAACATTCTTTGGGTAAGGCCACTAGACAATTGGTTTAATCCTTGTTGGATCAATTGCTATCCCTTCCCAATAAATTGTGTAACCTAAATAACTAATCTGATGCACACAAAAAAACCTCTCCCTTCGCGGCACTTCAAAAACTTTTTGAAGATGCTCAACATGTTAATCTAAACCTTTGCTATAAACAAATATTTCATAAAAAGGAAAAAAAAAACAAAATGAATTTCATTACCAATGAACGAAAAATATCATTCAGATTGTTCTAAAAAATTGAAAGGGCATTGATCAAACCAAATGGCATGACCAAAAACTTGCAATGCCTATTGTGTGACCTAAATCCTATTTTATAATCATCATTAGGGTCCATTAAGATCTGATGATGATCTGACCTAAGGTCCAACTTGTTGACATAACTTCCTTCGTGCAACTCATCAAAAACATTTTTAGTAACTAGAATAAGGAAGCAGTTCTTCACTGTGTTTTTATTCAACTCTCTATAGTCCACACACATTCTCCAAGTGTTTTCTTTTTTCCTGACCAACACAACTAGAGAAGCAAAAGGACTATGGCTTAAACGTATAATACCACTCAACATCATCTCCTTGACCATATCTTCCAAACCATCTTTTGAATGCTTGAGTATCTATACAGCCTCAAATTTATTAGTTCAAATTGATCTTGCAAATGAATGTTATGGTCACGTGACCTATTAGGTGGCAAAACCTTAGGTTCTTCAAATAAGTCAACATATCCCTCTAACATTTTAATTATAACAGGGCGATGCATATTATCTTTCTATGGTACTTCTCTATCAATCCTACTCAAATCCAGCATTGTATATCCAAACAAGAAGGAATAGAAAGTAATTTCAAAAGTTCTTTACCTATGATTAGGCGTAAAGATTCATGTTCTCCACTAAGTTTGCACCACTGACCTACCACTTGAACTCCATAATGAGTTGCTTAAAATTTCATTAGACCATTCCTAACAATTTTAGGCTATAGATGACCATGTTGAGGAGTCTCCTTCAAATGCATCACTGCAATCTTGGCCTTTAAGTGATCTAGCATCTTGTCTAAGAGGAAGAAATATTCGTCTTAACAATCAAAGACTTGAATCCTTCACCATTAAAGATAGGAAAATATATCTTAGTGTTGTGCATAGGCAACTGATAGCTTGATTCAATCTAGTACTCCCTCAAGCAAAGCATTACTCACCCCTTTGTTTAGGAAATCCAACACTTCTCAACCTTCTACACACTCTATAGGGAACCAATCACTGTTCCTTTTCCTTTTAATTGTTATCTTAACTCTTCTATGGAATTGGATTGTTGCTCTAACATTGGCTACTGTTTTTGTAATGTTTTCGAAAACATTTTAATCCAGCTATCTTGGCGATAGACTACTATTTCATGATAGCCCTAAGAGTCTCTTACATCCTCTAAAATTCTCTAAATCCTTTCAATTACACCTTAGAGCTCTAATGCCAAATGCAACATAGGAAGCTAATCGACAATAAAAACAAACACTATTGGAATGCAAGCTATGATTTGGGAGTAAAATTCTTGTATTTTGATTTTTGTTTTATCTTTTTGCATTACACTTTGATTGTATATATAGTGCTCCTCATACAAAATTGTAATAAGATGATGACATGTGTAATGCTGCCACATCACCAGTTAGAATAAACAAAAACAACAACTATATTTGACTCTTCTCCACAATATTACTACTACTAATGGATTCCTACCAACAGACTTTATAAAGCTATATTTTATAGTGGACTAAAAGCCCACTACTGTGTGATATAACCTTTACAATTTTATCATCTTGGGCCTTATTCAACTTGATAATATCTTCAGCCTAGCCTTCATCACAAAGCCCACTGCTTTGTACTTTATTTTTAGACAAACACAACCGCTTCTTTTTTCACTTGTCTTGTCCAATACTTTAGATTCAACCTTATGAAACCCTACCGTACCAAGCCATCCACCAAACCAGAGATCCCAACAGGATTAGGGCACTAACACCATAATCAAACGGCAAAGTAAATCACATTAAGTGATGGATGAAAGCCAAATGTTGTCCATAGAAGATATAAATATAGTACAAAGAATATAGTTAAGGGTAAACAAAGGGTCAAAGACCTAAGTTCATATAAAATAAGAAAAATATATCGTGAAGGTTAAAAAATCTAAAGCATCGCCACAAAGGTCTAACAGAGTATGAGGACGAGGAGGATAAGGATAAAAGATCTAGAAATGGAAAACGATGGCCTAGAAGTACTACAAATTTCAACCTAAAAGCATTAAAGTCATTATAAGACACGAAGGGTAAGGCAACTGGGGCAAATCTGATATCTCCACCGTGCGAAAAACACATTTAGCATCTCTGATGAGCGGTGCAGGCTTTGTCTGGGCAGCTAACTTTGCTTGTCCTTCTTACTCAACTGGGGCACCCTCAACTGGTGCTTCTAATGGTAATGGGCCCACCTCTTCATCTGAACCACGAATTGCTGCCAGTATTCTAGATCCTCTAAAAGGGGCCGTTTTTTCCTTAAAAAAGCTCTACCAAAGGGTTTCCAACCACATTTTGTAGTGCAAGCTTTGGTAAAAGGATTGATGCTAAATGTCCTAAACGATGTTTCAGAAACAAGTCGGTAATCATCCTGCCCAATCTAGGGGCACTTAGTGTGGTGGCCGTGGCCTGTTAGTCGCTTCCTTGAAGCAGTTGAAAATAGAATAAAAATAGTGATAACACAAGTGCCCCATTAACCTTGGATTTTCATAAGTTGCATTTGTGCTGCCTTTCTCAAAGGCATACATGCATCATAAACAAATGTAAAATCCGGTACTTCAAGGTATGAGAGAGAGACTCAAAGTCCAGCTCATTATTCCAGTATTTATCACCAATTCCCAGCCATCAACTATGGACGTAACTGAACAGGCACAACCCAACATGATCACGAACATTTATAACTACGTACATAATATCATTGTTGTCATGGTCATCAATCAAACATCAACATTAGTACAAAACAGGTTTCATCATTGATAACATTAGGAAGATTCATGGAATGCAAAATTATTCCAAAGCAGAAGCACTTATCTATCAAAATTATCTTCCTACATCAAACGGCAAATCTTTAAACATTTCAAAACCTTGAGCAAGAGCCATTGTAGAAAACAAGTGATGATCAACCACAGACATTCAAGACTAAGTAGGTCAAGGCATTTCATCATCATCATCAGAAAATGTAGCACGTCAGCACACTAGAGGCCGACTAATGTGGCAACAATTACAATGAATAATATTGTTGCAATAGGATGAAAAAAGATGTCATTGCAAACCTTGTCCCATTCCATTCGAATGCAACATCGTGATAACACCACTACAATAGTTGTAAAGAGTATAGTTAGAGCCATGGCATCAGAAACAAGCAGAGCATCATTCAATTCAAAACCCTTCATACTTGCTGGGGAAGAAGAAACCATCTTGATTGTTAGAATTTGATGGGGAGGAAAAAAAAAAGAAAAAAAGAAAAGAAAAGCAGCATGCAACACACCCTTCAAGCATCAAACTTTCAATTAGTGAGGATTAATGGGAAGACAATTTGTGAGCTCTTCCAATGTCAGAATCTACTTCGAAAGTATTCCAGAACATCTCAAATCCACCAGATGACCAATAATACAATCTGTTGAATCCTCGAAGTTTCAGCCAACTTTCTGTCCTCTCTCTCTCTCTCTCTTTCTCTCTTTCTCTATAATATATATATATATATATGCAAAGAAAAGTAAAAAGATAAACCTAATGACAGGAGAGGCCCCAGGCACGGAAGTGAAGAAGGATATAAAAAGCATTCAGCAACCAGCCAGACATAGAGAGAACCGCTTTACATGGATGTCTTTTGATATATATAATGTAAAAAGCGTGGTTAGATGCAGAGAGAACTCAATGTATGGCAATACGAGGAGCACGTGGCCGAACTGGTGTTTTGGATGGGCTCACCCTGAGGAATGTACAAATTAAATCTTGATAAGTTGAAATCAACTGGTAAAGGAAACGAATTACCCCAGTACTTATTAAATAAAGAATGAGATACAGTAACATGTCCAAATCACCTGATGGGCAGTGATCCCAGAACAACGCCACTACAGTTGAGGGCAGCAATTGCACTTTCAGCCTGCAGAGAGAAAAATACTATCAGGAGATGATATAATTCTTTTCTTTTCTTTTTTCCTACCACTTTTCATGTAGTTACTCCACAGTAGCTGCAACTAAGCTTTAGGATAGCTATCGCTCAATTTTCTACTTTAATATGAGCATTTGATCCAGAGTGCTATTAACGGGCCCAATCAAAAGAACATATAGCTGACACCTTCCTTTAGTAAGTTTCATCAAACAGGAATGTAAACTTTCTTAACTGCATATATGGTTTGCGGAATTGAATAGGATAGGAATAGAGAACAAGTTGCTTTGGTTATTACAACTTTACAGCAGTGATGAAGCCAAATCTTCAAAAAAGCTTTGAAAGCCTCTACCGCAAATTATCAACCAAACATGATAGAGCATAACCACCTTACCCAAAAAAAAAAATGATAGCATAATCTGCAGAATGACTGATAACAAATATTCAATTGGAAACTTTATTATCATCCTCGATGATTTTTCTTTACTTCGAGTAGGAACTTTAACATAGATATTTTCAGTTTGAAGCACTGTAAAATTTTAGCTTTGGCTTGAGTTCCTTTAACACAGGTTTACATGCTCAGAAACAAAAAATAATGCTACATGGATTTTCATAGGTAGACAAATCTACAACTTGGAGCTTCCTCAAAACTGAACAGATTGGATTTTTTATGGTTAAACAAATTAGATGTTATTAAAGAACTCTGCTCAAGGTTTAATTCTTCAAGGTCAAAGTTCACAAGTATAGATTGTAAAGTATTTAATGGTTGCCGTGACCAAGTCCAGTGTATCAGAATACTTGATTCAAAAGCATTTCAAATAATCACCAGCTTCAGCCCACAAATTATTCCAAAATATGCACCATGCTAAAACATGTATGGATTTACCTCACCTCTAGTAACAAAAGATTGTAAATCACATCTTAAGCCACAGGATATTATCCATAATATTACATAAGACTTATTATCTACGATACAATTCATCCTTCACATAGCTGATCTTCTCGCCCTAATATTACTGGTTCGGACAGAAAGGACAATCTACACAAGACAACGTATAAAATTGTTGAAAATGTGTAGCTCAGCTGGAAGGAAGCAACAGGACAATATTCTTGCATCAAGGATAAATATTCTTGCCATGACTATATATCTCAACATATCTAGAATATTCTATTAAGGCAATTTTACAGAAGCTGACAGCTCAAGGAATATGTTGGGCCAATTAGGTTGGTGGTATCCAATTCTACAAAAAAATTCTGCACCAACTGATAATCAACAATTTTAGCATGGTTCTGTCCTTTGCTTATCATGATTTGTTCATTCGATCTCTTCGAGGAAAACCCAAAAGGTAATTTTTACTGGCACAGATTCTCTGCTCACATTGAAGGAACCAGGTAGCTTAGAGAAGTACTTTTTTATCCCAACAAATGCAAAGAAATCTATCTAAATTACTTCCGGGGATGACCAGCTTATGAACTAGCCTCCCGCTTCTCTAGAATATAATCCACAGGAGCTTCCATTTATTAGTCATTAGAAAAGAAGCAGCTCAATCGTACTGAGACAAATGCTGCACATCTCCAAGAAATAACAAAAGAAAAGAAGAATCATTCCAAAGAAACAAGGATCAACAGCTAAAAGATCATCATATGATTTCAAGGAGTCGCAAACACCATATCATACATAAGAATGACATACCAACAAATATCACATGATAACAGAGTTACCATCACTAACACTCAACATCACATCCTGCTGTCAGGACAAGAATGAATTCATTGTCGTGGTCCTTAAATTTGAGAGCAAAATGTTGGGTTCAAAGTTTACCACAAGTACAATGGACAAGAGTCAAACAACTCTTAATCCGAGAATCTAGTCACTCCAAATGCAATGTTCGATAACCAAAAGAGTGTTCTCTTCAAAGTTCAACTGAGTAAATAACCATCTGGTCATAAAATTAATTAATGAAATCTATATTTGATGCAAAAATGCTTCGTTTATATCCCTGATTCCAAAAATGACGAAGGCAGGATGCAGGCAATGTCACAATATTAATATCAAATTAATTTTTATGCAATGATATTGCCATGAAACTACTTTCTCTTGTTAAATTGAGTGATATATTGATATATGGAAAAGGATGGTTGGAGAAGCCCCTCTGTACAAAGGAACTCATATATGGTTGTATTGATATAAAGTACAGATATTTGTTATTACTGAACAATTACCATAAGAAATGCCCAACATTGAGGAGAACCATTCCATGAAAGAAACTAAAGCCAAATCAGTAGTAGCAAACTTCATGAGTCATGACGATGTGCCTTTACAAATTTACATATGCATAGCAGCACGAGATTATCACTACTGCAGAGATATGTCGGTTAGTTGCAATGCCAAAAAGTCCCGTTAGCAAATTTCTGTTGCTGCTTGGAACTGCTAACCCTTCAGCAATTGACACAGAGTGACATTTAAACATTAACATTAGAGACCTTTGTACTGGACCATCAGGAGTCACTTAATCAGCTCGTTTGAGCTCCTCTTGTCACAAATTCTTAGTTTTTAACATAATCAACATTTAATGAATTTTCCTTTTTGGGTAATACAGGAAGTTGCTTGGCACTTGGCCATTATTGGACGAGGTTAACTCAGGTCAAATAAACCAGGTCCACAATCTCTTGACCAGAATAAAACCCAAGATGCTGTGCAATTTGTCATGCCGATGTAAATTTTTAACTACTAGATGAAAGTTTACAAAGATAAATGGAGACAACAAAAACTGAGATAAAAGATACTAATTTTTTTCACATGTGCAATGTTTCATATTTCATGTTGAAAGAGCTTAAGCCCATATATTAGTTTATCGAACTTCAGGCCATGATGGTAATATATCAGTACATTCCATGTATTAATTATATGGATATATATTACTACATTCTATGTACCTATGTTCATAGTTTGCAAGCACAAAAGGGCGAAGTAGTGGTAAAGGAGCATTTTAGGTTAGCTTAAGAATATATTTCAATTATCCCCATGATGATCCAGGGCAAGGACCAGGAGCATCTATTGAGCCAAGCCACCTTAAAGGTAGTTCCTATAGTCCCTACCTTCACCAAGTTCTTAGAATACCAAAAATTAGTTCGTAATTTTGTTACATTTTAAACAATGAAATGTTCCACTCCATCAGATTTAGAGTGGTGATACCCTTGAAATCTATTGTAACTTCTTTCCCCTCTACTAAGATATATTGAAGATGGTCTCAACCTGGAATGCATCTTTAGCCATTTAAGGAGCAACCTGACATTAACCTTAAATGTTAACATACATCAAGCACTCCATCATAATAACATGAATAAATATATTATGAACCTACTATTACTAAGACACTTAAGCTTGATTGTAATGTTTGTTCAATCAGCTGCTACTTGAATTGATGACCTTCATGAAACATGTTTCTAAAATTTTCATATGTGCAGAAGTTCAGTTGAATATTGAGCAACACAATTTAGATGGTGGGAGAGAGAGAGAAAGAGAGTTCAGATATTCATATACAACATGTAACAAATGAGAAAGAAAAGATCTCACCATTAAAAACTCAACAAAGGCAATACGAGTGGAGTGGTGATAATCTCCTAAGAGCCTCAAGCGATATACCTGCATATTAGAATCTCTTTAATGGCATTCCTTTTGGGGGTCTTTTCTTAGAAGAAGCACAACAACTTTGAACTTAAATAGTTACAAACCTCTCCACAAACAGATTCAAAGAAGAGCTTGACATCTGCTTGAGATACCTAATCCAAATAACACAGAAGGATTGTTTCACTTTTTGGTTATCTATCAGTTGACATTACCAAATAACATTATTTGATCAGCAACAGCCAAAGCAACTACCTTCTTATCAATGTTTGTACAGTATATAGTTCTCGTGCACATTTCACGCTCATTCTCATTCTGAAATCCAGCCCAAGCAGTCGCTAATAAGCATCGAGACAAAAAAACAATCCAAACCTTAGGAGTTCATTGGATCAAAAGCTTTCTCACCCTAGGCAAAAATGTTGGGTTAACAGGTGCAATAGCTGTTTTTGAGGGAAGTACTCTCACAGGGTAGAATCCAAGCATTGTCCCTGACAAGTTCAAAGCAGCCCCTGCACCTTCTATAAAACAAATTATCCAACAGATGAATTAGATGAAACATTGTCTCCTTTCGTAATCCCATGGAAAGTACCTTATGCAAAATATCAAGGAATTATTTTACCAAAGAGTTAAAATTACCTTCATCAGTGAACTCAATAAAGGCAAATCGAAGCACAGAGTTAGGATCACCACATATACGACAATCCACAACCTTAATATATAAATACAATAATCAGAATCACAAGTCAAAAAAAACTTTTTTCTTTTTCCTTTTTTTTTTTTTCCCTTTTTGGGTGATAAGTAAAGAATCCTTAGATACTGTTACTGTAATATGACCTGTCCACAGCCGACAAAGAGAGCTGCAAGCTGCTCCTCAGTGACCTATGTCCGAAATAACAGGAAAAAGCATAGCTTCAACATTAAGTTGCATGAACAACCGCAATAGTATAAATATATGTCTAGAAAAGGGCACATTTGTCAAAGTTTCAAAAACTTTACCTGTTGGTCAATGTCAGACACATAAACTGTCCTTCGAATTATATCCTCCCGCTGAGCCATACTTGTCCGACTATTACTTTTCCGTCTTCCTTGATTGTAGTTCTTCTTCTGGTGTTATATATCCACACTCAAAGGTTTTAGCATAATTTCCAAATGCTTAACAAAATATGTGCTCTAATTCAGTTCTATCATTAAATTGTATGTAAAGTAAAATGGCACTATCCAAATAGATCCCTCACTAATGGTATTCCGTATTACCACATACAGAATGATTAGGCTAGGACCAGAAGTCCGATAATTGCCAATCAAACAGTACAATCTTAAAAACATTGTTGCAATGACTGAAACTAAGCTAAAATCTAGATTTTATGCAGCTTCTTTATTTCCTAAAGGATGAAATTAGAGCTAGGTTTGGTGGATTTTGTGGAATAAGAACCTAGAGAATACACATATCAAACACATATAAGACAAACTTCTGATCATACACAAATAAGGTATAAATAAGATATAACTAAATATAAACAAAATAAATAAGCCCGAGAAGTGTTTCCACTATGCTGGACTAATAATCCCATTGGTCTAAAGCTTATTATCTGCATACCTATACATAATTCCATAAGTCTTCCTTTTGGAACAATGTGAATGCATATAATGGTAGTAGTGGTAGTAAATGACTTGCTTTAACCAGAAAGATGTGGAGAAAACAAAAGGTACAAACGCAAATCCTATGGGAGAGAAGTGAACATCACAAGCAAAAACAGAAATTATACTTAGGCTTTCAATGAGAAATCATCCTAATCTTGAATGCCCAAGCTGAAACTATCTTATCATAATTAACATGGATTAGAAAAACTCATCGTATCTCGCAAGTGAGCCAGATGTTGCATTCAAAAAGTCATGCTATTCCACAAAACAACTGCACAGGGCATTTATTTATCCAACTTTAACCACATAAAAGAATAACATTGACAACTATTTACCACCCACAAGATCAGAATTTAGGTACTTGAGATTTCATCTTTTTAAGCAATAATGCCGTTAAAATAATACATTCCACCATTATAGTGAATCAAACAACACGTACAACCAATGAACAACACCCTACAAAAATAATCACAACAACAAAGAGAGCACAGAAACCAAACATGGTAGCAAAACAAACCATAAAAACTAGTAAAACCAACAGAAGGGATAGTATGCTCATACCCGGCGTCCGCCGCCAGCAGCACCATTGACGTGGCCATTTCTGCTCCCATTTGGCAAACCCAAGTGGTTGTTGATGTGATCAATGTTACCATTATCGTTAAAACCATTACCATTACCATTAACATAACCATTACGAATGTTATTACTGTAAAACCCCCCATTCAAAAACACCTCATTGTTGTTGCTATTAACATTAACAAGTGAAGGAGGCACAAACTCCTCAGCCAAAGGATTAAGCTTTGAGAACAGCTCTTGCAGCTCCCTAATATCTCTATCCTTATCCCTATCCCTCTCACTCTTATCACTATAATCCTCATCAACCCCATTCGCAACCCCAACGCTGACCCCGACACCGCCATTTATCTTCAAATCATCACCACCACCACCACTATTTGATCTAACACTATTAAGATGAGCACTAGGGATGTGATTATGATGATGATTACGATTCTGGGTTTTGTTCAAATTGAAAACTTGTTGTTGGGTTTTAGCAGAAACATTCATAAACACCTGATCCAACCTTGAACGAAGATGGGTTGTTGATTTGTTGGAATGATCCTTATCGTTGGGTTTGGTTAGACCCGATTTTTCTGGTGGTGTTGGGTTATCAAGGGTCCGACCCAAATCACCATTTCCACCGTTCTCAACAATAGCCATTTGATTTTATATATTGGATTCAACAAAACAACCAAAAAAACGCTTAAACCTTTGCAAACCTAAGATAAAAACAGCAAAAACCCAGAAATCAGACACTTGATTTTAACCCAAAACATAAAAAAGAGGGAAATTGAAAAATTCTTTAAAGAAATGAGACAGGCTTTGTGTAATGCTGTTTCAATTATTACCAGTGTTGGTGAGTGCTGCTGCTGCTGTTGTATGTGTGTGATGTTTATCAGAGAGTGATGAGAGAGAAGAGAAAGAAAGAGAGAGAGAGTGAATCTCTGCAGTGACTGCTGATTTTCTGTTCCTTCTTCACATCGTCCTAAAAATGGTTGAAACGAAAGTAAATGAAACCACAGATAGTTTTGGAAAGGGTTTTGTATGTTATAATTTTTTTAATTTTTTTTTTTTTTTTACTTTGTTGTAATTCTTTTGTTTTGTTTTTTCTTGGACTACGACCATATCATATATCGTACCATCCGATGTTTTGTTCTTTTGGTTCACGTTTTTATATTTATTCATGATTTTTTTTTTCTTTTTTCACTTTATAGTTTTTGTCTTCCACTTGTATACGTATTTGTATACCTACTACCTTTACACGTATTTTTTTGCAAAAAATATACCAATATATGTATTCAGTAATTTGTATCAACTAATATTTTGCAATCACTGCATAATTACATTTATAAAAAAAAAATCCAAACATGTTTTTTTTTTTTTTGGCTTTCTAGGGTCTTTGAATCAAGTAGTATAAAAATCATAAGATTCCTTTTTTTGTCCAAAAAATGGTGAGATTAATTCGAGATAATCTATCCCGTTATAAGAAATTTTTTTTTTCCCACTCCATTATAAGATTGAAATTTATATGGCTAATCATAATATTCAATGGCATTAATATGTACTTGAATTAATTGGTGATATATAAATATGGGTAAATTTATAACATATGCGTTCTTTTATTGTTGTGGTTGGTTTAAAATAATATCTACACCAGTCCGTCACTTCAAGAACATGTAATGTATTACTATTATTAGATTTTTTTTTTCCTAATGGGATTCTCGAGCTTTGATCTTTTCATTGAAAAAGGGTTATTATAAAAAGGGAAAATTACAAAAACAACATGACATATGTTTTAATATTTTTACAAATAAATAACTTAAGTTTTTATTTTTGATAAATGAAAACTTAAATTTTATTTTTGATGAATACATAATTCAAATTTTGTATTATGTAAAAAAGTGACTTGTGCTTTTATTTTTTATAAATACATTATTTGGGTTTTCACATGTCTCTCATATATTATTAACACAAAATGCAGATAATGTATTTCTTAAAAAATAAAACTTATGTCACTTTTTTGCAGAAGTATAAAACGGGTTTTATTATTAAAAAAATAAATTACAAATCACTTATTTATCAAAATATTGAAACACATATTATATATTTATAAAAAATCAAAACCCATATCATATATTTATAAAAATAATTAAAACACATGTTATATTTTATTTTTTTATAATCAACTCATGTAAAAATAATTGAATAAATAAGCCTTCTACATAATTTGGGAATTAACTTTTTGTCCAATGCGGACTGGACAGTACTGAAGCGTAGGCAGTAGTGCTACATTGTTTTCCATTTTCGCCCATGTTTACTTTAGTGGATGATTTTAAAGATATGAATTTATTATTATTTAAGCGATTGAGCCTATGATGGATTAAAAAAATGAAAGTAAAATGAAAATGTGAAAATGGGTCGAGCAAGTATCCTCCATAATACTGGCAAAAAGAAAAAAAAATCTCCATTATACTGCATTACCAGATTTTGCATCCATGACACCATATAAATACTTAAAAATAATTAAATATCTTAAAATAGAATCCTCTGTACTTTGTAAATAAAAATAAAACTAACAAATAACACACCTGTTATACATATGAAAAGAAAATCATAAAAGAATAGCATTGATGAGAAAATAAAAAGGAACAAGACAAGATATGACGAATAGGATCAAAGATGGTTCAGGACCGCTAGCCTTTAAAACAACACTGTTGGCCTTCATCTACAACACAACCAGCATTTAAGAGCTTGTAACGAAAGCTGCCCCAAAAGCCATCGGCCTTTCCCTAGTAAGCCACCAACGTAGAAGGCAAAGTCGTGGCTGACTGAAACTTTCGGATTTTATTTATCTTTTCAAGATCGCTTCTTTAGTCGCTAGCTTTCCTTATTAATTTGCCAGTCTATATTTGTTTCATGAACAATTAATTTTTTTTTTTTGTCTTTAGGGTTTCCTTTGGTTATATAAAGCCCTATTCGTTTCTGTTTAGATAGACTGGGATATTAGTTTTTCTTAGAGTTTTCTCTTATGAGTTCCTATCCGAACTTGTTGAACTTGTCGGATTGATAATCTGTGGTGTTCTTGTTTAATTAGACTTATCAATCAAAATTTTATCCTTTTTGATTGTGGCATCTATTTAATTTTACCAAGGTTCATACTTTATTTTAAGCGACGAGTCAAGGTTCCAATTGACTGCTGGGTCTTGGGATCAATATTCTTAGGGTTCGTAGCATTGGTTGAGGATTATCCAATCAAATTTATCCAGTTCTATTCGTATTGAACATAGAACGAATCAAAGCATGGCAAGATTCGTATCAAGCATTGAAATAACAAATCGAAGCGAGACAAGATTCGTATCAAGCATTGAAATGGTTTGTTTTTTATATATAATTATAATATCATTCTAGCGGATTATGGAAATTTTTGACATTTTTACTATCTATTAATAATTTTGTTTTGTCATTTCATTTGTATATTGGTGTAAGATATATTACATCTTTTTCTATATACTATACAAATTACAACTATAAAAAGAAAAACCAACCAATTAGAAATACTAATATTCATGCTCGGTATATGTATATGTATATGTATATGTATATGTATGGACACTAGGCTGATAAATATCAAAAAAATTTGATATATATAATAATAATTGATAATTTCTTAAATAATTATCATCATGATCTGTGTATGTTATATTAACAAAAACTTTATTGATATCCACATAGAGATGTGTAATACCTAATCGACCATGTTTGTAGGGCTAAATGAACAAATTAGTGTAGGATTTTTTTTTTTTTTTCCCTGTTGGGTGTGGTGGGGCACAGGATGATGAGTGTAGGATTGCTTCCTCCCAAGAAGCCATTAAAAATATTAATTAAAAGTAGAAAAATGAAAAAAGAAAAATTATAATGCCTTCTACATAGCTTGGGTGTTAACTTTTTTCTCGTCCATGTGTTCTTCATTGCTTGTGCTTGGTTTCCCATAGATAGATGCGAATTTATTATTATTTAGCGTCATTGATTCTATGATGGGTTCAAAAGTTTTAAAAGTAAAATGAAATTGTGAAAACGGGTCAAACAAGCATCTAGAGTAATAGTGGATAACCAGATCTTGCGTCTACAACAAAAATATATACGCTAAATGCTGTTTTTGCGGATAAGAAATAAAAGGGTTAATACTATGCATAGTATATAAAATTTAATAAAATATATAATTAGGTAGTTGTTCATCAATTTAGTATATAAATTTTTAAATTGATTAATTTGATACTTGAAAGAATTTTTCATGCGCGTCATTAGTACCTCTATCAAGTTCTTTTAGATACTAAATTGATCAATTTCAAAACTTTACAGATACTAAATTGATTGATTTCAAAGTTGAGATACTAAATTGATTATTCACAAAGTTCGAATACCTAATTGTATATTTTATCAAAATTCAGTTACAACTTATTATATTATCCGTAAATAATTTGTGAAGTTTCCAAATATAATGACACAATTATTTTTGTGGATAATGGAAGGGTTTGATATTTTAATCATATGTTACAAGGAAGGAGACAGTAAATAAGTAGTTTTATGAAAATAAGATATAAAAAATTTAAATTTCTCTAACACAAAAGGGTAGTTTATGCTTTATTATCCTAGAATGAATCTGCCGTATATATTTTATTGCTACGTTGGGAAAAGCATAGAAAGTTAAAAAATTAAATAGATAGAAAGTTATAATCTGGGTTTTGTGTTAGTTCTGATTTTGTGCATCTCATGCTGTTGTAACAAGCACCATTTTTGTTAGATTATGATTTTAAAAACGTTGATCATAACTTAATATACTAAAAAAATGATATTATAGGAAGGAAATTAAAAAAAAAACTCATGATTTTACATAAAATACCCAAAAGTGTTGGAAAAATATAAAACATAAATAACCAAAATCGATTCTCTTTATTTTAGTTAAATATAGTTTATCTTTGTACTAGTTAAATTGTAAGAGTAATTTTAGTCAAAAAATAGTGATAATAAATTTATGACGGCTAGTCTCACAATTTAAAAAGAATCTGCTAGTAATTGGAGAAAATACATTGACTTTTAATATGGTGATAACAACATGTATAATCTATTCATTTTAGCTACAGTCGGTTGGTATGTTTAAGAAGAAAAGGTCATTTTAGTACTTGAATTTTAGTAAAATTAATAATTTGATACTTAAACTTTTAAAAAGTCTAATTTAATATCTAATTGAATTTTATGCTCCTAAACACTATCCCTGTTAATCGTTGCCTATCATGGTCCATTATTTCAAGAGACAATAAATAATAGGGCATTAAAAAAGACATGAAAATTTTAATTGGATATGAAATTAGATATTTTAAAAACGTTTATACTAATTATCTACTTCATCAAAGTTCATGTACCAAAAAAACTTTTTTTCAACATTCAATTTAGATAATTCAAGCAAATTGTTGGGAAAAAATAATACTTCAAGCAAATTAGATAATTATAAAGTCTACGAATGTAGAAAGAAAGTTTAAAAGACCATTCAAAAATGTTGAAAGGAGATTTTGAGAATAGTTTTTTAGTTATAATCCAACCGCTTTAAACCATGAGCCTATCTATTAAAATTCCTACCCAATCTTTTGAAACATTTGGAAGAGTCAAACCATTTTGCGTGGAAAATCCTTTTACGTGTCTATTCTCCCTTAATAGGCCATTTATAGAACATCTGCCAACCACTTTCTAGCACAACCATCATAGTCTCTAAATGTGCACTGTCAAGAGTTATTGTAGCGCCATAAATATAATAGTCATCTACAACTTGCCACGTGTCTGCATTTAATATAGACAAATAAGACTCAAAACCAACTAAAAACCCACCATGATTGCATATAATATCATTAATCTCCATTTATACACATAAGTTGGGAATCATCCATATATGAGTCATATAAAATATGCATAACAAATCATACTAATTCCACACTAAGCATCCAATTACCATGACTTGAGACAACTCATAAAAGAGTCCATCTAATACACTACAAGTAATACAAAATAAAATCATTTATAAAAAGGATAAGGGAGTGTCTTTTGTTGTTAAATAAGAGGGCAAAATAGCCATTCCTCTCTACCTAAATATATATGCATATTTCTGCAGCAGTTTCATAAGAACCTAACCCTAAAACTCTTAGAAGCTAGTATCTCGATCCAAAGAGCAACGCAAGTCAAAGAACTAAGTAAGTTTTCTTCTTTTCGATCTTTAGATAATCTGTAGGAGTCATCTTTTTCTGAGTTTTGTGTTGTCGTATGTTAAAGGTTTTCGTGCTTTTGGAGAGAAATTGGAAAATCCTAAGCCTTCTTGTTAGTGGTTGCGATTGTTGATTTCTAAAGAAAAGAGAAAAAAGTCATTTGAAATCCAGTTATCATGCTTATAAACTATTTATATATTGATAGAATTTTAATTGGAGTTTTTATTTGGTTTAAAATCCATAAAGAGATTTTTTTCGCATTTTGGAGCAAAATAGAGTGCAAACAAGGGTCGCGGTTGTGACAAGGCCATGATCTCCTTAGAAGTCACGAGTCTTAGCCAATCACGCCTGTGACAGAGGCCATGATGGCCATCATCACCCTCTTCACAACCGTGATAGAGCCGTAATGGCCATCACGATCCCCATAACGAGTGTGATAAGGGTGTTTCTTGTTTTCTTTTTCTCCTAAGCCTTTCATGCCCTCCATCACGGGTGGTCGATAGGGGTATGTTGTAACCTTCTTTTTATCCTTGTTTTGACTTTCCCAAACACCTCAACTCTTAACTTAACACCAATACACCTAAACCTAAGTAGGAAAATACATCTAGACCAAGAGTAGTTGTAGTTCTTGATGGCTTAGAGGCGAGATAACCTTAGAATTATGTTTTTTCTTATTAAAATCAAGTTTTGAGTAAGTATTTGTTACATGTGATCAAGTGATATTGGTTTTGTTGAGTTAACTGCTCGAGCATTGTATCGAGTATGTCTTAACCTTGGTTGTTGCTTATGAGTGTAGGCTTAGATACTGCAAATAAACTTAACATTATCTGGCTTTATAAGTGTTTGTTGTTTGTACTTGGCTGGATTTAGTGGACCGGCAGTATCGATGTTACTAGGACGGTGCCTTAATGATCTATATGTATCATTGTCCCAGGGAGTTGCACATAAAAAGAATTCCGATAATCTAGAAGTGGTACGAGTACAGTACCTAGGGTATTGACGAATACCCAATGTATATATATCCACATCTATATATGTATATGTGTAGTTGCTTATCATAGAGTCACGAGATACTCTAGGTTTAGGCTAGTTGCAAATGGTTCTAAACTATATGATTGCCTGACCAAATCAAAGATAATAAACTATGACTGTTGCATGTATTACCATGTTGCATGTGAATGTGTATGTTATTTATTCATGCACATATAGTTGTGGTTTGGCATACTGGGCCTTGCGCTTATTCCTTTTTAATTTTTCAGGAATAGGTGATGATCTAATGGTTTTTTATTTGACCTATTATGATATTTACATGGATTATGAAAACGATGATAGTAGAGTCATTGAGATAGCTAGAGTTATAAAGTCCTAAAGTTGAAAATTTTTACTTTATGATTCTTTTAAGTTATGAGACTTTTCATATGATGTTTCTAAGTTGGATTTAAGTTGGTGTTTGATTTATGCCAACTTAGTTTTTTTAATGTTTCATTAATAACATTAATGAATATGATGGAACCTTTAATTAATGTGAGATATTGGAGTTATCTTTGGTTTTATTGTGGTTTAATAGGACTTGAGGCTTAGTATGTCCATCTCTAGTAAGGACAAATGGAGGCTAATAACACACTCAGTTTAAGAAGTTACACGGCAAATCATAAAACACACAAGGAATCATGTCTAAGCTTTAACTAACAACTAGGTGCACGAATGCTTAAAGAACATTAAGGAAAACATAATGAGTCTATATCTCAAAAGCTCTACTCATCGGTAAGATAGTCATCATTACTAGCATCTTCCTTATAATCCATAACCACATCATATCCAAGGAGATCAAACATGATAATTACTACCTAAACCTGGAAAAAAATTACTTAAAGCCTAATACAATACTACCACAAGTACAATTGCATTGGTGAGCACAATTCAATCACATGCATACATATGTCTAACAGCAAACAGTCCGTTGTTATTTTGTTTTTGAATCCATCAAGCACTACATAGATAACTTAGTATCTCGATAGCATACACATATATAGTTTATACATATATAATGCTTGGTACTCTTTAACATCCATGAGCCAATGATTCTAAAACCTAGATCTACCTTTAATCATATGTAGATGCAACTCCACATAGGACAACATCATACAAAGATCATCATGATATCGCATTGAAATTATCAATACTCTCTGACATACAACAACCAAGCATATACTACATACAATATTTATTGTCTGATATAGCATTAGTTAAGTTATTAATTTATTCTATCAAGCACAATGATCGAATAAGGAAATATATACACCTGGATAGTTGTTTCGTTCCAAATACTAGATTCCATTACCTAAGCACACACAATTAAGTCACTCAAACTCTTATACATACATATATTAAACTCGACTCTTATTACATTCCTATAATTCTTACTTTTATCCCACTTTATCTAGATTCACAAGGTCTTAGAATATGCTTTAATCCTAAAAGAAAGAGTTAAACTAATTTCAATTATTTTTAAGCACGAAAAAGGCTTTTTAGAAGGTGTTATAATGTGCATGAACTAGTATACATATCGGTATAAGGTTATGTATCGCTTAGACAAAGAAAACAAAGTCATGGAAAGGTGCATGAGCACTACATGGCAAGTGTACTTTAGGTGCATTTTTCAAACATAACATTTTGAGCCATAGTGATGTATACGCCTTAGTGCATGGCTCATGCATAAGTCTTACACTTCAGGGATTTCTTTTTAGTCAAAACATAGAGAGATACCGATGGATCTTTATTAACACTTTTGGCTTATTTCAAAACTAAAGTATATAAACTCACTCCCTTGCTTTTCTCTCTTTTTTCATAGCCTCTCCATGCTAAGGTCATGTGCAAACCCTAGCCCCAATTTCTTTCATCTCTATTTGTTTTTTTATTAATATTTACTCTCGTGTTTGTTGCAAATTATGCATGTATTGGTGTGTTTGAGTCCATCAAACTCTTGAGTCACAAGGACGCCGCTATTTCAGTCTAAAAGATGGTTTTCCCTTTTTACTTTCTTTATTTATATGCACTTCCATTTACAAGTAAGATCTTTAATGGATCTGGTTATTTTTACTATATAACTGATAATTTGTTACTTCAACTACTATTAGTTGAGCTACTTAACTAGTAAAGTCATGTAACCACTTAGGTTGTCTTCTTAACATTTGTCTTTAGTTGTAATTTGTTCTCTAGTTGTAATAGATGTCTTCCTCTCATCAAAAAAGGCCTTGTTCGCAAGGTTGAGATGTGGATACTATTGTTGAAAGTGTCATAATCGTCCTACGAAGTGTCCTTTATTTGTAACCCTAACTATTGGACTAAAACCTATCTCACCAATAAGCCCATCAACAAATAATTCTAAATCTAGTTACTACAATGCTTATAAACTAGATAATTGTCAATAGCAATAGGAGGTAATTCCAACTTAAGATAAAAAGCACCATAAGCCTTCTTAAGAATGGACACATAAAAAAACATAATGAATATGGGCATTAGAAGGCAACTTCAACTTGTAGGCAACTGAGCTAATGTATCTTACCGGGTCCAAAAAACCTTTTAGAAAGTTTATGATGGCCTTATCAAAAAGACACCTACTTGTATGATTGTAATTTAATGAAAAGTAGATCACCAATTTCATATGAGACATCTGATCAATGCTTGTGAGCAATCATCTTCATTTGCAGTTGTGCTTCCACTAAAAGTTCACAAAGGAGCTTAAGTAACACATCTCTATCTTGAAGTTCAGTATTAGTGGCCTCGAATTTAAAATCTCCCCTAAAATAGGAAGTAAGAGTAGATGGTTATCTACCATACACCCGTCATGGAAAGAAGTATTATAAGAATATTTCGCCCATGGTAATTATTGAACCCATCTATCAGGATAATCCATAATATAACTACGAAGCAATACTGTATAAAACCATTATTTTGCCGTTTGATTAAGGATGACAAGATGAACAAAAATTCAAAGTTGTACCACTTAACTTGAAAAATTCCATAATAAAAAATTTAAAAAAAAAACTTGTGAACACCAAATCATAGTTTGATACAATCATTCTAAGAAAGCCATGTAACGACAACGTTAATAAACAACACAACCACTTGAGTTGCATTAAAATGAGTAAGTAATGCCCTTACGCAACAATACTTTGTCAATCTATCCACTACTACACAAACAACCGCAAAACCCTAGAATATAAGCAAAGATGTAATGATTTTTATAGATACGTCCTCCCAATCCTTTTAGGAATAGGTAATGCATGCAAAAGTCCAGCTAGAGACATAGAAACATATTTGACTTGCTGACAAACAATATAAGCTTTCACAACTTTCTCCACATTGCTTTCATGCCTTCCAATAAAAAGTATCAGATAGTCATTTAAAAGTCTTCAATACACCAAAATAATCTAACGTTAAGGCATGTTGCAACTTATGTAAAAAGAATGGAATAAGAGAAGAATGAAACATTAAAAAAAAAAAAAAACTGCTTCTACAATATAACAGTATGTTAGTTAGTTGAAGGTTCCTCTTTAATCGATGTCTTTGTTTAAGTCAAACATCAATTTATCATAACTAGTATTGTCAAATACTCCTTTAAATCATTAATAAAATTAAATGAAGGGGATGAAATGCCACAATAAGACCCCTTATCACTTTCTTACCTAGACAAAGTATCCACAATAGTGTTATATGATCAAGACTTATGAGTTATAGTATATTTGTAACCTAATAATTTGGATAGATGCTTCTATTGCTCCTATGTTTGAATCACTTGACTCAAAATTTCTTGCAAACTCCTATGATCCGTTTAGATAATAAATTGATGAAGCATTTCTCAAATGAATTGATATTTTCTTACTAAAATAAGCCATTGGCTTATTCTTTTGTAATAAAATAACTCTAATACCAAAATCTAACGCATCAGTCTTTACCATAAATTGTTGGGTAAAATCCAATAATTAAAGGATTGGTGTCGAACACAAAGCATCCTTCAACTTATTAAAAGCTTCAATTATTGTTGTAACTAATCAAATTTAAGATTTTGTAACATATCAATAAGTGGTCTAGTGATTGATGTATTCTCCTTAATGAACCAACAATCATACCTTAATAAACCTAAAAAAGCTCTCATATCCTTAATTATCAATGGCTTAGGCCAATTGTTTTCAGCTTTAACTTTAGATGGATCTAGTTGTAACTCTTTTAATTGCTAGTGATGTGCCCTAGGGCATTAAGATATTTATTGTTATTTGTACTTATATCCATATCTAATAAACCATTTTACTATCATGTTATTATTAATGGTCTTATGACATGATAAAAGGTTTCATTGAATAGTTTATTCTTTTTTATATCATTAAAGTGTGTGACTTTAATAATAAAACTATAAGATGATAATAATACTATTCTAAATTATCCCTAGTCACTGATATGAAACGATAATGAAGTAAGACTTGCATGTTGGTCGATCGATGATCGTATTTTATTGATCATGGCTATGGGATATCAAGTCAACATATAGATGCATTTAAGAGTACATTGTATTGAATCAACCTACCATGAGAGTATCATATGAATCTTTGTTATGAGTCTTCTCTTCCTAATATCACTATTTTAGTCCTTGACCCGATAATAGTATGGATCCCTACATAGTGATTTTCATGTTTTGATTTGGATCTCCATCATCTTTAATTGGATTATCACAAGGTTGTGATTAGATATAGAATAAATTATATTGAGAGATATGAGTATTTATGAATAAATCTGTCCCTCTCATTAATTTGAGAGAGATATCTTCAAGGCCCACTTAAAGAGTGAGATAGAGAAAAATGCATAGCTATGTGAAAATTGATTGACAAGGAGTTATCAACAACATTTGGTTTATTTGGCCAAACTATGAAATCAAGAAAACTTGTGGTTAAACAATATATGAGTGACATGATCCATGTGTCATGTTTGATCATAAAACATTGTGTGACAAAGGGACTAAAGAATTGACTATTTAAAAGGTAAAGTTGGATCGTTGATCTTCACTTAATTTGGATAGACATAGCACATTGTTAGAGGCTACTTATATTTGTGGAGCAGAAAAAGATTTTTTAGCTTTCTGCCAACATTAAGTGAATTTATAGAGTCATACATAAAGAATGAATCAAATGGGTCATGGGTTTAGTTTAAAAAAGCCCAGCAGGAATTATCTAATTATTTATTTACTGATTAATATTAATTAGTTAAGAATAATAAATGGTAATCATCACTATTTTGCATAGGATGATTAAAAGGGCATATGTTTTTTAATTTAGAAAAACCATAATTGGATTAAGGATCACATTAACGTCAATATCCTTATTCATGAGGATATCATTATCAATATAAGACGACACTATAACACTTATCTAGGGTTAACAACACTGGCCGTCACATTAAATCTATAGAGAAACTTTGCACACCCAGAAAAAGAAAACACAATAGCTTTTGTAAGGTATTCCCGGACTGATCTATAATTGTTTTGAGTGCTAGCATACAAAGATCCATTTGATGTGTTCATTCGTGTGGATACCATAAAAGGAACTCACGGGATTGTAACACCTACAATTCTGCTTTACAAACATGATTGAGATTTGCATAAGATAAAATCATTGTCCTTATCGATTTAATGAATCGCATGGACCCTAGTTGTGATTTAGGGATTTTGTAAGTTTTTAAAAAGAGAAAAATTAAAAGTTTCCACTACAATTCTCCTTTTTAAATCCTTAAATTTCCAACACCACCATGATAATATGACTTACATACTCAATTTGAGTTTGGCTAAAATGACATTTGGACTTTAAAAAAAAAAAAGTTCATTAACCAACAACAACTGTAAGACTTTCTCCAAATGTTAGGAATGATCATGCTCATTCTTACTATAAACAAAAATGTCATCATAAAATAGGATCGTGAATTTTCTTTAAAAAGGCCTGAAAATACTATTCATAATAGTTTGAAATATAGCTAGAGCATTACTTAAACCAAAAGGCATTACAGAAAATTCATGATGGCCTTCATGGGTACTAAATGTTGTTTTTTCAATATCATCATCATGCATCCGTTTCTAATGGCAACTAGAACGTAAATCAAGTTTAGAAAAAATTTTGACACCATACAATTCATCCAACAATTTGTTTATTGTGGGAATTGGAAATTCATCCTTAATGTTTACATTGTGGAGAGCCCTATAGTCAATACAAAAATGTCAAGTGCCATCCTTTTTCTTAATCAATAATACTAATGAGGAAGAATGATTTGTACTATCTTTAATGATACCCTAAGCTAACATGTCTCTTACTTGTTTTTTGAATTTCCTTTTGTTCTTTTTTTTTGCAAATGGGATATCTATATGGCTTCATATTAACTTTCAAATCATTGATCAAATGAATTCGATGTTAGACACTCCTTTTAAGTGCAATGATGTAGGTATCTCAAAAACCTTAGAGTGTTTGCCCAGTACCTCCTTAAAAGTAGTATTACTAGCAAAACTTAGTGAAGACCATGATGTCCGAGCTACCAACTGGCAATAATAAGCAATAGCATCTGTTTGAACTATTCTTCGTAATCGAGAATGTGAAATTGCTATTATTATAGAATTATCCCCTATCAACAACACCTTAGATCCTTGGTACATGAATTCCATATACAAAGCATCATAATCAATGGTTGTATGTCCTAGACTTTGTAAAAAATGAACTCCAAGAAGTCAAATTTTGAATGACCACAAGCACATCTGCACACATTCCCTCACAAATCATCTTATTCCATCATCAATCATAACATGAAAAGAATATATTGGAATCACAACCAAATTTAAATGTTTAATTAATCTTAGTTGCAAGAAATTATGTATATTATCACTATCTACCAAACATAGACATTGATTTATTATTGATAACTCCTATAAAATGCAATGTCTTAGGAATATGCATATCTGATAAAGCATGATAGTTGATTGTTACTGCATCCAAAAAATCGTCACTAATATGAGGCTGTATACTTAATGTTATACCTACTACATTATCGTTTTGCCTACTATCATTCTTACCCATCATTATTAGTAAAAATTCACCCTTACATTGTAATTCTTACAAATTTTTTATCACAATTATAATACAAACCTTTTTCCCTTCTTGCTATCATATAGTTTCTTAATAGGAATTGGAGATTTAGTATCTGAGTTGAAATTTGAAAAGGGGTTTTGAAACGAAGTGAGAGGCTTAGAAAATTGAAGTGTATTAGAGGATGGTTTAGTGTTTAAGGAAGATTTATCTGAGTATGTTGATGTGAAAGCATACTAATCTTGGTATTTGACTTCATGTAGCTTAGCCAAAGAAATGGTTTGCATCATATCAAAAGGTCGATATATTTACAATTATCATTTCAAATAGGATTTAAGACCCAAAATAAGACAACTAAGTAAGAAACTATTAGATAAGCCCACTACTTTGTTGGATAATGCTTCAAAATTTGATTGATAATCATTAACCGAAGAGGATTGCATCAGTTTAGATAATTGACCCTACACATCCTCATAAAGAGATGGCCTAGAGCGCTCTTTCATAGCTTTCTTGAATGCGATATAGGTAGAAATTTTATAATTATTTTCCATCCATTGATACCATTCTAAAGCTTTCTCCTCTAATGTAAATGGCGCAATTATCACCGTCTCTTCCTCAAATATTTTATGAATGTTCAAGAATCGCTCTGTCTTAAATGTTTACCCTAATAGATCCACTCCATTAAGCTTGATTCATTTCAAAATGGAATCATAGATGTTGTCATTAGAAAGTGATGACTCTCCTCCATTTGACCCTTGTGATAACATCCCTTAAATTTGATTCCCTATATTTTGCAAACTTATAGTAATAGTTTAATTTATAGTTTCCATGAAAGCAGCAAGCTTACAATCCATTTCTGGATTTAAGTTTTGTCGTAATTTCTCTAATTTTTCATCTAACAAAATTGATCTTGTTTCAGGTGCAATTGTGAGAAGATCAAGCATGATGAGAGCACCAAATGATATATCCTTATCAACACTTTTGTCCTAATCTACTACTGTAGTATATTCTTTCTCACGTCCATCTCTCTTTTCTTGCCACCTGTCTACGCTAAAGTCATGTACAAACCTTAATCCTAATTTCTTTCATCTCTCTTTGTTTCTCTAGCAATGTTTACTCTCATGCTTGTTGGAAATTATGCACGTATTGGTGTGTTCGAGTCCACCAGACAATTGAGTCACAAAGACACCACTATTATGGGGCCAAAAGATGATTTTCACCTTTTCACTTTCTTTATTGGTATGGACTTCCATGTACAAGTAAGATCTTCAATAGATCTAATTATTTCTTTCATATAACTGCTAATTTGTTACTTCAACTATTATTAGTTGAGCTGCTTAACTAGTAAGTTATGTAACCACTTAGGTTGTCTTCTTGACCTCTATCCTCTAGTTATAATATGCTCTCTAATTGTAATAGATACATAATCCGATGCATGGTCTTATGGGTCGTGTACTTCTATAAATCCCTCTTTTCACGCAATTTTTTCTTGTTTTGTTTCTATACATTAAAAACCAACTAGATCTACACATTCCTTAGGGTAAAACCAACATATTTCACATTCTTTAATGGAAGAACCATTAAAAGATCGTAATTGCAACAATCCTTGTTTACATTTTGATTTCATTCTATACTTCTCACTATCCCTTACTTCTAATTTATAACAACTATTTCTTCTTGAGTTTTTCTAGAAATTCCTCTCGGTTTGTCGATTCGACTATAGAATTGTGTTGTTCAAATTGAGATATTAATATCTCATCATTCCCTTATTTGATTCATCAGAATGGTAAAATGATTCTAAAGAGGTGATAATTTACCTTAAGATTTTGTTTTTTTTTTTTTTTGCCAAACACTATATATATATAGATAGAGAGAGAGTGTAGTCAATAATATGAGAAGGAAGAAGAAAAAAGCGGTTACAATTCATTTTTAAACATTTGAAATCTCAATGAAAATCCTTATTCCTTACATTCATATTTATATTTATTTTATATTATTTTAAGTTATTTAATTTACAATCCTTGACAATCTCAATGATAGCTATCTCAATCAAGATAACCACCCACAACAATGTTAAGATACAAGGTATCTACTCACAATAACCATCATAACTTGAGATAATTTTTATTAGTGACCAATTCAGTTCTCTTTATAACTAGCTCCAGGGGGTTAGGTATGAATCTTTTGCTACTCTCTTACCTTAATCTCTGCTAATTAACATCCTCAAACCTTTCACTAATTTAAGCATCAAAGTGGCCTAAATAATACTCTAAGCCACCAAAACTTTCCTTTACTTACAGGTTTATTATTCTAGTTTTAGAATAATCCTAAAAAATAAAGTAAAAAAAAAGCAAAAAAATGAAAAAGAAGGACAAAAAAAAAATTGGTGATGCAACCTCAGCTAATTTCATGTGAGATCTAACATTTTTCATATAGAATAAGAGAGAATTAAATTATAATTTTATAGAAATTCATAGAGGTGTGATAATTACTATATAAATCAAATAATTGCAAAATATTAATTATACCATATTGTAATAATAGAATATTTATTATATAAGATGGATTAGTTAGTTTTTATTTATTTCCTAGCTATTTGGTATTTAAAATGTAACTAAACATTATAACAATAACAGTATATAGAACAAAGGAAGAATTAAAACTATTGTCTCATGCTATTACGTATAAGTGAAAACATAAACAGATAGAACATACATATGGACTCATTTGTTTTGTTTTAGTTAAACATAGTTATCTAAACCTAAAAATAATCAATATAATACTTAATCAAACTTTTTATAACCTTTTTTTTATTAGCTTCTTAACACCATTTTTTTTATTTACTAATGTGGAAAAACTATGCTTTTATTATGAATGCAATCAGATTAGCCATTATAAAGTATCCCACCCTTTAAAAATCCCATAGGGTATAGGATTGGGTTTGGGAAATTTCTTAAGACCTTATAGGCTTTAAGGTTGATCGTAGGTCATGATTATGACCCGATGGGAAACTTGATGCATCAAAATATAATAAAATTAAAAAAAATTAGATGAAAATTTTAGTTCAAATTCAAAACAAAATTTTAGAGAGTTAGAATCTTTGGCACTTTCCATGACAACCCATATTAATTATGATATGATTTTTAAAGCTCAAATCATAGTTTTTTATTTACCTAGATTAAACTAATATTTATATATAGTACATTATATATTTTTTTGTTATGTTATGTGTAATTGTTTACTTTTAAAAAAATAATATGTTGATTTTTTGTTTGGAAAACGAGAAAAAACTATTTTTTCTAAATATTTTTAGAGAAATTCTTCTTTATTTAAATAGCTTGACTTGGATTTCATTATTTATTTTTTGGGTTAAATTATTCCTAATTGGGTCAAATAGGATAACTACGTGGAATGAGTCAATCAGATGTCCTATAGGAGCAGGTTTTGGTATTACGCTAAAATCCTATAGGATTTAAGGTCAGATTTGAGATATTCTATATGAAAATGGGTAGGGTTTAGGTCTTATATAACTTGTCCCAAACCCTCCTTGGTTACATTTCTACTTATTATGGAAATTTTCACTAACTTTTTCGAACACTATATAGCATTGATAAGTGCTTCTTATATGTTGGTAAATAAAATCAACGGTATTATTGAGGTACTTAAAATAGTCACAAAATTTTTGGCAATAAATTTCTCATTGATAATCCCGTAATTTAACAATAATCTATTAGTTACAATCCAAAAACGTTTTTTTTTTATTGAAAAATCCATAGATTTTAATGCCATGATAATGACTTATATGGCCTATTCATTTTAGTTGCAAACAATATTAAATGAAAATCAATAGGTTCAAATTCAATAATTCAACAAAATTACATGAAAAAGAAATAATAATATAAGGAAATTGGAGAATTGTAAAGTATGATGGGAGGATCAATATTTAACATCCAACATAATGCATTAAGAAAGTTTCCCAAGACTGACAAAACTTGTGCTATAAGCTTTTAAACAATAATTTATAAGCGATATGAATTTGTTATCTATTTCATGGTTATCTTGTGCTTAAAATGCAATTAAATACAATAATAGCAATTTTATGTGAAATTAAGAAAAGATTAAAAAACTATTTACCTAAGTGAACAACAATCCAAATAGTGTATAAATAAGATATAAATCAATAAAACATAAATAACAGAAACTAATTTGTTTTATTCTAATTAAATTTATTTTATCTTGGTTACTGATCAAACAATAAGGATAATTTTAGTCACAAAAATAATGACAGATATTTTGATGAACATCAATGGCTTATAGCTAATGGTATTATCGCTACTCTCCTAAATGGAATGAACCATGCTTAGATCCCCTTCCTTGTTGTAATAATAGGTATAAAAAGAGAAAAAAAAATGATGAATAATCTCACAATTTAACCGTAATCTATTAAGTCTAGAGAAAAACCTGTGGACTTTAATATAGTGATAATGGCATGTATAGCCTATGCATTTTAGTTGGACATGATAACAAATTAACATCAATGATCTCAAATTAAATACTTCAACTAAATTAGAGTGTTAGAGGGTCCGAGGGGAACACTATTTAGCATTCCTTCTGTTATAAGATGAACAATGGCAAAAATGAAAAATAATAAAAAATAATAAAGCACACAAGATTTATATGGAATTCCTAAATCGGAAAAAACCACAGGTAGAGGAGAGAGAATTCATTATATGTCAATACTGGAGTACAAAAGAGAGAGAGTAACAAAATACAAATCAAAACTCTCTCATTTTCTCACTCTTATACAAACCCTAACAAAACACATATTTATATGTGTATACAGCTAGTCGCAATAAATGTCAAAATTATATCTCTTAAATTTATAATGAATGAATAATAAATATATAGTCAAATATTCATTCATTATACATTTGACTACGAAAAACGGCTACTGAAAACGGGTCATAAACTCCAATACCTTCAATCAAAGCAAATAGTAATAAAAAATTCCCAAAGACTAAAAAAAAAAAATGGAAGAAAAAAAAGAAACGACTTCTTAGCAATGCAACATTAGTTGATTCCCCATGAGATTAAGATTATTGTAAATAATATGAAAGAATTGAGTTGTTATGCCTAAAAAGATAATCTGGTTGTGGCAACCACTAGAAATACTTACTTAGCCTATATAAGCATCTGCAAAGTATGTAATTTACAACACACTTAGTGTTTTAAGACATCAACCATCAACATACAAGTTACTCTATATCCATTTTAGAGAAATTATAACTGGTAGTGTATGTTTTAGTATAACCACTAAAAAGTTTCACAACTAAAACATAATAAAAATCCAGTGACTACTTTTACCCCTCTTCGTAGATTCCCTAAATTCCAAAAGCAATTAGACTTACCAAAAAGGTTTGTCATACAGGATTGTAAACCTATCCAAGCTATCTGTAAGGTTAATTATACTATAGGGGAACGAGCAAAGCCATGATTCAATGAAATAGGAGTGCAATTTCTTCATTACTACTTAACAAGTAAGTTATCATTTATATGCAATGCATGAATAACCATATGCAAAACAATCATTACACATAATCTTCTAGTAACTATTGTAGAGTTTAGGGTATAAACCTGCAACAACCAACACTAACCAATGTGTGTGCTCATGGGTCAAAGAATTCATAGTTTTATTAGCGTCCATCTCGTCTAGCATTGGATCTGTTTGTATGGTCTGTTTTTTATCTGTTTTTGTATCTTTTTCAAAATGATATCTGTAAATATGTCCAATTTACATTTATATTTTATCTATAATTGATATACTTAATCTTTTAATGAGAACTACCAACTTTTTTTATCTGCATCTAATTTTTTATAAATAATTTGTTGGAAAAAGTTTGAAAAGAATGTTTATACCAGTAATCTGTCAACAAACAAACAGAACTAATTTATTTCATTAATATCGCAGGTCCCATTGTACCTTAAATGCAGTCTTCGGTTTGATCGTCGAAATAATTTTCTTAGTTCATGAAGACTTTAAATGTAGTTTGGAGATAGCATAAGATACCTTGAATGTAGTCTTAGGCCATCTAAGATTTACGATAACACTATGAACAATGGTTTGAACCTGGGTTTATGGTTCGCGACTTCTTTTATCTTTTAGTTTGTTCCTCTAAGTTGGAAACAGGAATATGTAGTAAATAGTTCTGATAGGGTTCATTTGCAATCATTAACTTGATGCCTGTTTCTCGTTGTTCCACACTAGGATGGTGACGACAATATTTGATCCAGTTTCCGTTCAATGCATGTCAAGTTTTCTCAATAATTCAATATGTAGTTGTTAATGGATTCGGGCACAACTAAGCTATACATAACTCAATTAAGACAAGATAATGTAGGAAAGCACAATTCACGTACAATAACAAGACAAGCAATTCAATCTCCTACACCTAGCATTTTCACTGATGATTCTGGTGAATACAGAATGAGCAACTTTGTTTGCTAGATTAAAAATGTTAAAAGCACTCATACAAAATCTAGACATTTTTTAGGAAAATAACTTATACTTTTCAAAAGCCAAAGTGGTTTTATAAGGAAAAATTCCATTTATAGTCTTTAATGCTTTGCTAGTTTTCTTTTATTTATTTATTTATCTTTTTTTTTTAATTGGAGTCTCAAAGTTTAATAAATTTAATAAAGCTGGACTTTTTTAATACTGTCAACATTTTAATATTTGACATGTAATTTAAATAAAGTAAATAAATTTCTATTAATAAAATATTATAAGTAATAAATAACCTAAAATTCGTCACCTTTGATGTGGATTTTGATACAGGATTGGTGGGCTTCTTGATTCTATTTTACCTTAGGTAAGCAAGTACCCAAATGAAGTGAAGGAAGAATAGTGGCTATGAATAGGGTGGGCACAGATCGGTTTGGTTTGATTTGGTTCGGTTTTTCTTAAAATCAAATCAAACCATAATTTACAGTTTTTTTTTATCCCAAACCAAACCCTTAAGTAACAGTTTGGTTCGGATTAGAAATTTTCTAAACCATCAAATAACGGTTTTGATTCGATTTTGATTACGAATTAAATCAAAATTCTAATTAAAATTTTTCTTTATTTTAGTTTTTGTACATTAGTACAGACACTTAAATATTGATATCATTTCATGAAGTATATATTATAAACCACGTTAAAATACCTTATGAATTCATCATACTTTTAGTATATAGTTCTCTACAAAATTAGTTATTCATCAATAAAATATATCGACTAATCGATACATAGTAAGTCATAATTTTTTATTTTTAATTGAACCATCAAGCCAATTATCTACCATTAAATTTAGCCAAATTAAAAAATCATCTATCAACAAAATTCATCAACGAATAAAATGATCCGCTGACAAATACATAATAAGAGTTTATAACTAAACAAATAAATTTCATACTTTATAAAGTTACAAACTATTAAAAAAAAATAGTTCATCATCAATAGAAAAATATATATCGTGAGCCTAAAAAGCAAATTTAAAAATAAACAAGTTGATTTTAATTAATATTTACCAAATAATAAATATAAAATGAAATCATATGAACATATATGATATTTAATCAATCATAAAAAAAATATATAGTTAAAACTTACAAATAAAATATTATTATATTTTTTAAAAACGATTTAGTTCAATTTCATGAATTGCTTTGGTTTACCTTCTAAACCAAACCATAAATATATGGATTGGTTCGAATTGAAAATTTTTTACATCATATTTTTAGTTTGGTTTGATTCAGTTATGGATTGGTTTGGTTTGGTTGGTTTTTTTGTCTATCCTTAGCTATGAAGTTGTTGAAGGATACTAGCAATATGTTTTACATTAAATTAAATTTGAACATGCATATTCACAAAATCAAAATCATACACACGAAAACATGCCAGTTTTAAGAAAATAATTTTAATGAAAAACAAGTGTTATATATTAATCATTTTTCTTTATAAAATAAACGGGACTTATGCTGATACAATACCACCACATAACACAAGGTTTCAAATAAAGGTATTTCCAAAGTTTTTTCATACTTTTCGGAATTTTGTGTTTGAATATATTAAAAGAAAAAGAAAAAAATCTTCAATTACAATGTTTGGTTTGCCTTGTCGTTTTGATATCTTATTTTTATCATTTTTAAATAGAATATTTATCAATAAATAAATACAGATAAAAAATATATATTTTATTCATAAATAGATCAAATAGACTAGATATAAATCAAATATTAATAAAATATAAATACAGATCAAATATAGATATGATACAATTAAAAATAAGATAACAAAAAAGAAAAATTTAGAAAAAGGAGAACAAAAAAGTCTATTTGGATGGTCTCTCTTTTATCTATATATGTATTTATATCAAAACAATATATATAAATATATCTTATTTAGATTTGTATTTGATCTATTTAATTTTTTTATAAAAACTATCAATTTTTTATATTTATTTTTTAATAAATAATCTGTTAAAAATATTTTAAAAAATATTTATATCTATCAAAAAAAACTAACCAAACATACCTACAAACAATATTGGCTTTTTGTTCATGTCGTACGATTGCAATATTCCCGACAGCTCATCTAGGAACACAGGGCTGTACCAAACCATATCATGCTCCGGCAGAACTGAATTGGCTAATGTCCCGGCGGAGCATGCGCTGGTATTGAATGCATTCTTTTTTGCTTTACTGTCACGGCGTCCGCACTGTGCAAAGAGTAGCGGATGGAACTGGAAGGCTATTAAAGTGACAAAGTCTTCATGAGGGGTGTTGTCGATATTTCATTTGTCCATACAACCATCTTTAATTTGTGTGTATATAAAGTCCGTATAAATGCTGTTTTGATTGCCATATTTTTATCTGTATCAGATCTATATTTATTTTTTTATCTTATATGTATTTGATTTGTTTAATCTTTTTATAAGTAAAAATATCTATTTTTCATCTCCATCTGTTTCTTAGTAAATATTTATTTGAAAGACGGAAATAAGATAACAAAACAATAAATAAACAAATCCTAAGTTATTGACACCATTATTGTTATGAAAAGTACGGGTTGATTTCACTCACATACCCAAACTTTTTCGATTTTTATTGAATTATATCTAAATAATTTTTTCTTATAAGAAAATACCTAAAATTTTTAAATCTTTCACATAGGATACTTATGAACAGGTTCTATCTATTTTTCTATCCAACTACTAATGTGACAGCAAAACTTATTAAAATATTGTTTTTTCATCCACTTTGACCTTTTTTTCTTTTTAATTTTGTTTCACTTTTCCTTCTCTCTCTCTCTCTCTCTCCTGTTGATCTTCCCCAGGAACATCATCTTCTTCTCTCTCACCGTTGTTGGGTCTGTTTGTTTTGGCTTTTTCCAACAGATACAGACATTTTTTCAAACTTTTTGCTAACAAATTATTTATCAAGAAATAGATATAGATAAAAAAAAAGTTAACAGTTCTCATCAAAAGATCAAATAGAATAAATTTAGATAAAATTTAGATGCAAATCAGATATATTTACACATATCATTTTAAAAAAGATACAGATACAGATGAAAAACAGACAATCCAAACAGACCCGTCATCACTGAATCTTCCTTGTCCTAAACCCCTAAACTCATCGAGTGGACTGAACACCTTCACCATCAAACTCGAGCACATTGCGAACTAAACGTACATAACCACGTTTGATTGCTTTGCTATTCCAATCCAAAATCCATAAAAAAACTCCAATTTAATAGATAACACAACAAAGCAACGATAAAATCAGAAAAAAAAAAAAACAAATGAAAGGAAGAGAAATTGTCATTGAAGGATTGAAAAGTGAAGTTAAATTACAGAAAAAGGCAGTGGCTATAACAATTTAACTTTCATCTCTCTCACACACACACCCCCATAAAGGACATGCCAATCCACTTTCATAAGTGTGATTCCTTTACAAAGCAACTCTTTGAAGGTTCATTTGAAGTCACTTTCAAAATGGAATTAGCTCTTGACTTTCAAAATGGAATTAAATCATCGCGTTGGTATAAAAGCACTCAATATTATTTTAGGGTGTTAAAGCTTGATTCTGTTTATCATTACTACAAAATTTCTAAGGAATTCAAAAATTGGTGTTGATTGTCAAGAAGCAATTAATATTACTTTTAGGTGTTAAAGTTTGAACTTTTTTGTCATTACTAGAAAATTAAGGTCTATATTTATTGGTCTTCTCTATTTTCTTTTTCGTTTTAATTTTGAGGTTTTAATTCTGGTTTGCATTAAAGTTTTTGTTTGTTCTGCTAGTGGTGGAGGTAGGTGATGATGTCATGAGTTAAGTTTATCGAAGGAGAAGATGAAGAAAAATATATTGGATTGATGTTCTGGGTTGTCCTAAAATTGTAATCGATAATTTGTATTTGATTACTTTATAAATCTCAAATTTTTTTTCTTGTTACGACTCTCATGGGTTAATTTCCATACCGATTCACAACTCAACCATGCCAAATGCGAACACGTAGCATCCATTGTGTGTACCGCAAGCCCAAAAACCATTCGTCTTCATTGCTATCTTCCCTAAAACCCAACCATGAACCCAAAGTCTCACCATAACTCACCAATCCTAAACCTGCAACAATCATTTTCACCAAATTGAGCCCATACCCGACACTACATGCAACACGAACGGACTTGCAAGCTGCAACATCATCACTTCTACTGAAATGGAAACCCACCGCGTACCATTTTTTTTTTTTTTTAATTTGAGCTATGTTAGAAGAAGAAGAAGAAAAATAAAATATCCTTCTATCTTCGGTCATGGGCTTTATACCATGTTCATTCCATTCAAGAGCTTTAATAAGATTCATACTGCTAAAGTTGCCATTTTTTTCGAGTCTAAAAAATACCCACATAAAGAAGTTGGGAGATTCTGTAGTCCCATCATTGATTTTTACATGACAGGTTTCATCACTATCAATGGCTCACACTATACTCTACCATGATTGATATACTAAAATAGTGATTATTCTAGTTACTTTATTTATTTTAACAGTTAGATGATTGACTGAACGGTCCCGTTAATAGAATCATAAAATCTCTCCAAGAAGTTAGCAAAAGGTTAAAAAAGAAACAAATCCCACTAGCCAAAATTGGTAATTTTAGGCAATGGCTAGGAATCAGTATGGAATTTCCATAAAGATTGTAACTTTAAGGAAAAGCCAAACAAGAAAAAACCGAAATGAACTTGGATTTTATCAGAATATCAATAAATTTGCTTAAAGAATGACATTAAATTCGTATTTTTAGATTTGTGAAGTGTTAATTAGTTTTTCTTTTTTAATTGAAGTTTGATTATGATTTTTGGTATTTCACTCTTTTTTTATTTGCACAGTGTTTGAAGAAGAAGAAGAGAAGAAGGATGATGATGATGATGATGAGAGAGAAGAAGCAATGGTGCAAGAGGGGGGTTGGGGGGAGAGAGAGAGAGGAAAAGTAAAAATAATAATAAAAAAAAAGATGCCAACATGGATGAAAAACAATATTTTTATCGATTCCATTTCCACATCAACGGTTGGACGGAATTCATCCAAAGGTATTGTGGGTGAAAGGTTTAAAAATTTTAAGTATTTTCTTTTAACGAAATTTTGTTTAGGTATAATTTTGTAAAAATCGAAAAAGTTCAATACCACGAGTGAAATTGACTATAAAAGTACATATTGAAGATAAAAATATAAATGCAGAGTTAAAATATAAAAGGTTAATCTTTATTATAGTAATATGACTTATTTATAAATACTTATTAAATCTTCTATATATAAAATTTACAATATTATACTTTAGGAGCTTCTATGATTCTGTCAACAGGATCATCTAGTCAATCATCTAACTGTTAAAAATAAATATAGTAATTAGAATCTTAACTATTTTAGTGATTCGGTCACGGTTGGATAAGATATGAGCCATTAGATGATTTTACTAAAACATTCGCAGTGCTCTATAGAGAATTTACCTTGGAATTTTATTGCTATAAATATGAAATTAACATATTGTAAATTTGATGAGTACCTTATACCTTATAACTTATGTAGGATAAAGATATTAGAATGATTCAATATTATTTATAAGATAATATAGATTTTAAAAGTTGGTTAACTCAGGTTGATGCTAAATCGTATCAACATAAGGTCTATTTGTTTTATATATTTTTTTATCATCTTGACATTTTATTTTTATTATTTTTCAAATAGATGTTTGTTAAGAAACTGATACAGATAAAAAATAAATATTTTTACATACATAAATATTAGATAAATATAGACACTGATGAAATTATAAATCGGATACGGATAAAATACAAATAAAATTCATACAATCTAATCAGAATTGATGAAGTTCAAATCCCAAAATCTTGAATTTTTGAAAATTGGACTGATAATAAATAAATAATAATTACAGTCAGAAATCTTTTCGAATCCTTAACAACTAATGGACTAAGGAATTATCACTCAATTACAGTCAGAAATCTTTTCGAATCCTTAACAACTATTGGACTAAGGAATTATCACACTCACACCTTAGAGCTCTATACCTGCTACGGAATTGAGGCTAGGCCAATTTATAAATCCTTTTGTTTGAATTTTTCCTCATTTTGCGTCCACCTTCAGATTAAACGCAAACAAACTGGATTACTAATCACCTTCGAGCTTTGAGCACGTTCTCTGACCAAAATTTAGTTAAATCCTTTGTGGGTAAACCATTTTGGGATAATATTTGCTGTTCCGATTTTACCATCTTAATGCTAGCTTAGCTAATCATGTAACAGATTTAGTGAGCAGTATTTATTTTAAGTTATATAAACAATTCTATGATCCCACCATTAATTTTGATGTATCTAGTTCCGTCACCATCTAATAGCTCATATCATACTCAACCGTAATAGAATCACTAAAATAATTAATATTTTATTTACTATATTTATCTTAACAGTTAAATTAATGGCAGGACGATCCCGTTGATGGAATTGTGAAAGCTCTCTAAGTTATATAATTTTCTTATGTGTCATATTATAATTAGTGGGTACACAATTGAAACACCGATTTTGAGAGAATAAAGATTCATATGTGGTTTTTTAATGTTCTTTTTCTATGTTGCCATATTGAACAAATTTCTTTATATTTATAAATACATCAAATCATGTGAGATGTTCAGATTTATTTGGTTCAAAGATACATATATAGGAAACTTTAGTGATTTAGTTTGTATGGTCTATTTTTCATTTGCATCTTATTTGTATTTGATCTCTAAAGTTTGTTTATAAATAAAAATGTCCGTTTTTTATCTGTATCTATTTTTTATAAATAGTCTGATTGAAAAAGATATAATACTGATGCCAAACAAACGAATGAACCAAACACACCTTCAATATATAAACCATTTAGTTGAATTTCATTACAAGAGTAAAAGATTTTGGTACAAACAACAAAATGATTTATTATACTAATTAATCCCATTGTAATGGATGTCCAATAAGTAAAATATATATTGCCCCAAAATTGGAGGGCGAGTAATAGATTGTCCTAAATCCAGATGTATTCCATTAGTTATCTTTCAATATTTACCGGAGCTTGAGTCTTGATGTCAAATGAAAATTCCAAATAGAGTAGTCATCACGGGATGGGTATCAATTGGCATTTTGAAATTTCCCTTGGAAGTTATTGGTGCTTTGAAAATTCTCTTGAAAATTATTACCTCCATGTGCGTCAACCATTTTTTTTTTTTCATATTCTTTAATTTTTACAACCTCAACTTAACAGAGGCTTCAAATAGGAAACAAAATGCGAAATAACATTATAGAGATAATTGAGAAAATAAAACGCATGCCAACTTTTAAGTTTCTTTTGACTTTAATGGAATTATTGTCCTGCTTTTATTATTAAAAAATAGGTATTTTTCCATTTGTAAGGAAGTTTATTTTATGTGTTATGAAATCAATAGGGGATTCCTGTTGTTTTCTTTCACGAAAATGGAAGAATTGGTATTCCTCATATAATGCAACTTTGTTTTTTTTCAGGAATATTCATGGTTATAAAATAAAGAAATTGTTATTCTTTTTTAATCTTATTCTATTTTAGCAAAAGGAAAAAAAAATTTGAATATTACAAATCACCTGTATAACATACAACCTATAAGTATTAATGTTATTTCAATATACATTGAAGTAAAATTAATATTTTTCAAAATAATTATCAATCCTATTTAATACACACTATATATAATATAATTTTATTAATATTTATATATTGCGTGTACAGATTTATGGGATAATTTTTTTTTTTTTAAGGAAATTGATATGATAACGCTTGCTAAATAAAAGAAGAACACAATTCGAAAATGACTAAGATTATTACAAGAGCCACTTATTTTAGCCTCGACAATATAGAATTCAATTTGAAATAGTACCAATGAACATTGGACAAGAAATGTTCTTTCCTATATCGGCATTTTCTAAAGAAAACGTAATGTTGAGAGAACAAAGCCAGGAACAGCTAAACAACTGATATGATTGAGACTGATTGTTTGAAGGAAGGGAAATATTTGTGAAAGGAATAAGTTATTTATCTAAATAAAGCTCATAAGAGTTGATTGTTCTAGATATTGAATATTTATACTTTCTCAACTATATTATCTAAATATATTTGATTGATAAAATTAGGAATTAGACGAAGGATAATTAGATTAATTTACTTAAGGGGCAGAGGAGCTTCTTATCGTATTGGTGTCATCTCATGATTAAATTTTATTTTTAACTTATTTTCTTTTAGTGAATATTACTAACTTTAGTCAAATTAACTGATTATATATATAAATATTATACACAATTTCGACAACTGAAATTAATAATTGGGACTATGGTCTTGTTAGCCAAACTAACTAACCAACCATTAAAATATATAGCAATAATCAATATATTAAATATTTTAATGTTATAAGTATATATCCGATCTATTCAATAACTTATTGGACATATGTTAAAAATAAAAAAAAAGGAGGATAATAGAATATTTCATTGTTGCTATGTCAAGAAATGGAAATTAGAATATTCATTAAAAGTATCTGTCCACTGTCGCTAAGAGTTAGTGATGCTAATTTGATTATAATCTTCCCTAATTTTAATTTGTGAGTTATTTACGCCATGTGCCTATAGCTTTCTTTTTATATTTTAAATTTTCAATACTTATTAAGAAATCTTTGAGACAAATATTAGTATGAGTTTCTATTTCCATTCCATGAATTCTCCTATCAAGATATGAAAAATTTTATGGTGCTGTTGTTCCTTTTAAGGGACCAAAGCCGTGAATCAATTAATAAATCAAATTTACACTTAACTTTTATGACACCCCCGAATAGTCAATAGATTAATTTTTATAATTATTTTAATGATGGATGATTAACTAGATTAGACTATAGAAATTCTCATTAAAATATATGTAACCTCAATCTAAGGATATAGCACATACTTTTACATGCAATATTCATGTTTTAATAGATGTTTAATTTTTCCCCTCATTTCATGGGGAATGATTTTTAGTTATGTAATTCAGACTCCAAGTTCTTGAATTCATCATTCAATATGTCCCACTTACCCAATGGAGTCAAAACTTTGTCAAATTAGCGATGTTTCTCCGGATTCTGTGACAAGTGGTTAGGAGAAAAACAAAACAGAAGGCGGTTGAAATTTGTCTTCATCATGCCTACATGGGCTTTAAGTAAGTGGTCCACATTATAAGGATATCTAGCCTCAATTAACGGACCATCAAAGCAATGTCCTTTCTCTTTAGACCCGTGAAAGGCCAGTAAGAGGCTAGTTCGAGTTCAATGTCGGTCCTAATCCATATGATGTGGCTTATGGGCTTGTTTCATAATATTATATAATAATGCTCTATAGATAATACCACAATAACAAAGGCTTTTCTTGATTAAGGTCTAATACAGGGTTATTTATTTGAAGGGAATATTGTTAATACTTACTTGGTGTGTCGCGCAAATTCTTTTGTTGACATATTCTAGGATGTTTTAAGGTAATAATCATCTTCCCTTCCTTTACCCTCAACTTTCTTGATATATGAGATAGATGATTATAGAAAAAGGAAGCTTCTATGGTTCCATTGACAAGACTATCTCATTAACAATATAACTGTTAAAATAAATATAGTAAATCAAATATTAACTATTTTAGGGATTCGATCACGGTTGGGTATGATGTAAGCCGTTAGATGGTGACGAGACTGGTTCCGTCAAAATTAATAGCGGAACTATAGAATTTTCAGTAGAATAAATTATACAATACCGAAGAAAAAAAATTATATTTTAGACAAGATGGAGTAATTCTAGGGTGAACTAGTGAATACTATCAAGTATAAAAGTTAATGAATGGATTTTCTCTCAAAGTTTTTTGACATTGATGAACAACATCTAAGTACATAATTATTATGGTTGCTAGTTTGTGCTTACATGACAAGATGTTGAAACAAATTTAAAAATGTCAAAATTCTTAAATTGAAGGAGGTTGTATTTATTTCTACAATAGGTAAATTGAGAGTACCTAGTACTCGAACTGAAGGCTATTACCTTGTAGTTGCATCATTGTGTGCGTGTAATGGGCCATACCACATAGTATTGGTATGGTAATTTAGGCACTGAACTACCATAGACAATTAAGTAGATTATAAACTAATAAACTATTATGACATGAGCTTTTGAAAGGAAATAATATATACTATTTGAATAGTATATTCAACTTACAGTGATCAAATGTGATGCTTTTATAAACTATTACTATGAAGCAGTTGAATTACTAGTTAACCTGTTGTGAACCCAATATGAGATGAGGTTATGGTCTCCTCTTATATATCATTTATAGTGTCTTTAGGAGTTTAAGATGCAAAAATTATAATGTTTCACACCAAAATGAGATAATAAATGGATGTGCATTGCACTTATACTAAGAATGTACTATCACTGCAAGAAATTTGCTATATTGTGACAAAATTACAAAATATTTTTCACAATAAGAATTTTGTCACAAATAGTACTTTTATTGTGATATTATTGTGACAAAATGAGAATTTGTCATTTGAAACAAAAAATAAATAAATAAATAAACTTATGAGAAAAAGAAGTATTTGCCATGGCATATGAAACTAATTGAATTTAAGTGACAAAATGGGTTCTATCATATTCTTTTGTCATAAAATTTTTTCCACCACATTTTTTGTGCTAATATAAATGAAATGTTGTGACAGAAAAATTCCGGTACTAAGTGCCATTGTTACTATATATGATTATATATGATATTTTTACAAGTAATTTTGTTATTATAAATGCTATTTATTGTTCAAAATAAATTTATGGAAATATTATTTTATCAATAGTGACAATTTATATTTGTTATTATATATTTATATAATTTTACAATTATTATTTTATTGTGAAAAAATGATATCACAACGAAATTAAATTGGCCACCTTTAAAATCCTTTTTTATAAATAAGAAAAACAAGATACTGGCTACAATAGCATTTCAACTTTAAAACAAGGAAATAGGTAAAAAAAAGAAAATCAATGCCTACCTATTAAATCAAAGTAAAATAAGTCTAATAGTTTGACTATAAATCATACATGCATAGTAAAATATTTGTTAAATAAAACTATGTTCTAAAAAGATGTTTGTTGAAGGATAAAAACCCTGCAATTGATTATAATTTGATTAGTCCAAATTCAATCTATTGATTTATAATTGTGGTCAGACTTTATTTTAATATCTTTTCTTCATTTAAGTTTAGTGATACAAACTTATATAAGAAAGATATGACTTATATTAATGGTATGGTAATTGATTATTTAATCATATTATTATTCTTCATACACTGATTCAATAGTTTCCATTAATATTGACAAGTGGATTAAGATGTTTTATCAAGTTAAATATAAAATTTAAAATTACATACATATGTAATTGGAAGCATATTTGATATTAACTTTACTTTTCATATTAGATATTTTGATATTATTATAATCAAGTATTTAATATATATATATATATATATATATTGATCCTTGACGTGTATACTAAGACAAAAATTTCCATTAATTTTATAGAAATATTAAAAGAGTAGACATAGTACACAAAACCATAAAGGAAATACAACAATAAATTTATCTCATAATTGCAAGAAGAAACAATGGAACAAGCTTTTCCTTTTCTGAATGTATCAAACATCTGCAAATTCAATCGAGAAGGTATGAATCTCCATTAGAACAAGTTCCACAATTAACTTATGAGGTTCTATTGGCCCTCCCTTCACCTTTCTCTCCTTCATTCTCATCTGCTACCTTGCAAGAAAACCAATCACTTTTTCTCCAAATTTGTTCTTTCTTGATTGGCTAATTAATAAATTCAACTTTGTTACTTTAGCTTCCTACATAAAGTGAGCAACTTACCCATAAGTGAAAAGATCATTCCTAATTATTATTAAACAGTGGGGTTCTTTCCCAACCATGACATAGCAAAATCACAAATAGAAAAACATTTATCGAAAATTTTTAATTTATGAAAATAAGTTGAAATGTACACTAATAGTCAAACACACACATCCATTTGAAATACCAAATGTCGCATTCAACACTTCACGAATGCCTCCTTTTTCATCATGAACCAACCTCCTAAGAGAAAAATAAAATTCAGAAATCATCCAAAGTATAAATCAACCACATAAATTAGAAGAAATGTGTCGAAAAGGGTATAAAGCAAATAAAAAGTTGATTGTAATAAACATATGGAGCTTCAATTATATTTGGCTATCCACTAATCTGGATGCTTTTGCTAAACATCAGATTATATGTTCACTTAATACCTTTAACCAGCAAAGTAAGTTATCTTTTACATCACACAATGCATCTTTCAATAATTGTTGCAAGAGCTTAGGATTTCTTAGACTTACAACAGAAAGAACATAAAATTATGCTCAAGGGCATCCAAACTAATTTGTCAGTAAGCAATATCTGTATGAAATGCCCACAAGAAAAGCCAATAAATATGCCATCATTTTAGCTCATCGAGTGGACCAAAAAGAAAAAGCATAAGCTAATTTATGTGTGATAATTTGCATCCATTTTTTCTATTACACAAGGATAAGCCAAATCCTAGCAAGGACATATTTATGTTAAGAACAAGCAAGTATCCATGTCCAGTAACTTAGAGAAATCACCATTCAATATAGACGACAATCTATCTAAATCAGGTCCCTGAGTGTGCTAAATTAGAGGAAGCTCCAAGCAATTTATCCATGTTTGGCTTGAAAATATATAACATCTTAACCATGTGTTCAACATACACAAGAACAAGGATTTATTTGCTTATATGTCACATACTCACATAATAGATTCAACAGCTTACATCACCAATATAAAAGTAAAGTCTTATGATGGAATAAGTTCTAACCCTTGGAAACAACTAAAATGCAATTATATAAAACCAAATAGGAAATTGCTAGGTAAGACACAAAAATTGAGTACAAAAAGAGGATTTAGCTTAGCATCCTTTCTCGAGCTCAATGAGAGTAGCAATCTCATGGTTGAAGACATCAAATGGTGCCTTAATCCTCGGTGTCATATTCACTATTTATCTTCTTCATCAACAAAAGTATCATCAATTTTATCTTTTGTTTGTACAAATCACCTTTTTGAGAGCACAATGTTAGCATCAATTGTTTTTGAGACTATATCTTCTTAAAGCAATGACTCCATATTTTTTTCATTCATTTGCTCAACCTCATTAGTATCGTTTATTACATACCGTTAATATGTATCATCAACAAAAATAAACTCCTCATCTGAATTGCATTTTTTGGAACATCATACACATTTCTTGGACATACCTTTTGCACAGTTTTCCAAATACCTCCATTTTTGGTGCCATGAATGTAAAAGATTTGCTCGGCCTAATTTGCCAACACAAAAGGATCATTTATATACCATTTGTGACTTATATTAACTCTAGTTAGTCAACCATTTGTCTTCAATCCATTTCTTTTGTGACAAATTTGACATTCATAGTGACAAATTAATTTTTCAAAATAAGCATTATTTCTTGTAGTGTATACTTTACTTCACATGTGCATGTAAATTCGGTAGCTATGGGTTGTGTTGGGGAATCATGGGTTACAACTTGAATATTTGTGTGTTTGCTTGTATTGATGGACTTTAACTAAAGATTAAACCAAATTTGATTGGTTACACTAAAATTAATCTTCTTGGCTTAAATTTACCTTTTGTTGATATTTAAACATGGACTTAGTTGACATAATGTTTGATTTTTACTACGTGTATTATGTTATTGCCTTGTAACTATGTTGTTTTGAAATTTGCTTGTAAATTGATTTAACCCCAAACTTGACAAAGTTATGTACTTGTACAAATAATTTGGAGAAATGTTGAATATTGTTCCCTTCTACCTTTGAGTTATGATTGCTAAATTTTTGTTTGATGATATTTGATTATAAAATTATTAAATTTAAATTTGGCTAAGTTAAATAGATACATATATAAACCCTTGGCATTGGCCCCTCGATCCTTTAAAATTGGAAATTTCTTAATTGTTGCATGATGTGTACTTGTGTGCCTTGCTTTTGACAACTAATAGATTAATATTGGAACTCCCCCTTAATCTTCTAATTAAAAGGAAACCTTGGTATAAACCAACAAATCAAATACAAATAATAAAACAAAAACAAAGGTAGTAAATAAAAATATTGAGAAAGATACCTAAAGTTTCATGATAAGTGTCAAAAGACCTTTATTATATGTATTGATTTGATGCTATATTATATGAAAAACAATACTTATTAGATAAAAATGTTAATTTTAAGTATAAGAGAAGATAAATAAGCTTAATAAAGGCATTTGAATGAATTAAAGAAGGTTTTGGTGAAGAATTGAACAAGTTAAAGATTGACAACATACATGAGTTTCTACTAAGCTGTGTAGAAAACTTGTATAGAACAAAATTTTGACCTGAATGCAGTTTAGAGTGTAGCAAGCTGTGTAGAATACTGGTGTAAGAAAAAAAAAATGGTTTGAAAGTTTGCATAGGCACCCCACACAAGCTATGGTCAGGGCCATGCGAGTTAGTTTAGTGAGAATTATCAAAGCACAGGTCGTGTAGAATGGTCGTGTAGCAATTATTTTAACCCTACCTATAAATAGCTGTCTTTAATCATTTTGACGAATCATCTTCTCTTTCCTTCATCTTTTAGAGAGAGAAATGGTCAGTTTAGAGTGGAGAAACATATGAGGTTATCCAAGATCACAAAATAAGGATAAAAAAGGCTTTTTTTTTTTTTTTTAAATCATGAATCAACTGTATTTTCCTAGATCTTGCTATTGTACTTCTTATCTTATGAGAAAATAATGTGTTTTTTACCTTAAGTCTTAAGAAAACCTAACCTTAATGTAGTAGATTCGCCATTTATTTAATGACATTTTATACTTCTTGAAACCATTTATGTGTTTTATTTGTTTATTAATTTATTATGTGTGCAGTATTAATATCAATATATGATTCTTGTTAAATAAATTGAAAGATCATTTTAATAAGATAGTTCTACATGAATGGTAAAATTTGTATGTGTTTCTAGACATAGAAAAACATAAACTTTCTGCAAAAGATTGAATCTTGATACGAAATCATGGTATCTAATGCAATCTTGTATGTTCTTGATGAAAAAGATATTTCCATCAATTCATATAGGATTAGAAATTAATATTATTGCAAGATTTTTTTAATTTAATCAAGGATTCCTATAGTTCAAGGACATAGATGCATCATTAAATAGATTATTATTAAGACTGAGAATAAGGTTAATGGTGAATCAAGACTAGGGTAGTTTTGTGACCCGATATTCATTAAGAAGCGTTGACACTTAATTTAATAGATTAATTCAGGTCATTATTAGAAATTAGATATAGTAATATCACTTAACTTGCATTGGCTAAATAGTAAAAATAAGATATAACTATACTATAATTTGATAGATACGCTTGCCTAAAAGATTAATCATAGATTAAGTATAGGGTTCTAAAATTATGTCACGCCCTAAATTAGAATTCAAGGCTTAGCCTAACTGTGTATAACACTTAAGCACTACATACAAGGCTATCCTCTAAGATAACATTTATTATGTCCGTTGCTAATCAATTTTAACTTTGAAACCAAATGTTTAGATTTTTTTAAAATAATTGAGTAAACAATAAAAAATAAACGTTTACTATTATTAATCAGAAACTACTCTTATAAGTAGATCATCATACATATATAATATATACAATTTAGTAGCAATCCATAGGTACTTAAAAAATATAGAAAGTCTAGTCTCTCAAAACATTAAGAACAAAGTCTTAAACAAAATATAGTTCCATATGTCCGTGGGGCTTAGTCGTCCCACTCCTCAAAATATGTGCCATAACCTATATAGTCGTAAGAATCATCATTACTTTTAAAAAATAAAATAATGAGCGAAAGCCCAATACAACAATAACATAAAAACACATAAGATGAACACCCATGCACTTAATCTAATGCAACACAACAATCAACAAATTATCTCTTAAAATTTTAAGTCTTGTAAAACAGCGATGGAGCAGTCGCACTCCGAAGAACACGTCATGGGAATCTGAGAGTCCTGAGTAGTAGCAACTGCTTAGGGGGTTGATATAAGCAACTCGAATACTTATATCTCTGAATGACCCACCCTTAGGATGCTTAAGGGCACGATTGTTTTGCCTCATATATCGCCTCCAAGCGACATATGCAAGGCTTTCTTTAACTAGATGAGTTGCTAATCAAGTTTTAATTGTGAAATCATAATTAGGTTCTTTAGTAAAACTATAACACATTAGTTGACAATTTACCAACAATTTAAAAACTATTATACCAACATGTAGAGAGACACTTTAAGAGAAAGAGTAACGAAAGTTTAAAATCTAAAGCAATTTAAGATAACAACCATAGAGGGGAGCTAGACTCAACCTGAATACAAAATTTGGCACTTAACTTAAAATTAGTAAAATAACTTAAGGTTTACATCATCCACTAGAAATAAGAAACATAAACATCCAAATAGTTTTTCTCATATTGATAGGGCCTTCTACTCATCTATATTACTCTCTAAACTTGTAGCTCAATTGGTGAAAGGTACTGCCTTTAGGGCAGGCAAAAGGCTTGGTCATGGGTTCGATTTATGTAAGCTGCAGCTAGAATGTGCCCATACCAAAAGAACAATACCTTCTTATGTTCATGTTCTCGAAAGTTGCCGAGCGGATCCCTATAAGTCAGTACAGCTGGGATGGGACGGGGCGGGGGTGACATAAAAAGGCACCTTTTTATGTCATGTCCCACTCCTGCCCAATTCCCCTTATAGGTACTACAGATACGGGCATGGCAACGTGATGCCAAAGTACAACATACACCGCCCCAACCCCACCCAACCAAAACCCCAACCCACACCCCCCCTCCCCGTACCCTTATGGCCACACCAGAGCACAAGAAGGTATTGTTCTCCTTGGCATGGGCACATCTTAGTTGTAGCTTACGTGGATCGAACCCATAACCAAAGCCTTTTGTTTGCCTTAAAGACAATACTTTTCACCAATTGAGCTCAATTGTACATATGTGTGGTAGGATACTCTCGGGGCGTGACAATTTTAAGTTGGTATCAGAGCATAGTTACTGGTATAAGAAAGATAAATAAAAGTAAGAATATAAATTGGTTCATTATAGTAGTGATAACATGAGTATAGATCCAATTAAGAACCCTTTAGCATTAGTTGGGTAGTTATGGATAGTCATAGATGCACAAATATAATGAAATTTATATGATTATTATTAATCATGTAAATTTTGTTGTGTGTAGACTAATCCTGCTTTATGTAATATCAAGTGGATGGTATTTAGTATGTGGGATTCAGAAACTTTGATAGAGTATAGAAGAAGGCTGAGGGTGTTAGTAGAAGATCTATAATTATAAGGCGTTACAAAAAACCTTAGAAGAAATTCTAAGCAAATGGAAACAAGGGCAGAGTATATTTTAGAAAATGGCCGTTCTTAATGGAAAAAGCACATCCAGATCCTAGTACAACAATTAGATTGATATATAGGTTTGAAAAGTTTGTTGCAAGAAGTGGAGGAGGAATAGAAATTGATAATGTAGCACTCATAGTATCAGCAAAGACGAAGAGACCTACTCCAAACTTTAGAATCTGGGAAGATATTGGTCAAGGAAGAATTTATGCGCATGATATTAGAGGAGATCATATTGGTGTATAGGAGATTGATCCCTACAATGATGAGTGGAATATGAGCTCCATTAGTAGATGTAGTTTTCCAAGAGATGTGTTGATGGCTCAACCTATTATCACACCCGAGGTAGAGTAAGATTTTATGATTTCACCTAGCCTTTATGATACATTTTCACATAGATTTACACAAGATACAGTGAGGCCACTTAGAGAGCAAGGAAGAACAATTAGAGGACTGCTGCTAATACTGGTATATAGGATACAGCAGAGAAGATAAAGAAAATGAGAGGCGAAAGTATAGTGTCTACATCATAGGTAGTAAACCCAGTAGACTCTACTAGAGATCAATTTGGTGTTTGGAAAAGAACACCACATGGGGATTAGATAAGTGGTGAGGACGTTGTGTTAGCTCAAGAAGACAGACTGGGTCCTATTACGTAGGAAGTACATATTTGTGACACAAATCTTAGTCTGGGTCTATCTCGACAGCATATTATGATACATGATTTGAGTGATAGTGACTCCAGTGATGTGGAAGTATATCCTAACTTAATGCTCGAGATAGGTAAATGGCGTCTTTACCTTAGTCCTTAAACTCAAATCTAGTGTTTATGTTATGATGATTGTACTATTTTAGGTGATAGACTTATGATGATGTGCATATGATGGACTATGATATGCTATATTTTCACCTTAGGCAAACAGCTTTATACCCTAAAGCTTCCCAAAATTTTATATTCCAAAGTTCTAATAACCTTTATTTACAATTTTACTTTTTATGGTTTTATTTATGGGTCTAATAAACCTAATACATTTATAGTCATTCACTTTGATGTAAACAATAAGAGTAAAGGAATTCCAATTCAAATGGAATATAATAGGATTTTAATGGCTATTATAATAATCAATTGCTATAAACAGTAAAATAAGTAATTATTAGATTCAATAGTAAAATATCTATAATACCCTCTATAATTATTATAGGGAGAGAATAATTATATAGATGATATTTTCAAAATAAGAGTATTTATGATAAAGTTAAAAAATAAATCATTGTCTGCAGAGACATGAATTATTATTCATCATTTTATCTAATAGTAATTCATTATGAATTGTCATTCTCCCCAAGTGAACACCATGGATTGCTACTCTTTTAACCAAAATATGAAAAAAAAAATGAATGATGTATGGATAAAATGAAATGAAGAAAGATAGATACGGTACAAGGTAAAAAGAAAAAAGGAGAAAAACGGACACGAAAATGCAGAAAGAAACAAGACAAAGGAAAAAATGGACATGAAAAATACAGAAGGAAACAGGAGAATCAGACATCAAAAGGGCAGAAGGAAAAGTCACTGGGATTACTATTCGGCACTGTAGCAACTTTTTAGCGTGTTGTAGCATTTTTTTAATGTAGTAGTAGGCTACTGTTTTACTGCAGTAGTAAGTCACTGCAGCACCTTTTACTTTTTTAGTTCTGCAAAAAAATTTCTATAAAAGGCGAGTAAAGTTCAGGTTTAGACACGAGGAAAAAACATTAGAGTACCTGAGTGTTTTAGTTCTGTAAGTATATCATTGTAACATATCTCCACCGTATTCAATAAAGCTTTTGTAAATTTTCCTTAACCATGTCCGGCTAAGTTTTCTTTTAAGGTATAAAGATAATCATGGTATAAAACTTTATTAGGCCTTTGTATCATGTGATAAGCTTTTATAGTATGGGTAAATAGATTAAGGCACCATACTTGATAGCAAAAGCTTTGGTTCCTTTAGAAATTATACCAAAAGAATCAGCCTAAAAACCCTTTGATAAAGCTGTTTGAGACAGAGTTTGTTGTGATTTGGCCTTGTGGATTATGGCGTAGACATGAGGCTTATTTTGTAAAGAAAACATTGCTCCCTTATTAACTATCAAAACGAGGATATTTGTGAAACGAGAAAAGACTTCACGACAAGGATAAACAATTAAAGCGAAAATGGTTAATCAGTGGAGCAATGTTTTTTTAGAAAATAAACCTCATGTTCACACCATAACCCACAAGACCAAATCACGGGAAATTCTACCTCAAATAGCCTTATCAAAGGGTTTTTTGTCCGATTCTCTTGATATAATTTCTAAAGAAATCAGAGCTTTTGCTATCAAGTATGGTGCCTTATTCTGTTTACCTATAATATAAAACCTTATCGCATGATACAAAGACCTAATAAGGTTTTAGAACATGATTATCTTTATACCTTAAAAGGAAACTTAACCGGACATAGTTAAGAGAAACTTATAAAAGTTTTATTGAATGCGGTTGAGGTATGTTACAATGATACACTTACAGAATCAAAACACTCGGAAATTTCACTCACAAAACACTCAGATACTCTCTAATATTTTTTTTCTAATGTTTTTTCCTCGTGCCTAAACCTGAACCCTGCTTCCCTTTTATAGATTTTTTTTATAGAATTAAAACAATACAAAATACTACAGTGACTTATTGCTATAGTAAAACAGCAGCATACTGCTACAATTAAAAAGTGCTAATGTACTCTAAAAAAATTGTTACAGTGACCTATGCTACAGTATCGAACAGTAATCCCGTGATTTTTCTTCCGCCTTTTTAATGTCTAATTCTCTTGTTTCTTTCCGTATTTTTCATGTCCATTTTTCCTATCTTGTTTCCTTTCGTATTTTCTTTTGTCCATACCTTGTCTAGCTTTCTTCATTTCATTTTATCCATACATCATTCATATATTTTTTTTAATAATAATATATTTTACGTATATCACATGGTTCGTACGAAACTACCTACGCAATATTATCATATAATAATACATACATACATACATATCTATACACACACACTTTTCTCTATGTTCTTTTTTTTCGTTTACATGTACAGCGGTATTTACAAAATAGTGGATAAACTAAACAAGTAAAATGACTAAACCAATTACCAAAAAAAAAAAAGACTAGAACTATCATAAAGCTAAGTCAGGAAATAAAAAACGATTAAAAAATAAAAATAAAAATAAAAACGAAATAAAACACAAAATGTAAGGACATTCCACTCGATTGAGCCTAAAAGCTTTTCCGGACCTTGGCTCAAGCTGCAGGTCGAATCGGATCAGACGGTGGACGCGGATGGTAGGCGTTCGGTAGTGGCTTTGGTCGTGGTTCGGTTGGTGGCTTGTGGTCATCTGGTGGTTGATGTTTGGTGGTTGGGGACTATTGGTTTGGGTCGCGGTGGATCGAGGTGGTGGTTGGTAGTGTTGCGGTAGTAGAGATAGGCAGCTAGGTTTGGTGGTTCTCTTATGGGTTAGGCTAGTAGTCGGATAGGGGTTGGTTGGTAGCTAAGAGGTTGTTTTGGGGCTGTTGGGTGGCAACGGTTTCAATGTTCGGCAGTATGGGGGTTTTTTGACGAAAGTGGTGGCCGAAGGTGGTTGTGGTGTGGTGTTGTGATATTGAGTTATGGTTTTCTTTTCTGGGTTTTGGGTTTGGGTAAGTGTGTTATGTTGGGGTAGTGGCTGGTGGCGTTGTAGTGGGGGTTTAGATGTACAGATGGGTGATGTTAAAGTAGCGGCGGCGTTAATTCGACGAAGGAGAGAGGGAGACGAAGGGGGTGATCTACCAGAGGAAAGTGAAGGAGAGATGGAGAGCTTTTTTGAAAAAAAAAAGGAGAAAGAGGAAAGTCTCCCCTTCATTGTGCCTGCATCTTTTGAATTTTTAAGAGATAGTGAGGAACCTTTGGCAATGAATTCCGGCATTGAGTGGTAGTTTTGGGACTTGGGAGCTCAAGGGTCAGGTCGGTTATAAAAGATATTACTTTTGAATTCAAATGTCTAATTTTACAACATTAAGGTTGAATCAATTAAAGATATGATTTAAAAAGAATGTCCGTTTTGGATTCTAAAGCTTAAAAATGAGCTTTCATGGTGGATGCTCAAACGAGGAGACGCGCCAAAGGCAAAAGATGCCCCCGCGCGCGGGAGTTCAAACCTGCGACTGAACCTTTGCGCGCGCACGCGTCTTAACCAGCTTTGCTATTGCTTTCCCTTGGTTCTAATATGAAATCATACCGCATTTATCTAAAAACACTAGGCCCAACACAACTTTAATCTTCTGGTTAAGGATGTGGGAGGCACTGATAACCTTTTGGTCAAGGATCTAATAGATGATGACACAAAATTTTGGAGCATAAATAAACTCAAACAATTGATGCCAAATAAGGAAGTGGAAAGCATTAGAAGTATATCTTTAGATAAGCTTCACCAAGATGATTCTTTAGTTTGGCCTCATGCACGAGAGGAAGTTTGCTATGTGAAATCAGTTTATTACCATCTAAAAACAAAGCAAGAGTCAACTCCATCAAGCGTTGCCTCGTCATCTAGAGGAACTTCAAAGTTGCAATGGAAAAAAATTTGAAAATTAAAAACCCTACCCAAAATCCAACAATTCTTATGGCGTATTGGAACCAACACTCTCCCAACAGCAGAACAACTATGAAAAAGAAAAACCCTACCTAATTCAATGTGTCCAATATGTGGTGAGTTTGAAACAATTGAGCATGCACTACTAATCTATGAGTGGACCCAACTGATATGGTTTGGGAGTCTTGGAATCCTCATTAACAAGCAAATGGTTAGATCCTTTCTTGATTGGGTTGATCAGGTATCCTCATTTTGTGGAAGATCAGTTAATGATGTCGAAGCGAAAATTAGTGGAGTTGCATGGTGCATCTGGAAGGCGAGATGTGAGATTGCCTCAGAAGGAGGAATGATAGAGCCGTCGAGAATCCTAATTTACACTCACACATTGTTAAAAGAACTGAGTGGTTTTGGTAAGAAAGTTGAGGAAAGATGCAAAGGTCACGAAGTGGAGAAGAGAGGATGGAAAAAACCCTCAACCAACAGAGTAAAGTTGAATGTAGATGAATCTTGGACAAGTGTTAAAGATCGAGCGGCAGTAAGCATAGTGGTGTGGGATCCTTTGGGGAAACTGATTCTAGGCGGTTCAATGGTGTGCTATGGTGTAACAGCCGAAGAAGTTGAAGGCAAAGCTATCCTTATGGGCCTTGATATGGTTCTAGATATGTGCTGGGCCAATGTTGATCTTGAGTTGGATTGTCTACCTATCATCCAAGCCTGTTTGGGAAATAAGATAAAGCTATACTAGGCCACCAAACCTTATCTAGCTAAAATCAAAAGCTCTTTGGATGTGGTTTCTAATATACTGTCCTTTTCTTTTGTATCAAGAAAAGCTAGCAAGGTAGCTTCTATGGCTAGGAGAAGGATGTGTCATATGGATTGGTGGTGTAACTCCCTTTCCTGACTCCTGAAGTTGATCCTTTTAGCTGTTACGAATTGCGATTCGAATGATTTGTCTACTTCTTTTGTATTTGATAATGGTTAATGTTTACCAATGAATTCCTTTTAAGTTCAAAAAAAAAAAAAAAAGAACACACAACTTTAATCAAAATGGGTCGAAAAAGCAATGGTTTCATAGCCCAAATTGATTTATAAGAGAAGTCCAAATTATAAAAAGTCTTTGGTTATTTTAACACCATATTTTTATCGTTTTCAAACAGATATCTATAAAAAAAAGATAATGATAAAAAATTGACAGTTTTACTCATAAGCAAATCAAATAGATACAATGCATATATGATACAAATATAATACAAATAAGTTATAGATGAAGACTAAATACAAATACAGATACAAATACAATACGAATACAAATCAGACAATCCAAACAGACCCTTAACCTATAAAAGTTAATCTATATAATTTTATTCTCTGTTTTCTTTTTCTTTTAATTTTCTATTTTTAATTTTAGATAATTTTTATTCATAGTTTCTATTTAAACCTATTTCCTTAAAAGAGGGGGTTTCTTATTTTTAATTATTTTTAACTTTTTAAAAAATCTTTTACATTCTTTTTATTATTATTTCTAATTTAGTTAATTAATTAATTTTTTTTAAATTTTAGTATTTTTTCTTCTTTTCAATATTTTTAATCTTTTTTCTATTTTTCCATTTATATATATTATTTTAAGAGGGGGAAAAATAGGTTGCTGACACCCATTAAATTATAATCCTTTTCTAATAAAATAATAGAAAAAAACTTCATTTTGACTCTAATTTTTCTTTTCTATACATGTTAAAATATGGATTAAAAGCTTTTCATAGAAAAAAAAAAAACCTTAATTTCTTCAATTTTTCCTAGTGTTTTTTGGTTTCTTCTTCATCAATAGACTACTTTATTTATTTATTTTTTTACATAGAATCGTAAGTTTGATAACCATGATGCTCGGACTTTATCTAGTCACTTTGCTTTTATTAAGGATTTTAGGTTGTTATGACCTTTCCTCTAATAATGAGTCGATTCTTCATCTTAATAGATATCTATATTCTATAAGCACACTAGACATCCTAAGTTGGATAGTCACCTTGTAGGCAAAAGGCTTTAGCTACATTATTCATGCTTTACATGTTACTAAGAAGCTTCAAATGGCTTATATATTCACAAAAATCGTAGAATAGAGAAACTTCTAAATTGACTGTCATAGATGAGCATAATAAGTACATATGCCTGTAATTAAGTAGGGATATAATAGATCGGGTTTCGAATAGATCATACAAACCTCAAACTCGATCTGCTACCATGTAGGGTTTATCAAACTCGACTCTATAGTCCTATAAGGTTTTCATACTATATCTAAGCTCATTATAAGATTTGATTTACACCCGAATCCCAACTCTATAACCCTATAACCTTATAACCCTAATTTTTTCAACCTAATTTCAAATTTTAATAATAAATTAAAAAAAGCCAATGCTTCTAACTCACTTTTTTATACATTAATAAATGAAAAAGATACATGTGCAATAAATAGAATATGTGGCAAACCATATTTATGATTCAATATTTAAACACATAATATATTACTTTTGTTACTATTTCTCATTTAAGAGACTTAGACAAGACTATGCTTAAATTGAATCTCTTGTTGGGGCTAAAATATAACACATTAAACAATATTATAACAAACATAACTTGAACAAATTTTAATGAAAAGTTATAAAATCCTTAATTAGTCTAGTGAATATAAAAGAAAAAAAAATTTGGAAATAGAAAAAATGATAGCTGTTGATAGAGAAATATCACCCTAGGCCCACTCGGTCTTTTGGGCTCAGGAGCCATTACCCCCACAACCCATGGAAGCGGCAGCTCGATCGATCTCAATCCTGGAATTGTCAAAGAATGGAAGACCTTAGCTACATAAGACTAGCTAGAGATGCAATTGGGTCGGCCATTAATGGGTTTCCGACCCGTCCAACCTGATAAAAAACCCTATAGGGTTCAACCCTATTGGGTAATAGAGTCGGGTTTGGACATAGGAAAAAAATCCTATAGTGTATTAGGATCTGGTTTAGATACTATTAAAACCTGATGGATACCCACCCGACCCATTAGTCTTAGTAAAAAAAAATTATAATGTAAATACATTTACTAAATATAAACATAGTAACAAGCTAAATTTAAAAATAGGTTGGTAAAGAGAAGTCGAATTGCTATATTATTAGACTATTATTTTATTGACTTAAGTCTATCGAATCTATTAAAAAAAAAATAAGTAGGGCGAGTTCAAGTTGATAATTGGGTGGGTATTCAAGTGGGTAATTAGGTTGATAGTCAGACGAATAACTGGACGGGTGGCGGGTGTTGAGCTTAGATTTTTCATTTCCTAGTCTAATTTCTTTTAATCCGATCCATATCAAACCTAACCCATTTAATACGAACCCTCGACTAGGAATTAAAAGAAATTTAAAAAAAAAATTTATAAGAGTCGCCGCCATATTGGAATCAGGAAAAATTATAACTTATATCAATGGGTTGGATAATCCTAACTTAGCTACTAATCTATGAAAATTTTGATTTAGAAACCAAATTTTATAAACCAGAAATTTTGGATTTGGGGGCTAACCTATTAAAACCATATGGTTACCATTTAAAATTTATCATTTTATTACTCAAAGATCTACTAATGTAAAAAAAAAATTACAAATTATAATACCCATAAATAATAAAAAAGTTGATCATTATTCACGTTAACAATTAAAAATAAATACAAACAACATTGATATTAACAATTTATCATAAAAGCTTACAATATTTATAATGAATAATGAATTAATTCAAATTAGAAATAATAAACCAAAAAATGGTTTTTTTCCATTTTTTATGTCGCCCGAGGTGCCTACGTACTCACTAATCAGGATCAGACAACACGTAGTTCTTTTCATAAAACAACTTTAGTGGATTGGTTATTTTTATTTTTTAAACTTTTTTCACTTTAAGTTCATTAAATTTTGATCAATTTAGGAAAAAAATAGTATGAGGGGTTAAACCCTATAAACTACCAAGTTCATTTTTATTTATGAAAATAAGTTTTTCTATATATCAAAATAATTTATGTCATGTTATATGTATACTTTTTATATAATATTTATTTTATATTTCATAGTACATGCATTAATATATATATATATATTTATCTTTTATGTATTTTCTTTTTTCCCCTTTTTTTAATTTTTTAACATAAAATAGAAAAACGAATAGAAAAAGAAAAGAACTTACCTGGTACAACATCAAGACGCCCAGGCTTGGAGAAGGGGTGAAGGACAAGCAATCGATAGTAGTTGAACAAGAGATTCTGGTGGCAGTTTGTTACTGATTGGATCGTCATGAATTGGTCTTCAAAAGCCCTCAATCGATCTTGTGATGATGGATTTTAACCTCTAATTGCTTTGAAATTTCCTAAAAAACTTCAGAATTGAAGTTTTGAATTTGAAACCTTAACTTGTTATGAACTTCACATTTGATCTCTTTTAAGTAATCTGGTTGTGTTGTTTTTTTTGTTGTTGTATGCCAGTATTTATAGGCATTAGCATGCTCACCTACTACTCACCTACCATGATACAATGCATCTAAACACTCTGGCCTACTGCTCACCTACATGATACAATGTATCTAGACACTAGCCTACCGCTCGCCTACCATCCACCTACGGTTTGCTGACATATGCGGTTATCTCATTCGGCTAGCCCGTTGACATATGTGCTTACCTCATCTGGCCAAGTGGGAGCATTTAGAAAAATAAAAAGGATAATTTGCCTCTTTACAGAATCGAACCCAGGTCTCCCTTGTAAATGTGTGTGTCTTTTACCATCAGGCCGTTGGTCTGTGCTTCGGTCTTGTTTTGTATTGAAATTAGATTTAAGATTCTGAAAAATGGGCTTAATTAAATAAACCTATTTAAATATGTTATTTAATTGGGCCCAAAATTAATTTATAATGAAAATTAACATTATATCAAGCTCAAAAAATCTTCTATATCTTTTTTTTTGATAATTTATGGGCTTAAAATAGTATTAATTTTTACTATAAATTGACGCCTTAAATGAGCAAAAATGGGGTGTCTACAGCGGTTTTAGAGTAAACCCTATAGGACAGGTTTGATATAGAAGGAAAACCTTACAAGGTTATAGGGTCGGGTTTGGTATGCCCTATAGTGTAGCGGATTCGGATTTGGATTTGGGTTCGGGTTCATATGACCCACCTGAAACCCGACCCGATTGCATCCCTAAGACTCACCCTTAGGTCCTCACCTCAGGACACCTCCCTGAGGAAACCAATTTGTTGGATCAATCAGCTTGTCCTCGACCTCGTCTGACCTTAGGTCCCTATCTCCCTCCATTGGAACACACGTCTTAGTCACATCTCATGACCGGAGGGACATCAATAAGCTCAACCACACCTTGCAAAGTCAGGTCCTCCAATCAGGGCTCTACCTACGTACCTAGTACAAGGTTTCGTACTAGGTACTCTAAGGGGACAAGAACACAGAAGAAAATGGATAGAGTATAAACAAAAACAATTTATTTGACATTCTATTTACACCAACCTTTTCCTCACACACAAATTGACTTAGACATCAGAGTGGCTATGCCGGCAGCCCTCGCGTCCCTTTAAGCTATCTTTTGGTGTTTGCAGGAGCTTTCTCTACCGGCTCAAATTTAGCTCACATAACATTTTGGCTCCGTTTGTGGAAAGCATAATGCTAAACATCCTTCTTTTCCCTCTTCCCGAAAAACCCTCTTAAAACCTTAACTAGGGGAACCACTTTCTTGTAATGCTTAGGCCACAACGAACAAATAATCAAGGTGATTCTACTCATTTGCCACTTGTATCTCACCCTGTTGATGGCAAGACTTCCGAAATGCCCTGTCATGATCCGACCATCGCCATGGATGCCGGATCTAGAACACTTATTCAGACATTTAGCATACCGGAACATAGAGAATGAGCAATCGAACGCTTTCTTACAAGCTAGAATAGCAAAGTTAGAGGGGCTGAAAGATCTGCATCTAGAATAGCATACCTCTAGTGCATAAAAGTGCTTCTTTAGTCCGATCATTACTCAAACATGGGGAGGAGCCGCCCGGATGCAATCATGAGAATGTAACAAGCTCTCCTTAGCCCAAAGCCTCCGTTAGAGAACGATTTTACAGCTTTGGAATGTCTTAAATCACTCATCGAAGGGCTTGCACCTCGCTTAGCCCTATGAAAGCACTTGACAGTGCATCACAAGCCGTATTGCCTCGTAGTAGTTGGCTCGAGCTGCTGCCCAACACTAGGTTGATGATTATTAGCCTAGAAAAGAAAAGACGACGGATCCCCGCTAAGGCGGAACTGTCAGAGGGACACTCATACTCCTATCCCAAAAGACACACGGCTCAATTCCAACACGGACCGTGCCCTGAAGGAGATACACGACATGATGAAGAGACTGTCCACCATTAAGGAAGGATTTAAGGGCGAGCCCATCGTAAAGGCACCATCGGGCAAGACACCCTTCGTGCTCGAGATCTAATCTAATGTGCTCCCTATAGGAGCGAGGCTACCTACCCTGAAATCATATGCTATGTCAATACACGACTTTTCGAACGCTATATGGTGCAAGACTTTCCTTACCACTTTTTGAGTTGCGACTAGGGTTTGGCTCAACAAACTCGAACTAAACATGGTGGGTTCCTTTTCTCAACTCACCGACCTCTTTGTGGCCCACTTTATGGTGAGCAAGCCACCAGAAAAGAACGTTTCCTACTTGTACACAGTGTGACAAAGAACTAGCAAACCCTTGCAGGACTATTTGGTGAGATTTAAAAAATTTGCCTGGAAATCTCGAATCTTAATCAGGGTGTAGCTTTGGAAGCCATCAAAAAGGAGTTCTCATTAAAGGTCCATTCTTTGACTCGCTCTCTAAATGCCACCTTACTATGCTTGAGCAAGTGAAGGAGAAAGTCCAAAAGTATATCCGATAAGCAGATACGAGGAATGCCCAAAGAGAGGCCGAGAATTGATCAACCCAGGCCTGAGGTTACGACAATATTTCTCGAGAAAAGAATTGACTAAGAAATCATCAGACTCCAATTGCGTCGACAAAAACCAAGATCCCAAAGATGGCAACAAGTGGAGACTCTTTCCAATGCACGATAAGTTCATTCCTTTAAACTACCTGTATATGACGTATTTCTTGAGATAAGGAATCGATGCCTCTCATCGCTACCACCTCTGATGAGGCCAAGTTTACGACGAAAAGACTTTAGGGAATAATGCAAGTATTATTGCGACCGTGGGCCTGATACAAGTAATTGTTGGTAGCTAAAAAGTGCCATAGAAGATGCCATAAGGCGAGGTTAGATAAAGTAGTATGTAGATCACGACCTAAAGCTGGAGCCCCCAGCGTAGAAAAGAAAGATTGACAAGCCTGAAAAAATGTCAACCGCCCAAGACCACCCAGATCACCCTCGTCTTCTCCAGTTATGTCATGGTGAGATTACACACCATCATAGGTGGACCCATCACCTCAATGAGAGCTAGGTTGCCACTTAGCACATCTTGATTGATAATGAATATGGAACCAAAAAAGTTAAGGTTGACTTTACCATTTCATTCTTCGACAAAGATTACGAGGGAATCTAGACCCCTCGCCAAGATGCCTTTGTTATTGCCACCTGCATATCAGGATAGGAGCAGCGCGAACATACTCTTCAATCAGGCCTACGAATGGATGAAACAAGAGCTAAAACCGAAGCTAGGGCCATATGATTAAGAGCTGCACAGTTTCGACAACCGACCTGTTAAGCCTTGAGGCATTATTACCTTGCCTCTCGAGCTCGAGGAAGAACTGTACAATGCCGAGCATCTAATAGATTTTCTTGTGGTTGACCATTGGTCTCCTACAGCGTCATATTAGGAAGGGGTAGCCAGTTGATATTCACCATGATCGTCTTCTAGCTCTACCTTAAAGCCAAATTTCTCACCTCAGCAGGAGCAGGTGTACGCCGATGAGATCAGGAATAGTCCCGATAGCTGTACATAAAAGCTTTAAAAGGAGATTATGAATGCACGATTGAAGCAGAACCTGGGCATAACCTTAAACTATGCAGTGAACAAGCCAAGCTTAGGGAAAAGGTTGCCCTCAACGGTACTCTTGACCACACCGTCAAAGTTGGGTGACCTCCTCCCTAATGTGAAAGAAGATTTGATTGCCTTCTTGAAGGCATATAGGGATGTCTTTGCCTGATCACCAGCTGACATGATAGGTATAAGCCCTAGTATGATCACGCATCAGCTTAACATCAATAAAACCCAAAGGTCGATGTGATAGAAAATCCAACACTTCACCCTAGAAAGACAAGCAGCCATAGAAGAAGAAGTCTAGAAGTTGCTCAAGCTAGGGTCATTAGGAAGGAGAAATACCCCACCTAGCTAGCCAACGTAGTATTGGTAAAAAAATCTAATGGAAAATGGTGAATGTGTGTAGATTATACATACTTTAACAAAGCATGCCCAAAGGATTGCTTCCCTTTGCCACGGATTGACCAATTCGTTGATAACACCTCGAGACACAAGCTGTTGAGCTTCATAAATGCCTTTTCTGGCTATAACCAGATTAAAATGAAGGACAAAGATGAGGTTCATACTATTATAAAATGATGCCCTTTCGGGTTAAAGAACACCAGTGTTATGGTGAAAAGGTTGGTCACCAAGGTGTTCAAACCTCAGATAGGCCACAACATGGAAGTCTACATCGATGAGATGATCGTGAAAAGTAGGCAAGCCAAGCATCATCTGCATGACCTCCAGGAAACCTTCGACCGACTTCATTTCTATGAGCTAAAGCTAAATTCTCAAAAGAGCACGTTTGGAGCATCAGCAGGAAATTTTTTGGGATACGTAGCATCTCAAAGGGGCATCGAAGCAAACCCCGACAAAATTAAAGCTATAATGGCAATGAGCCCTCCCAAATCGATAAAAGAAGTACAACAACTTGCGAGGAGAATAGTCACGTTGAGTAGATTTCTTCCCAAGAGCACAAATCGATGTTCGAAATTTTTCAAGATCCTCAAGAAGCTAGACAAGTTTGAATGGATGAAAAAAAATATCAATAAGCCTTCGATGAGCTGAAACAATACCTCTCTTCACCGCTGATGCTAAAAACCCCGATGGAATGCGAAACTTTATATCTCTATCTCGTGGTGAGCGAATGAGCTCTATCATCCATACTAACACGAGCTGAGGAAAAGCAACACGAGACGATATACTACATTAGCCACGTCCTTAAAGGTCCAAAACTAAGGTATACTAAGGTAGAAAAGTTCGCCTTAGCAGTAGTGATATTCGCATATCTCTTATACCCTTATTTTCAAGTGCACCAGGTCGTCGTACTCATTGATGTACCTATAAGGACAGTCCTCTAAAAACTAGAAGTATAAGGAAGAATGATGAAGTATGCCATCAAGCTAAGCGCCTACCATGTCTGATATTAACCTTGAGATACCATAAAAGCATAAGTCTTAGCAGAGTTCTTGGTTGAATATATTGGCCACCTTGAGCAAGAAGATGGGGAAAAACCTAAATGGACCCTCTCGTCAATGATTCTTCTACGTAAGGAGGAAGTGAAGTTGGCATTGTCCCCAGGGGACCCTACGGAATGAAGATAAATTATGCATTAAGGTTCGGCTTCCCTAGAAGTAATAATGAAACAGAATATGAGGCTTATTAGCTGGGCTTAGGCTAGCCACAGATATTGGAATCGAAGCAGGGGATCTCAAAATCTTCTTCACTCCCAAATCATTGTCCAACAGGTCAAAGGTTTGTATGAGCCAATAATGAAGAGATGCCAAGATATTTGGAAGCGGTTCATCTCTTACGAGGAACTTATTCTTGTGGGATATAGTCAAGATACCGAGAATTAACAATATTGATGCTGATAGACTTTCGAAACTGGCGTCAGTGATATCTTCTAACCTCGAAAAAATTAAGGAAAGAATACGCATCAAATACTTACTAAAAAGTCTACAGCGGCATAGCCCCATGAGGTACTTGACTTACAACGCAAGGCGCCACCCCCGAGTTGGATGATGCCGATAGAGTACTATCTCAACGATGACACCTTTCCCTTGGACAAAGTTGAAGCCAAAAGGTTGATGTGCGGAGCAGCTAACTATACTCTGATCAACAATATTCTATATAAAAGGGGTTTCAGCTTTTCCCTTCTCCGATGTTTGCAACCATAAGAGGCATAACGTGTTCTCGAAGAACTCTATGCTGGTGAATGCAACAATCACGTCAAAGCTCAGTTCTACACACTCAAGTTGTAAGACTGGTTACTTTTGGCCAACCATGAAAAATAACATAAAGGAATTTGTCCAGAGGTACGAATGATGCTAAAAAATTGCTCCCATCACCCACACCTTGAGTATTGACCTGCTCTGCCTCACCAGCTCATGGCCATTCACCATGTAGGGATTAGACATATTTGGACCTTTCTCCCCATCCATAGGGCAAAGAAAATTCATTATAGTAGGATGCAATTACTTCACACCAAATGGGTGGAAGTTGAAGTAGTAGCAAATGTCACAAACACAAATGTCCAACGCTTCATCTACACCAACATCATTGTTAAATTTAGGGTACCACACTCCATAGTCATGGATAACATAAGACAATTTAGCTCCAAGAAAATTAAGGATTTTTGTGCTGAGTACAACATTACACCTTGTTCCACCCCCGTCGCACACCTACGTGCTAACGGTTAAGTCAAGGCAATCAATAAAACCATCATGCAGAGCCTCAAAGCCAGGTAGATCGGTGAAGTGGAATATGGGCAGATGAGCTACCCAGTATTTTACAGAGATACTGCACCACCCAACATACCCCCATCAACGAGACTCCCTACCACCTCACCTTCAGTTCTGAGGCTGTTTTGCCTATTGATTTGGAACCACACAGTGTTCGAGTAGCTTCTTACAATGAATTACTCAACGAGGTCGGTCTCCATGCTGGACTTGACACCATCGAAGAAACTCAAGACATAATAAGCTACGGAATCGCTGCATGTTAACAGCAAGTAGTGTGATACTATGATAAGAATTCAAGCATAAAATTTTTCTCCTTAGAGACCTTGTTTGCAGAAAGTTAGAAGCAATGGGTTTGGAGGAAGCCCGTGGGAAACTTGCTTCGAACTGAGAGACCTAGTAAGAGTAAAAAAAGTTTATGGGAACGAGCCAACAAACTAGAAACACTAGAAGGAGAGCTCATTCCGAGGACTTGGAACGCCAACAACTTGAGAAAATGCTTTGAATGGAAAGAAAAAAGCATATGTGTAAAATGTGAAAAATAAAACATTTGCAAATGAAATCAAGATTCTCCAAAAAGAACGTGTTCATGTTACTCAAACGATCTCATGAGCGCAAGAAACTCCCTTTTTAAGGGTAACTCCCCTTAAGAGCTCGTGTAACTCTATATTACGGGTAACTTCCCTTAAGAGCTCGGGTAACTTCATATTATGGGTAACTCTCCCAAGAGCTCGGGTAACTCTCCTTAAGAGCTTGGGTAACTCTTTATTACGGGTAACTCCCCCCAAGAGCTTGGGTGATGCCCTCTTACGAGTAAGTCCCCTTAAAAGTTTCAGTAACTCTCTATTACGGGTAACTCCCTCTAAGGGCTCGGGTAACTCCCTCTTATGGGTAACTCCTCTTAGGAGCTCGAGTAACTCCCTTTTACGAGTAATTCCCATCAAGAGCTCGGGTAACTCCTTGTTAAGGATAACTATCCTCAATAGCTTAGGTAACTCCACTTGACACCTTAGGCAGTCTCTTCTCGAGAAGCACTCCTCCGGTGTGATCAAGCAAATATCCATGCAAACGAGCCAATACAAGAAAATGAGAACAATGAAAATAAAACCAAACATACGGAAGTCAATGTCGCAAATAATTACTCATTGATTTCATTAAACTAAACTATTACGGTAGTTTTGACTGACATCATAGCCAGGATAGTTTCTTGGCATCCCGACCAGTAAAATAAAGTGTTTACATGAATATGAGCTTCTTTAGCTGAACTCAACCACAACTTTAAGGATCCCGACTAGGATCTGAACCTCAATTAGAAAAGTTCTCCCAGAACACCTGACCATAGCTCGATCTGGGCTTATCCATCAGAAAAGTCCTTGTGGGTTCGGGTCGATCATGACTTCACTTCCTTGTCCATCAACCTGAGTTTGGCCATCAAGTAATGACGATGAATCTCAACTGGACCAAAGCTCCGCACTACTAGGATAATAAGGACTAAAGTCCACTCTCCCATTAAGCCTCGAACCAATATGACAACACGAAGCAGGGCTTAAAGAGGAGATCATCATCCCTCATCTCCAACACCTCTGTTCCCCATCAAGGATGGCACACAAGATTGACTTGGAAATGAGGAAAAGAAGTCAGACAATCCCTCCACGACAACCTCATCCCAGGTCACTTGATGAGGGTGGCGCTTGTTCATGCACAAGGTGCTACCGAGTCATCACGACCGACCTTAAGAGTAACTACCAGTGGCAATTTAGTCCCAAAAACCATAGAAGAGAAGCACGACCCCAGACCAAATAGCCAAGGTAGAAAGGGGAAGTAGGTGTTAGGCAACAAGCCTGACCCACTACACGACCTCGATGATCGGTCTACATAAATAAAAACCGCAAGATTTCCGACTCATTTAAATAGAGACAACAAGACTTCCTTGATACCTCAACCAATGAAGCCCCCATGGGCTTGACCTCTCAAGCCATAGAAGGACAGTAAAGCTAGCCCCCGTGACCTTTCATGACTTCACCAAGTATATGATTAATATGAATTATATGATGTCGATATAAGCAAACAAGGACGCTGCTATAAGAAAATAATCCACACACACATGGTATTGATAGGGGAAAAAGCTTTAATAAACACAACATTCAATGCCACCAAACTTTGAGGATCCCGAGCACAACTTATCCCTAATCATTCAATGATGCTTAGGGAATCCATGAGCATCAGAAGGGAAAGTTCTTTTGACACACATAGCCTCCTCAGTAGAACACCATCGTTAGCTTGAGAAAATTGTACCCATAGACCTACAATTACCTTACGAAAATGCGACAAAACCTAGGCAAAAGGACCTAATGAAAATGAGGTTGAGACAACCAATCAAGGATAATAAGAAAGTAAAGGGAAACTACAACCACTGAACAAAAATCTAGACAATGAGAGAGAAACAACAATTCATTGATAGAGGAACGCTACATTAGCTCAGATTACAATAGCGAACTGAAAAAAAATTTAGATCAATCGTTGCAGACCAAAAAAATCTCTTCATTTGTAACAAGTTGAGGAACAGTATTGGTACTATTAGCTAGTCCTTCAACAGGGTTGACCTTAACTTACCTCTCAGAAGAGGCCTTGCCATGGCGCCTAGTAGTGATCTCAGAAAGTCGTTACCAACAAGGTCTCTTGATCGGGCCCTGACTAATAACTTCGGAGGCACCCACAACTTCACCCCCTTAGGTCCCAGAATCAACAGGGTCTTGGGTGCCAGTGTCGCCATCCATAGTCGTGACCTCGAAACCATCAGTGATCCTGGTCTGTTTAGCGACCTTAATCTCACTACCCTACTCGGCCTCATCGCCACCAACATCCTCGCCATCAGAACTTTCTTTAGAAACCTCCCCAAGCAAGTTGCCAAAAAGCTGAGATCCAAATTGAGATATCTTTTAAGAAGATCCTCCTTTATCAGCTTAGTTGTACCTTGAATGAGCTTCATTTGGACACCTTCCACTAGATGCTCTTAAATAGCTCGGATATTACTCGCTTCTTGGTCACCTCAGGAATCAACTGACCACTTTACAGATCTACAACGTGATCCTATAACAACAATGACACATCAACTCAAATCAAAGACACCAAAACAATGATACATAACATGATGAAAAATGCAACGGCATTACCTTTAGCTTCTCACAATCTCGCTTCAACGACTGCAAACTATCTAACAATTTCTCTTTCTCTTGAATGGCAACTTCTACCTCTTTTCTCTGCATCGCCGTTGCAACCTCCATGTCATTCACCAAGCGAGAAAACTTATCTCGCTCCTCTTTCACACCCTCCATTTATTTTCAAAATCACCGGCTGTTGTCTCCACAAGCAATTACCTCCTCCTTGCTTCAACCACCTCAGATTGAGCACGCACGATTTTGTCTTCCATCTTAATGCGTAACCTATCATGCTCTTCAGTTAAGCCATCAGCTCGCTCTTCAACCGCACCTCATTTTGCTTCACCTTAGCGAGCTATTTCTCAGAGCTTGCCCTTTGAGCCTCAAGCTCTGCTGCCTCCTATCTGAATAAATGACATGTCAAAAAACACTATGACAACAGTTAAGGGCTTCAATGATGGTTACCAAAGCCTACAGAAAAGGAGCAATAGTTAGCATAGCTTGTTAAAGACAACACAGTTTGACTTACCTACAAAACCTAGCAAAGACAACAACATCATTACCTCATAAGTTTTTTCGGGCGGAGAAATCTACAGCGGAATCAATTGAGGATAACTCCTCATAAAATATCCTCAACCTCTTCTTATTCCCCTGATGGCCAACCTCGTCGAAGCAAGACCAATCCATCGTTAAATTACCCCACTTTAGTGATTTTCCCTTAACAAAATCAAGCAGAGCACCGGTGACACTATTCCCAAGCCGACTTCTATAACCTTGACCAGCGTTCACCTTTTGTGCTTGCATTACTGCTGCCAGTGACCTCTATAGACTAAGCAGGAACGACACGATCTCGAAACCGACATGGGGGACTATTGAGTCGAATGACATTCCTCCTGAGATGGAGCCAAATGTGGCGAACTCACCACCATAGCACCCCTTACCAATGCTAACATTAGTGCCGGCGTCCATAACCCTAACGATACCCCCATTAACATCACTTGCACCGCCTTTAACTTTTGCAGCTGTGTCTTTAGCTCTTTGCCCTTGCTCATCTACGTCAATCATGGGAAGATTGACCTCGGTGGTGAGACCTTCGACCTCCTTAGGTTGCTTCTCAGTTCTTGTTTTCTTCATCAATGGCCTCTTCTGCTTATTCGAAGGACCGATAAGAACATCAGCAACATTGACTATAGTCATCGCAAGCTCTGCAAAACAAAAATAACAAGTCAGCATAATAGTAAAGATACCTACTCTGCCGAGCTTAATAGCTCGTACCCTTCAACCACATAAAAAGCCTTCCCCTCGAAGCTTGACTTGATAGGTGGTTTTGGGGGTAGGGGAGAGAGAGAGAGATAGGTCAATTGCATGAATAGCTACGTCACACCTCCATCGGTGATTGGCCTTCCGCTCATAAAGTTCTTTATGACAAGTGCAGCATCATATGCCCTTCCAGAGCGCCCTCCAACACCACAAGCCCGCCAGCATCATGCGCCATTAAATGTTGGGGCTTCTCACGATGAATGAGTTTGCACCACTCAACCCAGAAATCGAAACCCTATTGCACACTGCCTTCAGCCTGATTATCTAGAACTTACGCTTCTAATTAAACCCATAGAGCTATTGAGCCTAATAAGAACCTAAAGACACTTAGGCTGCTTGACAAAGTACCACCACACCTCCGGTAACCTTTTTGTAAAGGAAAAATTATCTAAATAAGATTGTGGTAGGTCGCACCAGGACGCTGAGATAGTGGCCTCGAAGGTCACCAATATCCACCAAGCATTGGGCGGTGGCTGGGCTAGGCACAAATGGTGATAATTGAAAAACTCCTTTTGAAAAGGAGAGAAATGCATCCTTAAGCCAAAATCAAACCCCTTCTTGTACAAAGTGAATTGACGACCATCGAGGAGGCACACACAATTTGACTTCTTAGGCCTCACGACCATCCATTCCTGAGGAGCATCACGCATCTCCTGCTCAAATGCAGTTTTAATCTCTTCCTTTGTTAGCTTATGGCGAGTCTCATTTGGGCGGTCGCCTTCGGGGCTGTCACCTCGTGTTGCCTCTAAATATAAGGGAACAACTTGCGTCTTCTCATGGCCAATAGAAGGATATGCATCTCGTAAGCTCTGATAGACCTTGCTAGCTAACCAACATAGGAAATCACACTGGAAGCACCTCGATGCCTTATCATTGACATCAGAGACCTGCTTAGCCTCTCCTCACGACGGCTAACGAAGGCTGAGCCTTAGCTTTTTGACCTATATTGTTACTTGACTTCGAGCCACTTGACCTTGAAGCAGTATCTCCCTCTTCTCTCTCCACCTCACAGGATAACTGTTGAACCCTACCGACCAAGTCTTGTTAAAAAGACTGGGTGGCGGAAGTACTTGAGCTCAACATTGCTAAAGAAACTTGGAGAACTCTACGAACTAAAGATGAGAAAGGTGTTTGGAAAATCTCTCAATAAAATGCAGAAATGCTGTTTAGAATTCCTTACGAAAAATGGGTATTTATAGAAGAGTGAAGAAAGCACAAAGGCTCAGTTCTCTCGAAACTTGTGAGTGGGACTTAGGGCCCTGACATCACGACCAATGGCCGCAATTATTAGAGCCAGATGCAATTATTGTCAGGACCTTTTGAATTCATAGGTTCCATCGGAAATACCGTACTCCCTTGGATATTGTAAAGCATGTTAGGTACAACACTCCATTGGAAAATCCAACGGTTCTCATGATGAGATATCACTGAGTAGGGATGCAACTCAAATGGAAAGTGCAACTTGCTCTGAGATGAACTCTTTGAAGCTGATGACCTCGTGGATGTACACTCTTCTTACTTTCACAACAAGAGTGGGGGGCACAATTGTTGACAAAGAAATATTGCCTTAGGCCCATCGTCTTTTGGGCCTAGGAGCCCTTACCTCCGACAGCCTACGGAAGCGGTAGCTTAGTCCATCTCAATCCCATATTTGTTAAAGAACATAAGACCTCAACTACATAAGACGCCCTTAGGTCCTCACCTCGGGACACCTCCCCGAGGAAACCAGGTCGCTAGGTTGGTCAGCTCATCTTTGACCTCATCCAACCTTGGATCCCCAACTCCCTCCATTGGAACATACGTCCTAGTCACATCTCATGATTGGGGATACATCAACAAGCTCAGCCACATTCCGCGAAGTCAGGTCCTCCAATCTGGGCCCTACCTCCGTAACTAGTATAAGGTTTCATAGAAGGTATCCTAGTATGATCTTAAAACCCTATAAATGATTCCCCCCCTCCCCCTCCAATTTAAGAACACAAAAGAAAAAGGATAGAGTACAAACAGAAAAACAATTTATCTGACATTTTGTTTGCATCAAACTTTCCTTCACCAATAGATTGACTTAGGCATCGGAGTGGTAGCGCTAGGAAACCTTCGACGTCTCTTTGACCTATATTTTGGTGTTTGTGGGAGCTCTCTCTACCTGCCTAGATTTAGCTTGTGCAATAGTAGCTTATCCATGTTTCATTTCCTCTCCTTACCCTTTTAGTGATGTTTTTATCTATTTATTTATATTTTAAAATCATGGTTAGTTTGATGAGATAATCCAAACCCGACCTTAAAACTCTATAGGGTTTTTAATAGGACAAGCAGGTTAGAAACTCTCTTATGGCTCACTTGGTTACATTCCAATAATTAAGAGAAGAATTCAAGTATATGTACTTTCACTTAAGTAAAATTGTACACTTTTCTTAGCACATCTACTATCTTGTTGTATTGAATCAAGAAACACTAAAAAGATCGACTAATTATATTTAGTATTAAGCCATTCTCTCCTTACATCTGTATAATACCTAAGTAAACTTAATACAGCATAACTTCTTCTAAGATAACTCAATTCTAATATCATCACTAGGAACTTCAATTCATTAGTGCCATATGCTAATTTGTTTTTAAGCCATGAAGTAGAAACAGATGTACAAGAATGTAAAACAAAGTAAGTTAAGGCAAAAAATGACATTTTTAGTTAAATTCTAGGACTAGAGTAGCTATCGCGCGTATATAATCGTTGAAGAGATTTCATTGATAGATTCAAATTGACTTGAAGAAACAGATCCTTCAAGTGGTTTCCTCTCAATGTAGAAACCTGGCTCTTTTGGGGATGGTAGTAACCTCACTTGTCAACATCAGAACTACCGTCGACATAGTTGGCCTATCATATGGACTTTGTTGCACACATAAAAGACCAACTTGTATCAATCTAAGAACTTCATATCTCTTACATGAGTCTTCAATCACCTCCTCAAGCAATTCAATAGACCTATCTTGTGAAAAAAGCCACCAAGCCTAGCAAGTAAACAGAATCATAGTAGTATTATTCTTAGTGCTCATTGGGAGACACTAGTAAACAATAATATTAAAGATAATTGTCATTTTACCCCTAAAATTAATGGTTAATTGCAATCCCTCAAACATTTACTTCACCCTCATAACTTTTCAAATTACGCATTTGCCTTTCAAACTATCGTAAAGGATTTAAGACTATCATTATCTCATAAATAGCAATAGTTTCTGGAGTTTTAGTAATGATTTTGGAGATAACTCTAATTTTCAAAAGTCATCAAATATTATAGAGCTCCACACATAATTATAATATAATTTTGGGAAGAAATTTGCAATTTATGATAGGTGTTATGAACTTACATGTCCAACAAGATTAAAATCATGGCCCATGTAGTGAAAACCTCTATTTCTCTTCCCACTCACTATCTCTAGCAATAGAACACCAAAGCTGAAGACATCAGATTTTGTAGAATACATGCCATCAACCGCATACTCTGGTGACATATAACCACTGTACATAAATCATTATATTAGGATCCTTGAAGCAATTGAATAAGTTCAAAAGAAGACATATGAAAAATCTTACTATGTCCCTGCAACTCGGTTAGTGTTCACTCTGCTCTCATTTACTCCAAAACTTCTAGCTAGACCAAAATCAGATATTTTTGCATCCATATTCTCATCCAACAATATATTTCCAGCTTTCAAATCTCTATGAATAATTCTCAATCTGGAATCTTGGTGAAGGTAAAGAGACCTCTAGCGATTCCGTTGATAATATTAATGCGAGTATTCCAATCAAGCAACTTTTTCTTATTTTCATCTGTCAAAGCAAATACCAAGAGATTAATGATAGACCTTAGGAAGAGTTCTATATTTGAAATTCTTTGTCATGATTAATATTTGCAAATATATTAAGAAACTAATTCAGTGCAAATAAATTTCCTAAACTTCGGGGGAGGTGTTTCTTTACCTCACCATGACTTTAAAATAATACAATTACCTCCCAAACCATTGCAACCATCTAGGCACATTATATAAACTTGATGAATCGGTTAAGATTATTTGATATTTGCCAACATAAAAAATGGTATATCAAGAATTATATTGAGCAAGCACATATGTACTTAACATGAGAGAATAGATTAAGAGCGGTAATGAGCCATACCAAAGATAAATGAGTCCAAGCTTTTGTTAGGCATGTACTCATAGACCAATAAATAATCTTCATCAATGCAATACCCCAAAAGCTTGACTAGGTTTCTATGTTGAAGCTTGGCAACATATTGAACTTCATTTTTGAATTCATGCACTCCTTGCTTTGACTTACTTGAAAGCTTCTTTACTGCTATCTCTTGACCATTCTTTAGCATACCCTATAGCCATAAGATTTTGTTTCTTTACACATCTAATCAAGGAAAAGACTTGGATTGTTTTTTATTCTTAGGAAATATGAAACAATAGTTCGTCTTAAAGCAATGAAATGTCTAGTTGTTCTAACTCATGCATGTCTAGGATCTCTAATTTCATACCAAATATCTACCAAAATGTTGAATCTTCACTATGTTGTGTCTTACGGAAAGTCAAAATCTAATTCTTAAATGGATCCTTTCCATTTTCATCCTCTCAACTTTCATCAATTTACAAATCAATATAATGATCATTGTAGATTTTTTCTTGCAATCTTAGCCAATACTTGCAAATTACATGTGACAGCATTCAGAATTGGTGGATTGATGGAAATTGAGAGAAGGTAAATAGAGAGGGTTTAAATGAGTCCAAATATCTTTAACAAGACAGAGAAAGAAAACTTTATAAAAACTATCACAAAAGGCACAAGTACACATGAATACCGATGGATCATATCAAAAATTACATGCACTTACCCTGTAGACAGGCCCAAAACCGCCTTCTCCAATCTTGTTGGTCTCAGAAAAGTCATTAGTAGCTATAGCTACGGAAGTAAAGTCAAAGAGTGGCAAATCTAGTTCTTCCTCCTGATATTCAGCAGTTGCTGCTGCTGCTAGAATGTTTGACTTGACTCCTGCAAAAGTATAAATTTTTCACATCCAGGAGAACAATACTTGATGCTAACTAGTGTAAATGTTTAACTACTGCTGTTAGAATGTTTGATTTAACTCTGCAAAAGTCTAGTCCTTCCCCCTGATATTGAACAGGCCATTTCGCTATACTTGATGCTAGCCACGTTGTTAAAAACATATTAGCACGAAAAACATACTAGATTTTATTCAATAATAGTATGATTAGTAAAAGATTTAGAATAACGAGAGAAATGCTGTTTCGAGTCTAGCATGGACTGGTCCATCCGAACATATTAGAGCAAATAGCCGTGATATGTGCTATAGCATGTTACATTACTCTAATGAGGTCTACATGGACTGGACCTTCAAAAAGAAAAATCCATTTCTAGGACATACTAGAGCAAGCAGTCCAAATTTTCAAATATGCAGTCTCTGAACTTGCAAGTGAGAAGCTCATCAACATAAAAAAGCTAATTGGAAAAAATTACCTTTCAAAAGTGGCCTTTTGTTCTTCTTCTTTCGCTGGATGTACAAAACTATCACCAAGCCTATAAGAAGAATTGTTGCTGATGACAATACGGACGTTAGGATGATCTCCTTTTTTTTCTTACTAGATGACCCAAGTAGACCTGAGAAAAGTAATCAGAGCACAGAAGACAAAATTAGATCTAAGATGCAACGATTCGTAAAATCTCTCACTGAGATATTATCTACTTTGGCATATGTTTAACCTTGGAGTTCTAACAAACTCTAGGAAGCCATACCAAAAGGCACCTTGAGTTAAGAGTCTCACACCAAGGTTTTCTCTGCCTTGGCATAAGTGTCATGGTTTTACTCCTTTGGAACAGCTGCATCCCAGGAATTAATCCATCCTAGGTTGCTTTCCACTAAGCAGGCTACCATGGCGTTCAAAGAAGAGAGCCAGAGCACCAGAGTCGCCTCAATATTTAAATGTTCCACCATACTCTTTGATAATATTAAATGAGATGTGCTAGCTCTAGCATCCCAAGATAAGAGAAGTTTAATTAACTTTACCTGATTCTGATGCAGCCATCTTGATATATATTTCTTGCCCATTTTCTTTGTATTCTCTGATATCAACAAGCGGCCCAAACCAGAGCAAGCATCCACTCCCATCATCTGTTATATACAAATTCGCATACGCCATGCAGGAACAGTTTCTCTTGCAAGCTATCTCACATTCCTTAAGATCGATGTTCTTGTTGTACCAGGATTTCCTCGTATCTGGCAATCGGATACCTGAATATTTCATAAATATATCTCCGGAGCAATCCAAAGGAGCTCTCCGAGAACATCCACTTGACCAATCAAGAACACTCCACTGTTGAGGGGAGACAGGGTTAAAGCCTTTTATGCATTGACATACTGGAGAACTAAAATAATTGCAACTGCCATAGGCACCACACAATCCATAAGTGTCACAAGTATCTATAGGAGCAGCAAGATAAAGAGACCAACTTTGAGCACCAATGGAAAAAGTTTCGCGTTGCAACAACCCATTTGAAGTTAAAGTTAACCTGGAATAGACTGTTTTGTTAAAATCTTCATAACGGTAGTATATTTCCTGATCATTCAATACGAACTCGTACTTGTAGTACTTGTTCGGGCTCAAATTAGGGCTACCAGTGTATCTAATACCATTCCATGATCCAGCTCTAAATATGAAAGATGAACCTTTCATCATAAATACCTGCGGATATCCAGTCGGAACAATTTGATAGGTGAAATTGCCAGAAGAAGGATCATCAACACCCTTCCAAGCTGTCAAACGGCGGTTCAACCCTGACGTTCGGTTTATTCCCAGTTTCATGCCTGATATAAGAGTGTCAGTAGGATGGTCAAAACTTTGCCACAAGAAATTATCGGAACTCCCTGATGCATCGCGGATAACAAGATTCCCTGAATCCAGGAGCTGAGCAACCGGATTGCGCACTGATACTGACATGTTAGAAGACCATATTTCACTGCCATTACCATTCACAAGCATTAGCCCTCTCTGGCTAGTTATCTTCAATATGCCCGACGAATCAACCAGGGGTGCATCTCTATTGGCAATCCAGACTACTGACCTCGTAGGGACATTCTTGAACCAAATTCCTAGGTATCTGTTTCCTGGATTACCAGAACCAAAAAATCCGAGTTCAAAGATTCCTCCGGCAGATGTTATGCTCCCTCCATCACTGAGATTCTGGGATGTGTTTATGGTGTCTAATGCAAATGAAAATTGCCTGATGCACATGGAAGTAAAGCAAAGAAAGATGACATAGGACACTCTAGGCAATGTTCTCAACATGATGCCACAAGGAAATGGTACTAGGAAACCCAATGAGATAGTAGGAAAAGAATATGATTCATGCCACAAATCTAAAGATATTTTAGTGGAGGACTTTGACTATGAATGCAGCCGTAATAGGGACCAAAGTGAGAATATTGAAAAAAGGAGGGGAGAAATATTCAATTGATAATATTATAGGCGACGTAAGTGGAAAAGGTGATGGCTAAATTTTTAAATAACTATTAAAAATATTTTAAGGGTAAGTTTATTTATTTGTTTATTCGTCTATTTACAACTTGCAATATCATTGGGATTTCAGAAGCAGGGAAGTACAGATATTTTTATTGCGTGCATGTCTCTGCGATTTACGAACATCTTTTATTTTATTAGGACAGAAAACATAGGTTAAGCCGTCAATCAAGGTGACTCCGTTATAAAAGCGGCAAAATACAAATATTTTTATGGTTTTAGCAGAGCCAATTTACTCCTTGTTGCAAACTTGCAATTAATGGGGAAAAGGGTATTAATATTATTAATTTTTAAAAAATTATCAAAAATATTATTAGGATAAAAATAATCTTAGTCCTAAATAAGTTAAACTTGTTTTTTGAAGAAATAAAATCATATAAATGAGCTTAATGCTGTATTTGGTAGTGTGGAAGTCGGATGAAACCGCCGAAAGGTAAGGGAAATGGATGGAAATGGTTGTGTTTGGCTACTCTGTTTGCAGCGGAAGTGGGATGATGTGGACGGAAATGGGAGGAAAGCAGGGCTTGAAAATTTTCCGTCCGACTTTGGGATGAAAACGGTGGAAATGAAGAGAAAACTCTTCAAATGACAGAAATATCCTTAAAAATAGCTTAAAGTAGTTCAAAAAAATAAAAACAAGGAATATTTTAGTCAATTAAATATTTCACTTCCCTTTATTTCCTTTATTATCCATAACAAACAACATCAAAAACAATAATTTCATGCCATTTCCTTTCATTTCTATCTCATAAATCCCAACAAAAAATAAACACAATATTTCCATTCATTTCCTTTCTCTTCTTTTCTGTTCTTTTCACTTCTTTCCGTTTCTGCTCACCTTAAAATTTCCAAACACAGCGTAAAACTCTTTTTGTGAACATCGTCTATTGAACAATATCAAAATTCGTCTATTCAATAGACGAGGTCTACAAAAAATATTAGTCTGGTCTCTTCAAAAGATGAGTTCAATGACTTATAACCTCACAATTATTAAATTAATAATATTAATACCCTTTCCTCGCAATTATTGTATGTGTCATGAGACCTTTTTATTTGGGTGAATTGCAAATAAATCCTATATATTTGTTTAATGTTCATTTTAAAATTTCTTCTTTAAAACTACACACTTAAACTCCAAATCTTTAAAAAAAAAAAAAAAATAAAAAGAAAGGACTTTTAATCTCCAGTTCTACAAAAAGTACCTTCAGTACCTTTGTAATTATTTTATTTAAAAAAATTAGAAAATACTATTTTAAAAAAACTTTTATTAAGATTTAGAAGTTGAAGTGCATATTAAAAGAACAAAAGAATAAAAATGAGAGATATATTCATAATGTAGGCTTTTATTTATTACGATTCTATCAGAGTTAGACACGTACGTCTTCGCACTTATCAAATAATTAAGGTCAAGATTAAATTAACTACCAACTTATAGTTAAAAAAATCACATATTTCTTAAAAAAACACAAATTCACAATTTACACAAGCTATTTACTAAGACTATAAACAGTTATATATGAAAGTCGCAACTTAATATGCGTCATTTATTTAGAATATGAAAAGTTATGGGTATTTCTTGTGATTTACTATTACTTAGAATATAAAAAGTGACAAGTAGAACCTACAATTTTGGTAATACATGTTTTTTAAATCACATTTAATAAATGAATTTTTTTTTAATAAAAATTAATGTCACTTTTTAAATGTGTTTTCACAATGTATTTTGGTAGTAATTAATTTTACACAGTATATATTTGCAATGTTTTTATCAAATTGACCACCTATATTAAAGGGGAGTAAATAATCCTTATTGCATAAATCCAAAAATATAAAATGTTATCCTTATTGCATTTATGACATATTTCATTATTTGTATTTCAAGATATTTTATTTATTGAAACTATTACAGTGAAAGCAGACATATTATTATTTATTAATATGGAATCGTTGAATGACCTATAAATGTGTAAAAAAAAAAAAAAAAAGAAAAGAATATTTTACTGGGTATCTTAAGAGACAGTTTTATAAATTTACAAAATATTCCATGTTCAATGCATGTGTTGATAATTATATTTTCGTTTAACAAAATTAATTTATTTTAAGAATAAACTAATAAAACTGTATAGAAAGTTTTTGGACTTCCCCTATGATATTACATAGATGAAAATTTGTTATCCCGTCTTAGAGTTAAGTATCAGATCTGTTTCCATGAATAAATATTTATGATGTCTCTCATTATTTCTTTTATTCAATTTTTATTTTACTTTTTTAATTTATTTAATATCCACCAAGTGTTTATTTATAGAAATAAAAATGAGACATGGTCTACGCAATAAATCCAGGACCGTCCATGCGACAATGTTGCAGAATGTGATGTGATGGCCGTGTGCACTACTATATTTGCCGTGTAGAAAGTGTTGGAAGAGAAAGGGAATGTTTGGATAGTCTTTTTTTTTATTATATTTATATTTTTTTAAAAATGATATATATAAAAAATTTGATATATATTTATATTTAATTTATTAATAAAAATATTAATTTTTTATTTATTTTAATTTTTAAAAAATAATTTATTAAAAAAATAAAAAAAATATCAATACCTATATTCTGCCAAAAATTAAACAGATCCTAGAGAATTCTGCTTGCGTGCATTGGGTACACTCTAGAGTCTAGGGGGCCTACATCCATCAACATGATTGAAAATAGAATGAAAGGACTTGGGACAACATGTAAATGAAGTAGATGAAAAGATTTGAAAAAAAAAAAAAAAAATAGGAAAAGATTTATTACTTATGTTATATATATTATAAGAAAATTTTGATATGGATATATAATATGGGTGAAGAATTTTGTAAAAATTGTTCTGAAAATCCCAATTCCATAACCATACTTATCAAAATTTTATGAATACTTGTATGTCATATATGTTACATTTAATACTTTAATGCACGTGATTAGAAAATTGAACCTGTGACTTTTGGTTCTCATTTTCAATACCTAAAACCAACAATTTTGATTTCGGTTCAGTTTGATTTTGAAACCATGCCCATGTCTAAATAGATCTAAGTGCTGTTGCTTATATATGTTCAAATACATATGAATTTAAATTGGGATGTCATTCATGGTATTGAAGATATATGAAATATTAAGGAAAATATTTAAAAGTATCAGTAATATTGATTAGGGATAAAGACACGATGGTGCCTGTATTTTTAAATTTTGATAATTTGATGCTAATGTTTAATTTTGGCAAAAAGGTGCTCATATTTTCAAAATTAGGCATTTCAGGTGTCCAATTTTAAGTATGTATAGGCACTAAAATGTCTTATTTTTGAAAATATGAGTATTTTTTGTCTAAAATCAAACATTGGGCACAAAATTGTAAAAAGCCAAAAGTACAGACATCACCTATGCATTTATATTGATTATGAATCTAAAAGAGGCTTTAGCGATTTTTAGTATTCCTCTAGGACATGAACGTTATCATTTCGCATTATCGAATGGAATTTCAGATGTAGGTATTCGAAAATTCAATTAGAAATGGTGCAGGATTGATTTAATGTGAAATATTTTAGAAGGAATATTACATGCCACCACCGCCGCACTTTCAATTGGATGAGGAGAAGCCAGCTTACGAGGGTGTTGAATCACATCATTTCTATAGTACATATATGGACGCTTATAAATGGAAGGAGTGCATGATAGAGCACTCCATAAGTTTCAACATTAAGAACATGCAAATAAAAAAAAATTAATTAAATAAAATGCTTTTGAGCTCTCCGAGCCCACCAAACAAAGTCTCATCAAGCCATTCCAATGATCGGACCAGACTTGTTGTGCCTTGTCACCTAGCTCACGAGTTAAGCTCAAATAAACAAAATAATAATATTTATATTATTAAATGCTATTTACATTTCGCCCCAGACCAAAATTTCTTGAACGGAGTTCAAGTATTTTGCACGTTGCTTGCATTCATGTGTAACTTGATTAATGCTCAACACATGATGCGCCTTCACAAATTGAAGATTCTACTTGTTGTGGTTGAGTCATTGAGTAAACACATCAAGCATGAACATTGCAACCCAATATACTTTTGATGAGTACATCCAATATAATTTCGAACCTAGGTAAATTAATGCCATCTTTGTAGACAAAATTTGAATAACACCATGCCCTTTGTGAATCAATTATAGTAATGCCAATAAACTTCAATGAATCCACAAACCTTATGTCACACCTTAGTATTATTTACTTGCCAATAACCTAGATATATAATATTTTATCCGAGACGATTCCCATATTTCGGATATACATGAACATCTGGCCCTATTTTCATGCAATCATGCTCCTTGGACTTATCTTCCCGGCTGGGGCATCTAATTTGAGTTATCACGACAGACTTTGGCTGATGGTAGGGTCCATCCCATGTATCTGGTCTTCACAAGGATTGTTGGACTGGTCCATTGCATTCAACATTTCTCAGGTGGGCTCATGCACATAGGAGATGACTATTGGCCTTGACCGATGAAGAGCTCATTGCTCATTTAGAATAATCGTAAATTGAGCTTCCTTCATCTTATTCGTCAATTACTGAGATGACTAACAATTGTCCTCATTTCCAATTTTTGGAGAGAGAAGACAAATAGCATTTTGTAGATGAGTCTCAGATTATAAAGATCAAAGAAGGCAACTCAAGTGCTATTACTTCAACTTGATCAAGAACTATAAGGTTGACACACGAGGTCTACTTAAGCTCCTTTATTTGTCAATTGTGCATTTGAGACACTAAGATTGTCCGGTTCTCCTCCTTATCATTCTCTCCAGGCCATCCTATTATTAAGTATCATCTCCTTAGCAGCACTTTGAAGTCATGTGCTAGGTGTGAGAACCACGCTACATGTGTGTCACTATGGCACGCCCCAAAGGATATCCTAAACATGATAATCTGTCATACTCAATATTAAAACTTAAGTATGATAATCTTAATCATCCGAAAAGTTTCGATACCGGATGTAAGGCATGCATTTACGATCATAGAGAACCATACTTTAAAACAAGTTGTTTAAGAAGATATAATAGCAATTAAGAATGAAAATCATAACATTACAACTTAAATATAATATAAGGAGTCTTATAGATATCAAAAGGGGCATACCCCCATCAAAATATACTTAGCCCATCATGGTCTAACTTTCAAATATAAATACACTGGAGTTTTACTTAGAAGTCTAAGTCTACTTTTAGTCTTTGACTTCTTTCCAAAAGCTCCCGAATCCAGAAGATGGTACCTAAGTGCAATAGCCTCTAGGCTTCAGCCATAAGTAAGGGTGATGCAAAAGGTATCTAAGGGTGTGTAAGCTAACTTGCTTGGTGAGAAATATTTCCACAATAAAGTACTCATACAACAAATAATCATACAAGTTAATTAAGCAAACATATGAAGTGCAATAAACATATGAGCATACAATATACATGATTAACCAAAAATCATGTGTTGAATGGATTTTCACCCTCCATTCAGGATTAGGTGCTTTAGGCCTTAATAGGCCACTATTCGCAAATAAGATTTTTTGTAGTTCATTTAAGTCATTATTAACCACTAAAATGTAGTTCATTTGGGCTACTACTTGTTGTTGAATTAATTCAGGCGACCACTTACGGTTATGCATAGTTTTGGGCCCTGTTGACCTCACTACTATGCCATTGTCCCATCAAGTATACTGTAATGAATGCAATGTGACTCATTTCGTGTTATACATGAATCCATTTAATTTAGTATTCTTAGCATGACATTAGATAATTTAAAGTTGATTGTACAATTAGCAGACATATCAGTACTATACTAAATCGATAAATTGATTTAAACAATTCTCACCTCAATATACTTAACATAATTTCAATCATATATATATAACATATGCATATCTTTTCCTAATTCTAATGCCACTAGTCCACAAGCAAAAACATAAGTATCAAATGTAAGAAACAAACTCACTTAGCCACATGCGGAAGTTCACTAGTCAAAATAGTTGTCCGGATAGGAAATGTCACCTTCCACGTCACCTAAACAAGAGAAATACCAAAATGAATATCTCGTGGAGATTCTACTTTAACTTTCTAATTCTAGTTTACTAAGTTTGTTAAAATTCGGATGATAAGAAATTCTAACTTAAAATGGCCATAACTTGTTTATTTTAACTTGGAATTTCCCATATTATATGTCGTTTTCTACTACTTGAAAAAATCTATCTACTTTAAGGTTTTTTTTTTATCATAAAAAGTCATTCGAGTCACAAAGTGGTTCAGTACAAAATGGTTAACCCTTAAAATATAATTTTCCAAGCTTTTTATCAACTAAAAATCCCATAGCAAGCATATCTGTATAATTGAAAAATCCTTTTTGTACACATATAAATTCATAATACAGGCATGATTCAAGTGTTGTTGTCCAAACTATGGTTTTTCATAAAACAATCTCCTTTGGGAAGTTAAAGATTGGATTCTATAAGTTTCCTTTGTAAGTTGAAATGAAACTAAGATTTTTAATTTATTTTACATAAGTGCCTTTTTATATCGTAATCATTTTTCTACTTCATAGACTTTATAAAAATAAACTTTTATATTTTTGAAAACTTGTTACTTTAGGTTGTTTTAACAATATTAGTTTCCGAAGTGTCTTTTTGACTAGTGAGTTGATTTTAACTTGACTTAAAAATTGATCTAGTTCTTAGTGTTTATTAGAGTGTTGGTATAGTTCTTTTAAATAAGTTTTAAGAAAAACTTGTATAGCAAAGAATTATCAATATTAAATTTAATAATAAATTTATTTTAGTATTTTGAAAAAGAAAGTAAAGGAACTACTTAACTATGTCCTTGAAAAACTTTACATGATATCATCACTCAAAAATCTAGATTGAACTTATTTAAATTCTTAAAAGGATATTGCTAAATTATAAATTCTAAGTTTTGTATGGAAACTTTTCCTAAGTGCCAAAATTATTTTGAAAATAGTTTAGTCTTTAATTTTTATAAAAGAAAGGCACTCCTTTTATTTAGACAACAATATTATGATTATGCATAAACATGAATATACAATTATATTATATGAAGAATAACTAATATGGAATATAAGAGATATAACAAATTAGATAAGCAAATGAACATATAAATAAGGTCAAGTATTGGAAGTCTTACTTACATCAATGCTTCCAGACTAGAGATGGACTAGTCCCATAAAAGAAAAGAAAAAAATTGTTTTGACTTGATAAGGACAAGTTTAAGACTAGAAAGACTAGTCTTAATAAATTGTGAAATAATAGATTGCATGAAATAGATAAATAAATTGCAAGAACATAAAATATAAATAAAAGTTATGTAGTGAGCTTATAGGCTCTAAAATATATATACATAAATATACTTAATAAGGTATAAAAGTTAGATTATGAGTAATAATTAAACAATATAACGCTAGTAGTAATGTTTGAACTAAGTTGAATAAGACATGAATATATTGTTGCTTTCATAATTCCCATTGGTTTAAAAAACACATGATATGGTCATGTTATGTTAACATGAACATGAAGATGGTTTTAGAAATTTCACCTAAGGTTATTTGTTAGTTGAGAAGAAATGAAGTATTGGTAGTTGTTATGGATGATAGTTTTATAGAAAGAAGACAGAGTTGGGAAGATAATTTTGGAAAGGGATTTTATAGAGAATTTGAGAGGGTTTTGGCATGTTAATGAAGTGTGAAAGAAATGGAGGGAGATGGAGTATTTATAGATAAATGTGAAGGGAAATTAGTTGTAATTAAAAAAAAAAAAAAAAGAAAAAAATTAGATAGATAGAAGAGAGAGGGGGCACCGGTTTTGGGTAAGAGGAGAGAGAGAGTTGATTGATTTGTAATTTTTGTAATGAAAAGTAAGTGGTGTGTAAGAGTTGAAAGATATAAAGTAGTATTGAAAATGAAAATTATAAGAAATAGGTGTATAGGTTGTAAGAATATGTAATAAAAAAAGTAGAGATAAAGGAATGTATTGAATAGTGTAGAATAATAACTTAAATAATAGACATGACAAATTAATATCGTAGTAAAAAAAATATGTAAATGGCCATATTTGATATTTTTATATACCAAAAAATTCTAAAATGATATTTTATGAATCCTTATTTATTACGAGCCTAATGATATTATCAGAATATTTTTCGTTTCACGTGTCCGACCTGTTTTCGAAAACTGATCTCGTTTAGGTCGAAATGAATAAATTTTTACAAATATGATCTTTTTAAGCTTTACTATATTATTATGACAATAATCTACGATTGTCTTACTTACATTGTTTAAGGATTTAGAACGCGGGATTGTCGATCTAAATTCATAAGGTTTGATATAAACTTGTTGACTTGAGGGTTTCCTACTGACTTCCGATTCTAGGGTTTAGGTATTTACTTAGCATAAAATCTAGAGGTTTACAGACTTCCTTAGGAAAGAACTCTGCCTCTAGATATAGTTTAGGTCCAACTTAGCAACTTAGCCAAATAACTTAAATGGGCTAAAATTTAACTAATATAAACTTAGTAAATCTTTAAGGTCAATAACTTGATTTTAATTATTGGGACTATTCCCCTCGGTTGGATTTCCTTAGAGCTTTAAGGCCTTTAACATCAATAATTATCGAATTACTCTTAACGGGCTTAAATCTCCAAATATGGACCCAATAACCCATATCTACCTAATTAGGCCTATTCAAATTATTCAAGTCTATTACTCATTTCTAGGTATTGAAATATATCTAATGGGCTCAAGTAATACTTCTTAGGCCCAAAAGCCTAAATACACTCAGTGAACCTAACTAGAAATTTAGAAGACTCAATAGACTTAATTAAATTTAAATTCATTTCAATTAGGCTTTTACTTAATTATTAGGTCCATAAACCATATTACCTTATTGGATCTAAACCCAATCATGAAGCTTATTACATCTAAACTATAATTCATACTCTTTAGTGGACTCAATTATAAAATCCTTAAAGCCCATTACCCTAAATATTAAAAGATTAATTATATTCTTTTTGGATCTATTATAGGACCTCTAAGGCCTAATACTTCTATATAAGAAATTCAATCTCTTCTACTCATGAACTTAATCTAGATCACTTAAGCCCAATACCTTAAAATGAAATCAACATGAGATACTAATTAATGCCTTATATATATAAACATATGTAAGATTTTACCTTAAAGAATAATTAAACATAACAGAAAACCAATATGAATTTAATAGTTCATTACATACTCAATACTCATGAGATATCATTATATAGATCTTATTGCTTCTGACTTACCTTCTGATATACCTTTTGGTCTACTTTTTGACTTATATAGACTCCCGAGCTACTAGGTATGTAGTAACTTGCATGTTGCTTATCTAGAATAGATATCCTAAAATGGATTGATACTTAAAGATTACTTAATAAATGATTGATTGCTTGTGCGCAGTCATTTCTAAACCTGGTTTAAAGGGTGACAAACTTAGCAAGTGATGTCGACATGGTAATTAGGTGCTTAGGCCATCAGGGATATAGCTTGACGGGTAGCTAATAGGGAAAACGATAAAGGACTAATGTTTATCTAGATCGGTGAGAAGTTGCACTTATACAGTTTAGGATCATGGGCTCCATTAAATTGAACAATGTAATGGACTAAGACAGGAAGAGATGCGTAATGGCTATAACCCTTGAGAAGTTTATTACTTTGATAGAGATAGGAGATATAGGTATTCGCGCTGCCTAAATCAACCCTCAGAGCAGTTGCTACCACTCAGGACCGTCAAGCTCCAAACTTGTTTTCAAATTGTGAGTGCTCAACTATTGCTTATCTCACTTTAATTAAAAAAATATATAAAATGCTGGTTGTTGCATTGCACTTAGATTATATACATGTGATCATCTCGTGTGTGCTTGTATTGCTGTCGTGCTAATTTTCGGCTAATTCTTTTCTTTTTGTTCGGTTTTGATAATTATGGCTTGATGCTTGTGTTTATATCTAGTTAAGACAAGACTAGTTGAGCTTATTGATAAGTGGAGTAGGATCGCGGAATTCAAAATGAAAGTTGTTGTTATTATATTTTTAAGCTTGTATTTCTTTTGAAGGCCTGGTTGAGTCCATGATTACGTAATCCTTTATTAGATACATTATATTGATAATTATCTATTTTTGGGACTACTTTCCATTGCAAAATTAAATGATTTCAAAATTTAAAATTAGTTAGCAAGTAATCGCAATAAACAAATAGTTTAAGATAACCTTAGCTTATAATGCTTAAATATTGTACATGACGAAACTAATATGCCTTAATGCTATTTAGAACATGACATTTTCACTTGTCCTCTTTTAGAATTATGTTTTTAGGTTAAGTAGCATTACTAATCAGGACATGTATGATTAATGATTTGGTCGCAAAGAAGGGGAGAAAAAATAGAAGGAAAAAGAATAAGCGAGAAAAGTAAGAACTTATATGAATATCAGGAATTGACCTGTATTATCCGAGTGTGACTAATGATAGTTTTTGAGTATTTTAATAACTGGATGGAAAGCTTGTGTTTCATATCTATGAATATTTGGACTACATGTTGATTGTTCATGTTACGTTAATCTTGTGAGATTATATGTACATATTTAGTTAGACTATACTTGTTCATGTATTCACAAATTGTGGTATTATACTATATGTTTATGAATTCTAGAAGGTGCCCCGGATCTTTACATATGGTCATACTATCAATTATCATTTTTACCTCTTAGTTTTGAGGCATCTTGATATTTGGCCGCTTTATATATATTTATAATCGGTTCACTTTGGCCAACAATGATAATGTTATACTATGGATATTTCAGTATCTGAAAAAGTAAGCTAAATTCTGGGTGTTTATATATCTATACTCAGGGTTGGCTAAATCCTGGTCAAGAAATTATGTTTTTCGATAAGTAGCAAAGCATAAATATTATCTGCACCCCAAAGGTCAAAAAGTAAAAACACAAAACCACTGCAACTTACAAAGACATCACTCTCTCCAACATCTTACTTTTTCCCACCGATGAATATAAACTAAAGATACATACAATTGCTCCTAAAGTAGAGATGGACGTGGACCTTCTGCTGAATTCTTCTTCGATAGATGATTTAGATTTCGTTTGTTTGGATTGTTTGATTTTTATTTATCGTATGTATATTAAATATGTATTTATAACTTATTTATATTATATTTATATTTTATTTATATTTTATTTATTTAATCTGTTTATAAATAAAACTATCAATTTTTTATCAATAGTTGTTTATTTACAAACATTTGTTTGAAAACGATAAAAATAAGTTGTCAAATTTTGATAATGAGAAAGATTACACACTTTATGATAATAGATTATATCATTGAATACATTCAAATTGATATCAGAAAATTTCTAAGTTGAATTTACTTCTAAGTTTTAGATACCTTTCACTTTTAAGAAACATTTCCTTTTAGAACTTTCATTTTCATTAGACAACCAAAATTGACAACAAAATGTAATAATCACCTTTATTCAATCGATACGTCGCCTCATCCTTATTAACAGGCATATGTTAAAAAGAAATTTTGCTCTCGAACAATTACATATATAAATTATATCTATCAAACATGTCTTCCTCGATTGCAGCCGATTACTGAATACTTTTTAACAATTCGATTGTACATTCAAAAACGAAATCGTTATAAAAATATATAGGATTCTAAGTCAAAAATGCAATGTCGATAATACAGTAATCTCACACGTAGAATATCATAATACTCACTTCTGACTAAAAGATTAGTAATTTAACATCACGTATATTATTATAATTTCATCAATTTTGAGGAGAGGAGTCAGTGGACATATGAATTGAATAATTGAATCACTAGATAATATGCACTCTTGATAACTCTTGTCTACCTAGGTCTCTTGATCTTTTAATTCCTAATCGTCTAAAGATTATTGAGGTACCTGAAAATTTCCTGCAAGAAAACATCAAAAGAAGATGTACAACAAAAACACAACATAATGAGAAAGGGGAAAAAAATTTGACAATGTCAGTGTGTTCATTATTTTATGATGTGATTCATTATGCTCGATACTAATACAATTAAATTGAATATTCGTGCATTGAAAGAGTATAAAATAGTATTAAATCAATCACTTCAAAATTCAAATGCCAAATTAAATGTTGATGTAAAGTCTATATACTAAATTTGACATTTTTCCTAACTAATATGAGACGGTAAAAATATTTTTTAAGAAACATTTTTCCTTTTTTCATTTGTTTGTTACACTGAAAAATGGTTTCTATTTTCTTTTTATTGGAAATTCTTAACATTTTCTTTTTTTTTTTGTTTGAAAACAACAGTTCTGAAATGAATTTAGCATTACATATTTCATTTTTAAGTGAGTTTAACTAAAATTTATAATAGACAGTAGAATTTGGACAAGTTCATATCACTTTTATTTTACAATGTCACTTATATTATAAGATGTTATATGAGGTAGACTTTATAATACGCCCTCTTGTGGTGCCTTCATACTATTGGAAAAAAAAAAAAAAAAAGGATGATGTTAAGAATCCATGATAATGCAAGCTCAAGCATTTACCTTAAATTTTAAATATTATAAACAATGATTTCACAATAACTAAAATCTGAATTCCTATTGAAGTGAGATAAGTAGCAAAGAGGGGGAAAAAAAAAAAAAAGTGATCCTTAACCACCCATTTTTTATAACACCTTCAATTACGATCTTCCAATCTTATTTGACACATTTTCAACGAAACGTGTTATAAAAAATAAATAGTTTAAGAATCACCCACTTTTTACCTATTTATCTATACGTGCTTACTATTAATTAAAACCAAATTGTTATGCTTATAATAAGGAATCGAGAAAACATGGACCGATTCTCCGATTGGGGTATGGACCGCAGGATGTTTATTTTGTGGCGCTTTAATGATGGAAAAAGATAAAGGTGACATAGAAAAACATGGGGGAAAAGATAAAAAAAGTCGCGTGCAAGCAAAGGAACAGAAAACCATAGGAAGTACCTTTTTCTGCTTTTATAAAGCCGAAGTAGAGCCCATTATTGATTGTCTCAATGTCTCCTCTCCTCTCCTTTTCTTTTTTAATTTTTTTTTGTTTTTTTGCCCCCACTCTAACGGTTTGATTTTCATTATGCTTAGAATGGAATCCCAATGTTCATGAATTCAATGTTGTTGAAACATCTTAGTCATACCCCAAACCAATATGAAGAAAGTGCACCAACCGCCACGAATTCTCTCCTGCAATAATTTAAAACCAAAAGGTTGAAAAAAAAAAAAAACAAAAAACCCAATGAAAAACAAAGAGTAATCACCAAAGAAAATTTAAAAATCTTAAATTGTTATCCACATTCCTTTTAGCAACCCAAGAAACCATTTGAGTCTAGTGGAGTGGTTCAAAAGTTAATTAAGAGTTAAAATTATGCAAAGAAAATTTAAAAATCTACCCATACATCTTTAATTATCAAGAAGTATGTTCACCATTATCCCAAATTCTTACAAAGATCATGTAGTGGGAATCTTGTAAGGAGAAGATAAGCATATTTAGACAATTCAACAATTACCCCAATCCTGGTGGTTCATTTAATTTCGTTGTTATAATGCCTGTTGTACCAGCCAATGGTCAGTTAAATAGAATACTAATATTATCTTACACGTCCTCCAAGGCTAAGACCTAGGAATACCATACCAGCAAGAAAATATTGCACAAACCTACAAGATTTAATCAATGTCTATTATGTTCCACCAAACCTAAAATTCTACTCACCCTAACAAATTAGAACAACTTTTATTAAGTATTATGGCCTATTGGATATTAGGTTTGGTATCATTTTGATTTTGTTTTCAAACCGAACCGATACTAAACCGATACAGATATAATACTGATGAAAATTTGACAGTTTTACTTATAAACTGATATGACCAAACCAAACCAATACTGATCTAATACCGATAAGTTATCTATACAGATTCGATATAGATAAAAATCCAATATTCTTATATACATGTGAGATAAAAACCAAACCAATACTGATATGACCAAACCAAACCAATATTGGTTAAGTGATGATAGTGACCGATAGGCTTAAAAGAAATTAGAATCCATGTTTTAAAAATTCTGCAGTATATCAAGACTTTATTGATAATTACAAGCAATATTCTTATATACATGTGAGATATAATGTCAAATAAATCTTTTTCCAAACATAGGACATGCTATTATTCAAGTTGCAAAGGAAAATAACGGAAATCAAACACAGATCCAACTAAATTTAAATTCAGAGAAATCAGTATTAATAACATGGAAGTGCTATAACCCAGTAGCATGAATCCTAATAATTAAAAAATTGCAAGATGTTTCAATAAGCAAGGTACAAAAACCCATGCTAATTCAAGCATACTGGTCTCTTTTTGTCTTTTCATTATATATTTTAATGACCCTCAATCTATTATATTAATAATTTCAAACAGATAAATATCACCACCTCTAATACATACATATAACTTAATTTTATGATTGCCAAAACTGTTCTAATCTAGTAGCACGAATACTAGTCACGATATGGGATTAATTGGAAGGTGTTTGCTGTTTTCATCATCTCGTCTTTATTATATTTTTATCAATAAAAAATTTAACACGTGTTAAATCAATTTAAATAACATAAATTCTAAAAATAAAGAAAATACTTTTTGATATATGTCAATTATTTGTTTACCGAGATATAATAAAGACAGTAAATTTCAGACGACAATCTTTTTTTTCTCTATTAATTATATTCCTCCCCTTCCAAATTGCGCTATACAACATGGGGGGAAAAAAAAGGGGAAAGTTACCACAACCAATCTACTACTTTGAGCAAGTAGTCACGTGAAGTAGAAGAGCAACATCAAAACAAAATTGGCAAAAATTTAATCAAAACTTACCGAACTGGCAGATATGGACAAGTAACCAGTGGAGGAACTAGTAGGCACAGTTGGTGACACCTCTGGATCCACCCCAGAACCACCATTATCACCACCACTCCGGCCGCCGCCGCTACTCGTAGTGTTACTAACCCCATCATGACTCCCAGCAGTAATCCCTAAATCATAAGCTGCTGTACCATCCGGCTTAAACAACCCATAATTCCTCTCAGAAGTAGGCCCTGGCTTCATATTCTCATTAAACAAAGCAAACACGTATATATTCAAATCACCATTTGGTCTCATAGGGTCCCTTTCTTCTGAGCTATGATCTTAATCAAATTGCCATTATATTTCCTAGCATTCTCTACGGTTGCACCGGCCTCATCCGCATCGCCTTTTGATGGCCATCCGGTTTCGGATATATGAACAGGAAGCTTCTTGTACCCTAAGGAATCCAATGCAGAGTACACAGCATCAATCTGAGCAAACAACATGTTGTCGTAGTGGAGGTTCGAGGAAGGGTCAACAACGCCAGCATTGGATTGGAACAGGACGAAGTCTAGCGACACTTGTTTTGGGTTTCCTTTGTATGCGAAATAAGGATAGGCGTTTATTAAAAAAGGTGAGTTGGTCTTTGACAGGAAGTCTAGGATTGGGGTGACCGAATCCTCCAGGTCCGGCCGGAAAGCGCCGGCCGAAGGCGGGTACGAGGTTTCTAGGATCGAGAGGGAATGAGCTGTTGTGACGGCTACTTGCTTGTCTAGTCCTAGGTTAATTAGTGCTGAGTGAACGCTTTGCATTGCTGGCAGGAGGTTGCTGCTCAATTGGGTGTCGTTAAATGTTAATATCTCGTTTCCTGTGGATCGAAATCAACAAAAAAATAGAAAATCAATCACAACTTTAAAAGATGCTGAACCGTCCCGAAAAGTTTATTATATGGGACAGTAGAGCATTACCGACAGTTATAGAAGTGATCTTAGTCGCAGGTAAATAGGCCTGGACATTGGATTTAACCCAGGATTGTGCCTTGTCAGGGTCTCTGATTTTGGACAAGATCTCATTTGGGATGCACACGATGAATTCGATGTCGGAATCAGCAAATGCCCGGAGAACGCTAGGATTGGCATCATAGAGCTTTACTTTAGTAGCACCAATTGATTTCACTAGTGGAACTACATCATCAGGTGACGGCAGGTTGTTTGCAATTTGTCCATAGTTGATCCCCAAGGAACTCACCAATGTAGCCATCATAATCCCATATCCTGCAAAACACAAATAGATTTAACTAAAGGGGTTCTATTAATGGATCTGAAATTAGAAATTTAAGAGCAATCAATCTGGCAGAAACAACTTGAAATGTAGGAAAGAACCTGAAATTAGAATGAGTGATGGGAAATTGGGAAAAAGGGAAGAGAGAGCCATGATTTTTAATTCTCTCTGTTGTTTTTTGTTTGGAAAGGAGATGGCTTTGATGAATTCTTGGAGATCTAGAGCTGTTTGAGTGGGAAGTGAGTGAGTAAAGTAAGTGATGGGAGCTGTGGAGTGAGTGGAGTGGAGTGGAGTGGGTCAGGACAGTGCTGAGGATTAGAACAAAGCCCAATACTTGCACGCAAGAGAGCTTTGAAAGCAATTGGGTTGAATATATAGAATGGCGATTGCAATAGGTAACAGAGCAAAGTGAACAGCCTGCCGACTTATGTAATAGTTAATGCATCTTTTGTTGTCAAATAGGTCAGAGACTAGGAGTATATATATCATATAATGGAAGTAGGTGTGGAAGTAAATGAATGAAAAAATTATTTTTTTCCTTTAAAGTCCTTTTTCTAGGTTTTTTTTTTTTTTTTTTTTTTTTTTTTTTTTTTTTTCCTACAATAGGATTGGTTAGAAATAAATGGACATAAGAGGACAGTTATTAAGGAACCTTTCAAATACCAACTTCATTTATTCTTGTTTCTTTCTCTTTCAAATACCAACTTCATTTATTCTATGTAGATCAAATTCAAGTTCGACTAGAATATTAATATCATTTCAACTAGGAAAAAATTATTCCTAATATTGAAGCTAAAAAAGTTTTAATAAAATTGGATTGAGCTTAAGTTGAAATTAAATTCGTGATAAAATGTTAATATCCATTTAAGTTTGAATCTTATTATAATTTTAAAATTTCCAATAGACTTAGATCTTAAATTCAATATTTTATCATTTTACTTCCACTCATTTAAGATCGTGGCTTGCACAAATTTAATATCACCTATCACAACGGTAAAAGAAAATAAGATGTAGATTTATTGGGTTTTGGGTAGAGTGTACAGAAGGCTAGGAATTACGGAAAGCAAAGTGCGAAGAATAAATGAAAAGGGAAAACATCTCAAAAGGTGCGTGAGAAGAAGACAAGAGGAATAAGGTAGAAGAAGAAAGCAAAGATCCCGGGAATTCTATTCTCTTCCATAAAAATCTTATCTTATCTTGGTTTCTCCACTGGTTGGTATAATTTTAAATAGTTAAATGGAATAACAAATGGAGTATCATTTTATTTAGTAAAACAAGAATAAGTTTGAATAAAAATCCAAGACTTCTTCTTGTGTCAGTATAAACAGTGTTCGCAATAGGGATCATATGAGGTTGAATTTCCACACCCATTATAATTTATATTAGGAGCAAATCTAGTTGGTTTAAAATTATTTGAGCATGACTCAAAATTTATTAGATTTCAATTCAAATATACTTTAATTGTACTCAATCTTATGCTACTCAAATTGTTTCTTGAGTAGACCTCGAATTTCATAATATTAAGCTCAATAAGTTTACAAGTCTAATCATAATAACATCGAATTTGATGAGTTCTCTCTTAAATAAGTTTTGATAATAACAAAAAAGTTAAAAGATAACTAATGTATATGTTTTAAATGTGTAGAACAAGATATTTTGCAGAATAAGTATTTATAAGGAATTTTATGATCATCAAAATATAAGTTGGTTTTCTAATTTATTGAAGGCATGGCTCCACTAATTAAGTGTATTACCGAATTACTACACTCCATATAAGGAGGATAATAATCCATGGGGATTTTCTTCGGTTTGTTTTATTTTAATTAAATCCAAGATATTAAGAGATAATCAAGAGTTGCAGCAGAATTCATGGTTTGAGTTTAATGAAGATTTTTATTATAAAGTTTTTTTTTTGATATATTTGACAAAATCGCAAGAAGAACATGAAGATATGTTTTTTTCCATAACGTTCCTATTAGTTGAAGCTTATTCGATCTTCAAGCATTTAAATTTCAAATTTGATTTAATCCAAGCAAGATTGTTGAAGATTCAAATGAAGATAAATATCAAGGCTTTATATTATACAAGAACTTAAGATCAACAATTGATACAAGATATATTCAAGCGGTTTGACTAGTGGATTTTAATAAGACTTCAAATCCCACAAATATAGGGATATCAAGTATATCCATTCAGCAAAGTCAAGGAACATTTGAAAGATATTTTTGATAATATGACTGTTCAACTCTATCATCAAGAGAGCCATTTGAAGAGTATATAATTTCTATATTTCAAGATTCCTAGAGATACATACATACATACATATATATATAATTATAGAAGTTTACAAGATTTCAATGGTTCTTCACAATACTATTGGAAAAAGCCTACTGAACATTCTAATAGACACTTTGACATATACTGCAAGCTCCAACTTTTCTCTATATATTTTGTTTAAAAGTTTCAAGTTTACATTTGAGAACTTATCATATTGTAACTATTCTCTTTCTACTATGAGCGAGGATTAGCATATAAATTAGGTTACAAATTGTCTTGTAGTTTGTGCATAGCTAAGAAATAGGCTAAAAAGACAAAGTAAGAGCTATTAGAGTTTGTAACTTTTTTTTGCTTATTGGATTAGTGGAACGATCGGTGTGGAAGAATGGATCCCTAGGCCTCTATCAACCGTGGACTTCTTTATTTTCTTGCTTTTTAATTTCTTTTATTTTATTTACAGCATATCACTTGCACTCACAACACATTTCATAGAGTGTTCTCAAATTTTGAATCCTTTTTATTCAAAGCAATCTTCAAGTATCAATTTTTATATGTTTGAAATTAATTTAATGAGTTTGATAAACAAAGTTTCTTAAAAGGATTTTAATTTTATTTTTTTCGAGGAAAAGTTTTTAAAAAAAAACCATTCTTGCATCCCCCCACCCACCGTTTGCTATTTCGGGACCTATGTTTGGTATTAAAGCAGTGGCTATTTTTCTTTAAGAGTTTATCAATGATTGACAAGAGACTTACAATTGCATCCAACAAAATTTCATTCTTCGATGGAACTAATTTTCCTTATGGGAAATGTAGGATGGAGACATATATCAAAGCAATTGTTTTTCACTTCGTGGAAAATCATTCATTTTAGAGATTAACAGCTCATTCTCACCAATAGTCCAATCATAGCTGATGAGGTAAAGAAAAAGGCAGAAGTGAATAACACAACAAAGAATTTGCTCCTATTGAGCATCTCTTACATTGTGTTTGCTATGATCCAATTATGTGAATCTGCCAAGGAAATATGGGACAAATTATGTGAAACTTATGAAGGTGTTACATGGTCAAAGACATTAGAAGAGGAGCACTTATGTAGGACTACTAATTATTTAGATTCCTACCTGGTGAAACTATCTCTGATGGATTTAATAAGTTTATCTTAATCAATAATGAACTTGCTTTATTTGGTAAAAAATTTGATGATAGTGAGCTTGCAAGGAAAATCTTGCCAATTTTGCCAAGTTCATGGGATTCAAAGACAAATGCAATAGAGGAAGCATATGACTTGGACAAACTGACTTTAAGTCAACTTCGTAAACAACTTCAAGTATATGAGTCAAAGCTGAAGCATATGGATGATCAAGAGAAAGTCAAAAAGTCCACAATGTTCAAGGCTGTTGAGCAAGCGTTGAGACAAACAAGGAGTCAGACAGTAAGGAAGACAATGTTAATATGACTCTGTTAGTTCAAAGATTTTCAAAGATGATCAAGAAAAATGGTAAGTGTATTGAATGATCTAAGCGTTTTGCCACTAATCGATCTAAATTTGGTGCAACAAAGGTATTTAAAGAAAGTGAAGAGAAAAAGAAGGAAATAGTTTGTTTCGAATGAAAGAAACCAAGACATATGAAGTATGAGTGTCCTGTGTTAATCAAGAAAGTAGAGAAATACAATAAGAAATAGAAAGCACTTGCGGCAACATGGAGTGATATCGATGAATTAGATGTTGAATCAAATAATGAAGAAGAAGAAAATCTATGTTCAATGGTCACGTTTGAGGTATTATTTAATTTTGATAATGAAATGCCTAAAATTTTTTTGTAAACAAATCGAAAAGCTTTTAAAAGCACCTGAAAGAGTAAATGAGAACATAGATGTTTTGACAAATGAAAAAGAAGCAATATATCATACAAATTGACTTCTAGTATATGAAAATGATATTTTGAAAATAACAACTAAAATTTCACAAGTTGATAATGAGAACCTTCAAAAATATCAAGCAAATCTAGAAAAAGAAAATAGTGTTTTACGTGAAGAAATTAATGAGCTTAAAGTAAGAATATATAATCTTTCAAAAGAATTAAGTTCAACCTTTAATAAGTTTTCTAAAAGTGATAAGAAACTTGAAAGATTAATATCTTCACAAAGAATTGGTAATTCTAAAGCTAGTTTTGGCTATGATAAAGATTGATTCTCCTAATCAATCTAAAAAGACTATTTTTGTAAAGGCAAATGGATCCTTAAATAAAGAAAATAATAATGTTAGAAAGGAATCCACGAATGTTAAATCCATTGTGCATGATAATAAGTTTATTCAAGACTATTCTAGACAAAATGACAAGTATTCAAAACAAGGGTACTAGGTAGTACAATAGGTAGTATAATAGGTAATATACCAAACAATGCAAATAGAATGTTAGACGGTATAATAGACAGTATCCAAATCAGTACTAAAGAAGGCTGGTAAGATCTAATACACACAAATGTTTCTTTTGTAATATGGTAGGGCATATTGAGAAATGCTGTTATTATAATAATAACAAGCTCAACCAATAACAAGTACAAATCAAAACAACATGAGCTTGAATTTTGGTGGGTTCAAACTAGTCTAGGTTTCTAAAAAAGTTTGATCATTTTTCTTGTGAATGCAGGAACATGAAGTAAAGCTAAAAGGATTGTGGTACCTTGATAGTAGGTGGTCACAACATATGTTCGAAGATGCTTCGTTGTTCACAAGCTTAGAATGGAAAAATGGAGGTTATGTCAAGTTTAGTGACGATAGTAGGGGAAAATCATTGCAATTGGTACCATATACTTCCTTTTAGTACAATTAAGAATGTCTCTCTTGTAAGAGGTCTAAAATATAATCTCTTAAGTAGTAGTCAACTTTGTGATAAATGATATAAAATGATTTTTGGAAAAGATAAAGTGGAAGCTTTGGATCAATATGGAGAAAAACTTTTTGAAGACTTTTGAAAAAGAAATATTGACATGATAGAACCAACAAAAGTAGATATTTAAAGATGTTTCTTAATAATGAATGATAATTATTTTGTTTAGCACAAAAAACTTGGACATGTTAATTTTTCACAATTAGAAAAGCTCTTGAAAAGAAAGTTTGTTATTGGTTCAACCAAAATTTCTTCGAACAATGACATTAAATGTGATACTGATAGGAATCAAGTTCTAAGGAGATCACGGCCTTAATTCCGACCATGATCGTAGCTGTGATCATCATCATGCCCCCATGCCACCCGTAATGAAGCTTTGCATGTCTACAATGGAGATTTATGAGCATAGTGAAGATCACGGGCCTTATCACGATCATTATGATGCCTGTGATGACCCATATCACACCTATGACAACTAGGAACTGGAAGAGAAGATTGTTTATTGAAAGGATCACGACCCATGTTAGGGTCGTGATCAATAGGGGGATCACCTGTCTGTTTCACGTGTTTTTAAAACGCTACTTTCCTTTTCTATTTGTTTGTCTTGTGTTTACTTGGTTGTCCTTATCTGACTTGTGGGATTATTTAAAGGACTTTAGGGTTATGTTTTTAATATATAGAACCTTTCTTTTATCATTGATGGAGATCAATTGGCTTGTTACCTCTCTTAGAATTGTTTCAAAAACCTTTTAAGTAATATTAAGTTTTTCCTCAAGATTATTCTCTTGTTGTTTCTTTGATCATGTGTTATATCGGTTGAGTGAAACAATTAGTTCGTTTCTTTTCTTGGTGCATTATATCCAAGGATAGATCATTCATATCTTTTACTTTCCTATTTATACAAATAAAAAATCCAAAAACATATTTTAATTCTTGTTAATTATGTTGTGTAATACTAACATGGATCCCATTCGTATAATTCGGTAAGATCTAAGTCTCATATTTTGTGAATTTACCGTAGGTGTGGTTTTGATAGAGTTTACATAGAGAAAAAAAAAAAGGCAACTTAAGGTTTGTTTACTGAGAGATAAGTTATAGTATATTTTCAATTGCTTAAGGAAGAGGAAACATATTTTGTATTGTAAGTTGTTAATATTGCTTATTCTTGTGATTGTTGCGTGTGGTGATTATTACTTAGGGTTTATAAGGTATGATTGAAAGCTAGGATTGCTATTGTATGGTAAATGTAAGGACTCGGACTTACCCCTGTATTTAAAATAGGTAAATCCAATCCCCAACCACATATAATTCATGGTATTATATGTAAGGTTGTAATCCAGGATCAGTTTGGATAGTTATTAGCTTAAATGTCCTGAAAGGACAAACTTTATTACTAATAGTACATATAACATTCCATAAAATACAACTGCAAACTTCATTACTTAATAAAAGATCAAATATAATACAGCCATATATGTATATATACATACATTACAAACAAGGCTCATAAACAAGCCATTTACAAATTATATCAAAAGATAACAAAAGACATAGGTTTTCAGAACATATATATACATGTAGCTATTCTATTACACAAGGGTTCCATCAAAGTTAAGGCCATCTCTACTCCTCCCAATCATCTAAGAACTCCTCAAAATCGATCCATATCCCTTGCTTGTATAGAATTCGTCATCCACACTTGAAAAGGATAAAAATATGAGCAAGAGACTTAGTACACAAGTAACAAAAACAAATGCATAATGGCACACACAATCTTAAACTATAATGCAATGTGACAATCATTTGATTATTAGATAATCTTTAATCAGTTAAATATCATTGAAGTATTCAAGTTTCGAGCAACAAGGATATCTGAGGTCCCGAGTAACGATCACAACGCTCAAGGGGTTGATATAAGCAGCTCGGATACTTATATCTCCTAGATGATATATCTATAAAAGAGAAAATTACCTCATCTAGGGTTAACAACCGTTACATAACTTCACTTATCTTAGTCCATAACATCACGTAGTCCAACTGTTCCCATAAACATTTGAACTAAATCATATTATTTTATTCTAAGCTTAAGTAAACATTACGCCGGTATTGTCTTCCCCATTAGTTACCCACCGTACCACTTAGGAAAGTCTTATCAAAAGACAGGTGGCCTAAGCGCCTAAACTACCGTGCCCCCAATATGAGCAAGGTGCTGCTCCCTGAACCGGATACGGATCTGCCATCTAGCCAGATACGGATTTAAACAGCGTAAGAGACATCCAATTCAAACAAAGATCAAGTTTTTCTATATTAGATTTGTTTAAATATATGCCTCTCCTAAGAAAAGAACAAACACGTTATTGCGTACCTTATGTAGGAAATCTAAATAGAACCTCGGGAATCCTTTAAAAGATAATCCAAATTCAAATCCAAATTCAAATCCACATTATATACTTGGAATTACACTTAAAGCATATCAAATCTTAAACTTAATACTTAAGACTTCAAATATAACTTATACATAGTCGTAACATATCATTTATACATTTATCAACATCATACAAGCTTACAAAATCATCATTTTAACTTCAACCCATATATACAATATAACTAGATTTATCTTAACATCCATGGAAATTCAATTATGTATTAAATCTACAAATATAATTAAATTATGCTTAATTATATCACTCAATCATCATCACATCTCAAATATCATTAATCTATCTCATTTTAGTCTAAAAAGGCCCATTTCCTAAGCATACACGCATTCAACAAATAAAACAAGTTTAAAACTTTGTTTGGAAAAACTATAGTAGCTGGAAATAAGTGAAATTTAAGCTTTTATACTTTTGAAATTTGTAAAAACTCAAAACACAAAAGCTATAGATCTCTTTTTAATCTTTCCAAGGCAACTTGAATCACCTCAATTAGTGGTCATATGAAAAAGTTATGATTAAAATACGAAATAGTATTACGTCAGGGAAAACACGAGTTACGGCCGTGATTTTTGGAAAGCTGTTATAAAATGGTTTTTGAGCTAAGAATCACGACCGTAATTTTTGAGTTTCAAAGTTTTTTTACTAACCCGAGGCTACCAAGAGATGGATGACGACCGTGATTCATGAAAACTTCCCAAAATAGAGCTTTTTCTCTCAAAATCATGCCTATGATTCATGAAATTTGTCCAACCAAGCTACCAAGGCTTGAATCACGCCCGTGATTTGCTTCCTGATAACCTATACGAACTCCCCTATTTTTCATACTCTTTTTTATCAAACTTTTGGACATTCTACTTAACTTCAACACAAACCAAACACTTCTAACATTACTCCCACACTGCAAAACTCATAAAACAACATTCAACACAACTTTCAACAAGCTCAACTTCACTAACCATTGCTACATCACTCATACATTATTCCATTTTCATTAACACACTTTAACTACTAAACATATATTATACTTCATTGGCAGCCTAAACCTTCATCAACACATTACCAATACATATACACATATCCAAATCACATTTAACAAACTCTACACTATGAAACTTGCATCAAATGTAATTTAAACTTACCTCAAATCTTTGGGCTTGGTTTGCAAGGCTTTAGAAGGGTCTTTGGGTGGCCAACTTGTAAGAATTTGGATGTGGGTCTTGGTCTTGAAGTTGGGGTAGCTTTGGAAGAAAAAGTAATGAGTTTTGTGTTTGTTTAGGAGGTTGTTTTGATAGTGATATGATTTTGGACAAAAATGGGGATATTTTTAGCATAATATTTATCCAAATTTGACTTTTAAGGCAGCCCAAATAAATTGATAAAGTGGCTTTTTAGTTAGGCTTTATTAAGGTTATTAATTTAAGTAAAACAAAGGCATTTGGCTAGCTTTTTGGGTTCCAAAAAGAAAATCTGTTGTACAAAACACTTGAAATATACAATTAAGTCTAATATTACTCATTTCATATAAAACATCAATATGTAAATCAATATTAAGTATTTATTATACTAATGCAAACATAATTATTCTACACTACTTAAACACATATATTAAATTACACTAGCTTAATTTATATGGAAAACATGTTATTTATTTATTTATTTTAATATGCAACTATAATAACTCATATATAATATGATATAGGGAATAAAATATGGTTATTACAGTAAAGGTGTGGTCAAGTTTGAATAGTACCCATGTATAGTAATTACTATTATAGATTTAATTCTTCAATTGAAATATTAAGTGAAATTGGGATAGAATTACCTGAGTTTGATGGCCATGGTTCCCCAAGAGATTATTTAGATTGATAATTCTAAGTAGACCAAATTATTGGAGATTTTCCTTACTCTAGTTATCGATTAGGAGAGATTATCATCAAGAAGTTAACTGGAATTGTAGGGTTGTGGTGGCAAAGTAGCTTATTATAGCGAAATTTGGATGGGTTTCATGATGTCATTTCATGGGGTCTTGTGAAGAGGTCAATGAGGAAAAGATTTGTTCCACCCAATTATCAAGATGAATAGTATAAGTCTTTGTTGATTCTAAAACAAGGGTATATGAAAGTTAGGGAATATACCAAATTGTTTAAGACTCTCATGAGGCGTAGTGAGTTACTTGAGCCTTTTGAGCACACCATCAATAGATTTGTGAATGGCTTAAGTTCTGACATCACTAAGAGTATTGGTTATCAAAATTTTTTGTCATTAGAGGATGCCATCCAAACCGCCATATTAGAAGAATTATTGATTTTAATGTCTTCTTTAATGGATAAGACAAAACCGCTAAAGGCCTTAAAGGTACCTGACTCGTTGGAAGATTGTGCCAGGCATGATTGTTTAGAAGATAGTGATGATGTTCATGAAGAGAGTTCAGAGGATGATCAAGAGATGCAGATGAATATTTTCAGTAGTGTGGGTTATGATGTTGATGGCGAAGGTAAAGAGAATATTAGTGAGGATGACTTCTCTATTTGTGTACTTGATTTAGAGCCACTTTCACTCACACTTGGAGCTATGGCGCATGATAAGCACCTCTATGTTGACCTTCCAATAGTTCGTCCATTATATTATGATGCAATGATGAGGTTACCTAGAGTTAAAGATTGGATTAATTTTATTGTCCATGTGAAATCATATGAGTTGATTGTTAATGTCGACTGGAGTATAAATATTGGCGAAGTATTCGGTTTTGGTGTGGTAGCATAGTGGTGCATAAAATATTTTATACATGGATTATTTGTGAATTGGCTATTGGAGAAAGAGATGTTGTTTCTGAATAGTTGTGCTCCATCTTGTTTTCATGATTCCAAAACAATGATATTGGGTTCTCTTACTGTTGAATTGCATGATGAAAAGTGTTTGAAGCAACTGATATTGGGCGACGGATGATGTATTTGTTGAATACCTATCGTAGTGTTCAAAAGACTTCGATTAATCAAGTTCATGATGAATGATTTGACTTGTTTGGAAAGTCTTTGATTATGGATATGGACATTGGTAGTAAATGGTTAAGAATGCTTTGTGTACTTGAGGAGATGCTTTAGGAGTTACTATTTCAGAGAGGATTTGTGAATAAGTATCAGAGGCTATTCATGATCCTAGTGTAGATGAGGATTTTTATTTAACAACTTTTGAGTTTTGCATGTTTATCTTTGATTTACGCATATGTAATATCAAAGATTTGAGGACAAATCTTCTTGAGCCTAGGGGTAATGAAAGGGGTCTAGATGATATTGATCAAAATTTAAGGACAAATCTTCAATAGGCTAGGGGAAATGATAGGAATCAAGTTCTACAGGAGATCATGGCCTTAATCTTACCTGTGATCCTGGTTTTGATCATCATCACACCTCCATGCTACCGGTAATGAAGGTCATTTGCAAGTCGACAATGGAGATTTGTGGGTACGGTGAAGATCAAAGATCATGGGCCTTGTTACGTTCGTTACGTCACAAGTGATGACCCATATCATGCTCGCAACAACTAGAACTAGAAGAGAAGATATTTTATCCAAGCCATGATCAACATAGGGATCACATGTCTGTTTCACGCGTTTTTAAAATGCTACTTTCCTTTTCTATTTATTAGTTTTGTGTTTTTACTTGTTTGTCCTTACCCAACTTGTAGGAGTATTTAAAGTCCTTTAGGATTATGTTTTTAATATATAGAACTTTTCTTTTATCATTGATGGAGATCAATTGAATTATTGCTTCTCTTAGGATTGTTTCAAAAACCTTTTGCGTAATATTGAGTTTTTCCTTAAGATTATTCTTTTGTTGTTTCTTTGATCATGTGTCACATCAGTTGAGTGAAACAATTAGTTTGTTTCTTCTCTTGGTGTGTCATATCCAAGGATAGTTTATTTGATATCTTTTACTTTTCTATTTTATATAAATCCAAAACCTAAAAACATATTTTAATTCTTGTTAATTTTGCTGTGTAGTTTTAACTCGGATCCCATTTGTATCAGGTACTTGTTGGAAAAATAAAATGGTATCAATTTCTCATAAGTATAAAAATGTTATCTCTATAAAAAGACCTTTATAACTGTTATATCTTGATCTTTCTAGTCCAACAAGAATTTTAAGCCTATGTGGTAATAAATATGATCGAATTATAGTTGATGATTATTCACGTTTTAGATAGGTTTTATTTATTAGACATAAAAGTGATACTTTTAATGCTTTTGAAAATTATCAAAACAAGGTTAAATTGAAAAGGGTTTTTCAATCATAAATTTATGAACTGATCATAGTAAAGAATTTGAAAATGAAAATTTTGTCGTGTTTTGTGAGAAAAAATGGCATACAATATAAATTTTGCTGCTCCATATACTCTACAATAAAATGGAGTTGTGGAAAACAAAAATAGAGTTTTACAAGAAATGGCATGAAGCATGTTAAATGAAAGTGGTATAGCTCAATATTTTTTAGCAAAAGTAGTATCTATATCCTGTTATATTACTAATCATGTTTGCATGAGACCTTTAACATAGAAAACAACTTATGAAATGTATAAAGGTAAGAAGCCAAATGTGTCATAGTTTCACATATTTAGGAGCAAAGTGCTTCATCAAGAACTAAGATAGAACATTGGTAAATTTAATGGAAGAGATGATGAGGGAATCTTTCTTGGTTATTCTACATCCAGTAAAGCTTTTCATGTTTTTACTCAAGTAATTAGAATAGTAGAAGAATCCATAAATGTCAAGTTATTGATAATCCAATTTTAGATGATACTGATGATGCTATTATAAATAAAAAGAGATAATGCGAAATGGTACCCGAGCTTTCACAAAAAGAATAATTAGGTACCTAAAATCTGGTTTTGGAATAATTTAATACATGAACAAAGTTTTTGTTGACTTTTTTCATACTTGAAGTTTGGTTTTGATAATTTTGGTACCTAAATAATCTTTTCGTTGACTTTTTGCATAGATTATTTCACTTGCTTCAAGTATGAAAAAAGTCAACATAAATTTAAATACCAAAATTGTTAAAACCAAACTTCAAGTATAAAAAAAGTCAATAAAAACTTTGTTCAGGTATCAAATTGTTCAAAACCAAACTTCAGATACTTAATTATTCTTTTTGCAAAAGTTTAGATAACATTTTCATCATTAACCTTAAATAAAAAGGATAATAATAAACATTTAAATCATCAACAAGATGTACAAGATACGATTAGAGTATAAAGCTGAAGGTTCAATTGAACCTAAATAAAGGTTGGTTAGACAACAGAGTAGACGGTCCATAAGACAATTTAACAAAAAGTTTGTCATAAATTTGCTTAGATGGTTTTCCAAAAGGTACTACTGAACCTAAACAAGTTATAACCGAATCTTCTAGGCCTTTGAGGTTTAAATCATATTATCCACCTAAACAAGCACTAGACAAAATAGATTTTGGAATCAAAACTAGATCCAAGTTAGAAGATCTTGAGAATTAATTTGCTTTGTTATCCAAAATTAAACCTAACAGTATAAACAAGGCTTTATCATACAACAATTGGATTAGTGTTATGTAAGAAGAATGGACACAGTTTTAAAGGAATGAAGTGTAGACACTAGTTCTTGGACCGAAGGATAAGTCCATTATTGGAACAAAATGGTGTTAAAAAATAAACTTGATGAACAAGGTAAGACGGCTACAAATAAAGCAAGACTTCTACCTAAAGGCTATTCAAAGGAAGAAGGTATAGATTTTGATGGAACTTATGCTCCTATTGTTAGATTAGAAGCTATTAGATTATTATTAGTTTATACTTGCTTCAAAAATTTAAAACTATTTTAAATGGATGTAAATAGTGCATTTTTAAATGAAAATATCAAAGAAATGTTTGTTGAATAACCTCTAGGTTTTGAAGATCCATCTAAAGAAGATCATGTTTCCAAACTACAAAAAGCACTTTGTGCTTTAAAGCAAGCTCCTAGGTGAAAGAATGAGTGAATTTCTTATCAAAAATAATTTTTCAAGGGGGAAGGTTGACATAAGTCATTTATAAAATATTCTAACAAAGATATCTTAGTAGTTCAGATTTATGTAGACAATATCATTTTTTGTTTTATTAATTAGGTATATTGCAATGAGCTTTCAAAGTTAATGTAGGCTGAATTTGATATGTCATTAATAGGTGAATTAAAGTTCTTTCTGGGATTGCAAATCAAGCAAATTTCACAAAAAATATTTATTTACCAAGAAAAGTATCCTAAGTAAATGCTTAAGAAACTCGATTTTGAAAATATCAAAGGAGCTACTACTTCTATGATAACATTATGAAGGTTGGATCTGGACATCTCTGGTAAAAAGATTAATGAAAGCTTTATAGAAGTTTAATTGGATCTCTGTTATATTTAGCTACATCTAAGGCAGACATTTTGTTTGTTGTTTGTGTTTGTACTATGTGTTAGACAAATCCAACTAAAACATATTTAACAGCTGTCAAAAGAATTTTTAAATACATATCTTGCACTAAAAAACTCAGAATCCAGTATCCAAAAAATATATAGAAAAAGGATTTTAGGTACTTGTCAATTTCTAGGGGATAAGTTAGTGTCTTGGTCATCCAAGAAACAAAATTTTGTTGCCTATCAATATCTGAAGCAGAATATGTTTCAATTGGGACTTGTTGTACTCAAATATTATGGATTAAACAATAAGTGTGTGGCTATGGTTTTGTTTGTAAAAATATTTCAATAAAATGTGATAATACTGGTGCTATCAGTCTTACAAAAAAACCACTTCATCACTTTAGATCTAAACATATTGAAGTAAGACATCATTTTATAAGAGACCGTATTAATAATGCAGACATTAATCTTGATTTTGTTAATACCAAATTTCAACTAGCTGATATTTTAATTAACCTTTAGATAAAACAACGTTTGAGTTTATAAGAAATGAAATAGGTGTTTGTTTTCCTTTTTATTAATTTATTTTCATGATTTAATTATTTTTTTATCTTTGGTTTGGCTTTAATATAATCTAAATATGTGGGCATAATGATTATGATGTATATTTTTTTTTAATATGGATAAACTTAAATAAAAAAGGAGTATTGATAGATTTTTTAATTGTTGTATTGTAAGCCACGTGTGAAAAATAATTGAAAAGCAATTTCCAAAATCTTTAAAGTGTAGCTTTTCTCTATCTTTCTCGCATATGCTCTTTTTGCAAAAGAAAAATCTCTTCTTTCTCTCTTGTTCTTTCAAACCATAATAGTGTTTTTCTTAAAAATTTTCTTAAATAATGGCCCTAAGATGATCTTTAAGAACTTCAACCATTCTTTCTCGAGCTAAAGCTTCTAGCAAAACCCCAATCGAAATCTAAGATGATGATTCTCTTAACAGGAATCCATCAAATCCCAACCTAGAAAACTCCCAAGAAACCTCCAAACTATTGAAGGAGAATAATCTGTTGAATCTATTGACTCTGGTGAAAGTAGTAAGAATGAGGATGGAATAGTAGTGATTCTGAAAGTGAAAAAGAAGTTTATAGATTTTACTATTCTAGACATGAATTTTCTTATTGGAAATTGTTTGCATATAGATGAATTGCTGGACAGAGTAGGTTGTATAAAAATGTGTACCTTGTGCTTGGTGAAATAATTTCTGATTTTTATGAGAAATTAGATTCAAGAAAGAAAGATAGACTAAAGTCAAATGTTTGAGGATAGAATATTGAAATCAAGAAGAATGACTTAATTAGGTTTTTAGGATTGAAAAATGAAGAGGTAGATGACGAAATACTGAATATAAGTAGGTTTGAATTGTTCGAGTTTCTTAATGATGGATTCGAGATTGAATCACAAAAGGATATGGTTGTGATTCAATTTTCTTTGCTAGTCAGAATTTTACATAAAATAATCAGTACATGTGTTTTACCTAGAAATAGGACCAGAACTTACATCTATATAGATGAAGCTAAATTATCCTAAGAATAACTAAAGGAAAAAAAAGTAGATGTGGCTAGAAAAATTATTGAGAATTTGTTCGCAAATAAGGATGAAATAGCCATATGGAAAGCTAATCATGGAAATTTTGAAAGAGTAAATAATAAGAATTCTTAAGGAAGACTATAGAAAGATCGTTGTAAAAAGAATAATTGAAGATACATTTCACTATATGACTATTCATGTATGGAGAAAAGTGTGATTTTCAGGTGATTGTGCAGTGTATACGGACCCTAGATACACTCGTAGGGATTTTCCAGACTGGATGATTAATGTAAGGAGAAGTGCTGCTTGTGAAGAAGAAGTAAGGAATGATGATGTTGGGTAGAATAAAAAGAGGAGAGGAAAAGCGACATCTGTTGAGAAGGAAAGAGAACAAAGAGGAGTTTTGACAAAAAGAAAAATTTGGAGACGAAGGGTAAACGTATAGATGAAGTAAATGGCTCAAAAGATAGTTCGGATGAGATTGCTTTAGTAAGGCAATCAGTTTCACAAAAGCATGAACATGAAGCTGGGCCTAGTAAAGAGGTTAAGGTTTGAAGAAGAGGATGTCAGACTTGGAGGACTTTGTAAAAAGGAGCTTAACAAATTTTAAAACAATGATGGAGTCTCTTGTTGTAAAAAATGTAGAGGAGATGTTGCATGGACAACTTCCACCAACCCCCACTAGGATTGGAAGAAGTTCACTAATAACTCCTTTAAAAGAAACACAACAAGATATGAATGAAGCTGGAGGTGACATTGTATCGATCAATGAAGATGTTATGAAGACTCCAGTTGTGCATTAGGATACTCCTCTAAGTGGTGAGACTAAGATACTTGAGCAAATGAACAAGAAACTCCAATAATCAATCCCATGATTGATTCCTTTGCAAAAGATGTTCCTACACCTTTTCTAGATCCCTCTTCTAACCAACAATACCTAAACCCCGTACAAAAAGAACTTGAGTCCTAATCCTACTATTGTTCAAAAGGACCTTGAACCACAAAAAGCTTAATCTCTTGTCGTTGAATCAAACTCACAGAACCAAACTTTTGCAGCTATAAAAACTAAAGCTCAATCAGATTTTGTTGCTCATCACTGCATAAAAATGATTCCAGCATCTTTCATTCCAACATAAACTAGTGGCGGAATCAAGAAATCTACTAAAAATGTTGTTAAGCCACCAAAGGAAAAGAAAAATTAGTTTAAAATTTTTATGTTTCTGACATTTGAAAGACTTCTATTAATGTTCTCTTAATTTTTTGTTTCATATTGAACTATTTCAAGTTGACATCTTCTGAAAGTTTTTGGATATTTTGTGTTTTTGAATTGTTTCTAATATAGCTTTATGTTTTTGTGGTTTATGCTTTGTGGTATATGGTATATGTTGAGGGGGAGTTACTTATAAAATGAAGGGCTACTTATCTCTTTTATGATAAAAAAAAGGCGAGATAATGAGTGACAAATAATACTGATAAACTTGTATGACAAATCTGTTTTTAAAATATTTTAATTTTTCTAGGTTGTTAACATTTTAATCTAAAAAATATTTTATAATAAAAAAACAATAAGTTTATCACTCAAGAAAGGTTTTGTCATCATGAAAAAATAGAGAGAATGTTGAGTTCTCTCTTAAATAAATTTTGATGATAACGGAAAAAAAAACTAATGTATTTGTTTTGAGTGTGTAGAATAAGGTATTCTATTAATATGATAGATACTTAAGCAGACAAATAGAAAGACACTCCAATAGACACTTGATGAGATAGTTGGCAAGACATTCCTAATTTACAAAATGAGTGTTTATAAGGAATTTTACAATCATCAAGTATAAATTTGAAGACCCAGCTCTACTAATTAAGTATATTTAGGCATTACACTTACGTAAAATTTGGTTCACTAGAATGAAATAAGATTGGAAAGGAATAGCAATTTTTTAGTTTATAATTAGGGATATTCGGAACAAAACATGTTTTTTGGTCAGGAATAGTCATTCCTCCAGTAAAAGGAAGGAATGTGGGTTGTTATTTCACATCACATGGAATAAACATTTTTTTGATGAATTTTTTGCAAACCAAACGAAGGAATGAATATTCCATGGTAATAATGTTGGAATATTGATTTAATGGATTATTAATATGTTCCACATAAGAAGGATAATAACCTATGAAGATTTTCTTCAGTTGGCTTTCTTTTAATTAAATCCAAGATATTAAGACAAGTTGCAGTAGAAATTCGTGGTTTGAGTTTAATGATTTTTGTTACAAAGTTTATTTTTCATATATTTAACAAAATTGCCGGAAGAAGAAGAAAATTTGTTTTTCCTAGATTTTTCGTATCAACGAAAGTTTATCCGATCTTTAGGGATTTAAATTTCATATTAGATTTAATTTAAGTAAGACTATTGAAAATTTGTTTTTCCTAGATTTTTAAAAGGTGTTTAATTTTTTTTTTTTGAGAAAAAGTTTTTAACCAACAATTCACCTCTTTATTGTCTGTCATTTCAGGATCTAGAAAATTTGCATCTCGTTTGGATATTAATAATATTTTAATTAAAATAAAAATTATATTTTTAATAAATCAAGCTTAAAAAAGTTTAAAATTGAGTTAAACTCTAAATTATATAATCATTTTAAGTTGGACCCAAACTTATAATTTCAAGCTTAACTAAGTTTAAGCTGAGCTCGAAATTTAAAATTTCAACCCAATCTCAATATTATACCATCCCAACGGTCTTAATCTATGTTACATATGGGCCCTATAATAGTGGAAATACTACGCGTGATATTAAAACATCATAAATGGTTTAGAATGTTATCTTTCTCCTTATTTAATACTGAATTTGTATCGCAGCTCTAATAGACATATCTTTTCACAGTTGTCACCATCGTCGGGAATATTACAATTCTGAATAGAAAGCCACCTGATGTGGCTTCGTTTTAGTGGAAGGGTGGGCTGGGTAGGATTAGGAATCGTGTCACTAGGCTTTCACTAATTCAAATGGTATGGTTGGCATCCTTTTAAACGAGGACAGCTGTTTGTTTTGATTAACCGAAAAGAAAGTAACATGAGGGGTTTTGTTTTATTATCATCACTCGTACAATAATTGATTGAATTGCGATAGTTACATGATGGATTTCTAAGGTTTTTTAATTGTTTGTAATCATAAGAAACTTAATCGATACTCTGCCTTCGAATAGATAATAAACAAGTGAAAAAAGAATAGGGGGTTTGGTAATTAATGTAATAATCACGCTTTGAGTAAAATATAAGCCTGCAAAATTCCGAATATGTTAAAACGTGGATATAATTCTCACCATCTATCTTCTCTCGATGGACCTTTCAGTTGATGAAATTACCTTATGAAATTTTATAATGTTATTATTTACATTATGCTCTTAACCATTGAATGTACATTTCACGCGCTATTATACTTGTATTGCATCTTATAAATTTATGAGAATTTCATAATGGTTTTAATGTGATATTTTTTAAATCTTCATAAAAAAATCATTCAAACAATAATTAAAAATATTTAATATATTTCATAAAAGATGGTAAATATGTCACTTCAAAATTAATTATTAATAAAAACTATAGAGTTTATATCTATATAAATTTTTCTTTTAATAAAAATAAATCATAAAATATATTTAGATCATATATTTATTCAATACTTTATGTCCATTTTCTTAGTATTTCATGTAGAAAAAAATAATGTTACTGCAATGTGTAAATAAATGATTTATAATGAAGGACAAATGTGTCATTTGATAAAAAATAAGAAGGTTTTTTGGTCCACCCTATTGTATAATTAAATGCTTCGTCGTCTAGTAGACACATGATTAAAGATGAAAAGACGTTATTAAAAATGAAATTATCAAAGATGAAGAGACGTCATTAAAAATAAATAATTATTCCTTGTCTTCTTTATATAACTTAGGCTTCCTGATACGCCAAAACCATTCCAAACCATAGATTTTTCTTTAAAACCTCTCTATAATCTTAGCATCATGGAGATCAAGAATCAAGATCAAGGTGAGTGAATCCTCTCTAATTCTTTAGAGATTTAAAGGGAATGATATTTTCCTGAAGTTTTTTTTTGGATTTTGAAGGGAGTTTAGAAGAAAAACTCTAAGTTTGTTGAAGAATTTAGTATTTTGAGATCAAGGAGGAATAAGAATCAAAGAATAGGTAAGTTTAATCTTTTTTTTTCTTTTAATGATCTAAAATATAATCTTTTCTGAAATTATTGTTGATGATTGAAGGAATTCATAATTTTAGGAGGAGTTTTTGGAGAAATCTTGTAATATACAAGTAATAATACATAAAGAAGGAAAAAGTGTCCTTGATATAAATTATAAAGTTAAAATTGTCAACAAATGCTAATTTTAGTGAAATTTTGATCACATGATAGACACATGACGGAAGATGAAAAGCCACAAATCTTTACATATTCTTTCTTTGTTCTCTTCTCCAACAAAACCCTAAACCTAGATTCTTATCCTCTGAGAGTTTATAGCTGCCAAAGGATTCAGAAGTCCAGATAAGGTAACTAATCACTATTTTTGTTTTATGATGTTATGGATTATTAGATTTCTTAGGGTTTGTTTTGTTTAATTTATGGTAGAATTGGAAACATACATATCGGGTTTGGAGATTTGGTTCTATTGGTCAAAGAAGATCTTGGAAGATCAGATTTAGGTAATCAAATCATATCTTTCCTTTAGAGTCTTTCAATCTATGAATTGTCTTAGGATTTCTCTTGTCTTGAAGGAAAATTGGAGAAACGGTTCTAATTGTCTTGGAGATCTGAAAGAGTGGGTGTTTAAGAAGATTGAGGATCAGATCAGGTAATTAAATAATCATTTTTCCTTTAACATATACAATTTTATAGTTCCTTAGAATTTTCTGTTGTTTGAAAGGAGATTAGAGAAACCCTAATTATCTGTAGATCTGGTTTTGGTGTTAAAAGGATTTATAATTGAATTTAGGTAAGTATTTTAAAGTTTTAATCTTTATGATTTTATAAAAATGGTAGTTGTTGATTTCTGGTATCTATGGTATTGAATGAAATTCTAGGGTTTGGAGAAGTGGTTGAGGAGATTTATTGAATTGAAGGATTTTGGTGTTGCGATTAAGGAAAAAAGGTATAGATTTGATATGTTGAAATTTGGGTTTTAGATATGAATGGATTTAGGTTTATCTAATGAGATGTATTTTGAAATTTTATTTATTCATGTTATCAGGTTTTGTTGAATTAGGAGTTATGTTAAAAAAACAAATTTGGGTGATTTAGAATACTGTTTTTGGAAGTTGATACATGTACGACCTTACCTTATTTCTTGTATGTGCTTGTAGGTTTAGATTTGTTTGTTGTGTGTTATAGATTAGAACATCAAATTAATCTAATTCTATATAACATATAAAATTGTTTTGTTGCTTGTGTTTGGCTTTGGTTAGTAAAGACCATGCAGAGTGTGATACTAACGAGGCACCCTGATGGTCTATGTGTGAGGTTGTCCCGAGTAGACTCTTTCATAGAAATGATTCCGATAGATTAGAGTTTGGTAGAGGCTGCAGTATGTGGATGATTCTCTAACACCGATATATTTATAATTACCTATTTTTTATATTGATTGTTTTTCAAGGGTCATGAGAAACTCCAAGTTGAAACTAGAGTACTATAGTTCTAAACTGTGTTGTTTGCTGATTAATTAAAGATAATAAATTGTGTTCATTGCATTAGGTTAGTTGCATGAAAATATATATGTATGTTGTGTGGCATTTGCATTTTGTTTGTGGTTTAGGGTACTGGAAATTTTTGCTCATTCTTTATCATTTTTAGAGGCAGGTGAGGATCTAATTATGTATGACATATCAGGATATGACATTTATGTGGATGAGGAAGAGGATGCTAGTGGAGTAGACTATTCTGCTGAAATTTAAGATGTTATAGATCTTAAAGATAGACTTGGAAGATGATGTGAAGTTTTGAAATTTACTTTTTATAAACTTTGATATTGTTATAAGTTTTATTTGAGTTTTTGGATCATTAAGTGTGTTGGGCTTTGGTTTATGCCAACAAGGTGTTTTCTTCAAAGGATTTGTTTTATGAGATAATTTAAACAGGTATCCTTTATGAGAGTTTATGAAGATTTCTATTCTGTATACTTGTGGTTTAGAAATTGTTAGCCTTGGTGTGTTCTTAAAGAGAAGGACATGTGGCGGATTGTAATGTCCTTATTTTAGGGTGTTACAAATCGTCATCTTTTGGAGAAGCTAATTTTTTTTCATCAAAGGAGAAATGTGTGTAGTTTAGGATTTGTAACTTTTTTAGGTTAGGGTTTTATATGATGTTGAGATTAAGGTTATCTTATAAAAATATGTTCTTATTGAGTAATTGGTTATGAGCAGGTGTTTTGTGGAATTAGGGTTTTTTTGTTCCTAAAGTGATTACAGGTACGATCTTACCTTGCTTGTTGTTTGTGCTTTTAGGTTTAGAATTATAAATTGACATAACTTTTATTTGGTTTAAAGTTTAAATTTTATTGCATGTGCTTGGCTACTGTTAGTAAAGATTAGGCGAGCTGTGATACTAATGATGGTGCCCTGATGATCTGTGTATGGCGTTATCCCGAGTTAAGTTGCACATAGAAATGATTTCGGTAGTTTGGGAAGTGGTACGAGTACGGTACTATGAGTGTATGGGAGATTTTAACACCATATAAATTTTTCTTTTAATAAAAATAAATCATAAAATATATCTAGATCGATATTTATTCAATACTTTATGTTCATTTTCTTAGTTTTATGTAAAAAAAATAATGTTACCATAATATATAAATAAATGATTTATAATGAATGATAAGTTTCATTTGATATAAAATAAGAGGGTTTTTTACTCCACCCTATTGTATAATTAAATGCTTTGTCGTCTAGCAGACACATGATTAAAGATGAAAAGACGTTATTAAAGATGAAATTATTAAAGATAAAGAGATGTTATTAAAGATGAAGAGTTATTCATTGTCTTCTCTATATAACCTAGGCTTCCTCGCATACCAAACCATTCCAAACTATAGATTTTTCTCTAAAACCTCTCTATAGGTAATCTTAGCATCAAGGGGGATCAAGAATCAAGATCAAGGTGAGTGAATGCTCTCCAATTCTTTGGAGATTTAAAGGGAATGATCTTTTCCTAAAGTTTTTCTTTGGATTTTGAAGGGAGTTTAGAAAAAAAACTTTAAGTCTGTTGAAGAATTTAATATTCTACGATCAATGAGGAATAGGAATCAAAGAATAGGTAAGTTTAATCTTTTTTTTTTCCCTTTTAGTGATCTAAAATATAATCGTTTATGAAATTGTTGTTTATGATTGAAGGAATTCATAATTTTTAGGAGGAGTTTTTGGAGAAATCATGTTCTTTTAAAGAAGCTAATTTTGTTTTCATCAAAAGAGAAAGGTGTGTAGTTTAGGATTTGTAATTCCTTTTAGTTTAGGGTATTATATGATATTGAGATTAGGGTGGTAATTGGTTATGAACATATGTTATGTTGGATTAGGTTTTTTCTATTCCTAAAGTGATTAGATGTATGACCTCACCTTGCTTGTTGTTTGTGCTTGTAGGTTTAGAATTATAAATTGACATAACTTTTATCTGGTTTAAAATTTAAATTTTGTTGTTTGTGCTTGGCTGCTATTAGTAAAGACCAAACAGATTGTGATACTAATACTGGTACCCTGATGATCTATGCGTGGTGTTGTTCCAAGTGGAGTTGCACACAAAAATGATTTTGGTAGTTTAGGAAGTGGTACGAGTACGATACTGCGGGTATGTGGGAGATTCCTAACACCATATATATATATTACCTATTTTTAATATTGGTTGTTTTTACGAAGTCATGAGTTACTTTGGGTTTAGAACCATTTGCAAATGGTTCTAAACTGTGTTGTTTGCTAGCTAATAAAAGATAATAACATGTGGTTGCTGCATTAGTTACTAGGTTGCATGTGAATTTATATGTTGTATGCTCAAGTGCATGTGTTTGTGGTATGGCATACTTGGCCTTTGTGCTCATTCCTTTATCCTTTTCAGGGACAAGTGAAGATCCAATAGTTTTAATCTATCGGACTAAAATGCCTATATGGATTATAGAGAGGATGATAGTGGACCTGATTATCCTACTAAGTTTTAGAATTTCTTTGGACTAAAGATTAGGGCCATTTGAAAACTATAAGATCCAATAGATTTATATTTCTTGTATAAGTTCTAAAATCTTATGAGAGTTTTCATTTAGTGTTTTAAGTTTAATTTGTGATGGCTTTAGTTTATGCCAACAAAGTGAATTAGAAGTTTTGTTTTGTGAAATATTTTAAAATAGGTAACCGTTTATGTGGGTATTGAAGATGATATCTATATTTGTGGTTTAGTGAAATAATAGCCTTATCGTGTCCATCTCAAGTCAAAATACATGGCAGGTTGTAATGCCTTCATGTTAGGGTATTATAGTTACTAAACTAATTATATAATTAATGTGTAATATGATTTATTTTAGCATAAATAGATCATAAAATATATGTAAATAGAATAGTTATTTAATAATTCGTGTACATTTAAACAACATTAATTGGAGGAAAAAATTATTAAATCAAATTAATGTTTGGTGTGTAGTCAAATTCAATTGTAATATGGATAATAATAATTATTACCTTTTGGTATACTTTGAATATAAAATAGTTATCAATAAGTAGTTAGTATAGAGAGAGAGAGTGAGTAGTTGGTTTAATAAATAAAAAAGTCTTCCTATACGATTTGAACCAATGATCTCATAGATGTAAAAGTAGATATTTAACCACTAAATCATACTTAGTTTTATGTTATAGTTTTCTCTTTATAATATATATATATATATATAACATATATATTTTAAAAAAAATATTTAAAAATAAAAATTTCCCGAGTCTGGATTCGTAGCTATCATCGCTTCCCACTAGATCTGCCCTTACATATTAGTATTTTAATGGATAAATTGAGAAAAACTGGAAGAAAAAAAATGTGAATGATCCTTTACCACTAAAAACTACAATACAATCTTATCACATGTAATCTTCTAATTCTCATGATATTAACTTATATATAAATATATATTTCGTTCATAGATATCATCAATTAAGGAATTCAAAGTACTTAATTTTATACTAAAGTACCTTATAAAACAAATTCTCTTATTGTGCTAGTAAGGATGTACCTGGGTGAGTCATTATAAGGTCTCTAACCACTATAAACCCTATTGGGTTTTGGGACGGGTTTGGAAAAATTTTGTAATCCTATAGAGTTAGGGTCGGTTCACAGGTCATAATTATGACATGATGGGAAACTCGACCCAATAAATTATAATAAAAATATAAAATAGAATAATTATAAAAAATTTCAACTCAAATTAAAGGAAAAAAAGAAGAAGTCTTAAGAAGTAAAATCTCTTAAGACATGCTAAAAGAGGTGTGTTCCATAGGTTCCACATCAATGAGGAATTGATATTGATTGGAAATATAAAATATTATCCATTAAGAAGTTGTAACATATCTGACAAAAGGTGAAAATCATATCAAAATTGGATAAATTTTTCAATTTTATTCAGTGTTCTTGATCCTAGTTGTGTCAATGAACTGCGATTGAAAAAGAAAGAACATATGTATCATTTTATGGGAACATGCACTAGAACGACTTGTGCTAATTGGATGTATTTATGTATTTTATGCCTTTTTTTTGGGAAATAAGAATTTTGATTACATCTATTTTATTATCTAACCACAATATTTTGTCTCAAGTGTGTTGATAAGGAAATTTGTTAAAGAACAGTCATGTTTATAGAATTTATGTATTAATATTATACGTTTTATATACATGAGTACATATTTTTCTTAAATGCACTTTTGAGGATCTCTATCTGTCATTTTGGTTTATAGATAATTTCATGCCACACAAACATTATAGACATGCTATTATATATTTTTAAACTACCATTGCTAAGAATTTCACTTTACTGTATAATAACACATAGATATGTTATATATATAGAGATGTCTTTTTCTTTTTTTTCCCATGAAAAAAAAAAAGAAAAAATAGAGAGAGCCTATAAGGTCGGGTGTAGTTGACTCGAAACCATTAAGGGGTAGGTTTGGGTACAACAATGAAAACCTTATAGGGTTTCAGGTTGAGTTTGGGAGACCCTATGAGAAAGGGAGTCAAGTTTGAGTTTTATATGATCTATCTCAAATCCACCATGGTTGCATCTCTATGTGCTAGCATTCTTCTTTTATATGTTTGATAGTCATATAATTACAACATCAATGTATGTGCCTCAAGTAAATTAAATCATACACAACATACAACTTGCGTCTAATTTTTTTTTTCATTTTGACGTTTCATACAATACAATCTTGACATCTTAAGACCATGAATAATCATAGTTATGATGTGTGCATGCTCATATATGTGTATACATGTGCACATACGTACACATATGCTCATGCATCCACTCACACATGTACACACACGTGCGCGTCACACACATTTGATGTTGGATACTCCTTAAACATCCATGTATTTAAACACATAAAGTCGCACCATCCTAAAGTAACCAATAGGCCAGCCTCTAGCAACATTGGTCCACTCCAATTGTTATGAATGTCCTATACTATTAAGACAACCGAATTGTGGCTTCTTTCTAATACACTAAGCCTTAGTAACTTCTATTCAACAATGCCTTGAATGATCAATGTTAAGCCAAACTACTACATCACTTTGCTATAGTTCTCCACTCAAGAAAACATCACCATTGCTTAGTGGACGCCTAACCAATGATTAACACAAGTTATAAGTTATTTAAAGTTTACGTATGTATACGCACACAATTAATTACTAGGGTGGGCATGGATGGGTTTAGTTTTTTTTTTTTTTCACCCTATTCCTAAACCAAACCATTAAATAGCGGTTTGGTTCGGATTAAAAATTTTCTAAGTATATATATACATAATTAATTACTAAGGATAGGCACGAACTAGTTTGGTTTTTCTTTTATGTTCCTAATCCAAACAATTTAATAACGGTTTGGTTCAGTTCAGATTATAGATTAAATCAAAATTCTAATTAAAAAGACTTAGTTATTATATTTTTCATTTGTACAAATATTCAAATATTGAGATCACTCTACAAAGTTCATCTTGTAAATCTCAACAAAATACTTTATAAATCCATTACATTCATAATTCATAATCCTTCATAAAATCATTTAGTCACTAACATAGTGTACTCACTAACTAATAGTACACTCATTAACTAATACATAGGAAAATGTAATCTATAGTCCTCTAAAAAATCATTTAGTTAACCAGTTACTAACAAATTTGGCAAAAAAAAAAAAGAAAAAATCATCTAGACATCGTCACGGTTCGGTTCGGGTCTAGAACACGACCCGAACCGTCGGTTCCCGGTTCCAAAAGTGTGTGGAACCGGAACTGAACCAGTGGAAGCCGGTTCGGTTCCCGGTTCTTAGGAACTGCCGGTTGTCACGGTCGGTTCTGGTTCTAGAGGATCTGGAAACCATGAAAAAAAATAAAAACCAATTAAATAATTTACTTAATTTAACTAAGAAAAATGCAAAATAAATTTTTAACTTGAAAATAACATTGAGCCTAACAATAATTGTTCATAGCATTAGTTAAAAGAAATTATGTAATTATGTATTTATTTATATACAATCACTTGCACTTTTTTAGTTGTTATATTAGCAATGTGACACTATAAAATATTCAAAGATATAAATAATTCTCAATAACAAAAAACGAATCACACATTGTTAAGAAAGAAAGTCTACTTTGATTAGAAGTCTATATAAATTTAACAATATATAATTTCAAATGTATTTCTTACTTGTGTTGTTAATAATAACACATTAAATATTGTGAATAGGAAATAAATTTTTTATTATTTATGCAAAAATTGTTTTAAATATTTATTTTATAATTACAATTTTTTATATTTTTTTACTTTTTTATAATTTTATAGTGTAGAACCGCCGGTTCTACCGGTTCTTGAATCGACGGTTCCAAAACCGCCGGGTCATGCGGTTCTTAGGGATGGAACCGTAAAAACCTGTCAGAACCAACGGATCCTTTACCGGTTCAGGAATCGCCGGTGACCGATCAAGTCGATTCCCAGTTCGGAACCGACCCGTGATGATATCTAAAATCATCTACCAACAAAATTCATTTATGAAAAGAAGTGATATACTAACAAAATATACAATAAAAATCAATACATAATAAGATATATAACTAAATAACAAAATTCATACTTCACAAAGTTCAAACAATTAATATAAAATAACATGAAGTTACCAATAGAAGATTATAGCTTGAACCTAAAAAACAATTAAAAGAAAAAGGAACAAGTTATTATTAACCAATGCTCATCATATAATAACTATCATAGTAAAATCATAAGAATATATATGACCTTTAATCAATTATAATAACAAAATTAATAATTACAAGTAGAATATTTTTATATTTATCTAAAATGGTTTGGCTTGGTTGGTTTTATGAATTAGTTAGGTTTACCTCATCAAACCAACCATAAATTCATAGATTGGTTCGTATTAAGAATTTTCTAAATTAAATTACTTAACAAACCATATATTTGCTTTAGTTTGGTTCGATTCGGTCGGTTTTTTTGTCTAGCGCTATTAATCACTAACCTATCAAATATGTTCAACACGTATAATAATAATGTGTTTTGAGTCATTGACCTAACCTTACCTTGGCAAATAAATTGTCAACTCTCATATATAGATGCAAATGTAACAACCCTAAAGGAGGGCTTAGTAGAATTATCTTAAAGTCGTCATATCACGTGTGCACTTGTAATATGAGGACTATCTTACAAGTCAGAGTTTGCAAGACTTTAATTAATTATTATCTCACTGTGCTATACATATATATTCATTGTGACAATAGTTTTGGATATATATACTTCCACAGACCACAAGGACTGCTGAGAATTAAATACCTTACTAAATAATAAGATAAGGTAAACCTAGATCTATTTATTAACTACTATCAATTGAAATTGCTAAAGGGGAAAAGAAAGTGTCAAGAGTAAGAAATCAAGTTTTAAATCTTTTCTCTCAACTACATTTAGTTTATTACCTTCTTAAACTTCTACCTAACTTGGCTTAATCATTAGCATGCTCTGCACTTAGATCTTATCATAATCCTAACTTTAATTGTCTTGCAAAAATCAACTATTGGAGAGTCAGCTGCGACCAATTGAGTGAAGTTAATCATTTTATTGCACTTTGAAGTAGGTTATCAATCAAAATAATACAAACATATGTAATGCAAACAATCACATGAGAAAACATATATAATCATCCGGATCAATTGTATATGGTATAGAATTACACTCTTCGGTACTCAGGGTTAGGGAAACTGTGCGGGGCCCCAGAAGGCTAACTCGAACCTACCAGGCCTGGACGATGCAATCAATGAACTAATTTAAAAATCCTTTCAAACATAGTTTTAATATGTAAAAGTCATTCTCTCAAACCATATATATATAAAAGAAAGCTCGGGATCACTATTCTTAGAGTGAGCCCCCAATAGGGTCCCTGATACGACTCAATAGGGGTAAGTTGCCTTACCCAGGGACGAGTTAGTTCTGCCCTCATAGAGCAGAGCCCATGCTTAAAGATATGATTACAACCCACCCAGGTTCCGTGCGTAGTACTGGTTGTTTGAAATGCAAGTGCATGATATGCATGACCATTTTAATTTTATAAATTAAGTAATTATTAATTCATTTTAGGTAACCAACTAATTCACAAACAATCGCATGATAAATACTATATGTTATCACTATATATATATATATTGTGTAAAACCAAGCATTATTCAATTAGATGTAAATAGCCCTATAACCCATTCATGCATATCATTTTTATATATCATTTAATTTAAGTGCTTTAATACTATAATCACAAACAAAGCATCAATCATAGGAATAACTCACGTTAGCATATCTAGGAGTCAGGTAATCCTCTGAGTAGAGATCATCTGGCTAAGAATCTCTTGAATACAATAGGTATTATGAGAAATCTATAAGTATTAGTTATGAATGGCAAACTATATAACCCATACTACAAAAACCTTAAGTTTGCTATAGCTTTAATGTTAAATCTTTTATCGTGCGGAATCTTTTACTTTAACTTTGACTTTGATGGACAAATATTCGATTTTATAATTTTTTAAAGTAATTTCTAACAATGTGTCTATTTGAGCATTTAGCGATTAGTTTAATACAATTCAATAGGTTTGTCCAGATGCCCCAAATATTCATTTAAACTAATTTGATGTTGCATTATCCTCAATAAATGAATTATTTAGCATAATTCCCCAAGGTTTTATGAGATTATATTTGAAATAAAGACAATTTATCATATTTCTGGCATGAGTACTATTTAAAATCATTCTCGAGATAAATTTACATAATATATATAATAGTATATGATATTTATTTATCTTCAAAGTTTATTCTGTTTTGCTATAGATAGAGTATTTAGGCATTCAACTACCATAAGTCTTTTAAGATCTTATTTTAAATATTATAACAATATAATTTATAGTATAGCCACCTCAAAAACCATATAGCAAAGCTTAGTATCTAAATTTAAGTCACTAATCAATTGACAATATTTTTTTTAGATCATGGGTTCTCTACTAAATGGGAAATATAATGAAAAAAAAAATTATAACTTTTTCAACTAGCTTTCATTTGCTTTCCATAAATATATCTCGGCCAAAGGAGGAGATTAAGGGAAAAGAAATACATATGACTCAAGCGAATCGTTTTTTTTTTTTTCCTTTGTCAGCCATCAATGAAGACTCTATCCACATTTCATGAATTGGTAATTTTACAAATAAAACTCTAAGGCAACTATTGAATTACTATAATTATTAATGGAGGTGGCTCTTAGGAAGAATGAAAATAATAATAATAAATACTTGCACATGCCACATGGAACTTTATGCATAAATGCATATTGATTCCACTAAACCATATGCTTATTTGTTACTATTATTTTGTTGAAATGTATTAAATAAAAAACTAATGCTAATGCATACTTTCTAATTAATATCAATTTTTTTTCCACCAAGTTTGATATTACAACATGTAACATTTTTTTTTCATCATGTTCATCATCTTAATACTAAGCTGACAATTTTTGTTATTTTAATTATTAAGATATCAAGAGGGAAACATTACTTATATATAAGGATTCTTGGCCATGTGTGAAAACAAATCTTGCTACTTTCATTTTCATTTTTTTTATTTTAATTTTTTTTTCAACACATATATATGTATGCTTACATCCTTGAAATCTCGTCTGCTTATTACTAATACTCTCCTACATTGATTGCTTATACGAAATCCATCATTATGTTTTATGTTATAAAGGCAAAGAAAGGTTTTGAGTACTTAGATTATTTGTCTGTTACCAAATGGATTTTGGTGCGTCCCTTTTCCTCTTGATGCCGTGGACATGAGAAGGACAAGAAAAGGGCCATGAAGAAAAGAGAAAAAAAGAGAAAAATGGGAAAGAAGAGAAGAAGGATATTCAAAGAAAGAAAGGGATTTTGCAAAATGTGCTGGGGTGGGTTGTTTTGCTGGACCTGGATGGTGTTAGATGACAAATCCTAGGTCGCTTGATATTTTGGATAATAAGGTACAAAATACCCCCAAGTTAAGGAAACCACACATTGAGTAGCCCCTTTGGTAAGTAGCTTACAAAAGAATTAAATAAATAGGGCAAACAATTAAATTGAAAATAAAATATAAATATTCATTTTGTGGTTTGCTAGAAAAAAAAAAAATTGTGGGAGAAAGGGGTTATCTTATTCCTAATTGATTTGATTTCAAAAGTCATAGAATTATTTGAATTAAGCCATGTGTGTATGTGGAAAATTTACATGTCGTTTCAGGGGGAAAAGGGAAAAAAAAAGATCGATAGCCTCAATTAAATATCATTTATTTCTATTTTTTTTTTGTTTGCAAGCGCGAATGATAAGGATAGGAAGAAAGGAAGTGTTCTTGCTCAACTGGTTTCGTTTATATTGTGTTTACATTATAAATTATTATTTATTTTCTTGTGTATATATATTTATAATTATTTTCTTTTTCCTGGACGTGGTGCCAAGTTTCGGATCAAGTTAGCTCATAGTGACATCAAAATACAAAGTTATTCTCCATCGTTTAGATGTTTGCTCTTCTTGTTATATATCTCACGTGCTATTTTTATTTTATCATATTTAGTGATTTTTGTGGGATCAAGTTTAGAGTTTAAAATTCTTAACTGATTCTATTCGTTTTATTTCGATTATTATTTATTATTTTATTTTATTTTTATTATTTATTGTGTGCGTTATATATATAATTTTCATGAAGACGGGTGATTTATTGCACGTGGTGAAGTCACACTAATTGACTCACTTAGAAAATTCTTATTATAGGCAAGGCAAAAGGATCTAAAGACCTTCTCCCAAGTTTTAGGCTGAGGATGCTATATAGACGTAAACATGTTAACTTTACGATACTCCTAATTTTAGTTATGGGTAAATTATAAAGAAATCTCTTTAAAATAATTAAATTGCATAGATTTTTATTTTTTTAATAAGTCACTCCTAGGACTTGTAATGCATTTGATTTGTTGGCGTGGAAAAAAAATAAATAAATGCCACATCAATTATTTTAATTAGAATCTTAGAAAGGTGTGTTGACATTTTATTTAATAATATGTGGTAATATTAATATATCGTAGAGAGATCAAAATGACATGGATGCTTGTACATATCTCATGAGACCCTTTCTTCTATGTAAATATGTGGGCATGATTCTGGAACTGAACCAAACTGGAACCGGCGGCTTTGGGTCTTCAAATTAAGGAACTGGAATCCAAACCCTCTCCCATGGTTTTGGTCCAGTTCTGTAGAACCGCTGGTTCTCAATTTCGGTTTTTGAACGTGGAACTACTTTTTTTTAAGTGAAAATAAAACAAAATAAATACATAAATTTTAGTTTTTAATAAATAATTTTTTAACTCAAAATAATCATTGGATCTAAAAGTGTTAAATTATTTAATCAAAATTTAAAAAAATTTGTTTAGAAAGCACATTTAATTATATACAAACACATTTAAGATTATAGCTTGAATAAAAAACAATTAAAAGAGAAGGAATAAGTTATTATTAACCAATGTTCATTATATAATAAATATCATAATAAAATTATAAGAACATATATGATTTTAATCAATCATCATAACAAAATTTATAATTACAAGAAAATATTTTACATTTATCTAACATGGTTTGATTTAGTTTGGTTTTATGAACTAGTTAGGCTTACCTCATCAAACCAACCATAAATTTACAGATTGGTTTGAATTAAGAATTTTCTAAATTAAGTTGCTTAAAAATCATATATTTGGTTTGGTTTGCTTCGATTCGATCGGTTTTTTTGTTTAGCAGTATTAATCACTAACCTATCAAATATGTTCAACATGTATATAATAACATGTTTTGAGTCATTGACCTAACCTCATCTTGTCAAATAAATTGTCAACTCTCATATATAGATGCAAATGTAACAACCTTAAAGGGGGGCTTAATAGGATTACCTTAAAATATCATATCACGTGTGCATTGTAACATGAGGACTATCTTACAAATTAGAGTTTGCAAGACTTTAATTAATTATTATCTCACTGTGCTATACATATATATTCATTGTGAAAATAGTTTTGGATATAGATACTTCCACAGACCACAAAGACTACTGAGAATCAGATACCTTACCAAATAACAAGATAAGGTAGACCTAAATCTATTTATTAACTACTATCAATTGAAACTGCTAAAGGGGAAAAGCAAATGTCAAGAGTAAGAAATCAAGTTTTAAATCTTTTCTCTCAACTACATTTAGTCTATTACCCTCTTAAGCTTCTACCTAACTTAACTTAATCATTGGCACGCTCTGCACTTAGATCCTATCATAATCCCAACTTTCAATTGTCCTGCGAAAATCAAACTATTGGAGAGTCAGCTACAACCAGTTGAGTGAAATCAATCATCTTATTGCACTTGCAAGTAGGTTATCAAGCAAATTAATACAAACATATGTAATGCAAACAACCACATGAGCAAGCATATATAATCATCCGCGAATTGATTGTATATGGTACAGATTTACACTCTTCGTGAATCAGGGTTAGGAAAACTGTGCGAGGGCCCTGAAGGCTAACTTGAACCTACCAGGCCCAAAAGATGCGATCAATGGCTAATTTAAAAATCCTTTCAAAAGAAGTTTTATATGCAAAAGTAATTCTCTCAAACAATATATACATAAAAGAAAGCTCGGGATCACTATTCTAAGAGTGAACCACAATAGGGTCCTAGATACGCCTCTATAGGGGTAAGCTACCTTACCTGGGATGAGTTAGTTCTGCCCCTTTAGAGCAGAGCCTATGCTTAACGACATGATTACAGCCTCCATAGATCCCCACGTAGCACTTGTTGTTTGAAATGCAATTGCATGATATGTACGACCATTTTAATTTTATAAGTTAAGTAATTATTAATTCATTATAGGTAACCAACCAAATTCACGAACAATCACATGATACATAATATATATCAACACAAGCAATTTGTTATCACTTTATTATATATATAGTGTAAAACCAAGCATTATTCAATCAGATGCAAATAGCTCCATAACTCATTCATGCATATCATTTTTATATATCATTTAATTTAAGTGCTCTCGTACTATAATCACAAACAATGCAACAATCATATGAATAACTCACGTTGGCATATCTAGGAGTCAAGGTAATGCTCTGAGTAGAGATCATCTAGCTAAGAATCTCTTGAATACAATAGGGATTGTGAAAAATCTATAAGTATTAGTTATAAATGGAAACTACATAACCTATACTACAAAAACCTTAAGTTTGCTATAGCTTTAATGTTAAATCTTTAATCATGTAGAACCTTCTAGTTTTAACTTTGATTTTGATGGATAAATAGTCAATTTCAGAATTTTTTAATACTTTCTAATAATTTGTCCGTTTGAGCATTTAGTGATTAGTTTAATACAATTCAATAGGTTTGTCCAAATGCTCCAAATATTCATTTAAACGAATTCGATGTTGCATTATCCTCAATAAACGAATTATTTAGCATAATTCCGTAAGGTTTTATGAGATTATATTTGAAATAAAGACAGTTTATCATATTTTTTGTACGGATACTATTTAAAATCATTCTCGAGATAAATTTAAATAATATATATATATAATAGTATATGATATTTATTTATCTTCAAAGTTTATTCTATTATGCTATAGATAGAGTATTTAGGCTTTCATCTACCATAAGTCCTTTAAGATCTTATTTTAAATATTATAAAAATATAATTTATATTATAGCCACTTCATAAACCATATGGCAGAATTTAGTATCTAATTTTAAGTCACTAATCAATTGGCAATATTGTTCTTAGATCATGGGTTTTCTGCTAAATGGGAAATATAATGAACAAAAAAAATTATAACTTTTTCAACTAGTGTTCAGTTGCTTTCCATGAATATATCTCGGCCAAAGGAGGAGATTAAGGGAAAGAAATACATATGACTCAAGCGAATCATTTTTTTTTTTCCTTTGTCAACCATCAATGAAGGCTCAATCCGCATTTTCATGAATTAGGAATTATAATAATAATAATACTTGCACATGCCGCATGGAACTTTACACATATATGCGTAATGATTCCACTAGACCATATGCTTATTTGTTACTATTATTTTGTTGAAATGTATTCAATAAAAACTAATACTAATGCATACTTTCTAATTGATATCAAATTTTTTTTCCGCCAAGTTTGACAATACAACATATAACATTTTCATTTTTGTTATTTTAATTATTAAGATATCAAGCGGGAAACATTACTTATATATAAGGATTCTTGGCCATGTGTGAAAACAAATCTTGCTACTTTCATTTTCTTTTTTTTTAATTTTAATTTTTTTTCAACACATAATATGTATGCTTACATCCTTGAAATCTCGTCTGCTTATTACTAATACTCTCCTACAGTGATTGCTTATACGAAATCCATCATTATGTTTTATGTTATAAAGGCAAAGAAAGAAAGGTTTTGAGTACTTAGATTATTTGTCTGTTACCAAATGGATTTTGGTGCGTCCCTTTTCCTCTTGATGCCGTGGACATGAGACGGACAAGAAAAGGGCCATGAAGAAAAGAGAAAAAAAGAGAAAAATGGGAAAGAAGAGAAGAAGGATATTCAAAGAAAGAAAGGGATTTTGCAAAATGTGCTGGGGTGGGTTGTTTTGCTGGACCTGGATGGTGTTAGATGACAAATCCTAGGTCGCTTGATATTTGGATAATAAGGTACAAAATACCCCCAAGTTAAGGAAACCACACATTGAGTAGCCCCTTTGGTAAGTAGCTTACAAAAGAATTAAATAAATAGGGTAAACAATTAAATTGAAAATAAAATATAAATATTCATTTTGTGGTTTGCTAGAAAAAAAAAAAAATTTGTGGGAGAAAGGGGTTATCTTATTCCTAATTGATTTGATTTCAAAGTCATAGAATTATTTGAATTAAGCCATGTGCGTATGTGGAAATTTACATGTCGTTTCAGGGAAGGAGAAAAAAACGGATCGGTAGCGTCAATTAAATATCATTTATTTCTATTTTTTTTTTCGTTTGCAAGCGCGAATGGTAAGGAATAGGAAGAAAGGAAGTGTTCTTGCTCAACTGGTTTCGTTATATTGTGTTTACATTATTAATTATTATTTATTTTCTTTGTGTACATATATTTATAATTATTTTCTTTTTCCTGGATGTCGGTGCCAAGTTTCGGATCAAGTTAGCTCTAGTGACATCAAAATACAAGTTATTCTCCATCGTTTTAGATGTTTGCTCTTCCTTGTTATATATCTCACGTGCTATTTTTATTTTTATCAATATTTAGTGATTTTTGTGGGATCAAAGTTTTAGAGTTTAAAATTCTTAACTGATTCTATTCGTTTTATTTGGATTATTATTTATTATTTTATTTTTATTTATATTATATATGTGTGTGCGTATATATATTTTCATGAAGACGTGGGTGATTTATTGCACGTGGATGAAGTCACACTAATTGACTCACTTAGAAAATTCTATTATAGGCAAGGCAAAAGGATCTAAAGACCTTCTCCCACAAGTTTTAGGCTGAGGATGCTATATAGACATAACATGTTTACCTTTACGATACTTCCTAATTTAGTTATGGGTAAATTATAAAGACATCTCTTAAAATAATTTAAAATTGCATAGATTTCTATATTTTTAATAAGTCAGCTCCTAGACTCTTGAATTGCATTTATTTGTTGGGGTGGAAAAAAAAATAAAATGTCACATCAAATTATTTTAATTAGAATCTAAGAAAGGTGTGTTGACATTTTATTTAATAATATGTGGTAATATTAATGTATCGTAGAAGAGATCAAAATGACATGGATGCTTCTACATATATCACGAGACCCTTTCTTCTATGTAAACATGGACATGATTCTGGAACCGAACCAAACTGGAACCGGCGGCTTTGGGTCTTCAAATTGAGGAACTGGAACCTAAACCCAAACCTAAACCCAAACCCTCTCCCATGGTTTTGGTCCAGTTCTGTAGAACCGCTGGTTCTCAATTTCGGCTTTTGAACGTGGAACTACTTTTTTTTAAGTGAAAATAAAACAAAATAAATACATAAATTTTAGTTTTTAATAAATAATTTTTTAACTCAAAATAATCATTGGATCTAAAAGTGTTAAATTATTTAATCAAAATTTTAAAAAATTTGTTTAGAAAGCACATTTAATTATATACAAACACATTTAAGATTATAGCTTGAATAAAAAACAATTAAAAGAGAAGGAATAAGTTATTATTAACCAATGTTCATCATATAATAAATATCATAATAAAATTATAAGAACATATATGATCTTTAATCAATCATCATAACAAAATTTATAATTACAAGAAAAATATTTTACATTTATCTAACATGGTTTGATTTAGTTTGGTTTTATGAATTAGTTAGGCTTACCTCATCAAACCAACCATAAATTTACAGATTGGTTTGAATTAAGAATTTTCTAAATTCAATTGCTTAAAAAATCATATAATTGGTTTGATTTGCTTCGATTCGATCGGTTTTTTTGTTTAGCAGTATTAATCACTAACCTATCAAATATGTTCAACATGTATAATAATAACATGTTTTGAGTCATTGACCTAACCTCATCTTGTCAAATAAATGGTCAACTCTCATATATAGATGCAAATGTAACAACCTTAAAGGGGGGCTTAGTAGGATTACCTTAAAGTCATCATATCACGTGTGCACTTGTAACATGAAGACTATCTTACAAGTCAAAGTTTGCAAGACTTTAATTAATTATTATCTCACTGTGCTATACATATATATTCATTGTGAAAATAGTTTTGGATATAGATACTTCCACAGACCACAAAGACTGTTGAGAATTAGATGCCTTACCAAATAACAAGATAAGGTAGACCTAGATCTATTTATTAACTACTATCAATTGAAACTGCTAAAGGGGAAAAGCAAATGTCAAGAGTAAGAAATCAAGTTTTAAATCTTTTCTCTCAACTACATTTAGTCTATTACCGTCTTAAGCTTCTACCTAACTTAGCTTAATCATTGGCATGCTTTGCACTTAGATCCTATCATAATCCCAACTTTCAATTGTCCTGTGAAAATCAAACTATTGGAGAGTCAGCTACAACCAACTGAGTGAAATCAATCATCTTATTGCACTTGCAAGTAGGTTATCAAGCAAATTAATACAAACATATGTAATGCAAACAACCACATGAGCAAGCATATATAATCATCCGCGAATTGATTGTATATGGTACAAATTTACACTCTTCGTGAATCAAGGTTAGGAAAACTGTGCGAGGGCCCTGAAGGCCAACTTGAACCTACCAGGCCCAAAAGATGCGATCAATGGCTAATTTAAAAATCCTTTCAAAAGAAGTTTTAATATGCAAAAGTAATTCTCTCAAACAATATATACATAAAAGAAAGCTCAGGATCACTATTCTAAGAGCGAACCACAATAGGGTCTTAGATACGCCTCTATAGGGGTAAGCTACCTTACCTAGGGACGAGTTAGTTTTGCCCCTTTAGAGCAGAGCCCATGCTTAACGACATGATTACAGCCCACATAGATCACCCACGTAGCACTTGTTGTTTGAAATGCAATTGCATGATATGCATGACCATTTTAATTTTATAAGTTAAGTAATTATTAATTCATTATAGGTAACCAACCAAATTCACAAACAATCACATGATACATAATATATATCAACACAAGCAATTTGTTATCACTTTATATATATATATATATATATATATAGTGTAAAACCAAGCATTATTCAATCAGATGCAAATAGCTCCATAACTCATTCATGCATATCATTTTTATATATCATTTAATTTAAGTGCTCTCGTACTATAATCACAAACAATGCAACAATCATATGAATAACTTACATTGGCATATCTAGGAGTCAAGGTAATCCTCTGAGTAGAGATCATCTGGCTAAGAATCTCTTGAATACAATAGGGATTGTGAAAAATCTATAAGTATTAGTTATAAATGGAAAACTACATAACCTATACTACAAAAACCTTAAGTTTGCTATAGCATTAATGTTAAATCTTTAATCATGTAGAACCTTTTTAACTTTGATTTTGATGGATAAATAGTCAATTTTAGAATTTTTTAATACTTTCTAATAATGTGTCCGTTTGAGCATTTAGTGATTAGTTTAATACAATTCAATAGGTTTGTCCAAATGCTCCAAATATTCATTTAAACGTATTCGATGTTGCATTATCCTCAATAAACGAAATATTTAGCATAATTCCGTAAGGTTTATGAAGATTATATTTGAAATAAAGACAGTTTATCATATTTCTTGTACGGATACTATTTAAAATCATTCTCGAGATAAATTTAAATAATATATATAATAGTATATGATATTTATTTATCTTCAAAGTTTATTCTATTATGCTATAGATAGAGTATTTAGGCTTTCATCTACCATAAGTCCTTTAAGATCTTATTTTAAATATTATAAAAATATAATTTATATTATAGCCACTTCATAAACCATATGGCAGAAGCTTAGTATCTAATTTTAAGTCACTAATCAATTGACAATAGTGTTCTTGGATCATGGGTTTTCTGCTAAATGGGAAATATAATAAACAAAAAAAATTATAACTTTTTCAACTAGTGTTCAGTTGCTTTCCATGAATATATCTCGGCCAAAGGAGGAGATTAAGGGAAAAGAAATACATATGACTCAAGCGAATCATTTTTTTTTTTTTTCCTTTGTCAGCCGTCAATGAAATCTCAATCCGCATTTTCATGAATTAGTAATTTTACAAATAAAACTCTAAGACAACTATTGAATTACTATAATTATTAATGGAGGTGGCTCTTAAGAATAATAATAATAATAATACTTGCACATGCCGCATGGAACTTTACACATATATGCATAATGATTCCACTAGACCATATGCTTATTTGTTACTATTTTTGTTGAAATGTATTCAATAAAAAACTAATACTAATGCATACTTTCTAATTGATATCAATTTTTTTTTTCCGCCAAGTTTGATAATACAACATATAACATTTTTTTTTCATCATGCTCATCATCTTAATACGAAGTTTACAATTTTTGTTATTTTAATTATTAAGATATCAAGAGGGAAACATTACTTATATATAAGGATTCTTGGCCATGTGTGAAAACAAATCTTGCTAATTTCATTTTAATTTTTTTTTCAACACATAAATATGTATGCTTACATCCTTGAAATCTCGTCTGCTTATTACTAATGCTCTCCTACATTGATTGCTTATACGAAATCTATCATTATGTTTTATGTTATAAAGGCAAAGAAAGGTTTTGAATACTTAGATGATTTGTCTGTTACCAAAAGGATTTTGGTGCGCCCCTTTTCCTCTTGATGCCGTGGACATGAGATGGACAAGAAAAGGGCCATGAAGAAAAGAGAGAAAAAGAGAAAAATGGGAAAGAAGAGAAGAAGGATATTCAAAGAAAGAAAGGGATTTTGCAAAATGTGCTGGGGTGGGTTGTTTTGCTGGACCTGGATGGTGTTAGATGACAAATCCTAGGTCGCTTGATATTTTGGATAATAAGGTACAAAATACCCCCAAGTTAAGGAAACCACACATTGAGTAGCCCCTTTGGTAAGTAGCTTACAAAAGAATTAAATAAATAGGGTAAAGAATTAAATTGAAAATAAAATATAAATATTCATTTTGTGGTTTGCAAGAAAAAAAAATTTGTGGGAGAAAGGGGTTATCTTATTCCTAATTGATTTGATTTCAAAGTCATAGAATTATTTGAATTAAGCCATGTGTGTATGTGGAAATTTACATGTCATTTCAGGGGGAAGGGAAAAAAAAAAAAAGATCGGTAGCGTCAATTAAATATCATTTATTTCGATTTTTTTTTATTTGCAAGCGTGAATGGTGAGGAATAGGAAGAAAGGAAGTGTTCTTGCTCAACTGGTTTTGTTATATTGTGTTTACATTATTAATTATTTATTTATTTTCTTTGTTATATATATTTATAATTATTTTCTTTTTCCTGGATGTCGGTGCCAAGTTTGGATCAAGTTAGCTCTAGTGACATCAAAATACAAGTTTTCTCCATCGTTTTAGATGTTCGCTCTTCCTTGTTATATATCTCACGTGCTATTTTTATTTTTATTAATGTTTAGTGATTTTTGTGGGATCAACGTTTTAGAGTTTAAAATTCTTAACTGATTCTATTCGTTTTATTTGGATTATTATTTATTATTTTTTTTTTTTGTATTATATACGTATATATATATATATTTTCATGAAGAAGTGACTGATGAATTGCACGTGGATGAAGTCACACTAATTGACTCACTTAGAAAATTCTATTATAGGCAGCGCAAAAGGATCTAAAACCTTCTTCCACAACTTGTTAGCCTTTGCGATACTTCCTAATGGGAAAATTATAAAGACATCTCTTAAAATAATTTAAAATTGCATAGATTTCTATATTTTTAATAAGTCAGCACCTAGATTTTTGAATTGTATTTATTTGTTGGCTTGAAATAAATAAATAAATAAATAAAATGCCACATCAAATTATTTTAATTAAAATCTTAGAAATGTGTGTTGAAATTTTATTTAATAATATGTAATAATATTAATATATGTAGAAGAGACGAAAATGACATGGATGCTTATACATGTCCCATGAGACCCTTTCTTCTATGTAGACAAGGGCATGATTCTGGAGCCAAACAAAGCGAGAATTGGCGGCTTTGGGTTTTGAAATTAAGGAACTGGAACCAAAACCCGAACCCTCTCCCATGGTTTTGGTCCAATTCTATGGAACTACTGGTTCTTAGTTCCGGTTTTGGAATGCGAAACCGCCTTTTTTTCAAGTAACATATTAAATATTGTGAATAAATAATAAATTTTACTATTTATATAAAATAGTTTAAATATTAACAATTATATATTTAATATTTTTTTATTTTCTTTTTTATTTTCAATAGATCTGGCTGAAATAGTCAATTCTGGAATTAGTTAACTGGTTTGATTTCGATTCTGAATTGCCGGTGACGACTCTAGTTCGATTCTTGATTTGAAACTGAATCATGCCTATATTTGCTTCTATGTATTGCTCAAGAAGGGGTGAAAGCCAAACACAATTGTAGACATCTGTAAGCCTGTGATGAATGGCAAACATATATGTCGTCACGGTTCGGTTCGGGTCTAGAACCGGACCCAAACTGCCGATTCCCGATTCCAAAAATGGTGGAATCAAAACTGGACTAGTGGGAGCCAGTTCGGCTCCTGGTTCTTAGGAACCGTTGGTTCCCACGGTTCGGTTTTGGTTCTAGAGGAACCAGGAACCATGAAAAATAAATAAATAACCAATTAAATAATCTAATTAATTTAACTAAGAAAAAATGCAAAATAAATTTTTAACTTGAAATAACATTGAGCCTAACAATAATTGTTCATAACATTAGTTAAAAGAAATTTTATAATTATGTATTTATTTATATACAATCACTTGTACTTTTTTAGTTGTTATATTAGTAATGTGACACTATAAAATATTCAAGATACAAATAATTCCTAACAACAAAAAACGAATCACACATTTTTAAGCAGAAAAGTCTACTTTGGTTAGAAGTTTGCATAAATTTAACAATATATGATTTCAAATGTATTTATTACTTGTGTTGTTAATAATAACATATTAAATATTGTGAATATGAAATAAATTTTTTATTATTTATGCGAAATTAGTTTTAAATATTTGTTTTATAATTACAATTTTTATATTTTTCTTTTCTTTTTTTTTGCTTTTTTTAATAATTTTTATGTTGTGGGACTGTTGGTTCTGCCGGTTCTTGAACCAGCGGTTCCAAAACCGCCGGGTTATGCGGTTTTTAGGGATAGAACTGTAAGGACCCACTTTACCAGTTCAGAATTGCCATTCTCGGACCAATTCCCGGTTCAGAAACCACTGGTGATGGATCAGGTCGGTTTCCAGCTCGGAATCGACTAGTGATGATGTCTAGGCAAACGACTGCTTCATAATAATATAATAATAATAATATAATAATAATAATTTATTTTTTAAATAAATCTTTAACTCAAATAAAACTTGAATAAGATAAAAAAATTGTGCGAAAAAGTTTTTTTAATGTATTTTTATATTTTTTTAGTATAAAAATTTTAAATAATAAGAAATTGGGAAACTAAATATCTAGTAATTAATTAATTAATTTTTTTCATGTTAGCAAATAAATATAATTTAGAGGGTCTATGACTTACCAAAAATATGAGGGTTTATATAATTTTAAAATATTTTAGGAGATGTATATATAATTTATCCTTTAATTATTATAAGGGACGCCATATATAAAACTTAGTGGAGGGTTTAATAGTGAGAGAGAGAGAGAGAGAGAGAGAGGTGGATCTTAATTTTAATTGCTCTCCTCGGCTTTTTTTTTTTTTCTTCCTTTTTTTTTCAAGCTTAATTCCCTTCCTGACGAAGTTTTTCAAGTGGATGCTTAGGTGATGTCGTGTCATCAAGGTCATTGAATTCTTGTGCAAGCTACTGCCTACTGTCATCAGTTATTTCTCTCTCTTAGGTTGGATGACAAGCACACTTGGGGCAAGCTTGTGTTTAGGTTTGTAAAGACTATAAACACTGGATGAAAGTTTCTTTAAGAAAACAATTGGCATATGATGTAATTAAAGTGACATAATCTTTAGTGTTAATTCCGCCGGAAGCGTCCCCTAAAAAAAAAAAAAAAAAGGATGGTAGATGCATAATTTCTCTTCTAGTAGTAAATGCTCTGGAAGTCTTGAAGGTGATATTATATTATTGATTTTATTTTGTGTATATAAAGTGTTATATAAGTTAGTCTAGGACTAGCTTCTTCTTTTTCTTTGTTTTTTTATTTGATTTTTTTTTTTAATCAAGCTTCTAGTAGTAGAGATTGGCATAGTTCAAGAACTGAACCGAATCGAAACCGGAACTGCCAGTTATATTTTCAATGGTTAACTCAAACGAATTCGTGTTATACTGCAAAATTGTACAAATTGTGCTATCATCTAAATTCAGACATTAAGTCAATCCATTAACATATATATAAATCGTTATGCTTTATCTATAAAATTATCTCAACCACCATTATTAACTTTGTAATAAGCAGATCAAGACAACTATCTATCTTTTTTATATATATATATATATATAACATATATACATATTCCTTAACAATATGCCAATCGGTATGTATATTCCTTTACAATATCATAATAATTTTAATTGAATGTATGTTAAACAGACTTTTTGACTTAAGGTTATTTGTTATCAATAAATTATGGAAAAATTCGATCATCTCGTCATTAATTTTGATAAGACCGGTCCCCTCGCCATTCAATGGCTCACACTATATCTAGCCGTGATCGAACCACTAAAATAGTTAATATTCTAATTATTATATTTATTTTAATGGTTAGATGGTTGACTTGACAATCCCATCAATGGGATCGTAGAAACTTCCTATGTTATGCATAAGTTTTGTAACTTTAAACTTCTTTGAGCAATTATTATATAGTTCTTCATTATCTTATAAATGATTATTTAATATTTACCTTGTTATATCTATTTCTTATGTTCATTTTTAATCTAATATCGTATCATCATCATCATAATTAGTAATATTTCCTTTACACATATTAAGTAATTTAGCTTAGCAGCTTAATCATATTCCATTAAGTAAATGATATTCTTATTTGGTATCGAGGTCATTTTGGTATTTTAAAGTATTGTTGAGGACGTTTTTTAATACCAAATTATAGCTAGACTAGATGTACTTTCTTATTTTCAATTTGCAAAATTTTCGGAATGATTTTCCAACATTTTCTTTTCTTTTTTTTTTTTTTCAATTTCATTATTTATATTAGCAATTTTCAAAGAGCAAGTGGATGTATAATTTAGGAGATTACAACAAAACTCACTCTTAAATGGCTAAAATTTTTTTGTTTTATTTTTCTACATTTAGTGGTTCTTTTGGTACTTAAATTTTTGGTCTCGAGAGCTTGAAGGACTTAACTAGTACTAAGAACTTGCAAGTTGCAAGAGACAAATTAGTTGAGATATGGCTTAAAAAAGCTAATAGGAGGTGCCATGGGGGGTGGTGTTAGGCAAACTAAATAAGAGATGGTCATTTGCACCTATACTTAGACACAATCCTAGAATCGAATCAAATCAAAACCGCAATCAGAATTGGTAGTTTCAATTCTTGAAATTAAAGAACTTGAACTAGAATCGTTTCTCACGGTTCCAATTTGGTTCTATGGAACCGACAGTTCCTAGTTTCAATTTTGGAACCACAGAATTCCTTTTCTTTTCAAATAAAAATAAAAATAAATAAATGAATTTTATTTTTTAATAAAATAAATTTTAAACTCAAAATAATTATTGGGGCTAAAAGTATTAAACTATTCAATCAAAATTTAAAAAGAAAAATTATTTAGAATGCATTTATTTTGCATACAAACACATTTAATATCAATAAGTTTTATAATATAGGATTGCAAAATACTCTAAAGGGTAAAGAATAATTATAATACAAAAAATAGTCTTACATTATTAAGGAAATAAATTTTGTTTTTAGGAGAAGTTTATATAAACTAATTATATATGATTTTAAGTTATGTTTATTTATTTTATTAATAATAACACATCAAATATTGTGAATTAATAATAAATTTTACTATTCATATGAAATAGTTTAACATTAATAATTATATATTCAATATTATTTTTTAAATTTTTCTCTATTTTTTTTTTCAATAAAACCAGCTAGAATGCCACTGTCACCATTAATTGTGGAAAATAGTGTTGACATTACACGTGTTTTTATTTATTGGTTTTGCCTCTTGTTTTAGTAGTTCTGTTTTTAGATGATAAAAGTTACCGTATTTATCTTTTTCCTTTTCAAGTCACGGTAGTTTTTGTACAGAACATATAGAACATAATACAATACTCTGTATATTTCTTTTCGTCATTTTCATATCAATGAAGCTAAGGGTTTTCACTATTGATTCTGCAATTCTCACATGGTATCAAAGCAGGTCTACTTCCTGTATCCTCTAGTTCTCTTGAGACTGGTATAATCATTTTCTCATTCAGTTTCTCTTGTTTTCTATATCACGTTTCCTCTTTCTGTCATGACAAATACGATTGATGTGAATAGAGTTGATTTGTATGATCCAATGGCTTTATCTAGTTCAGATAATCCGAATATGACCTTAAGGAATATTCTTTTCAATGGTTCGAATTTTGTTGCATGGAAAAGATCAATTAGGATGGCTTTAGGTGCTAAATCAAAATTAGGTTTTCTTGATAGATTTGTAAATAAGCCTGAGAATAATGCTACTGAGTTAGAGAAATGGAATAGATGTGATTACATGGTCAAATGTTGGATTCTTAACTCAATGAACAATGATCTTGCTTAGAATTTTTTGTATTGTGATTCGGCTAAAGATCTTTGGGCACAATTAGTCGAGCAGTATGGACACTCTAATGGTCCATTAAACTATCAACTTCAACAAGAAATAAGCAATTTGAAACAAGGTACTCTATCTATTGGCTTGTATTTTAATCGTCTTAAAAAGGTTTGGGATGAATTACAAGCAATGATGATGTATCCAACATGTATGTGTGGTAGATTAGAGTACTGTACATGCAATTTGAAAGAGAGAATATGGGATTTTGAATCACAAATGAAGCTCATGCAATTTTTGACGGGTTTGAATGATTCTTATGAGAATGTTTGCAATCAAATTCTATCAATGGAGTCGATGCCTACAGTGAATTGAGCTTTTTATCTTGTACTGCAGATTGAAAAACAACGACAAATTACTATGGTTGTGGATTCAGATGTTATGGCATTGAATGCATCAAAGGAAAAAGATAAATACAGTAGCTTTTATCATCTAAAAACAGAACTACTAAAACAAGAGGCAAAGCTAATAAATAAAAGACACGTGTAATGTCAACTTCTACATGCTCGTTTGGGTCATTCATCTATATCAAAGATGAAGATTTGTCCTTATGTAAAACTCTTGACTTGTCTTGTTTGAATTGTGAGTCTTGTTCTCGTGCAAAAATGCATTGGTTGCGTTTTGATAAGAATATGCATCGATCACCCTTTACTTTTCATTTGTTGCATGTTGATCTTTGGGATCCTTACCAAACACAATCCATTAGTGGTGCACATTATTTTCTTACTATTGTGGATGATTGTAGTCGTTGTACTTGGACTTATCTTTTATGTAATAAGTTTCAAGCACCAGAAATTCTTGCCAAATTCTTTAAGTATGTCCAAAATCATTTCCACATTAATCTTAAATTTGTGTGCACAGACAATGGATCATAGTTTATATACCATAATACACAATCTTTGCTATCCTCTTTAGGAATTATACATCAAAAGACCACCACATACACACCCCAACAAAATGAAGAGTTGAGAGAAAACATAGGCATCTCCTTGATATTACAAGAGCTTTAAGATTACATGCCAATTTACCCAAAAAATTTTAGGGTGAATGTGTTTTGACTGCTACTTATCTTGTTAACTACATGCCTATGTGTCCTTTGCTGGAAAACTCCATTTGAACTCCTTTTCCAACAAACACCTGATTATACACATTTACGAGTAAATGGGTTGTCTTTGTTATTCGGTTTATTCCCTCTTCAAAGAGAGACAAATTAGATCCTCGAGGAGTTAGGTGTGTTTTTCTTAGTTACATGCATGGATATAAGGCATATAAACTTTGTGATCTTTCTAGTGCACAAATTATTGCTAGTCGTGATGTTGTTTTTCATGAGAACAACTTTCCTTTCAAAAATCTCGATGTTCAGCAAACACATATCTCTAATTTTCCTCGAACACATCCATATGTTTCTTTCCATGATATTGATTACATTCCTTCGCCTTCTAATTCATCTCATCATTTGGTCAATCATCCACACACAAAATCTGATTCTTCCACAACTAAATGTCAACGGTCTACATGAATGAGAAAATTACCAACTTGGTTAAATGATTTTGTCCATACAATGCAAGATTCTTCCAATGTTAATGTTACCACTTGTTCTGTCCCTTCTTATACCGCTTATCCCTTGTTTTCATCCTCTTTTTTTTTTTTATACATATCCCATAGATTTTGTGCATTCATTGGCTCATGTTTTTACTATTAAGGAACCATCTTGTTTTTCCCAAGCTGTTAAATGTAAGGAATGGGTACATGCCATGAATTTAAAGTTACAAGCATTAGAAAAGAATGGTACTTGGGAGTTGACCACTTTGCCTACGGGCGAGAAAGCCAGTGGATGTAAGTGGGTGCATAAAACCAAGTTTAAACCAGATGGTAGTGTGGATCGGTATAAAGCTCGATTATCATGACACATTTTCTCCGGTTGCAAAGCTAGGTACTGTTCGTATTGTCATGGCTTTAGCTTCTTCTAAGGGCTGGCCTATACTTCAAATTGATATCAACAATGCATCTTTGCATGGGCATATTGATGAGGAAATTTACATGATTCCTCCTTCAGGCTATTCAAAAGCAAATCCTCATCAAGTTTGTAGGTTACGGAAGTCTCTTTATGGCCTTAAACAGGCCTCAAAACAATGGAATTCCAAGCTGACTTCTTTTCTTTTGAAGCTTGGTTTTACTCAATCAGTCAATGATTATTCACTCTTCACTAAAGGAGATTCTAATCATTTTTTGATTGCTTTTGTATATGTGGATGATATTCTTTTAACCGGAACTGATTTGAGTTTAATTTCTGAAGTAAAGACTCAACTTGATGATGTTTTTACAATAAAGGACTAGGTGAGGCTCGATTTTCCTAGGATTGGAAATATGCATAACTAATAAAGGTCTTTTTTTTCATCAACGCAAATATATTTTGGATTGGCTTGATGATGCTGGTTTATTTGTTGCAAAGCCTGTTGTTTTACCTTTTGCTTCTAGTTGTAAGCTCGATAACACTTCTGGTGAACTTCTATTTTATCCCTCTTCTTATAGACATGCTGTTGGTTGTTTGTTGTATCTCAATCTTACATGACCTGATATAGCCTTTCTAGTTCAGCAACTCAGCCAATTGTGTCATCTCCTCGTACTCTACATCAGGTTGCTCTTGTTCATTTACTTCGATATCTCAAACATACAATTTCTCTTGGAGTATATTTTCCTGCTTCGATGCTCCTAAATCTTTGTGTATATTCTGATGCTGATTGGGCATCTTGTCTTGTTGATCATAAGTCGATATCTGGCTTTTGTGTTTTATTTGGAATGGCCCTGTTTCATGGAAGTCAAAGAAGCAAACTACTGTGGCTACTTCCACTGCTGAATTCGGATATCGAAGTCTTGCATATGCAGCTAAAGTACTTTTATGGATCATTTATATCCTTCGTGATTTGTTGGTTGATGTTTCTTTACCAATTCGACTTTGTTGTGATAATAAGTCAGCACTTATGATTGTTGGAAATCCTTGTCAACATGGACATACTAAACACATTGAAGTTGATATACACTTTGTTCGTGATTATATTTCCAAAGGAGTGATTTGCACACATTATGTTCCTTCCGAACATCAATTGGCTGACATGTTCACAAAGTTGTTGTTTGAAGCTGATTTACTTCGTTTCCAATCCAAGTTGGGGCTTATCAACGCACCAACTTGAGGGGGATGTTGACATTACACGTGTCTTTTATTTATTGGCTTTGCCTCTTGTTTTAGTAGTTTGTTTTTAGATGATAAAAGCTACTGTATTTATCTTTTTCCTTTTCAAGTCACAGTAGTTTTTACAGAACATTATAGAACATTACAGAACATATAGAACATAACACAATACTTGTATGTTTCTTTTCCTTCATTTTCGTATCAATGAAGCTAAGGGTTTTCACTATTGATTCTGCAATTCTCATAAATAGTACCTTTAACATCCTTCAATTGTGAAGAGATAAATAAGGCAACAATACCTTCAATATCCTTCAATAGTGGAAAATAGTTATTGAAAATTAGTTATTTCTTCCACGTTTTTAATCACTTTCTTTTTATTCTAACAGTATAATATTAGTCTAATCTCTCTTGTATAAGTAAAAATCTAGTAAACCAAAATTTTGTCAAGTGACAACATCATTTTATAGGAATATTGTTTTCTGTTAATTTATAATTAGCGCATTTTCAAATGCATCGTAGTAGATAAATATCATTCAATTTTTGAAAATAAATATCGAAAAATAGTTATTTATTCCTAATACCAAATACTTTCTATCATTATGACAGTATAGGATTAGTCTAATCATTATTATATAAAGAAAAAAAATCCCAATAGACCCAAAAATTTATCAAATACTAACTTCATTTTATAACAATACTATTTATAATCAATATATTTTCAAGCAGCATTGGAGTCTAAGAAGTTCCAGTAACATCCAAAGTTAAATTTATGCTTAATTGTTTATAATTAGACGAATAAATGAAGTCTATAAATTTTAAAGACTTTGAAGCTAATGCAAACACCCCACACTTATTTTTGCCTTACGCAACAAATATGGAAAATAAAAATTATTCTTTTTATGTGCATGGATGGCAAATATCCATTCACATAAACATGGATTTTTGATCTATAATATTTAAATTCATTCGACATTGACCAATAACATGTAATTTAAAAATTCATTTGCAAATTGTAACTCTTGAATTGCCAAAGAGAGAAAAGATCAACTTCGCATACCATATATTTTATTAAGTTTTTGCAATATTTTTTAGGGGTATTTGAAGGAAATTAAAAAAAAAAAGTCACCATTACAACTCATCTATTTAAATTATATGATTATTCATTGAATCAATCTCATTAAAAAATTCTGTTCTTATCGAATATACGCACCATATTAAGTCAAAATCACTTCATTTCAATTTTCTTAGTGCCTAGTATCATAGAAAATTGTTCATGCCTTGTAAATTCCAATATCACAAATAAATTTATTTATTGATTGATTGTGTTCGGGATTGCTTCTCGATTCTAATCACTCTACATTGTATTTAACTTAAGAGTTTTTTAATTGATAATCATATTCAATTCGGACACAAATTATATTTATTTAATAGATTAGTTACAGATTTGGATTTTCAAATATGATTAGTAAACAAATGCTATTACAAAATTGATTTTTCCAGTATGATCCAGTTTGTATGGAAAGATAAGAATAAACGCTTTTCTTAGGGAGAGGCTTTAAAGCGAGAATGGTGATTCAAAAATTTCTTGTAGCCATTAATAATAGTCCAAGTAAATGAGCTGCAGCAAGGAATGCACATCTTTATGAAACTTAATTGTGATGTTTCTTCTTATAAAGATTCTGCTGGAATTGGAGTAGTCAGAGTTTCTTCAGGCAGCTTTATGCAAGCCGTTTCCAAGCAAATTGCGCGTTCTTTGTTCAAGCTATAGCCATAATGAAAACCTTAGACTGCGTACAAATGAATTATATCGGCCCATGAATTACTTAAGTTTGACTCGATATTTATTGAAGTTTAATTCGAGAATAGTTGAATCGAGCTCAAGCTCGAACTTGAAATCGACCTACTTGAATAGTTCATCAAGTCAAGCTCAAACTCGAACTATTTGAATAGTTTATCGGGTAAGCTCAAATTTTCTATATTTAGCTCAATTAACTTGCGAACCTAATCAAGATTGAGAAGAATATAAATGTTTATTGAACCTAAATCGAGTTTAGATATTAATAATTTTTAATTAAAATTCAAAATATATATTTTAAATAAATTAAGTTAAGCGATTTGATTAAATCAAGCTCAAGATCATATAATATTATTTCGAGCCAAACTCGAGCTTAACATCTATAGTTCAATTGAACTCGAACTGAAGTTGAGCTTTAAATTTGGAGTTGATCTTGAATTCGAGCTTAGCACCGTACCATTTCGACTTGATTTGTTTGCGGCTCTTCTTTAGACTACGAAAGGAAAACAGATGGGAAAAAATGGAATTGGAATCGGATTGTCTCAAAGTAGAGCAATGTTCGCATGACGATCATCAAATCGCAACACGATTTTGATCCACTAAGCTATGATCTTATGCGAAACTGAATCGAGCTAAACATGTTCGATTTGAGCACATGATAGCTTAGACGAAAATCACATATACCGAGATCAGTGAGCACCATGTACTTCTATAACAACAGGCATCATTACCGCACTAGAAAAACTGACACTTGCACAATAGCATCACATGTCTTATTACACATACTAGGTAAGAAATTTAGATTTCTCTCTCCATCTTATATAATCTATCCATAGTATTGTCAGAATATGCATGCTCTATATCATCAAGAACATCAACCTAGAACGTGCTTGGGATTATTCCGAAACAGCAAGCCAGCATTTTACTTTACTGCACCCAGGATAAGTTAATGGCCTGCCTCAGATGTGCAAGACCGGGATATTTAAACTGCACGCGCTAGTTTTTCTATTAGTTGAGCCGGGTGGAGCTTTCAAGGAGTGGCAACGTTCTCCATTGCAAGAGGAGCAATTTCCTCCCCTTCAATTCCAGGCTCGCTACCTTCAACCCCGAGACTGAGGAAGAGTTTTTCCCATTGCCTGGCAGGTTCCTGCATCATAGGACCACAATATTGTTAAATTTAAAATCCTTGCACGTCTTTTTATGTTTGTGGTAGAAAGTGCACAACATTGTATCCTGACCTTCCAGGAGAGGTCTTGTGACATGCCGTTTATGATCATCTCTCTCAAAACAGCAGTGCCATAGGTTGCAAGAGCTCTTCTTACAGTCCTTGCCACTGCAGCTACATCGGCTGGATCAACTGCGTCACACTGTAAAAGACCCCCAGCGATGAGGCGTTATTTTCTAGTCATTGAAAGGCATAAAAAAGCGAACTACTTAAATTTGGAGTTTTTTAAGGAAGTTACGTTGACACTGAAGTCTCCCATGTGGAAGCCAGTGAATCCTTCTTTGACAGTGTCGACGAGCCCGCCAGTGGAGGCGACAATTGGAACCTGCAGCAAGGACCAGTAGAGTTAGAGGTGGATCAAAAGAGCTCCTAATTGTCACACAACATAGCCCTAATCTAGTGAAGAATTTTGCTTCTTGTACCGTTCCGTATCTCATAGCATGTAACTGGATGAGACCACAAGGCTCAAATCTACTTGGGACCAGCATGAAATCAGCACCAGCAGTGATCATGTGAGCCAATGGGGCACTGAATTTTGCCACTCCCCTCGCGTTGTTAGGATACAAGACTTCCAATTGTTCAAGCTGCTTCTCCATTTGCTTTTTGCCAGTCCCCTGATTCATAAAACGCATACGGCTCAATTCCTGTCTGTGACCGTGGATATGTGATACAAAGAATAATTTTCTGATTGGTAACTTACTAAACAAACTATCTGGCATTTCTCTTTAACAAGCTCTGGAATAGCTTCAACCAATATGTCGGAACCTTTCTGCTCTTCTAGCCGACCAATGAATCCAATCAAAGGGATGTTCCTGTCAATAGGCAATCCAACAGCAGCCTGGAGAGCTTCCTTCAGCAAAGGTTTTGCTTGCATAACCTGTGGGGAAGCAAAAAGCCATTATGTCAAGTCATCTCTATCACGTTGATTGTTTCGTTGTATAAGGTAGTCACTTACAGTTGTGACATCATAGTTAACGTCAATGTACTTGTCTGTCTCCGGGTTCCATTCTTGAACATCCATACCATTTATAATACCAGCGACAGTTTTATAACGACAGTATTTATGCAACTCGACACCCTTAGCTTCATTCATAAGAAGTTCTTTGCCATAGTTAGGGCTCACAGTCACAAGCCTATCACATTCCATTACACCAGCCTTCATCCAGTTGATTTTCCTGCCCTTCACAGGCTTGAGATGCCTGCAAAATACCCAAAAAGTCTAGAATTTAGCCACTATCTTTATATATCTACAATTAGCTGCTTGCAGTAAAAACATGGTATATACCCATCCATAAAGTCGAAAGAACTCCTGAATTCTCTAGGAAGGTTGAGATTGTCGAAGTCATTGAAGGCAAAACGGCCCTGGTATGCTATGTTGTGAATGCAGAAGACAACCTGATCTCATTTATAACATTCAAAGTCAGAAACACTCTCATCTGGTTGCAAATAAAAAGCGCAAACCTCACCTTCGCGTTCTTGTATATACCCCTGGATTGGTACATAGATTTGAGGTAGCATGGAACAAGAGCAGTGTGCCAGTCATTGGCAACAAAGATGACATCTTCACCTGCAGTCAGGCAGAAAACAGAGTTCAGGTTATGCCATAGACACCTAAAGGAAGAAAATCAAAGGATAAATTCATAATGAAAGAAGGGTTTCGCACCATATGGTCCTGAGAAGCGTTCGTTGGTTAGATTCAAGACCCTTGGTGCCTCCAGAGCTGCCTGCATTCAATATAGAGAAGAACAACTCCCATAAGTTAAATGATGCTCTATAATGAATCAGAAGAAAAACTTTCTAAGAGATTATCACCCCACAACTGAAAAATCAATAAGCTATATTCTCCAGATAGGATGATTAATAAAAACTATAGGGTTGATTCCCACTCACTTGGCAAAACAAGCTGTATCGAAGCTGGTTATCCTCATAATCTACTCCAGTCATGGGTCCATATAGCTTAGAACCTGTCTTTCCCCATACCTACAGATTTATGAAGACAAAAGATGTTATTTTGTCAATTGAGCCCAGAGATGCAAACATAATACCAAGGCAAACGCTAAGTAGAATTGTACCTTCTCAAGAAACCATGGGTGATCCACAAATACACGATCTACTCCACGTTTGTAGCAGTGGAAGTAGCGAACAGTTTCAACTCTGTCTCCCACTTTGATCTGAAGAAAACGAAACAATGCATCAAGAAAATCACAGAAACACAATCTTCATCTTGGTCGTCAAAGTCCAACACAGACAAAAGCAAAGGAAAAAAACTTGCTGCAAACGTAAGTTGAAGTTGATTTTCTTTACTTACATTAACCAAAACATTGGTATCCCATGCATCTCTGTATTGATCATAACGGGGAGCAATAGTCATTAATCGGTGTCCCCTACCCTGCAAAAAACATGAGGCACATCGCGGAAAGTAAGTCCTCAAATGTTTTTCAATACTATACAAACAAGATCATGCTAGTATATACAGCAAACAAGCCTACTTACAGCCAATGCCGGTGGAAGTCCTCCCATGACATCTGCAAGTCCTCCGGTCTTGGACCACGGGGCTTTCTCAGTCCCAATTTTTACTATACTCATTCCTTTCTCGCACACAATCTCCCCTGCCAATTTCCCATTGTTGGCTTTGTTTTTGCTAACCCTTTTGGCAGATTTCGATTGGGTTTTCACCTGAAGGTTGTCCAAGTTGTTAGCAGCTCTCAGTCCATTGTGAGACACTGAGTTCCTTAGAGTGATCTGAGTGGAGTTAGCCTTAGCTTCCGATCCGGGAAGGTTGAGCTGTGTGCTTCTCGATACAAAGTGAGTGGCTGTCACAGTGGCCATTGCTAACACCTTCCTAAAATCAATCAACTAAAGTCATCAGCTACTCGAATTCGATGCTATATCTAATTACAAGGAACAACGTGAGATCAAAAGCACAATTAATATTATTCCAACGTATTAAATTTCAAATTTCAATTACTGAACTAACTTCTCCATTGCTTTGATGGTACTAACACGTCCATAAGCAGACGGTGTAACTATTTTAATAAATGATAATAACAGTATTGAAACTATTTATATGTAAATAATAATCTCGGGTTTCGAAGCTACAGGGAGAGAGATATGCTTACGAGAGTGAGACGCTGAAGCTTGAGCTTTTGAGTCCTTGGACTAAACACTCTTGTTTTAGTGCAGACTGCAAAGGTGGTGAGTGCTAAGGAAGGGGGGAGACAGAGAGATTTGTAGTGGCAGGTCGAGTGATCGTAAGGCGACACGTGGGCTTAAGCTAGTGGTGGATGGTTTGTCTGAATGTCACGTGGGATTTATGATTCCGAATATGCGTTGGGAACTAGAGGCTCCACGGAAATCTTGGTGCATGAGAATCGCCAGATCTTTTCTCTAATTTGACTCCGATGATCTAGTTGCTAATGTTACGACGTTGGACTTGTTCCATCATGTGGTTTTGATTAATTTAAGCGTGTAAAATGGGACCTCACCTCGAAAAATATATTTACATATAATATTATATGCTGCTTTGGCAAAAAATAATATATATATATTATATTGTATACTGCATACTATATAAATTTTAAAATATATAATATGTTATAGCAACTATTGATGATTAATTATGAATTTAGGCTTGCTAAACCTAAATCGATTCATTACACATTTAGGCTAACTCATTGAACTCAAAACCGATCTATTTGACTTGTTTCAGACTTTAGTGAGCATTAATATTTTTCTAACAAGGTCGTCTAACCTCCTAACTTATACATTAGATGACCCCTAAGTTAAAGTACCACCAAAACCATTGCTGGCTTCCTTGGTCGAATGATTAAAGGTAGATTAGGGACCTAATTTTCACATCCCACCTTTAAGTTCCATTACTCCAATATCCTTACAACGTAGAAATCTCTCTCCAATAAATACTTTTTCCATATGCTTTGGAAGTTCAATATGTCACAGGGTACCTATTACTCAAGTGATGGAGTGGCTGAACAAACAACCCGATGATGTGCACTGGTGGTATTTTGTTTCGCACGGGCAACTTATAAGTCCACAATCAAGTCCAAATATCCAACTAGTCTTTACCTATTTTAAACTAACAATGGTCAAAATTATTTAAAAAATTATTAATCTTATAATTAGGCCCATGATATATGTGTTACGATTCCACATCAATTCCATAAAAAATTATGGAAAGGTACTTGAGTTTGGAGGGTTTTCTTTTTCAATTGATAGCTAGTCTTTTTGGTCTAGCTCTTCCTTTGGGTTTGGTACTTAACATTTGGTGCTCTCGTTGAGGGTGACAGTACCAGCGGAAGGGGTGATTTAGAAGAGGACCATCTAGTAGAGAAGATAGAGGTGACAGCGGAAGGGGCGATTTAGGAATAGACGATCTATGAGAGGGCTATCTAGCAAAGAAGACTAGAGTAAAAATCGTTTAGAGTAGATCAACTGAAGTGAGCTGTCGAGCGTCGGCTTTTCAAGAGATGGGTAATGTTATGATCCCATGACAAATAATAAAATAGTAGTTAAGCTTAGACAGTTTTCTTACCTGATAATCTAGTATAGAGTATAATATCAATAATTTTCATCTATTAATTTATTTCCTACTGTGGTGCTGTTGCGGTGGGGTTTGTCGTGATGTAACAAATTTTTCTTTCGAACAGGGATGTGAAACGGACGGAGGGATGTGAAACGGACGGTGGGAGTGAAGCTGGAAGTCTATTATTGTTGGGTTTCAGGTAGTAATTTGGTGTCGTTTTGTTGATGTTTCCAGCTGTGGGAGCGTGAGATATTTCTACCGCTAATTATACTTTTGAAGCATGAAAACCACATTCAAAAAATATTTTTATTGATTAGAAAGATGCATATAATTGAACCGGTGCCTTGGACTTTGGAGCACACAAGCCAGACTTAAAAAATACACATATATCTATTATATTTGGTCCTATACGAAGAGTCCAACCAAATATATATATATATATATATATGTCTAAAAATTTATTTATAAACTCAATTGTTATGGATTTGAATTTATTATTTCTAAAATTTAAAAACAAACCTCAAAATATTTAGAATTAAAAAAATATAAATGTCCAAAAGTAAAAGAGATAAAGGTTAAAAGATTGAATACATAGAATTTCTCATGATTGCTACTTCTTATAGGTCATTCACTTTTCTAATTGTGAAAATTCTATGTTCTCATAGCAGTTACAATGGATCAGTCTATTATATATTTAATGATTTAGATTTATTCTAATTATTATCAAAGTTTATAAAAAAATTTATACTAATTTGTTTATAATTAATTTAATTATAGTATAGTGATGATATGATCTGTATATCAAGATCTCATCAGCTCACATCATATAGAAAATGTATAAAATTCTCATTTACAACCTTGACTCTATTCTACAATGCTCTCATTTTAAGTGAGAACTATACTAACCATATAATGCCACACTCTTTTTAATTAAAAATATTTTTACCACAAATTAAGCAAACCATTTGAATAAAGAAAACAAATAAAAATCCTTCACACGTGTGTCTCAAATAGAACTAAAGTTTTTCAAATGAAGATAATAAGAAGGCATTAGGACAAGGGATATTCGGTTGAGTAGGCTTTTTAGTATTTGTTATAGATTTTCAAGCCAAAATTAGCTTAATACATATCTTCAGATTTAAATATATATATATATATATATATATATTATGTATCTCCTAACTTTCTGGCAATAAATTTTCCGGCCAAAAACTTCGCGATGAAACTTCTCTATTATTATTTTTTATTATGATGGCATTGCAGATCTCGTGATGCACCTTTCCGTAAAACATGGGTCTACAATTTCTAGCCATTAAATAAACTAAACTTCAAGGAAAGAAAGGATAGAATTTGCTTGAAATTTTCAAGATAGACGTTCGCCACAAAAACCGAGACCCGATCCAGGAGAATTAGGCATGGGAGACACGATAATTCCCACATGGATAGATTTTTTTTTTTTTTTTTCAGTCCCTTAATTACATTTTGCTTTTGCAATAATTGCATTTTTATATTATGTTTTAATGATTAATTACATTCTGTAATTTTTGGAGTCGGTTTCTGAAAATAGGTTAATAGATGAGGTGATGCTGATTTCGAAATGGACACGACGGGATAGAATCGTGATATACTGTGAATAGAAAATAATAAAGGTAAATCTCATATTTGATCCCGTATTTCCAATTTATGCAATTAGTAAAGTAAAATTTAAAAATATTAATTTACTATTTATAATTTTTTTGAATTAATCTGTATTATTTAGGCGATGTAGTTAATTATAAAAATAAAAAAAATTCAGATAGCTAATTGCAAAATAAAGAAAGATATAAAAAGTAAAAATATGATGAAATAAATAATTTTTAACTCAACACATAATTGACCTAAGAAAAATATTTTTTGACCCATTTCTTGAAAGAATTTTCCAACATATGCATTTTTTACACTCAAACACATCTACTTGTTATTATAAATTAGTAATGTGAGATCACAAAACACTCAAATACGCAAAGAAGTGTCACAAAGATAATAAGAAGCGCCACATTGTTAAAAAGTAAGAACTCACATTGTTTAGAAGTCTATAAAAATCTAACAAAATAACTTTTTTATTGTATTTATTACTTATTTTTGTTAACAATAATAACACATTAAATTTCATTATTCATATAGAAAAAAGTTTAAACACTCTTTTTCTATTATATTTAATCATTTTTTCCATTTTTCCTATTTTTATCTTTTTTTTTTTAATGGATGACTGCTTGAATTGATTAACTCTCACAGGACATTGGCCTGAACCGGTAAAACACAACCATGACTCATATGGTCAAGTTTGGTCGATAGGTTTAATTTGCTGTGTCGGCTTTAGCTGGTTTATGAGTTCGGCTAAGCCCATGCCAAGGTTTAATTGTAGTATCGTTTTAGTTTTTAATTTTAAGAATCAGTTATACAACATGGTATATTAAAGAAATAAGTTTTTAAAAAATCGAGAGAAATTGAAGGAAAAAAAAAATCTATTTCCATAATTTAGAGGCTCCATCTTCATTTAGCATTTTCCGCTTAGAGTTGCTGAGTTGGATACACAGCTCCATTAAAAGCAACTTGAGCCATTGTGGCCAGCGACTGCAACTTGGATGTTCAAAATGGCAAGGAAAAGGACCCAACCACATGAAGACAAATGACATGACAAGGACCCCACACGATGCCCTGGTTGCATCTGCATGATTGTGGGGTGGGTCAGCTCAAGCATTTCTGACCGTCGTTTAATATATGGATTTAATTGTTGTTTGATGGACACTTTTTTTCGGCCAAAAGTTGATGGACACTTAGAACCTGTATGAAACCCATGAAGCAATGCGTCATATGTTTGATGGTGTGTCCTTTGTCCCCACAAGTCATGTAAAAAAAAATCTGAGTCCCAAGATTTTAATATGACCATTTCACATCTAACTGTTGTAGAAATTGAAATTCTCATGGCCATCAATATCTGTAATTAAAATCGTAGCTTAGGAGGATGAAGAAGAGAAATATCAAATTTGGCTACTGTTTAATTATTGTGTTTGCTTGTGGCCTTAAAAAAAAAAGGAAAAAAGAAGAAGAAAATAATGGTGGAAAGAGAGAGTCTTCTCCACATAATTGATGCTTCATATCAATTGTCCTCAAATTGAAATATCTCCAATATAGAAAAATTGCAACAAAGTAGATATAGGAGAAGTTAAGGAGAAGTTAAACATAGATAATTAAATGATTTCCACATAAATACATTAACACTTGTTGGATCATAAGAATTTATTAATTTAGAGTGGCATTGATTAATCGATAAATTGGTAATTTATTAATTTAAAGAGTGTTCTTTTCAATTAAATGGATATAGGTTTAATTATATAAAAATCATTGTATATCACTATTACAGTACCATATTTCATAAATTAAATTAAATAATAAATTCATCGTACATATTGTTTTTAATACTTAAATAATACTCATTGTATTGACTAATTAAAGTTCAATACAAGTCACTTGCATCTATGACTTCATTGCTCTAGTACGATGATGACGGGAACTATTATATAAACAATATAGAAAAGAAAATCTTAAAATCATACTCAATAGTGCTTTTCATCTAAGAGGTGTCTAGAAATCGACTGTAGAGAATAAATAATATGTGATGTTGATGGGACTATAAATTTATATAAGAGTCTTTCTAAAAATCATTATATTATTAATTTATCAAAATCACTAATTTTATAAACTAACTAATTTGGGATTTGGAAAAAAAATATTTTAGAGAGGTTAATTTTTTTTATTGAACACTAATTTATGGATATTTAACAAATAGTCCTGCATGTTTAGACATTTAGGTTAAATTGTATAAACTAGCTTTACTTGCCAATTCTTTATAGATATACCAACAATAATTACATGTATTTAAGATAATTTTTAATATTGGATGATTTCATGGAAAATGAAAGATTGAGTTCTTACAAAATTGCTTGAAAAAACTCATTATGAAAAACGTAGACGATAGATATGTGTATGGAGTTTTGACTAAATAATCATATAAATACTATGCGAGTTTTGTATTTTACATGTGATTTCAAAATAATGACATTTTGATGGGATTATAGTAATTGAAGTAGTTGTGATGGTAATGAAGTTGTGGTAGTGATAATGATATAATGAAGTGATAGCAATAGTAATTATGATGGACATAGTGCATTGCTAGCGGTTAATGGAAATAGTGGCGGCGACAATAATGGCAGTGATGGTTCTAGTGGTGGTGGGTATGGTGGTTAGAAATCATTTAATTGAGTAAAGATTGAATTACCATATTACTAAAGTTATGCCCATTATTGAATGAACGAATATAGGGTATTTTTCTAAGTGGTTTCTTACGATCATTGATGCTAGAAAATTCTTAGATGATTCCCCATCTGAAAGCAAAAACCATCATTGGAAATTGATTTCTCGATTGTATATTTGATTGGCGCGTGGGATTATTGGAAGATTGTTACTTTCAATAATGTCACAACCTCACAATTGTAAGATCGCGCACTGGCTGGTGGCGTTAATGAAGAGTTCCTTTTCACCAAGCATGTTGACGTTGGGCAAGTATAGTTAATAAAGTAGATTTCTTTAGTCGGCCTGCAGGAGTTGATTTTTCAGAGGGAGAGTACTAGTGCAGGTTGAATCAACATAGGAAGAAATATTCTTGGTGTTGGCTTTATAATTGAAAATCTATGTAAGTAATTCCTAATCCGTGTAAACTAGACGTCGTCACGGTTCGGTTCGAGTCTGGAACCAGATCCGAACCGCCAGTTTTGGTTCCAAAAGTGATGGAACCGGAATCGGACCCGTGGGAGCAGGTCCGGTTCTCGGTTCTTTGGAACTGTCGATTCCTACGATTCGGTTTCGGTTCTAGAGGAACCGGGAACCATGAAAAAAAATAAATAACCAATTAAATAATTCATTTAATTTAACTAAGAAAAAATACAAAATAAATTTTTAATTTGAAATAGTATTGTGCCTAACAATAATTGTTCATAGCATTAGTTAAAAGAAATTATATAATTATGTATTTATTTATATACAATCACTTGCACTTTTTTAGTTGTTATATTAGCAATATGACACTATAAAATATTCAAGATACAAATAATTCTCAATAACAAAAATCGAATCACACATTGTTAAGAAAGAAAGTCTACTTTGGTTAGAAGTCCACATAAATTTAACAATATATTATTTCAAATGTATTTATTACTTGTGTTGTTAATAATAACACATTAAATATTTTGAATAAGAAATAAAATTTTTATTATTTATGCGAAAGTAGTTTTAAAGATTTGTTTTATAATTACAATTTTTTATAATTTTCTTTTCTTTTTTTCTTACTATTTTTTATAATTTTTATGGTGTAGAACCGCCGGTTCTTGAATCGGTGGTTCCAAAACCGTCGGGTCATAATGTTTTAGGGATGAAATCGTAAGGACCTATCGGCTGATTCAGACCTGCCATTCCCAGGCTGGTTCCTGGTTCAGGAACCACATGTAATGGGTCAGGTCGGTTTCCGGTTCAGAACCGACCCGTGATGATGTCTAGTGTAAACATCAATTTTTGACATATTAGATCATAGGAGTAGGTTGTTATCTGTGGTGAATTTTTTTTTTCATATTGTTAAGCGTAGTTTTTACTTAACCTGGTTTTTCTTATATATTTTCATCAATCATAGATATTATTTTTATTGATGGTCAAATATAATTCATGAGTCTCCGATGCGCACAGTTCAAACCATTAACCACATGGGCCAGTCCATTGGGCATAGGCTCAACTCATCTTGACTCATCTTGACAAGGCCCTAAGACTCACTAGAGTACTAGTCCCTTTGGCTTAATGAACCAGCTATCCATTGTGGTATCCAAACGACGCTCAACCTAGGGTCACTCGACATGCTTCCTACATTAGGGCTCGACATGGTCAAATGTGGATTAGTAGACTCACCGCATGTCAACGATAATCATTGTCAATCGCCCATCTGCCAATATCACGTCATGCTTTCAATCGCTAGGGATTTGCCTACTATAAGTATCTCTTCTTACTCTATAAGAGAGGTAATGTCACATAGACTCTTTCTCTTATACTTGTTGCGCACCTTTATGCTAACATGGATGTTAACTTAAGCATTGGAGCAGTAGTACCGGGTTCAGTCCTGTACACACTAATTGTATTGTATTTTACAAGTTTAACATACCTACAAGTCTAATCGTGATCCATTCTAACTTGATCAGAGTCAAACTAGCGATAGTTTCTTTTCCTTAAATTAATTAGCTTTCATTGTTTTTTATTAAGTTTTGTCACATAATCTAGATTTCACATTTTTCTCTTAAATAAAGGAGAAAAAAAAAGAGAAAAGTGGGAGAGAGACACAATAAACAAGAAAATAATAAAATCTTTTCTCAAAAAAAATCTCTATAAAATAACTTGTTGATCCAACACGTTGAGAGGATTTGACCAAGGTAATTAGGATTAATATACTACATTATCATATTATGTTAAGTTTATTAGAAGATATGATAAGGTTTTAGGTATACGTATTTGATAAATTGAAACCTTTAAAAGTCATAAAGATGCCTTGCAAAATGTTAGGATACATGTTGGTTCAAATGATTTAAAGGCTATAAAATTAAGCACAAAATTATAAGAATCTTGAATTAGAGGATAGCAACATTCATGAAACCCAAGACCTAAAAACATCCATCATGTTAACGCTATATGTCATGGGGTGCTACATAAGGTTTTCCTACGAAGAAAACTATTCAAGAGGTAGCTTTCAAATCCTTTAGCAAAAATATCATATTGATGACCTTACTAGGCATATTAAAGTAAATCCATCAACATTCATTCAGAATTTTAACCATACCATCCTTCTTGATTAACCAATTCCATCAAGGTATGGTTTGATTAACATGGGATACTTAATAATCATTCAATGCATTTTGCTAAGAAGATATTGGATGGGCAAGTTAAGTTACATTGGACCAATGTATTATACCAACTTTTAAGTTTTGATCAACCATCTACAGAGCATGTGGGTAGAGATGAAAGACCAAGCTTAAGAAAAAAGTACAATCTCTTACCTCATCAGTATGAACCCCAGCAGCAATACGCTAACTATAGGTAAGGAACTTTAAAATTAGAGAGTGCATGGCTAAGTTTGATAACCGTTGATTAGATGTATGAGGAAAACTACAGATGCCTAAAATGACGCTTTTAAGGTTTAGAAAATGACCTATTCCCTATAAAAAAATTCATCTTCATTATGATAAAACCTTATAACAATCCTTGCAACTTGAAAAAAGTTGAGACCATAAAAAAAAATTTAGTTCTAAGGTCTAGGATGAAGTTCCTAGAACTAATAGCTAAGTAAGTGAGCTAGGAAATCTACTGAAAGTATCGTTATAGCACCAAAATTGATAACCCTTTGTAATATAGAAAAAAAATCGAAATGTTATCAATGTTGTTTGACAAAGTTTTAAGACCAGTTCTAGAAGAAAGTGCTACAAATGTCATGGTCATGATCATTTTATCCACTAGTGTTAAGTTTGGAACCTTTACGTAGGAAAAGGAGAACTATGAGAAAATGATAATTTTAAGTTGTAAGTTGATCATCTTGAGAAGAGGTACTAGGAGTTTCAGGAAGGAGATATGGTGATTACTTCGATTAGATCTAAGAGATTTACCCAAGGCATCTATAGGAAATTACATGCCAAGGACATGGAATTTTCTTAGGTTTATTAGAAAATTAGTGCAAATGCCTATAATTCAAAGTTTCTTTAAGACATGGGTTTTAGCACTTACCTTACCATGATCCGATCGAGACTATGGAATCTTCATGTGAGTGGAAGTCTAGATTTTTCATTCTTCCTATTTCACCAATTCTACTTGATGCATCATTAAGAGAGAGAGAGAGAGAGAGAGAGAGGAGTAATAGATGGTAGTTATGATTAGATCATGAGAGATGGAAAATATATTCTTCTTACTAAATAAATAGATTTTCCACTTTTAGAGAGTACATGGGTTACTAAGTTAAAACTCGTGAAAACTAGTTTTATCCTTTCGGGCATTGCATCAATTTTGATTCACCATAGGTGAACTTGCCTATGCTTAGGAGAAATGATAAGAATCAACCGACACCATGGAGTTTGTGGAAATGCCATCAACTTATATTTCATGATGATACTTGATTTTGTACTTATCTAGACCATTATATTATTATATATATTACATGTTAATGAGCTTTTAGTAATTTCCTATTAAATTGGATTTTGACATAGTAACTTTCTAAAATTAGTAATTACTTTGTAACTATTCCATTTAGTCAAGATTTTAAGGCTTATAATTATCTTTACTTTCATAATACCCCCTCATTTTTAAACTTATGAACAAATACTAAATAAAATGTTGCGTTTTTTTTAATTATTTTTTCCTCAAATCTTTGTGACTTTTTTTTTTTTGGTTAATTACAAAAACTTTATCTGGGTTTTTGCTTATTTACAAACACATGATTAATATTTTTGACAAATAAGTGACCTGAGTTTCATATAAGAATGTTAATTTTATTAAATATTATTTGGGAAATACATATTAGTATCTTATTAGTTTAAAAAAATTAATTTATTAAAAATATTAGTAAAAAAGTTAAATAAATAAAATATTGAAAATTATCATTAAAAACCAAAAAATTGAAAAAAAATGTAAAATTGATTTTTAAAGACTGATAAGCTATTGACACGTGTTCATCCAAAATTATTAAATAATATTGATATATTTAAATCAAATTCAGGTCACGTAATTATTAAAAAAAAAATTAACACGGATTATGTGTTTGCAAATAGACCAAAACATAAGTAATGTTTTTGTAATTAACCTTTACTTTATGTGTGTGTGTGTGTGGTGTGTGTGTGACAGAGAGAGAGAGAGAGGCAATCTAAATTTCATAATAGTGTGAAACCTTAAAATTTATTTATCCATTATATTTGGTTCATTGTTGAAATTCCTTTATGGAATTTGTAATAACAAGATAAATAAATTATAAAGAAGGGCAAGTTTGTCATTTATTTAAAATAAGAGGGTTTTATGGTCCATCTTATAAGTTTATTTATGTGTATTATATGGCAAGCATTATACATGAGGTGTCTTTTCGTTTCCTGTGTGTTATAATAAATCTAGGGTTCGTGTTTTTCATTTGTAACCTCCTTCTTTGACCAAAGAGAGAATTGAGAGTTTTTGGGTGTTTTTGAAGAACAATATCAAGGAAGATCAGATTTGGATCAAGAGTAAGTGATCTTGCCTTTGTCTATCAAGATTTCGTATATCATTTCGTTTCCTTAAGATTTATGTTTGGATTTTGAAGAAGTTTTTGGAGAAAACCTAGTTTCATCAAGATCTGATCTTTTGGAATCAATCGAAGGATTAGATTGAAACAAGTATTATACGTTCTATATCGTAAGTATAGTTTTGAATCCTTTTATACGAAATTGGACGGCCTTGATATTACAATATTGATCATATGATATGTTTTATAGGGTTTTGGTGAAGATTCCGATTTAAGGATTTCAAATATCCGTTCTTTGATATTATTAGAAGTGCTTGGGGTTATTGATCAATATAGGTCGAGTTTGAGAAATTCTATATCAGGTTAGTTTAGATAGGTTGTTTTATGTTAAGATATTGCGATCATGTCTGTTGATATATATAATTTTGTAACAGGACATTTGGAGTTTGTGAAATGTTGTTGATGTGGATATAGGAGTTGGTGGAGATTGGGAGATTTCTTGTTGTTTTTAAGAATTTGTGGATTTGGAGAGACTGTTCTTGAATTGGAAAAGGTACGACCTTTCCTTGTTTGTTGTATTTGCTTGCAGGTTTAGTTTTCTGATTGTGTCTGTAGGAACAGATATATAATGAACTTAATTCTATTTGGCTTAAATTGTTTTCTGGATGTCTTTGGCTTTGACAGTAAAGACCTGGCAGACAGTGATACTGGTGAGGCACCCTGATGATCCTTGTGTGTCGTTGTCCCTAGTGGAGTTGCACTTGGAGATGATTCGGTAGATATAGGTTTTTGGCAGTATGGCGGGGTGTTTGGGGAGTACCCATTCACCAATATATGTATATAATTATTTATTTTCGATATCTGGTTGTTTTTCAGGAGTCTGAGTAACCAAGTTTGGGATCAGAGATCTATGATTCTGAACTGTGTTGTTTTGCAGGCTTAATAAAGATATAATCCTGTTGTTTGCATTTAGTTAGTTGCACGTATCTATACATGTTGTTGTGCATTTGCTATTGTCTGTGGACTGGCGTACTGGGCGTTTTCGCTCATTCCTTTCTTTTTCAGGTACAGGTGATGGAGATATTGTTTATGACTTGTCTGGTTATGACTTGTATTTTGATCATGGGGATGGCGATAGTGGACCTGACTATACTGCAGAGGAATAGGATGTTATACAGGACATATGAAAAAAAAAAAAGATTTCTTGAGTTATGAAGATTTTTGAAACAATATTTTGATTAGTTATTTTTTGAGGATTTGAAGTATTGGTTTTTATGTAATAGTTTATTAAACGGATTATATGTTTTTAGTTGGAAGATAGATCTTTTCTGGATTATTGTTGGCTTTGGTTTTGCCAACTCGGATTTAGTTTATATTACAGGAGATATTTGAAAGTTATAAATTACAGGTTTCACAGGTTTTGTTCCTTTTAGAGTGCCCTTAAATGTGGGTTCATGGAGATTTTTATATGTTTATATTTTGTGGTATTGAGATTTAGAGCCTTTGCGTGTCTCTTTTAAGAGAGGGACACGTGGCGGGTTGTAATGCCTTAGTTTAGGGCGTTACAGCTTAATTGGTATCAGAGCATAGGTTTATGATCTTTAGGAAAATTAGGTTATGAACTCCTTAGGACGGTGAGATGATGAGAGGGGGTAGATCATGGGAAAACCAGTAGCTATGGAAAGTATAGAGTTGTTTCTTTTAAAAAAATTTTCTATGTTGACCTCTTCTTTATGATTTCTTATTGTTTCTTTCATTATAGCTTATTGTTTATCGGTTTATTTTTTTATTTATGTCATTATGTTTTCATAATTATTTTCATATATTTTCTTGGAATATTTGTTATTTTATTTTGTTTTTGTTGTTGCTCCCTAAAATACATAGAAAATTGGTCAATACAACAAATAAAGCTCAACAAAAAAAAAAAAAAATCTAGAAATGATATTTATAAAAATCAAAATACCCTCTTACTAAACATATGACTTTTAGTCTTCTGCTATAATACATATACATGTTTATACAAGAAGTTAATGACATCTAATGAAATGTAACAGACAAAGCAATAATGACTAGAGTAAGTTAAAGAGAATATATAAATACATAAATTAATAATCGTAACTTACATAAAGAAATTTAAAACTCAACCATCACAATCTTAATGACTACAAATTCCAAAAAAAAATTAATTGAATGAAATAAATGATTGAAACATCCTCTTGAGTCAACCAAGAGACAACCTACAATAGTCAATAAATCTTTAATGATAGTCAACAAATCTTTAATGATTGTTAATTATGAAATTCAAAGAAAAGTTAAAAAAAAAAAAGAATCATTATTTGAATTAAATGATGCAAATTGAAAAGGCACAAGGATTAAGAAAGAATTTTATAACAATATCCAAAGATTTTAAATAAATAACAAAGGTAAAATATTAGAGCATAAATAAAAAGAATGAAAATGAGAACTACCCCACCAAATTTCCATAGTGGTAGTAACGATTAAATAATGATAACATATAAAATTCGAGGATCAAGAATAGTCATAGTAATTTGAATCTTTACTTAGTGTACAAATATGTAATAACAATGAATCTAATACAAGAATATATGAGGTATGACTTATGAGTTCATGGTTTACCCTTAAGGTCATAAGTATTGTCTACGATTCTATCATGTTGTGTAAATCTTATCAACTCCATTCTTATCGTATTCTTTTTTTGAGTCAAGTCATATTGAATTTGTCTTAAAAGTCAAGTCGTATGTCATTCTAGTATCAGTCAATTCAGCTACTCTCGATACTTGTCATCCCTTCTCACTATTAAATTCACGATGGAATGAAAAGAAAATTCTTGATCACAAGCAAAACGATAAAATATACGAATATATATGTGTATATATATGTATAACATGACTAAATAAGTGAAGGCCAATAAATTAAAGATAAAATAAAATTATAGTTATGATAGAAAAATAAGAAAAGACTCCAACGCAAAACAAAGTGTGAAAAAAAAAAAAAATCGATAGACCTCATAACTATAATGTTGATATTAATAACAAATATAATAAAAGTTGATAATTGTGACAAAAGCCAAAATTATTAATATAATGGTTAACTCATATAATCAACTAAAATAAAAAAAGGAAGAATGTAAAATCATTATAAAAAACATCGAGAATCAAAACGACAAAAGTCTAAATAATGATAATACCAGCAAGTGAAATATACCAATAAATAACTCATTTATTGAAATTTATTGGGAGCATAACAACCAAATTAATACAATTATATATATTTATGGTTTTTCTTTCATTTCTTTTTATATAATGAAGTGGAATAAATATGGTGTTTGAAGGAAGTATAGAAATAAATAACCGCTTAAAGTTATTGGCAAGTGTAAGGATGAAGAAAATGCTAATATAGTTGTTGGAGGGGTATTCAAAGTAATTTATTGTAAAGTTTGAGATAATAAGTGTTAGTATGACAATGAAGGGTCAGAACTATAAGAAAATGATTGGTGAAATGGGAGAAAAATAAAGACTGTTACTGAGATAAAACGACAGTATTAAAGATGAGATGTAGACAAAAGTTAGAGGCGAAAGAAAGATGATTAAAGTTGATTAGAAGAAACTGGAGGTATAAAGAAAATCTTTATAGATGGTTGACAATTATATTATAGCCTAGTACACATGAAAGTAAGTGACAAAGGTCATGTTGAAGAATGAAAGTAAGAGAAAGATTATATTTAAGACTAGATGAGAAGATTGGAATAATCAGTAAATAAGAGAATAGTTGAATCTTATATAGATATGAATGTATATGTGGAACAGTAGTTGCAAGAAGGAAATGTGATATTAGTGAGTTGTAAGGTATGAGAAATCTATGAATGATGGACGATAATGACATCTGAACTAATATATGATGATGGGTTTTAGGATGGATCTTAGAAAAGTATATGAGACTGCATATATAAATCATTATATAAAGTAGTTATACAAGTTTGGGAGACAATTGGAATGGCATAAATGGTAAACAAAATTGTGGATTAACTATGGTGTTGACAATAAAAAAAAAAAATTTATTAACCAATAGAGACATAGATGTTATGATCATCTGAAATAACAAAGTAAATGTAAGGTTTGATCATTAGAGTTAGAGTTGAAAAATCTTAAATTTCGTGATTTGAGTTTTCTAATTGTTATTTGAAGGATTATAAGGTGACTATGTTCTAAAGAAGTTTAATGGAAATGTGGTAATTAGAGGTAAAGTACAATGGTCAAATAATGTTAATAAGTTGGATTGAATTTTCTACAGTGTATACAATTGTATTAGAGGATGTAATGATTGATTTATGAACTGATAGATAAAAGGAGAAATTTTGTTGAGTATTAGATTTGATAGTTATAGAAGGATACTGAATCCAAGTGAAGAACAATCACTTAATCTTGGGGCAAATAATGGATTTGTATGGTAAAAATTTTGGAGACAAAGTGCATTAGTAATCTAAATATCAAGAAATATTATTGGAACGTTAGGAGTTCAAAGGACGAGATAGAAGTTATCTGGTGATTTTGAAGGTTTTCTAAGGACGTAAGTGTTAATTTTAAGTTTTAGTATATACTGATGGAAAATATAAGAAAGTAATATTGGAGATTGAGAAAATATATTGGAAGTGATATGGTTAGTTAATGAGTATTTTGAGATTAGATGAATGATATGCAAGTGATGTGAATTTTTTTTATATGAACAATAAGGATAAAAACTAAGTTGAATCAATGGAAGTACAAGTAACACAGTGATATTTGGAGCTCCAGGTTAATGTAAGATATTGACTTTTGGAATTTAAATTTGGAATTATAGTTATGAGATTTTCAGCTTTCTAAACATCGATCGAGGAAACTGAATTGAAGATTTAATACAATGAAGTCAAGGAAAGATTTCTTGATGAATATTGTTAATAAGTTTAAGTTATAGTCAAGAGGTGTGTTATGAAGTAACGGAGGAAGTGAATCCAGATTGAGTGGTGAAAGTTAAGAATTAAGGAAACATTGATGGAATTAAATTCTAGCTAGCAGATATAAACATGAAGATGGGTCAATATGGTGTAAAGAATCAGAAACAAGAAGAAAAGGAGTGACAGAGAACCAATGGATGCATGGATAAAAAGGAGATAGTGATTCGGCTAACTTTCGAGGACGAAAGTTTCTTTTAGGAGGGGAGAAATGTAATACAAAGATAAATAAATTATAAAGAAGGGCAAGTTTGTCATTTATTATAAAATAAGAGGGTTTTATGGTCCATCTTTATAAGTTTTATTTATGTGTATTATATGGCAAGCATATAATACATGAGGTGTCTTTTCGTTTCCTGTGCTGTTATAAGAAATCCTAGGGTTCGTGTTTTTCATTTGTAACCTCCTTCCTTTGACCAAAAAGAGAGAATTGAGAGTTTTTGGGTGTTTTTGAAGAACAATATCAAGGAAGATCAGATTTGGATCAAGAGTAAGTGATCTTGCCTTTGTCTATCAAGATTCTTCGTATATCATTTCGTTTCCTTAAGATTTATGTTTGGATTTTGAAGAAGTTCTTTGGAGAAAACCTAGTTTCATCAAGATCTGATCTTTTGGGAATCAATCGAAGGATTAGATTGAAACAAGTATTATACGTTCTATATCAGTAAGTATAAGTTTTGAATCCTTTTATACGAAATTGGACGGCCTTGATATTACAATATTGATCATATGATATGTTTTATAGGGTTTTGGTGAAGATTCCGATTTAAGGATTTCAAATATCCGTTCTTTGATATTATTAGAAGTGCTTGGGGTTATTGATCAATATAGGTCGAGTTTGAGAAATTATATATCAGGTTAGTTTAGATAGGTTGTTTTATGTTAAGATATTGCGATCATGTCTGTTGATATATATACATTTTGTAACAGGACATTTGGAGTTTGTGAAACTGTTGTTGATGTGGATATAGGAGTTGGTGGAGATTGGGAGATTTCTTGTTGTTTTTAAGAATTTGTGGATTTGGAGAGACTGTTCTTGAATTGGAAAAGGTACGACCTTTCCTTGTTTGTTGTATTTGCTTGCAGGTTTAGTTTTCTGATTGTTGTCTGTAGGAACAGATATATAAATGAACTTAATTCTATTTGGCTTAAATTGTTTTTCTGGATGTCTTTGGCTTTGACCAGTAAAGACCTGGCAGACAGTGATACTGGTGAGGCACCCTGATGATCCTTGTGTGTCGTTGTCCCTAGTGGAGTTGCACTTGGAGATGATTCCGGTAGATATAGGTTTATTGGCAGTATGGCCGCGGGTGTTTGGGGAGTACCCATTCACCAATATATGTATATAATTATTTATTTTCGATATCTGGTTGTTTTTCAGGAGTCTGAGTAACTCCAAGTTTGGGATCAGAGATCTATGATTCTGAACTGTGTTGTTTTGCAGGCTTAATAAAGATAATAATCCTGTTGTTTGCATTTAGTTAGTTGCACGTATCTATACATGTTGTTTGTGCATTTGCATATTGTCTGTGGACTGGCGTACTGGGCGTTTTCGCTCATTCCTTTCTTTTTCAGGTACAGGTGATGGAGATATTGTTTATGACTTGTCTGGTTATGACTTGTATTTTGATCATGGGGATGGCGATAGTGGACCTGACTATACTGCAGAGGAATAGGATGTTATACAGGACATATGAAAAAAAAAAAAGATTTCTTGAGTTATTGAAGATTTTTGAAACAATATTTTGATTAGTTATCTTTTTTGAGGATTTGAAGTATTGGTTTTTATGTAATAGTTTATTAAACAGGATTATATGTTTTAGTTGGAAGATAGATCTTTTCTGGATTATTGTTGGCTTTGGTTTTGCCAACTCGGATTTAGTTTATATTACAGGAGATATTTGAAAGTTATAAATTACAGGTTTCACAGGTTTTGTTCCTTTTAGAGTGCCCTTAAATGTGGGTTCATGGAGATTTTTATATGTTTATATTTTGTGGTATTGAGATTTAGAGCCTTTGCGTGTCTCTTTTAAGAGAGGGACACGTGGCGGGTTGTAATGCCTTAGTTTAGGGCGTTACAGAATTCCTTGCCTAGAAGCATAAGTCCATCGTTAGAAATTGATTTCTGAACTCTGTATTTCATTGATGCAAGAGTTAATATGGAGATCGTTGCCTTTTATCGATTTCTTGATTGAAAGATCAATTCCGAAAGTAATGGATTTAATAGGGAGTATAAATATTTTTATAAAAATTATGCACTACTTTTACAAATTATCCAAAAGATTAGTATTTGTATACTACTTATCTGGATTCATGGTATATTAAATAAAAGGATAGACAATTTAATGCCAAACAATGCATAACAAAATGAAACAATAAATGAATATATTAATTGAAAATTAGATATTCTAAAACTTGTTGATTTTATCAATAAGAGTGCAAGCATGCGCTCTTAAGAATTTCGGCATGCTCTCTTAAGTTTTTCGGACATGCACATACATGGGATTGTATTTTGTTTAAAAAAAAAAAAAAAGATTCACTAATGAGAAATACTTAATTTATGGGAAGGTCAGTATATGTGCATCTAATTCATTGTTTGAGCGATTCTTCTCTCTCATTTCGAATTAAATAAATTTCTTTACAAGTAAAAATGATATATGAACTGAGGAATTTTAACAAAGCTCATCTAATTGGACTAGAGATTCGTGATGAAAAATGATTGGTATGATGTGTATTAATTTGACCAATTTTTATAATTAATAAATCTACAAGCAGACGATGCACAGGTTGGACGAGCATAACCTTAATTAGTCTTAAATATTAGGAAATTTTAATTATAAATCATATTACAGTTGTATTTTCCATAAGTAACTTCTCTATTTTTAGTAACTGCCATGCATAAATATGGTATCAGAGGTTTAGATCAATATATAAAGATATGTGTTTAGGTTGAAAAAGGAAAAGAATATGTCTATTCAACCTTTATTTAATTCTATTCAAACTCCATTTAATTTCATGATTTCAGGGATACCAAAAATATTTTATGCCTATATGCTAAAAAAGAAGAAAAAGACTATATCTATTCAATCTCTATTTAATTCTATTTAAATCCCAATTAATTTCATGATTTTGGGGATACTAAAAATATTTTACGTGGAAAAAACTATGTCTATTCAACCCTTATTTAATTTTATCAAAACCCTGTTTAATTTCATGATTTCAAGGATACCAAAAATATTTTACACCCATATGCTAAAAAAGGAAAATACCATGTCTATTCAAGCCTTATTTAATTATATTCAAATCCAATTTAATTTTCAGGATTTCAAGGATATGAAAAATATTTTATGCCTATATGCTAAAAACATTATATTAAAAATATTTACACTAAATACACCAAAAGGGGTGGTTTTGTTTTAATAATATAGATATGTAAAACCTAACTATGGTCAACACAAGACAAGTGCACCTATCAATGTAGTAAACGAATTAAGTGCATATGTCATTTTCCTCAGGGAATGTTGCAAGTACTCTTACTCTCCATTTTCCTATTATCTAACCTTTAATTTAAGAGGATTTTAAAGATTAAACTACTAATTAACTATTAGTAAAACCTAATGTCGAATCACAACATGATTCACAAAGAAGATTAATCCAAATTACTAGGACACTTAAATCGTGTTTCATCACTATACCTTATCATGTAACTCATCGAATCCTCATTAAATTCGTATTAATTTCTTAAACTGTTGAATTCTCAATTGTATGTTAACATCCTTCTTGATATCAGTAATCTATAATCCTAAGTATCAATTGGAATCTCTTTCTAGATCAATAGCAACTTGGAATTGCATTAAACACTAGAATTCATTAGATCAATTAACCAAAACTTCACTAGTTTATCTCTAAAATTATGAACAACTCTCATCAATATCTAGATCTATTCATTAAAACAATCTCTCAATCAATTCTAATGAAATCAATCAAGAATTTATTTCTTGCACCATATAAATTCAAGATCCATCAAGCATAGGCTATTGAATATAAGAAATCCATATTGCTTTCATTAAAAGTGTAGCAAGAGTTGCATGAATTAGGCTTAGGGTTCCACAAAATCTAAGCTATACAATTACCCCTCCATAGATAAATCAATATAATTTAGAAATTTAAAGAAGTAATATAAGAACATGATGAGAAAAAGATGTTAGATCCAATGATCCTTGCAATCCATAAGCTGTTAAGGTCCAGTTAATAGTCTCCTTGAATTTTTTCTCAAAAACCTTAGGAACCAAGCTGTGAATCTAATAACTCTATCAAAACCCTGCAAATTCCATGTATAATTCCTTATTCACCGATTAAATCTATAAAAATTTATCTTAGAGTTTCATGCAATAAGTGTATATGTATATATATAGTATTGAGGGAGCTGACATGGCAAAAAGATGAAAAATGATAGGATTTGGGTTTGATTAATTAGATGTGCCCTAGGGCATAATTGTGCCTTAGGTCGTGCCTTTTCATTTTGCTTGCATCATTCCCTACGCATGGCTGCATCGTCGTTGGTGTTCTCAATTATCGATCAATGCCTTAGCTTTGCACGCCCACGCTTTTGCCAGTATGATAAACTGTGGTTGTATTTAGATAACGGTGCGAGCTTAGGCATGATCGCATGGGAGGTAATGGCCTCAACCGTAGCTTCTTTCTTCACTTAGATACACCCATGCCATTGCCCATGTAATTTTTGGATAGTCTTAAGCACAACCATGGCAGCTCCCTTATCTCCAAGACTTGTTGATTTTGTTGATCATTTTATTATTTCTTTGCCAATTAGTGATTTAGTGTTCAAATAAGTTCCATTTACCTAAGATCAACAAATAATAATGTTAAGCACCAAGTTCTTAGGATTATTTATGAATATGAATGAAAATGAGTCTAAATAATCCTTAAATGGATAGAGTAAATTATCCCTATCAATGATGATGAAGTTACAAAATGTCTCTCACTTAAGAGGATACATGGGGTATGAATTTATTAATAATTGCAAGTGATCATTCACATAGATAAAGAAATAATGATAAAAAGCAAAGGTTTATAGTTTTAAAACTTAGGTTTATATGGGATTAGAGGTTGAAAGACAAGTATAGATAGTTCCCATATATGGAAATCGAGAAAAAAATGGTAAACACCCGAATGCTTATCTAAATATGGGCTAAGGTTTTATTATTTGGTCATGGTTCAACAATTGGTTTGTAGGATTGATGTGAGAAATTTGATTGAAATAGCCATTATTGATAAATGTGAATTAAAAAAATGAAAGTGAGACTATATAAATAGAAAGTTACTAGATCATAGTAGTAGTTTTGGGCATAAAGATTGATTAAGTTGATTAAAATGCTAGAAACATGTCTTTGAATTGTTCTTGATTAAAAGGAACACTAATTAGGGTATATGTGACGTTTAAGAATAGAAGGAAGCAAGTATGGACTAAGGATTACAACATTAGAAATGTTGATATATTGAATCTAAACAATGTAAATGTATTAGTTGAAAAATTATTAATAGTTGTTACAAGTAGTTAATATGTAACCAAATGTATATCAATCTAACTAGATTTAAGAAAAATCTATAAATAAGAAGGAAAAGAAAAGAAATGGAGAACGAAAAAATTACAAATTTGAAATTAGTTCGTGGAGTATTTGGTAGCTTGAATAGCCAATTATCTTCTTCATTCATATTCACTTACCCACATTAAACACCAAACGCATTATATTAGGTCAATATCAAGAACACAATAGTAGATAGGGTTTTGCTCTTATCTAGTGAATACAACAAAGGTATAGAAACGGGTAAGTAGGGTTTGATAGCATCTTATATATTTGGCTATAACATAAGCGTTTAGGCTGGGTCGATATATAGTGGTGCTCTTGTCAATTGTCAATGGCATCAAAGATAAGAAACCATAATCAAGTCAGTGACATGGATATTGTGAAAAATTCATTGATTGCAATTCAAGTACCATTAACTCAATTGTCTGCCTGTATGGACCACCACGAGTTGAATTAGAATTAACTAAAAGATCATAATGACATTCACAATCAAGTTGATTCATCATTTTCAAGGTAAGCTAATGCACGACCACGATTTTCATTCTCAACTTATGAAGTAGAAAGCATCAATACAATAGTAAGTGATATTGATTTTTCTTTACAACTTGTATATTTTAGATTAGATTGTTTAAGATTGAATCTACCTTTTTATGGGTCATTTCAAGAAAATTCTTCAACATCACTTCCTCCCACATTTACAAACATCATAAAAGAAAACATTTCATGGTTTTATGGTAATAATCCGATTTCATGGATACTTCAAGCTAAGTATTTCTTGGATTTTTATCATATAAAGGAATAATATTATATAAAATTAGCATGCTTTGCTATGTAAGATTCAATCACTATGTGGTATAAGTGAATGGAAAATTAAACCATTTCAAACCGTGGGATCATTTTGTTCTTATGATACATTTTGGGCCTTTTGAGTATGATATGCAAGATGAAAGATTTTATATAGTAGATGTTGTTCAGTAAGATAATGTGATTATTAATGTTGAAGTTGAATCTTAACATGACCTTAGTTTAGTGAAGACTGAAATTTCAATGTACTAGCATTACGCTTTTGAAAATTTCTTTGAGATAGCATAGTAGGATCCTAATATGGCAGTAAAAGGAAAGGAATAGTAGAAGCTGCTATTATTGATAGGGAAATAGTAGTGAAAAGGTTCTACCATTGATTAACACTTTAAGACTGTTGAAGAATCTGTTGATGCAAAATCTGAGAATTTTCATACTAGTATAAATATGAAGAGATACAAATATAGAAAAGTAGAAATCAATGTAGGAACTATAAAGACACTAAAATAAAACCATAAGTAGTTATGAGCATATATGTACATTCAAACCTTAAAACAAAGTCCTCTAGATAGTAATAGATACCGAAGACAAGATCTCACAATTGGTATTAAAAACTCAAAATATATAAATAATTAAAAAATGATTTCAAGTACATTAGAAAGTCAATAAATAATAAAGCTTATAGTTAGAAAATGATAATTTAAGGAAAAACCGTTAGGGTTATAAATACATAATAAGAACAAAAACAAATCTATAACTAATAATCTAGACTCTAAATAAATATTTAGATCATACTATTATTCTAGTTAGTGAATTCTAAAGCTATTAGAATCTGAAACAAAAATTGGCCTATTAAGCTTAGAAAACTCTATTCGTGTAAGATAAAACCTTAAAAATAATTAATTATGCAAACTTTTAACTCAAGTTTGAATTCAATAATAACCTAGAAAATTTGTAGAAGCTTTAAATAAATTTTGGAGACAGAACTCCTAAATAACTGATATAAATATACCCGTATAACTTGGTAAACTATCCTAAAACTAAGACAATTAATTAATTAAATAATATTATATTAATAAATGTACATATACTGTGCAAATTATGTAGAACTTATGGTGGAGCGTTACTCAAATTTTGTAGCAATCAAAATTATCAATGCAAATGGGTCAATTGCGTTATTAAAGTCAAGAAAAATGATAGAAGAACCAATCACAATTACCTAACTAAGCAACTTATTAAATGCATGGGATATCATATAAGACAAGAGAATTCGATGGGAAATTGCTTCTTTATGCTCAAAAACTATTGCTACTCCTTTGCTTATTAATATACACAATAATTAGGAAAAAAGACACTTAAATAACACAAGATCAACCAAAAAAGAATAATCCAAATACACCTTGAGCAGTTGAAATTCATTCCCCATTTGCACCATAAAACACAACTCCATTAAACAAAGCTCCAACACAAGCTTAAGAAAGGATCAAGTAAGGTAAGTTAAATTCGTTTAAGTTAGTTTATATGTAAAACTTTAGCTTAAACAATGTTTCTAATAACTTAGATTCATATCAAGCTTTGGGGGAAGGTTTAACACTTCAATCTCAACCTGTACAAGGTAATATCCAACCTCAAAACCCTATTTATCTATTATGATATATGTAGAAGCTAGGAAATCATATAATATGAGGATTATGAGATGTTATATGTGTTGTTATGTTACAAAAAATACTTGTGAAGTATGTGAAGATACTTAGAAGTAGTTTTAACATAAGTATAATACATATATGGTCTAAAAAAAATAAGTTTCGAACCAAAGAAAAATAAAGAAGATGATAAACATTACTTCAATCAGCCCTACGCCGGTAGTGTATATGACTAAAGTCAGTAGCGTATATGGATAGGTCGATGGCTTTCGAGAAGGCATGCACTAGAACAGAAGCTACGTAAATTTTTTCTTTTTATGTAAAATGAACAAATCCGGCAGTGTATATTGTCTACACTAGCGATGTACCTTATAAAGCTGGCGCTTTCGAAGCCAACATTTCGTGGAACTAAAACATGAAAAATTACATGAACATCGACAGTTTAAAGTTCAATGCTGGCGGCGTTGATGCCGGTATACGTGCAAATTTTCCTAAAACGAGACTTGTTCATCTGTAACAGAATAATAATAATAATAATAATATAATAATAATAATATAATAAAGAACATAAGATAAAATTTAGTAAATAAATAAATATAAATACTTTAAGATTATTATGTTTAAATATTTGTTAAGTGTACACATCAAAAACCATTACGAATAGAAGACACTTTTATTATACTAAATGAATAAATTATATTATGATAATTGACCGATCATTATTCTATATAGGTGAGTATAAAAGAATGGAAAATCAGAATAAGTTAAATTTACGAATAATGTGACTTCCAAAAATAACAAAATAATAATATGAAGAAAGATCAAGAGAAACACGATGAAAAGAAATGATAGAAAATAATATTAATTACCATAAAATGATCAAAATAATTAGCGATGTAAAAATAATAACAATGATGATAATAAAATCCTGAATTGTTGAATACAAACTCTATTACTACCTAATAAAAATAAAATATTTTAAGATCAAGACAAACAAAATGAAAATAAATATTAAATAATGAAAATTCGTTATTATAAGATTATTACCTCAAAAGACCAATACAGGTAATAGAAATTAGATCAAATATCATTATAGGACACTTAGACACTCATAGGAGTTTAGTTATATAATATATGCTTTATTGATGAATATTTTTTTCATCTCAATAGGTGATCTTAATATTGTTGAGGACTTCTAGTTGACTATTACGATTAGATAAAATGAGCAGGTAAGTAATTCAGATCTATTACATTGTTTGTGTTTGTAACTAGTGGCATATGCAATGCAAAGATAATAATGTGGCTTTCGTGAAAAGCTATCGAGTGTATGTTGTGAACTGTTTGTTTAGTTGATAAACCAAGATAATAAAAGTGATAATACAGATTGCCTGATGATTTGAGAAAAGCATGTTATATGTTGTGTGTGTAATGCATGATCACCATAAACCTGACCAAAAATTATTGGCTTTATAATTAAAAACTATCAAGCATTACACAAACTGCATTATTATATATTCTAAAAGGGTAACAATATGTTATGTATTAGTATTTCGGTCATCTGTTAATGTTTGGTTTTTCTAAAATGTTAGTTCTTCCAAGGTTTTTTTTTTTTTGCTCCGTCGGTCCCACGGGAACTAAGTAGAAATAAAGGATGCTGCTCATAATATTACTTTGGAATTACTAATATTTAGGGAGTTTTTAAGGTATGATGTAGAAAATGGTCAATTAAAAATCTTAAAATTAAAGTGTTAATTCAAAAACGAGAAATCGTTGATTTTTCTGTATACTTAGTCTTTCTTGGTCAAGTAGCCATTAAGTAAATATCCTTCAACCCCAAAAAGAGGGCGCAAATTTTTTACCTTTTTGGATTCTAGATTATCCAAGCTTGTATCTGTGCATATGTTTGATTGGTGTGTTACATATGAATTGTTAATAAACTTGTTTGATGTGTTATATATATGGTTATTTACTAAGCCCTTGGTTTCGCTTACAATCCTAAAGACCTTTCATGTTGATACTCTGACCTTGGCTTGTTTCTTCAGGAGCATGACTCTAGTAAGAATTTAGAAGCTGGAAGAATATGGGATATTTGGGATAAGTGGATTACTTTTATTTCCTAGTTATAAATTAGGTAGTATTTATAATATCAGTTTATGTATTTAGAGACATATAGAATAGGAATATGGTATGTAATATTATGTTGATCAAGACTTCTAATGATGGATATTTTACTAATTTATGGCTTACATATGTTTGTTATTTCTTATCGATGCAACTAAAAAATCCTATTTGTTTGAAAATATATTATTCTTTAGTGGTAAAATAATAATAGTATATATGTGTGTTATGTATATTACTACTAGGGTATCTTTAGGACGTGACAGTTGACATTGGGACTAGTTTATTGCTTAATGAAATTCTTAATGTAAATGAACTAGCAAAGACCAATGACTTTTGATTGAAGAAAGAAAAAGTAAAGGAGCATGGTGTGTATTTTTCTAGTTTTCATAAAATGGCCTGGGGACTTCATTGCGCTAACACAAATCTACTACCTACATATTCATAACTAAGTTTAGGGCCTTTTTTTCAAACATCAATAGCATAAATATGTGGAGGCTTGGTTTCATAAGCTTGTGAAAAACAATTCATTTAACTTTTCAGATTTCAAGCCAATAGGAAGAAACATTTGTTTTCTAATTTGAAGGGTTCATTCAAAGATTGGTACTAGAGTTGCGTAGCATATGACTTACGAATTTGTCCTTTGGAATAATTAATTAATAAGCAACAATATGTGGTCTCATAAGTATAGTGTGGAGTTCTATGAGTGCTACCATCATCATATTTCAAATGTGGGCAAATGACATTTCTCCACAGTTTCATGTTTCCCATACCCATTTATGGAGTACTTTACAACATGGTTCAAATCCAAATATTGTATACAAATTCATTATCTAATACTTAGACAATTATGGGGTAAGACTTGGAATACAAGTCCACCAAATTTAGGAGGTAATAGTAGAGGGCAGTAATATCGAACCTTAAGGATAAGGTTATTTTCAAGGAGGGAGGAAATTGTTACATCCAAGCATAGAAGGAAGCCTACATGGACTAAGGATTACAACATTTGACATGTTAATATAGTGAATCTAAACAATATAAATTGTATTAGTTGAAAAATTGTCAATAGTTGTTGTAGTTAGTTAATTGGTAATCGAATGTAAACATATTGGAGACACCTCATTTTTGCCAAATTTAAGCTTTAATGTATAATAAAAATGAATATAACATTGAACCCAAAAATTACATTTTTTTCAAAAAAAAATATTTATGAGGGAAATATAAATAAATTAAATTAAATTAAACTAAATTAAATTAATAAATAGTACTATAATATTGTAGGCTTAATGTAATGTAAGTTTTAGTTATATATAATCTTGGATCTAATTAATGACCCATAATAAGGTGGTTCATTTAATTGGACCCAGTTTCAAAGCATTAAAAATTATTTGTGTGCAAACCAGTATAAGGCACATGCTAACAGTATGTATGAATAAGTCATTACATTACCTTGGAGAGATTATGGATTTGGTTCCAAGCATAGGCTAAAATTAGCCCTTTATATTTACTTCACTAGTGTGAGCCACGTGGCACAACATAATTAGACAGGCTGATGTCTGTCATCTTCTTCCTCATCGAGCTCCACAAATTGCACATGTTGTGACCAAACCACTATGTTTGAGGCCATTTTTCATCCTTTTTTTCTTCATGATTTTACCAAATTAATGGTGAAATCATGAAGTATGCATGTAATATTTTGAATCTTTGGTCTTGACTCATAGTTTTAAAAGATCAAAATTAGACTTAAAGATTGGAAAAATTTTATGCGAAAATGAGTTTCAATCGCCATTAATGGTGATTTTGAAGAAATATGACCAAGATAAAGTTTCGTGGGACTTTGTTTTGATCGAATACATAAGAATATTCGATTGAAATGGTCAAAGTATCATCAAGTTGACATTAAAATCGAAATTAAAAGAAACCCTAATTCCATGAATTATGATTAAGGCTTTTAATCTATTTCAATCTTGATTCGAGCTCTAAAACCATAAATAAGAGCCTGAACATCACATTTCCATCAAGCAACAACACAAAAATCCACTAAAAATCTCAATTTCGAAGTTGAGATAGAATCTAGGATATCGTATTTCAAATCTCTGATTTGAGGTTTTCTAGTGATTTTCATGTTGTTTAGAGGTTTGAAGGAGCTTCAAGGTGTTGTAAGCTTCAGATTGGTGCTCTGGATTCAACTCAGAGATGTCGCCACCATCTCTGATGAAGAATTGCCGCACACCACCTCCTGGAGATCACGAAATGTCGTCCACTATAAGTTTTAAAGCAAAACACTACCACCAGAGCACTTGTCACCTTTAGAACCTTCGGTCTGACATTCCCTTTGCTGTCAAATGCCACCCGATTGTCTAATCTGAACACCACGGGTCACAATTGTCCTTCGACACTCGAACCTACTTTAAATCCGATCCACTCCAAGATCCACGCGCGCCAAAACTAGGTAAGTTTGAGTTTTTCCTTTATTTTTATTTTTTTATTATCTTAATTAATCAATTTAAAGAAAAAAGAGGTAAGAAATATTGAATGATAAAAATTTGTGTACTGGATAGTCCACGTGAATAAAATGTATGGACAAAATGAAAATTGAATAGCAATAAATGATAATTTGCTTGGTATGTTAAATGGTTAAAAATTAAGGTTGAAAAAATAGTAATAAAGAATAAAATAAATCATGATAATAAAAATTTCTGATTTTAGCCACTTAAAAATATAATTTTCTTTAAAACATGAAAATAAATTTGGTAGCTTACAGTATAACGTTTTGAATCTCATTTTTCCACTAGATCATAAAACTTAAGAAATTTAAATCGCAAAGAGTTCAAAAATTAAAATAAACCAACTCACTGATATTTTCATAAAAAGAATTACATAAAGTTTAATTCCAATTAGCGAGTATGTAGGCACTTATGGAGCGACATAAAAAATGAGAAAATATTTTTTTGTAAATATTTCTTTATTATTCTATTAAGTTGTGAATATAGATATGATTAAGGTAAATATTATTTTGTACATACTATTATAATTAATTGAAAAGTTGTAATTTTTTTTTAAAATATTTCTTTTATCAACAAGTATTGGAGCATTAAAGGAATTAATATTTAATATAAGAATTTAAAAGTGATAACCCATTTTAATAAGGTAGCACCTATAATGCTCTAAATTTAATTAAGGCATTACTGCCACATATAATACTTAAGTATATTATACGCTTAGGCTTTCTAGAATGATATATTTGTATTGAATATTGCTATCCACTTTTAATTATAAAAATCATTATTTAGATTCCTAAAACAACTGGATTTAGTTTAGAAAACCAAACTTTTATATGAAAAAAATAATAATAAAGGGCTTTACTCTTACCAGAGCAAACTAACTTTTTAAGAAATAAAATTTTATAAAATCATTTTATAATCTAATCTTATGAGTAAATAAACTATTTCAAAACATTTAGGCTCCACAGTCTCCTTAAAGAAAATTACAACTTAAAAATATAAATCTAGCCCTTAAAATAAAATAGAAACAAATACAAATAAAATTCACAGTCTTAAGCTTACTTCACTTATCCAATATCGCCTAAAACTCGAGCCAAGCACCATCATCAATCAACAACACTATAATCTTCATCATTCATCAACCAGAATCTGGAAAAAAAAAAAAAGAACAACAAAAACAATAATGAGTTGAAGCACAATACATAGTAACGAAATCACACATGCAGCGGCACACGAGCTTAACTATATGCAATGTAGCAACAACGATTTATTATCTTTTCTTTAAAGTAAACAAATTAACACTGGAGCACTTAAACTCGAAACAAGCCACTGAGAATCTGGAATCCTGAATAACTACACGATGCTCAAGGGGTTGATATAGGCAGTCTAAATACCTATATCTCCTAGATGATATAATCGATAAAGAAAAATTAACGTCTTCTAGGGTTTACAACCGTTGCACAATCTTTACTTAGTCTTAGTCAATAACATCATCTAGTTTAACCGGCCCCATAAACATAAACTAAACCATGTTATATCACCCTAAGTTTAAGTAAACGTTACACTGATATCATATACCCCATCGGCTACCAATCAAGCCACATACGAATTGCCATGTTACCTTTGCATACCATTATCATGGTAGAGGTCACTTAAGTGCCTAAACTACGATGTTTGCTCGGACAAGGTTGCCGCTTTTCGGACCGGATTCAATCACACAACCATAAGCAACACTTAGTAATTAGACCGTCTTTAAGTTCTTAATCCATTTTAGATGCCTATCCTAGTATACAACACGTAAGTTACTGCGTTCCTTATATTTGAAATCCAAACAGACTTAGAAGGGAAATCAAAAGCCAATTCGGAAGATAAATCAAGTATTCATATCTGTAAATTCACAAATTAAACTCATATGAGAAACTAATTAAATATCCACTTATCTCGAACTTATTTTATTGTACTATTTGATCAGACACTAAATAGGAATCTCGCTATGGCTTCGAAGATCGTCCCACCAAAATATGGATAGTTATCCTTTGTTTGTCAAAGTATTTCTTTTCACTTTGTTTATAATCTCTTATTACAAAAGCATCAACAAAGCATTCATATGCAAAAAGATTCATTTTCCAAGCAATCATGCATTTGAAACAACATATTCTCCATGTTACCTATGTTTTATCCTTATTCATTAACTTAAGCCAATTATTAACTATTAACTCATTTTAACTTAATCCTAGCCAAACTTTTGGAACTCATCATTTAATCCAATTACTAAGTTAAGATAGTTAAACTTAATAAACTTAATCCATTTTAGCTTACTAAAATCTATTTAGTCAAGTTAGACTAAGATTGATTAACTAAGTTCATTTTATAACTAAGATTCATATTAACTTAAGTCTATGTTAACTTAATATTGGCCAAATTGATTAAAATTAATCAATCTAATTCAATTTAGTTCATTCAAGTTCATTAAGCTAAAGTGAACCTAGGCTATTAACTAGGTTCATTTTATATCCAACTCTATATGTGTAGTCAAATTATCTATTAAATTTATAATTTTACGAAACTCATGCTTAGTTATATCATTTAATAAGTATAACACATCAAATTTCATTTATCTATTTTATTTTAACTCAAAAAGATTCATTTTATACTTAACTATACACAATTAACTAGTAAAACAAGTTTTTAACTTTGTTTGAAAAACATAGCAGTTGGAATCAATCAAAATTTAGACCTTGATATTTTTTGAATTTGCAAAAACTTAAAACATGAAAGTTTTAGATCTCTTTTTAATGTTTCCAATGTATTTTGAAACACCTCAATTCAAATTCTGATGAAAAAGTTATGATCAAAATACAAAATAGTATTGTGTTAGGAAAAACACAAGTCACACCCGTAATTTTTGGAAAGCTGTCATAAAATGGCCTCTGAGCTAAGAATCACACCCGTGACTTTTGGATTTTGAAGTTTTTGACTAACCTAAGGCTACTAAGGGATGGATCACGCCCATGATTTATGAAAATTTCCTAAAACAAAGCTTTTTCTTATAAAATCACAGCCGTGATTCATGAAACCACTAACATCAAACGCTACCAAGGAACAAAGCACGCCTGTGATTTATTAAATTTGTCCAACCTGAGCCTACCAAGGCTTGAATCACGCCTGGACTTGCTTTCTAACAGCCTATACAAACTCTCTTGTTTTTCAAACTCCATTTTATCAAACTTTTACACATTTTACTTCAACTAAAACACCATAAAAGTAATATACAACACATCATACTCACTTAAAAACACAAATGCACAAAAACTTCACATCTCCAACATCATACCACTCCCATAACTTCATAACTTCATCAACTCATTCAACTACCATTTTATCATAAACTTTACTTACAACTAACGACAATTTATCATATATATGCATAATCAACAATCAAAATAATATAAAATAATAATACTTAGCTTTAGGCAAGAACATGCAACTTGGTCTTCTTCTTCTTTTTCTTCTTGTTCTAAGTTGATTTCTCTTCTTCTATCTCATCTTCTACTTGATTTATCTTTTAATCTTTCTTGAAATTGAGATTTGAGATGATTTTTGGGAGATGGAAGAGAGAAAAGAGAAGGAAGAGAAGAGAAAGGTAAGAAGGAGAGAGAGAAACGAAAAAGAAAGGAAAAAAAGAAGAGAATAAGGAGGTAGGGGAAAGGAAAAATGAAAAGAAGGGTAAGGATAAAAAATCAGGATATTTTATAATAAAAATATTAGATTTAAAACTTTCAGATTAATATATTTAATTCTAGAAATATTTAAAAAATGATTTTAGAATCAATAGGTTAGATTAAGAACTTAATAAGAACTTAATTTAGGAATTTAATTTAGATCAAATTGAATTTAATTTGAGTTTAGGTTTAAGAGTTGATATTTTGATACAAGCAAATGAACTCAAATTTTACAAAAATTAAGGAATTAGAATTTAAGCTGAAGTTTAAGGGTTTAAAAATCCACTAAACATTTTAAACAATATGTTTAGGGGTTTAAGAATTGAAATCTCAAATTTCAACTTAATTAATTATTAATATAATTATGTCAACTTGTCTAATTATTTCCTATAATTCATTTGACTTATTTAATCTAGCTAAATTTAATTTCTAACTTAGGTGAAGGTTTGGGGTATTTCAGCAGCCGAATCCAAAAATCTATGGTTTAACAAAGTTAGTTTTTATATTAATTTTTTTCAGACTAATGAGTAAGTTAGGATAAACCAATCCATTAATCATAACTTACAAATTTATTTCGATTTTGATAAGGTGACAACTTCTAAATTTGTTTTTCAAAATGTATATATTTTTTTTCAATTTCTTGTCGAGGATTCGTATCAAATGGGTTAGAATTAAACATCTTTGTGGTCCGGGTCAGGTCTGGATCTAAAAAATATGAACCCGAAACCACCCCTTTGGATAGTGGGGTAGGACTTGTGGACCCGCTGATTCACGGGGTAGGTCCAACGGGTCCAACCTGCATATTAAAAAAAAAAAAAAAAGAAATTTTCACAGGCCAAATATTTTTTTTTTTAAAACTAAAAACCAAACGGACCCAATTGGACTCATTGGATCCTCAAGATTAACTCGGATTGGATCCGCTAACCCAGTGAGTCCACAAGGTGGGTCCAATGGAGGACCCACCGTGGCCTATTCTCTCGGGAACCTGGTTCAGAACCAACTAGGAGAGGTATCTACTTAGAATTTGATATAGTTCGGGTTTAAAGAAATTGGACCAGAAATGAAAAATCTAGACTTGACACATATATAACCGGACATAAGATAGATCTACAAATATGGAAGGAAAGGAAGAGAAAAGGGGAATGGAAAAATTACAATCCGGACATAAGTTCTTGGAGTCCTTGACTGCTTGAATAGCCAAATTATCTTCTTCATTCATATTTGCTTGCCTGAATTAAAATCAAACACATTAAATTAGGTAAAGATCAAGAAATAATTAAGAACATAGCAGTAGTTAAGAGTTTTGTTCTTATCTGGTGAAATACGACAATGGTAGAAAAAAAAATGGCGAGTAGGGTTTGATGGTAACTAATATACTTGGCTACGACTTAAGGTTTTAGGCTAAACAAATATATAGTGGGCTTCCATTACCCTTTGGAAAAACATCTTTACAGTTATTGGCAATTCATAGAAAGCATTATGGGCCCAATTTTGCATTAATGAAAAGGTACAGCATATTGTCATACCAACCCTTTGAATATGAGAAATGCAAATCATGAAGTACATTGACGGAATTGCTGGCATTGAAGATATTTTAAACAAATTGTACACATTACTTAGCAGAAGATCTCGAATATTCCATTTGTAGACGATGAATCCATAATTCACAAGACTTTTACCAGGACATATTTATCGAAAAAGAATTCCAAGTGCAGCTAAAATTTTCAAATAAACTAATCTTATGAAAGGCACATGGTATTCTGTTTATAGGCTTTTATTAGTATTTTTTCCTCCATTTTCGTCTTTTAAGTTCAATTGGTAAATTTTACTTATTAAATCCATATATTTTATGTATTTAACAATTAAAATCTAAAACCAATAAAATTGTAAACTTAATGGTATTATCGTCAGTGTTTTAAGTGGATATAAAGGGTTTGATTTTCTCCTCTCCTTATAATAACAGAAACAATTAAAATTTAAAAAACCATCTATTTTATCCGTGATATCTCCAGACATATTCAAGGGAAAGGACTTGTTCCTATAAGAATAAGGCCCACCCTATGGTAATTTGATCTACACATTACAGCATTAGTTAATATAGTCCCTCAATTAAAAATATATTTTATATTTTAGTTATAAATAATAAAACCATCCACCTTTAAAGACTTAAAATAAAGATTTATGAACAGGTGTTGCAAAGCACTTATTACAAATAAAAAACGAGGAAATTTTCAAATGTTTTAACATAAACTATATATTTGCACGAAAATATATACATAGAAAATAATACACACACACATAGTTCTCCATTTCATCTCTTACGAGTTGCTTGTTAACATTTTTCTACGAGGTGCTTGGCACGCCTCCTAAGGTAAAGAACTTTTTAAATTCCTTTTTGCAGGTAGATTCTTCAACCTTTTGAAACCTTATATCTTGAAACAGTAATTTTTTAAATTCCTTTTTTCTTTTCTTTTGTGTAATTTTTTTATTAGTTTTTACATCATTGTAGATGTAAGGATCCAATTGCAATTGTCACACGTATATCATGTGTGTCTCACATATTACACATAACTTTAGAGTACTGAAAAGTGGACGATACTTAATTGGATGACATGAGGAGAATGATAGTGAGATAAAATAGGTAGATTGTAACTAACAGGTATTAGGACCTTATTATAGCAAACAATCATCTCAGTGATAGATGAATGTAATAGGTTCATTTCATGGGCTTTCGTCTAGGTGCATAAACCTACCTAAGAGAGGCTAGATATAAATGAATTCATTATACATTCTTATTTCGGCAAGGACCTTGAGTTCTCGCTATTTATTATTGTGATCCTACACATTAGGGACCATGTTACCACTTCTTGTACTTCTATCTCCTTTGGGGAAACAATCATGAGCCTAGTTGCCTCCACCCTATATAAGGACTAGCTTGGGTCGAGGTTACTACCCCTTTATTAGCTTAAGTTTGTGAAATAAGATCAGGTGCCTAGTTGAAGTATGACCAAAAGCTATAATACAGGTATGAACTTCTTGTCTTATTCAATCTAATCTAAGCTCATTTTGCTATTTACTCTATCAAACACACAAACTAACTTAAGCATCGGAATGATTGTGTAGTACAACTCCTAGGCGCACCACTCACCGTGTATTGTAATAGACGATCATCTTAGTGATTGATAAATAAATGAAATAGATTCATTTTAATGAGATTTTCCTAGGTGCATAAATCTACCTAAGAGAGGTTAAATATGGACAAACTGATTTAACATTTTATTTCAAGTCCATAAAACTAGATATCCTTAAGTTATTTCAAGATATAATCCATACTCCTAGAGCCCTAAACCTAACTCATGAGTCAAGCATAATATTTAGTATAATAATTGTTAACCTTTTATATTCATAAGTCTCCCTAATGATATAAATAAATCCTAAAAACGTTTTGTTTGGGAGTTTTTAAAGTAAAAAAGCGATTTAAATGCTAATGCAACAATGTAAAGATTCATGAAAATCCATTATATGATCTAATAAACTGTCTTATGCCTGAAACCCCCAACAAAAATCGTATCCATCGATTCAATAGCCTGTGAACTATCATATGGCCTTGAGTAACGTAAATGCATATATTTTCTTATTAATAATACTGTGGGAATTCGCAGCCAAATCCTTCAACTTCACGTGCGACGAATTTTCCAACTCGCTTGACAAAATCAAATTCCACTATTCGAGGTCCTATGCACGACGTTACGGGAGTCGCATCCTGAGCGCCACCGCACGCACACGATTCCGCTCGCAACAAACGACTAGTTGCGTTGCGCAGAGCCGAAAACTTTGACTACTTGTACATGTATGCATTCCCTGAACTCAGACAAACCAACATACAATGTACTGAAAGTTACAGATTAAAGAGATGAAGTCACAGATTTCCGTTTGTTTCATTGTACTTCAGTTTCTCTTTTTTACTTTTCAAACATATATTAACCAAAAATAAATAAACACCAACAAAAATCAAAGAGTTTTAAACGTTTTAAATAAATATAATATAAATAAATTATAAATACATATAAAATAAAAATAAAAATCGAACGATCCAAACAAATCCTGTAACTCTTATCAGATACAACGAAAGTGAATCCTAATAGGAAATTCCATCAAGAAAAAATAGAACTTTCATTCTTGGACGACAGAAAACTCTATTAAAGGCTTTGTCCCAATAAAACCAAGGGAGAATCGAATATTCAATCCAACATGAAACGACTCTAAATAAAATTAAAAAAAAAAAAAGGAAAAAATATTCTCTAAATTTATCATCTTTATTTTTACTTTTTTAAAGTTAGCTTTAGCTTTCTTGATGATAACTCTATTAGCAAACAATCAAGCTAATCTCGAACTCGAATTAACACTTAAAACTTATTTTTCTAAATCTACTAAACTGGAATTCCTATCTAAACTCACAAACCAACTTGCTTAAACCATCAAGCAAGTTTGGGAATATTTATTACATACTATATATTATATATAATTAAAAAAATATATACATAAAAACACAACGCTAAATTTTATTTATTATTCCTTCCTTCATTAATTTATTTATATTTATATATTTTGTATGTTACCTTCTGCACTCAACAGAAGATAAGCAACTGATAACCTATTCGAGCTCAAATTATCAAGTTTGGACCAACTTGAGCTTGATAGTGAATTCGCTCGTTTGTTTAAGTAAGTCGAGCTTGGTTCCGTATTTCTTGCTTGATTACAAAAACAGAAAAAATAAGTCCAACTTGATAAATAAATAGTTAAAATTATGAAGGAAAAATTAGGGGGAAAAAAATAAAGACCCAACATCATTACAATAATATTATAGGACATATCATGAATTTAAACAATCACGACCAAATAAAAATTATAGAGAGTGCGTTTAGATGATCACTTCACACATAACAAGCTAGCAGAAGAAGAAAGAAGAAGATTAGGGATGGAGGCCTTGAAGAGATGCAATCCATTTCAAATTATAAGGCTTAGACTGAACCAGAGTTTTTCTTCTTCTATGCAAGCATATAAATGAAGTGATCCAAATCATATATCATCAGTGCGATCCATACAAATCAAATCCGACAAGGAATTAGAATTAGACAAAACTGTGATAGTCCACACCAGACCACCATACAACATGACAAAAAGGTCAACCAACCAACCCATCATTACCAACCCAACTAGATACTCTCATAAAAAGCCCTTCACCGCAAAAACATAAAACGAAAACAGAAAACTAACTCTTTGATACAGCAAAATGTTCCTCCAAATTCAGTAAAAGTAAAAAGAAGACAGTGAGTGTAGTTTAAGGTTTATGTCAAATTTCATCTGTGGGCAGTCACTAATGTCTCAATGAATTTTAGTCCATCAAATCTTGGAGCAAACTTCTCCTTCTCTGCAGCTGAAGTTGCAGCACAGTTTCTTTCCTTGGAGTGATGAAAATGTCCCTATTATAACATCAAGTTGGGGTAATGTTAGCCGCCGGATCAGAAATATTAATTGATAATTTAAACAAGAATCTCATCATGTGTTTCATGATGAAAACAAAAAATAATCTAATCGACCGACATTAGATTAATTTGAACCCACATTTTGCGCAATTATACTAAATTTGCATCAACATATCAAAGTCAGGAAATTAGAATATTATTCATAGTTGCACCCGTTTAAATCCAAACACAATGTATAATCCCATCAACACCGTAATTGAACCAAATTGGTTTACAAACTAGTCGAACTTGGCTTGATGTTTACACGGAGCTCAATATAAGAGTAGTTGGTTGACAAACTAATCAAATAGTTGAATCAAGTCAAAAGCTCAAACTTTCTTATTAGTTTGCTAGTCTAATTAAAGTTTGGATATTACTACTATGTTAATTAGCATTAAAAATATATTTTAATAAATCGAGTTTTAGGATCGGCCAAGTTTGAGCTGAATTTATGCTTCCAAATTTCGAATCGAGCTCCATTTTAAGTTCTGTTTGAACGGTGTATTTCATCTATATCTGTATTTACTCTAAACCTGTATCTATTCATTGACAAACAATTTGTCTAAAAATATCTGTTTACGATCTGTGGGCAGACAAAACAACCGGACCCTAATACCTTAGCGTCTCGACTTGACACGATTGTAGGTCTACTCAAGAAAAATCCACACCTTTTTTCCTCATCGAGGAATAATGAACAAGAAAATCATATTCGTATTAAATCACAAAACAATAATGTTGAGAAAATGAACTTCATGCAAATCCCAGATTTCCAGATCTACTTAACGCAAAACCCAATAATTAGATCTAGTCGACACAAAATCAATACTATAAAACCATTGCACAACATAAAAATCGAAACTTTAATTCAATAAAAAAGAAAAACAAGACATTGAAAACACTGTACCTCGTTTGAAGGATGATAAAATCCAATGTTATTGTCTGCCGAGGTGAGAGCCGCCGTAGAAGCAGCCAAAACCGATGCCATCAAGGTGCACGACGCCTTCATTTTCTCACTCACACAATCCTCGTCCTTTTCTTTGTTAAAACTCTTTCGGAGCTCCGAATTCGGATACCGGCGAAGTCCGACGCGAAGGGACGCGACGGATCTCGACCTCTTGTTTTACGGTGTTCGAGTTCGATATTTGATTAGGTTTTGTATTTATAGGAGCAGTGAATGACGGAGGTTATATGGTGCGTGATACGAAGAGATACCATCCTTAAGGTGTTATTTAATTAATGGGATTTGATTTTGATTTGGGTTCCGGTACTCATTCTGCTTTTGCTGTGTGGTTCTGCTTCTGTTTAGATTTCTTTCCTTTGACTTTTACGCCAGCCACAACATGGAATACAATAATCTTAAAGATAATCCGTTGAAAATAATATGTTTTGTGGCGTCATTAAGGCAGCAAAACCAAATTGGTCGATCACGATTCGTGTGGGAAAAAAACAAAAAACTAAAACAAAATTGCAGTGCTCGCATTAAAAACGAATTTTTTTTATCATGCTTAAAAGAAAAATTCACGTTTGATTTATTTAGATGAATAAAATTTATTTAAAATCTAAAATCTAATTTGCCGATAAATTTAGTTTAAGCAAGGTCAGTTAATTTGAGTTTAAAGTGAGTCCGGCAGTTTGAAAATATATTACAATACATGCAACTTTAAATATGGGATGAAAATAAATTAATTATGATTAAAAAAGAAAATGAATGGTATATAAATAAATAAAATATGAGATAAAAATAGAAAATAAATAATATATAAATAAATAGATGAATGAAGCGAAAAACTTATTTAGGGTTTCATATCTTGATTTTTACTAAATTGAAAAATATGAAAAAGAGCCACAAAAAATAGACATACTCACATATATTGATAGAATTTAGTTTTTAATTTTAATTTATATATTATATAATATATATATATATATATAAATCTCATAAGTCTTAACAAATTGGCTTATAAACTTAGAATGAGCTACCCAACAAATCTAAATTAGAGCCTAAGCTTGATTTAAAGAAATAAGCTATATTTTAATTTTGAGTTTATTTCTTAACTAATTAATTTGAATTGAGCTTAACCCATTTTAAGTTTGTAACTAGCCAACTCCATATTGTATATAATATGACTTAAGGATAGAAAAGGAGAGAGATGCATGTGCGTCACCGGAAAACAATACTAGTTTTTTAATAATGGCACTTTCCCTAAAATAAAAAATAGTGAGATATCATTATTATTTTAAGTCACCTATATTGTAAGTATTTGTTTTATAATTAATGTGGAAATGCCAAAACATCATGCCTGTGGGTGGTGGGGGGAAATCTACTATAGGCTCTCTTAAAATAATGTCAACAATATTAAACATCCAAATTGAACATGTGAGGAGCATAACAATAGTTAGAGCTCTACAAACGGTTATGCACATAAAGTCTTTGCTTTAGCTTACGGGTTATGTGAGCCAATTCATTTTATCTCGTATTGATATGTGGGTTTAAATTTTTAGTCTAACTTGTTTTGCATGGGTTGGTTAGTCAAATCAGTTGACTTGTGAACCCACTAATTTTTTTATTGAAAAGATTTATAAGAATTGAAATTGAAATTTTAATAATTTAAAGGTAGAATATATTTATTTTTATCTTATTAATTACCCACATACTAATTTAAGATGATAATCGTGTATGAAAAAATTTATGGATTTCAATTTTGAAAATTTTTATCGCGACATAAAAGCAAATATTCTAACTAATAGAAATTAGAATCCATTCCATTTTTTTTTTTTTTGACGTGGCAAGGAAAAATACATCCTGAAAATTATCAATTGATATTGTGTTGTTTGTTTTAAATAGAAATATATAAATATCTAATGGATACAAAAGAAAATGTATTGATAAAATAACGAAGAATATAATAAATGTAATGTTAGAAGTTTGAAAGAACATAACACCCATAAAAATTATATAATCAATATTTAACAACTAAATAATAGAAAGTGAAATGAAGGAGAAAGAAAGAGGATAACATATTAGGTTTTCTTTTTTTTTTTTTATAAGATTTACATTTCTTTCCTTTTTTTTAATGTTTTTAAAGTGCGATTGGCCCGCTTCAACCTACAAGTTATGTAGGAGCCGAACCGCACATTAAACAAGCTAAAATTTTTAATTGGTTTTTTTTTCACCATCACCGACCAAGCTCCATACTTATGAGTCTTCTCTAGAGCCCAAATCTCTTATACATGATGCTCCTAATACATCTAAGAGAAAGGGAAGGCCCCTGCTAATATTGAACCTAAGTCCTCTTGGAGAGAGGGAAAGCTCCTGTTGAGCTTGAGTTGTCCAGTGAAGGGGATGAAGATGGCTTGCTTATTGAGGATGATAATGATTATAGTGATAATGATGAGGATGAAAGTGATGAAGATTCTAACAAGGAGAATGATGATGGGGATACTTGATCCTCATTTAGTTTTCTTTTGCTATGATGATGGGTCTATAATAATGAGATCCTTTTTATGGGAAGACTCTTATTTTGTTTTGTTGGATAGATTTGCTTTGTTTGATAACCTAGGATAGTCTAATCTCCTTCTTTCTTTAGTTTTTTTTTTTTTTTTTTCACTAGGGCATGAACTTTTATCTTTGATGGGGTTCACAAGATCAATAATGTTGTTGATGCTAATATATGCTACTAAAAATTTATACTTTCTTGTACCGATTAAGGCAAATTCATGGTCACATCTCTACATAAACTAGGGAAGTTCTTAGTGTTCTTTTTCTTGTCATTTTCTTTCTTTTCCTTTTTCCTTGATTGTGATTAATTAAGAAGACACTGGGGACAATGTCTTACTTAAGTGTTGGGAAGGGGTATGCTAAGAAAGAAAATTTTAGGGCCTTAATTGTGTTTAATGATACATATACACTTGTTAATCAAAATTCCATCATTTACGAGTTTACAATTGAGTTTTAAAGTTAATATATTTTGAAAAGATAAGAATCTTGAAATTATACTCATTCATCAGTAAAGTTAGCATTTAAAAGATAAAGTATAGTGATTTTGTGTACTTTACTCACTTATTTTGAACTTGATATACTTCGTTAAAGTTTTAGGATGAAATTTAAGTGGGGCAAATTTTTACTTGCTATTTAATGATTGATTTTGGAGTTGCAAAAGAGGTCAAAGCCCTTAGTTTAAAGTTAAATGGTTATGTTTTTAAGCCTGCTAGTTAGTTTAAAGCCCAAAGTCAATATGAGTGGGCTTTGATCACTTAAAAGAGTGAAGTATAACCTCACTATTGACCATACAAACCTCTTGTATTTATGCTATTAAAAAAAAAGGAGAGAGAGCTGAGCTGGAAAAAAGTAAGCAAAAACCCATCCAGGGAAGAAGAAAAAGATGAAGGCTAAAACCTCTCCCTTTGAAGGCTTTAAAAAATTTTGGAGAGATTTAAATAAAAAAAGAAAACAATCTAAGAGAATGATGGATGCCATGTACTTTCCCTTTAGGTTCCTATGCTTAGAGAGGTAGTTCATAGGCTCTTTAGTAAGTGGTGAGATATAATCGTACCGTTCTTGCTTTATTTGACTTTGTGTCTCCTTTGTAGCTTTGGAAGTCATTATTAAATGGTGAAGGTAATAGTTTGACTTACCTAGATTAATTTTAAAAATTTGATTATAGTATGGTAGGTGCAAGTACAAATATGGTAGGTTTGAGCAGTAAGCATTAATGAGTCACTATTTGTTAAAAAAGTGAAAAAATGCTATGTTTGATTTGAAAATTTTGATGAGCTATGTGTATGATTGATGATAGATTCTTTTGTCCTCATTTTGTTTGCTTGAGGACAAGCAAATAGATAAGTGTGTGGAAGTTTGATAATTATCATTCTTAATGCTTATTTAGATGCATTTATTATGTATTTCATATGATTTTATGAAGAAAAGGATACTCATTTTATGAAATACTCATTTCGAGGGGTGGGCACGGATCGGTTTGGTTCAGTTTTTCCTAAAACCAAACCAAACCATTAAATAACGGTTTGGTTCGAATTAAAATTTTTTAAACCATTAAACAACGGTTTGGTTCGGTTTGGATTATGGATTAAATCAAAATTTTAACAAAAATTTTCTTTATTCTAGTTTTTTTACATTTGTGTAGATACTTAAATATTTATATCATTTACAAAGTTTATATTATAAACAACGAAAAAATACTTTATGAATTCATTATATTTTTAATCTATAGTTTTTTATAAAATCAGTTATTCACTAATAAAGTACATTCACCAACCAATACATAGTAAGTCATAATTTATAATTGTTAATATAACCATCTAGTCTATCATCTACCAATAAATTTAGCTAAAATAAAAAATCATCTACCATCAACGAATAAAATGATCTGCTAACAAAATATATTAAACAAAATTTCTTACTTTATAAAGTTAAAAGCTATTAAAAAAAAAAAAAGTAGCTCGTCATCAATAAAAAAATACATATCATGAACCTATAAAAAATTTAAAAATGAACAAGTTGATTTTAATCAATATTCACCAAATAATAAATATCAAATGAAATCATATTAACATATAGTAAAATATTATTGTATTTTTCAAAAAACGGTTTGATTCGGTTTTATGGATTAGTTTGGTTTACGTTTCAAACCAAACAATAAATTTACGGATTGGTTTATATTGAAAATTTTTAAACCAAACCATTAAAAAAAACCATATTTTTGGTTTGGATTAGTTCGTTTACGGATTGATTTGGTTCGGTTGATTTTTCTTCCCACCTCTACTCATTTCAGGGTCTAAGAAACATATTTGGAAGATGTTATGATGATTCGAGTGAAATCAAATCGAAATTAACAAAATATGGACAAGAACTAAATTTACACATACACTACCTTATGTATGGCCATTATGAAGGCAAGAGAAAAAATCAATGGGCTTTAAATTTTCAGCCCCTCCTTTAGCACAAGCAGGGAAGAAGGCAGGGGAACAATCCAAAGTGCAAACATAAAAGAAATGAACATTCTATTTTCTTCCCTATCGTCAGCACGACCGTGCAGCCCAGGCTATGCATCTTGTAATTGCCTAATGTCGGTTGAAGCTGCATTCATCCCTCCCCGAGCAAGATTGTGTAGACTATGCCATGCAAACATGTTTCACATCCTAAATATTAAATAGCTGCCTTATCCTTGTGTTTTAGAATTTTTTTAGCCTATTTTCCAAACCCTAAGAGAGAAAAGATAAACTTTAAGAGAGGAATTGCTCGAGCACTATTGGAGATCACAAGACATTTAAAGGGTTTTATTGTTACGTCATGTTTATTGATTACTTCTCTAGATCTTCTACTTTTATTGTAAACTCCATAGATGAGTAGATCTTTATACCCTGCATCTTGTGAAACCCTAAATGCCATGTGATTTGAATTTTCTTTTAATTAATGACAAGTTTATGCCTTTATATCTATTCATGTGATTTAATTGCCTTGTGATTGATTTATGCAAAAAATTAATTGCATGTTTCATTCTTATTTGATGGAAAGAGGCTTCATCTAATAAGATAGATCATCATGAATAGAGAGATTACTTGTCTCATTTAAAGGTAGGGAAACCTTGATTTTATGCATAAAGATTTAATCTTTACTATAGGAATCATGAACGTTAATGCGATCTTATTTGGAGTTAGTGAGGAAGAGGTCTCCTCTATCTCATGTAGGGTGGGAATTAATTAATTCGAGCGAGTAATTAATTTAATTAAAGAGATTGTGCAATGCAAAGTGTAAATAATTCATTAATCAATCCATTATTATAAGAAATTTAGGTTATGGATGGATCAAGATGAGGGGTATACCTTGTGATTGATTGCATCTTGTGAAAGCATACATAATTGATCTTAGGGTTTGCTAGTTTAGTTAATTAGTTGTTAATAATAAATATCACTTTAATAATTAAACTAAATAGTGGAAAAAGGGTAATACTAGTACTTATTCTTTAGATCCCCGAGGACGACACTTGTTAATTAAATACTCCATTAGATAGAAATACTTACCTAACTTGATCGTAGGATTTAACTTGGGTTTATAAATTTTATAATTTGATACAACCAGTAATCGTGCATAAGAAAGCATGCCACTATTTCTTCCAACCATGGAGAATTTAGCTAGGAGAAGAGTAATTCTAGTGATTGTTAGTTTTGCATAATAGAAAATACTAGAACATCTATTTTTGAGATGTAAACGAACAAAGGTTGCATGGTTTGACTGTTTAGGAATTTATGTGAAAGAAATGCATGTAAATTCTCTAGACGGGTGGCTTTTAAACTTTTTTTCCGTAGAAGAAGTCTCTATTGGCAGAGAGAAGAGTGTAGAGATTCTATTTATGGGGGTGCATTTGGAAAGAACAATGCCGAACTATATTTAATGGGATCATGCCAAAACAATTTCTATAATGAAAAGCTATAGTTAAGAGCTAGATAATCAAGTTTTAGCAAAGAGATCTTGTGCAAGGTTAAAAAGCCAAGATAGAGCTGATCATTCCTTCTATCATGTATATGTTAAGAAACAAAATGGAGATGAGATGCATCATTATAACACTGAACGGGCTATAGGATTGTTCAGGAAGTAACCTTTGGTTTTAATGTAGCTAATGTGACCTATGTGACAAGTTGCAAGGGTGCTTCAAGGTTAGGTTAAGTAATTGAAGGCAAAGGACAGCACCAAACTATTTCCTCTTGCAACAATTTAGTGGCTATCCTGCAAAGCGAGGAAGGTTGTGCCAAGTGTAGTGAACTATCTTCCCTTTGATATGCAAATAAGAAGGCTTTCATATTGTTTAGGGGATTCTCTGCTTTTGCTTTAGAGAGGCTCACTAGCAGGCTAGGTAAAAAAGTTGATGGTTCTTTCAATCCAAATAGTGGAAAAGCTAATTTAGCAGTTGTAGCACGAAACTTTGCGAAATGATTTGATTGATGAAATGGTAATTTCATACTATTTTATGGATGCAGAAATGGCCGAGACAGTTGCTGTATTAGGCACCATCAAATGGTCTTTATTGAAAAATTCGTCTTTTGTTGCTTTGAAATGGATGAATTGAATGTTTTTGCTAGTTTGATTGAGGAACCTTGTAAGGTGTCATGGTGGAATATTCCTATCATCCGTCAAATAAAAAGTTTGTTGCCAAGGCTTGAATCAATTTCCCTTTCTTTAGTTTATTGATCTTTGAATAAGGCATTAGATTGGGTGGCTCGCCATATTGGAATAGATCAAGACTTATTGTCTTGGATAATTTGTCTGCCTCCTCCTCTTGTTAATATTCTCTTGTGTCATGTTGTTGAGTCCTTGCTAAACGATGTAATAACTGCCTTAATTTATGGGCTTCCTAAATGAAATCTTGATGCTTGTGTTTGTTGGCCTATATATATATATATATGTAAAACTTATAGCAAGGAAAATTTCATCCATCGTAAAACTATAATCATATATTAGTCTTACTCTCTTGAATTATCATGAGCTACAATGATACACATGACTTGATAAAATTAAAATATGATATCTTAATATGAGGTGCAAATTTTATTTTATTATGATTCTAATTAATACATTATTAGTTACATAAACCAATAAATAACTAAATAATAAAAGTGAAATGATTTGTAAGACGGAAAAAAAAATGTTCATAATACTAAAGACTAAAATCTAACAATTCTTATTTGTAGATGCACCTTAACAATCGAAACCTGATATGTTTTGGAAAATAATTGGAATTACAGTACGATTTAGTTCAAGTCGATTTGGTTCAATCCGGTTTAAGGGTATTTTGATAATCTTACATCATCATCCATTGTCTAAAGAAGTAGAGAGAAACCAAAAGTGGAAATGTTTCCATTAAAATTCCTTCATTTCCACCATTTTCAACTTCAAGTTAAATATCCAAACAATATTTTTATTGATTTTTTTTCCTTTCCCACAAGTTTCCATAGATTCATGTTGAAGTGAAATGTGGCCTTTTGTCATAACTTCTCTCTCTTTCTCTCTTCACATACCTTACTCTGTAGATTAAGTTCCCAAATTTAGGACTTATAATCTATACCATGGCTTTGTGGAACCATTCTAGTTAATGTACCTTTATGAAACTTATAATTTTTTTTTTTTTGTGATTTTATAACATTTTCAACATTAACTTTTGAAAAACCAAACAATATTTTCTCAAAAACTAAAAAAAGAGGCAATTAATTATAAGATTTACTAGATATTTATATGCACACACTTCCATCCTAATGAAGAGTGATCTTTTACATTATGTCACACTTATATGTCTAACTAATGGCAAGGTTGATGGCGTGCAATCTCTTAAACTAGGATTATAAAACTTATCTTTATCAAACAATTTATATATTTATTACCTTTTCTTTTCGCATGACATAGAAATTAAAAGTAGAAATATATAGATTATTGTTAAATAACTTTTATAGGATGGATACATGACACATTGAATATTTACCTTCTAAACCTTAATAAACAAGTTCTAAAGTAATTACAAGGTATGGAGGAAAAATTATTTAATGGTACAAATACACCACATGTTTAAGTGAGAGGTAGGTAAGCACTAATATTATTTTAACAAGCGATGAGAATAGTGCATAGTTTTTATTAAACTATTCACATGGAGAAATTATATTGGTATCTATAGTTGATTTTATTTGATTTGATTTTTAACCAACACTTGAGAATATCAGCTAAAGTATTTTAGCTTAGTTTAAGCTCTAGAAACAAAATAACTTATTAATATATTGCCAATTGAACTTAGAATAAAACTAATTTGATTAATAAATTTATATGATCAAAATCAAGCATAAATCTTTTGATTTAACATGAGTTTCCTAAATAATAGGGCTAACTTCTCTAACTAATTTATATAAATTCATAGAAGACCCATGAAAATATTCCAAGACTAACTATGATTAAGTTAAGTTCAATAGAGAATTATCCTAATTATTCTAGATTACAGAAGATATTATAATCACCCTATATTAAATTCCCATGGTATAACTTTGTTTAGCTTAACCTCAAAGTATCTAGACAATTCTCAGTTCTCCAAACTAATTTATTAAGAACACTTCTAAAAAAAAAAAAAATGTCCTTGACGCTTAGACACTCAATCTCCTTTCATCTTCTGAAAATCTTATATCCACTTTTAGATTCTCTAAAAAAAGAAAAATAAAAAAAAAAATCAGCTCCCATGCTTTAACACTTCCCTATATCATTCTTTCAATTTTTAAGGAATTTAAAAACACTCGCAATATAGATAGGTATAGTATAGTATAGTATAGCATATGTAACGACTTTTATTAACACCTCTCTGCCCCATTTGACAAGATATCTTTTTTCCCGTCTTGGAATTTTTGCATACTTCTTTACGAATATTAACACTTAGATATTTAGATCTACCTCACTCAAAATGAAGACCAAAATAATTTCCAACCTTATTATCGGGATTAATACCAAGCGTTGAGCAACAATCTAGTTTGATATTCTGTTTAGTAAGCTTGATCTTACCAAAAATATGAGACTTTTGAATCATTGATTATTCAAAAGCTAAACAATAGTAATTTGAAAGCCCATCTAAAACCTTAAAGATTATCCTTTGAAGCTTTTAGGAAAATAAGATCCAGCAAAGTTAATGAAGGAGATTAAATTAAGACAGGCCATCGTTACATGGACTGATAAATTGACTAGGTTAACGCCGGAATAGTAAGGCTAAGAGGATCAAGGATGTCCGTGTCTACACTCATCCTGCGACAACTTGCTAAACAAGTAAGATATACTCGGCCGGAAAGTGTAGTAAACAAAATATCCATCTTAGCTGTTTTCCAACATAAAAGTAATGGATAGGAATCTGATAGGTTTTCTATTATAAAATTCATACGTTTTCATCAAACATTTTTCTTTTTAATCATCTATAAATTACTTAACTTATTTATCCTTAGTTTATTAAGTTATACACAAAACCTAATAATTTTTTTTTTCAATGAATAAAATTTGCTTCTCAAAACTTTGTTCTAAACAGGAGAAAAGACATTACTTTCTTATATTTATTGCCTAATCACATACAAAGACCACAATCATCATCTAGAAGATGTTTGTAAGATAAAAAACTGTTAGAAGTTTTTTAAATGTTAGATTTTTCATTATTAGGCAAATCGGAAACATAACAAATATAAATAAAATAATTAATTTAAAAAAAAAAAAAAAAAAACAAAACCTCAAGTTGTGGATCCCATTCTCTTACTCCATTTGCCCACAAAAGGCACTAAAGCAGCATCTCCTAAACTTCCGCGTCACGTAATCCAAACCCCTTCTATTAAACCAAACATAACGTCCCCATAACCAATACTAGATTCCAATCCCTGTCTCCTCGATGTCTCTCTCTCTTCAACTTACTTTTTCCATATTAATATCATATATCTACCCATCTATTTTCAACAATCTCACAGCAACGTGATACAAAAACGACCCAAAACATATATCCATCTAAAAGTGTTTCATAGCATCCTAGTATTAATTAATTATTCCTGTTTTCCTTCTAAAGTTGTGTTGACAACATGAATTCTATGTTCAGCTGCTTTGATTTGTTGTATGCCGAGTTTTTCTTAGGTCAAAACACGAGGACCAATCTCTATTCCATGATCAGACCGATTCATAAATCCCAGCAGCAGCAAGATCCAAACAAGGTGATAAATAGTCAGACTCGTAAGGGTGTGGACGATCAGGACCACTCAAACAACAAGAAGACGCTAAAGGGATTGCCTCAGCCTCGAGTTGCTCCAGAATTGGATGGCTTGCACTGTTTCGAGACCATCGTACTGGTGAATCACAAAACATGATGATAACGGGGACCATGGCTGATAGCTAAGGTTGTTGATTTGTCATGTATGGGAAATTGGTTGTTATGCGAATGCTAAAGAAGCATCATAGGATTCGGAAAATTTCCTTTGTTAGTATGGACTTGTAATTGTTATTGATTTTTATTTCCCTTTTACCCCAATAGACGAAAGGGCTTTCATTTTAGAAATTCTCCCCTATTTGTTTTTATAGGTTCAAAGTGATTAATCGATTCAAATCTATATACCATTATCACAGTGCTATTAAGATACCTTTTTAAGTTAATTATTTTTATAACCAGTTAAATGATATAATGACAAACTAAATGTGATGTAAGTTCCAAAGAATTAATGCAGGAATACTTGCATGTAGGGGTACGTTTTTTATTTAAGAAAAATAGATTAATATGAATATTTCCAAATTGAAAGTAATTGGTTGTATAAAATACAAATGAATAGCTCTCATTGTCTCTATTAAAGAGTTTGAGTAAGTTAAAAAAATTATCAATATTTTGAATAGTTAAAATAAATCTACTTCACAAAATGAATGAAATAAGAGTGTCTTTGGTATGGGTGAATATACAAAACAATTTTATCCAATGATAAAATGAGTTCTTTGAAAAGTTGGTTATCACTCTCTTAAGAGTTACTTGATAAAGCAAGCAAGCAATATTTTTCTTTAATTTCTATTGGATGAAATATGACACTTGCCATGTAATTTCATTTACTCTTTCCTTCATTTATTTTTTTTTCTTTTTAGCAAAGGCAAGCCATTTCTTTTTGTATGTTTTCTTTTTTCTTTTCTTCCTTATTTTCTTTTAATTTAATTAATGCAAGCCCAATAACTGTTGTTCATTAGGCCTTTACTTTTTCAATTTTTTATAGTGATCATTGTTAGATATATGATTGCTATGCAGCAACCCAAATCAATATTTTTTTTCCTTCCTTAAATATATGAGAATTTATCATTTTTTTTTACATATAACTTTTACTACAAATTACCATATTATAAAAATCTCTGTAGTTTACAATTTGTTTTTGTACATTATTGATAGACTTTACTTGATCATTACCTAATAGGTCTAATATTGATATGACGGCCCAAAAGCAGGGCTATCGTATCCCATCAAGTGCCTTAGCCATCCTAGCTAGGATTGCAAGTGGAATGGGTTTGTGATGGGTTTTCAAAAACCCGAACCTAATACCCTGTAGGGTTCACAAAACCTGTCCCAAACCTTATAGGGTTTTTATTAATGATTCCAAAACCTGCCCATCAAACCCTATAGGGTATTTGAACCCAAAACCTGACATGATTTTCAATTTCCCATTTTAATTGATTTATTGCTTCATTTGGAAATAAAGTTCTGAGAAATCTTCAAAGAGCATTGTTGGAAGAGATTTTCTTCCACGCAGATTAGGTTAGTTTTGCCTTTATATTTTAATACATATCTATTTTAATAAAACTACAATTTTATTAAAAAAAACCAAAATAACTATTAAAAAAACCACATAAGATCTAAGTAAAATATTCATCACAATATTTATCAAATCACAATTCAAATTTTAAAGTGAAATAAAAATTAAACAAAGTAAAAGTAACATTGTTCGACATCCATCTCTCATTAAATCACAATACAAATTTAAAATCTCCATAGCTTTCAATTCTCATTTTCATCTTCTTCTTCATCCATCTTCACGCTTAAAGAAAAAAGAGGGAAAAGAGAGATATAAATATTTCCAATACATTAGATATATGGTAAAAACATTTTTGAGGAAAAAATAAATTTAGTAGTCTCTTACCACTTGTTTTATTTACTATCTAACTTTGTGTGCACATCAATGTCTCTATTACATCTACCTTGAGTCAACTTCTATGCGAACTAATTGCTCAACCGCTGGTACTAAATACAGATTTAGAAGCAACCGTAGATACGGGAATAGCTAGTATATCTCTAGCTACCTTTGCTAATGTAGGATATTCCATTACGTTTACTTTCCACCATTTGAGAATATCAAGCTTAGAGTTCTCCACCTAAGGCTCCATAAGGTCCTCTAAATAATCGTCTAATTTTGATTTTACCTAGATATCAGTGGTGGTAATTTTCAAGTATTCTAAATAACTTTCCATAATAAGATCATTAGAAGCTAAAGCACTAGTGCTGCTTCCTTTTCCTAAAGGATTTAAAGAAGATCTACCATCTGAGCTCTTAATTTAGTGAGATTTAGCTCTACCTTGATATTCTTGAATCAGTTCAGAAGTAGTTGTAGACACCCCATTTTTTGCCCCCCTTTAGCCAAGTTTTAAATCTACAAAAAAAAAAAAAAAATAGAAATATAGGAAAATCCAAAAAAATTAGAAAAATAAGAAAAACCCTAAAAAAATAGAAAAAAATCCCTAAAAATTAGAAAATAGGAAAAGATTCAAATTTTTAAGCTCAATTCAATTTTTATCTCTCAAAATAGCTCATGAAATGTGGAGATGATGGGTTCAAACCGGACCTCAATTGGAGTTAAAAATGAGCTATTTAGGGATCTGTAAAGTTTAAGGACTGGGTACCGTAGTTAGTGTAAAAATTATCAAATTAAAATAGAAACAGATAAAAATAAAATAGGATTTTTCATTTTTGATAGTTTTAGGAAAAATTAGGATCATTTATTTTAATCTAGAGTTAGATTGGGATCAGTTTTAATTTAGTTTTAATAGGTTAAAAATATTTTTTTGTGGAATATATGTCGAGGCACAAGCCAAATGGTCTGATGGAAAAACACTTAGACCTACACAGTGCAGACCCAAGTTTGAATCGCGCGGAGGGCAGTTCTACATTTTTTTTCCAAGCACGTGCAGGGCACGCATTAGCGCATGGGTGTGCGTGTGGCCTACGCGCATCATCTTCTCCAGTCTTCTTCTTCCTTTCGAGCCATTTCAGCATCTTCAAGATTCATTTTCTCTCATTTTCTCTTCATTCATGGCCATTTTTTTTTTCTGGATTTTGAAGACGACACTAAAGTAAATCAAATGGCACCCTTTTCATATTCAGATTCGGTCATTTTTAGAGATTAAATGGAGGATTAAAACCATCAAATATTGACATTAAAAAATATTCCTCGACCGTTACTATCATTTTAATGGTTGAATCCTTTGAGCTTTTGATTTTTCCATATAAATAGGGACTCCTACTTCTCATTTCATCATCTAGAAATTAGAATCAAGCTTCAATCACTACAATTGAGAGATTTTGTCGAAAGTTAGAATTTAGGGAAAAATCGAATTTTTTATTCGATTAGTGTTCTAAAGCAATTTCAAGTGCTTTTGAAGAGAGAAATAGATTCACAGGATCTAAAGCTTTCGATAGAAGTTGTTTTTAAGCTCTAAAGTTGCTCCGCTGTGATTTACCACCGCGACCACCACTAATCCGCTGTGAAACACCACCCCCTGCCACTATCCAGGTAGGTCGACACTTCCTGAGTGATTCCTAGTGCTTCATTGACCTCGCCGACATCCCCTAGCTGTTTTTTCCACCACTAGAACTGGCGGATTGAACTCCGCCAGTCATTCTCAGCCGATCGGGTCGTGATTCGGGTTTTGACCCGGATCTTACCCCATACCCTAACCCTAATCCAACCTGGGTCCCATCCGGTTCAGCCTAAGCCATTCGGGTTTGGGTCCATTTGAAAAAAAAAAAACTTTTTTGTAGTTTCTCTACCTTTTTTATTGTTTTTGTCCCATTTTTAGGAGGTCTTTAAGAAGAGAAAATAAAATAAAGTGTTTTACCCTTTTAGATAAAATTTAATATATTTAAAGTGAAATAATGATTAAATAAAAGACTTAGAAAGAAAGAATAAAAAATTTCCTTATAGAACGTTAATAATAAAAGTTAGATTTTCTTTATTTAGCTTTTATATTTAGAACTTTTAAAATATTTTCATAAAAATCAATAAATTGTTAATAAACTTAAGCTTGGCTAAATTTTTCATAAAATCCACCAATAAAGATAAAAAATTTTATCAAAAGAGGGAATTACGGAACTACGTGGGCTTGATTCCCAATTACTGGGATATGTAGGCACTTCAGGCAGCCCTAAATATAGAAAACCTATAAGGTCCTCTATTTAAATTTACTTACTTTAAAAATTAAAAAATTAAAAATTTAGAATAATTATGTAAATAGTTTTTCTTTAATTAATTTTATAAGTAGCAAGAAGATATAATTTAAATTAAAGTTTTAAGGTGGCACTGAAAGGTTTAATAGGTTAGCCTCGAACCCGGTATTCTCTGGTTTCTCAAAAAACGGTTTTATTCGGTTTTCAACGTAGGCTAGTAGCTAGGTTAGAAACGATCAAACCCATCGATTTTAACCTTCTTTCCCAACCTCGGTTGGGTGGTAACTCCAATTTTGGTTCTTTCGTTCCAATTAAGGGTTTTCATTAGATAGGTACTGGCCTAATAGAAATCGAACCGAATGATACCTTTTCAAAAAATTCACGCTCGACAGTTTGGCGACTCCACCTGGGAACAGAGAATCAGAATCTTTGGTTTTCAATGGGCTAGCCACCTTTTAATTTTAATTTGAGATATATCTTTTTGATACTTATTTGCTTGTAAATTTTTTATTGGTGATTTATTTGTAAATATGTTTGTTTATTTAATAGATTGTATTTCATTAATTATTTGTTCAAGTTCTTGCAGATGTATATATTTGTAGATATTCAATAGATTGTATTTCATTTTTATGCTTTAATATTCTTTTGCATGCTAGATGTGGTCGAACCTGGGCCACTTTAGGAACCTAGGTAGGGAGGTCGCTAGTAGGATCCGGGGGCTATGGCATTCCACCCTTCGATTCATGAAATTATCGCCCGCTCCGGTTAGTGGAAGTCATGACCATTGATCGGGGAACCTTTTAGAACCCACCAAACAAAATTGCATTCATTATCAAAAGATAATGACCATTTTTTAAAAAATACAAAAATATAAAAAAAAAAGATGTCTAAAAAAAAAGAAACCAGAGAAATTGTGCCTTTTTTTTTTAAATGAGTCGTTTACCCTGTAAATTATAAATATTTTTGTATAAAAGAAGTTTAGGTTTGTTTGTCATAGGAAAATGTTGGCATCATATGCAAGCTCCTGTTCCTGCGCCAATCTCTGGTCTCGCCTCATTAGAGAACACTGAGTTGAAACTTTTGCTGATCTAATGTCTTATTGGACCACTGAATCAGCTTCACTCCTGTCCAGCAATCCTTTATCAAAGACAAACTTGGTCCAATTCTTTGCTTACCAAAGGTCCCTATCCCTTTTACTCTGTTCCGGGCTCTAACTCACTTATGGGTTCCAGAAGAAGTAGCTTTTCGCTTAGGCCAACATGTCCTCAGCCCAACCATTGATGAGTAACCAGGTTACTCCAAGCTCCACCAACTTCAGAAGGGATCTATGTTCCAAACATGAGTCAAGGCCCAATCCGCATCATTTCAGAATTCTTGGGAGTGAAAAAAGGTCCAATAATTCAGGCTATGAAGGATTACAATGAGCATTGTATTCGGGTATCCACCTTGATCGATTGGTTTGGGACTCCTGAAGATCTCAGAAAGAAGAGAGACCTATTCTGTGGGTCAGCTGAAGTCTGGAAAGACAACAGAGTTAATGCATTCATAGTTGTTGCATTTGCCACCATACTCTTTCCCCATAGGGATCTCTTCATTCACTTTAGAGTTATTGAACTGGTAGCTCAGTATTTGGTGGGCAAATCATACATCCCTACTTTGTTGGCTGAAAAATTCGAAGTCTCAACCATATCAAGTCTAAGGGTCACGGCAGTTTCAACGCCAACATGCATCTGTTGATTATCTGGTTTGCGAGTCACAATGGATTATGGTTGTGATTTGGCTAATGGAGCCCTTATCAATGCTAATTATAACCTGATTCAATCCTTCATTGAGAGGATATATATTGAGGATAACGAACCCATTTGGAGCAGGACGACCATGCTTGAGGATATAAGGCGTGAAGACTACTTGTGGCAAGCTCGTTGGTTTAAGTGCTCAAGTGCGATATTAGGTTGTAAAGAATATCCTGCAGTACTGCTCACTGGCATTACAGGTTGCATAGGTTATTATCCATCCAGCATGATCAGGCAGTATAGACAGGACATCACTGTCAAGCTTGATTTAGAGCGAACCACGGTCGACTATATGGATCCAGCTCTGAATGTTGCAACATTGAAGGCCCGAGTTGCAGGGATTAAAGCTCTATGGGATAGCAGAGAAGTTAAAAGTTTTTGAAGTGGAACCAGAGAACAAGCAAACCAGGAAATACATGGCTACTCGATGGTACATAGCCAACCAGACGAAGAAAAAGAAGGACATCCGATATGAAGCCCCTAATGTCCTAGAGCTAGCACCGCCCAAACCAAACCTTGAACTGCTAACTTACATGGAAATCGTGGAGGCTTGTCTGGAGGTTTGCTTTCAAGATTTTAAAGACAAAGAGCAAAAGATGAACCAGGAGTTACAGTAAGCATGAGGCAAGATAGCAATCCTAGAAGCTCATTGAGAGAAGCCTGCAGAAAGATCCAGAGGTTGGAGGCTCAAGTTGTTTTCCCAAGCAAAGTCAGAAGACTAGTTTAGGGATCTCTGTGTAATTTTCTTTTAAAATGAAACGATAAATAATATGTGAACTCTTTTTTAAAAGGCACAATTCAATGAAAGTTTCAATGAAAATCTTGGTCAATGTGTGTTGCATTGCATTGTATTTTTATTAATGTTTATATTTATCTTTAAAAAAAATGTTTCCTAACAAGTTTCAAAGTTGTTTTTAGAGGCCAAGGAAGATAGCGTCCAATCCCCCAAGAAGTCCCATTTACACCAATCAAGAGCAAGGATGGTTAGTTCTTTCCACTGAATAAAGACTCGACTCGATAGAACAAGTACTGTTGAAGGTCACAAATCAGATGAATGCTCTGACCTAAAGCATGGGTAAGTTCAAAGACCCTTTACCTCCTCAAGATGGTTATCTAGGAACCAAGAATGATGATCAGAATCTTGAAACAGGTGAAATTCAACTTGAAATCAACCCTGCTGAGCTCAAAAAGGAATGGGAGGCCCAAGCTAAAGAGATGGAGAGAAAATTATTTGAAAAAATGAAAGCTTATGGGGTTTAGATGGATTTGACAAAGCTGTGATTTTGAACTTACCACAGTTTGGTGAAGAGGCATTCCTAGAAAAGTTTAAAGTCCCTGAGTTTGAGAAGTACGATGGAACTAGCTGTCCAAATTAACACACAAGGCTGTATGTGCGTAAGATGGGCCAGCATGTGAAGTTCGATCAATTGATGGTATAGACGTTCTAGGATAGTCTTACTGGTCTTGCATTGGCTTGGTATGCTTAACTAGACTTGAATGAAATTGACATGGGACACGTTGGCAAGAGCATTTTTTTATCAATATAAGTTCAACTTAGAAATGGCTCCATTAGTGTGGGACCTTAGCAACCTGAGAAAGAAGAAAGAGAAATCTTTCAAAGAATACGCCCAATGATGGAGATCCATGGCTGCCAGAGTCATAATTAATTTGCCAGAGGACTTAACCTTCACCTTCATCAACATACTGGAGGAACCGTTCTTTTCCCATTTAATAGGACGCACCTCGGCTAGCTTCTCTGAGGTAGTGATTGCTGGATGCAGAATCGAGAAATCCATTTTGGCTGGGAAATTGCAAACTGAGAAAAAATCCTCTGCTACAAGAAGTACTGCATACAAAGGGAAAGAAAAAACTGTAAGTGTAGTCTATACTTCTAATTATGCTAAACCCCAGTCCACTACATCTAACAATCCAAATACAGGTTTGCAATTGAGACCTCCCCTACAAGATCAGCAACCTAGTTTCGGTGGAAAAAGGAAGTTTGATAGAGTAACAGTTCCCTTAAGTCAGGTATTAGCCAAGTTGCGGGCTGATAATCTAATCAACTTCAAGACACCAAGAGAGGGTTATAAACCAAGAAATTATAATCCAAACTTGAAATGTAAGTATCATATGGGGCAACTGGGGCATTCTATGGATAACTGTTGGAGGCTCAAAAACAAAATTCAAGATCTCATTGATGCTAAGCTCATTCAGTTGGACTTTGTTGAAGCACCAACCCCTAACATCTCCATTAATCCATTGTCGAACCATGGCTACTTCATCAATATGATCACGAGTGAAGAGCCAAAACATGCAATCGACTTAAATGAGTTACCGATCACCCTAGAGCAAATTGCCTGGAACTTGCGCAGAATGGGGCACCTAATCAACATCAACTTAAGAGATCGTACCAAAACCAGGCCAGCTATTTACCATCTTCTAAAGGATGGAATTGTCAAGAAGGAAGATATATTGGAGATGTTGATTCCCAAGCCAAGGCAACCAAGTACCTAGGCAAAGTTATGGGAAAGATACCAAGCTGGAGATCCGACAGTAGGCACTTTAGGAGAAGAAGGATTGTACCAGTATTTAGTGGATTATTGGGTTGAACCTAGAATATTTGAAGATGTTCCCCCAGCTGGATGGGGACTAGAGTTCGAGGGAAAAGATAAAGAGATGTAAAAGAAAGAAGAATTTGTCGGGATGATTAGTTCGAATAAAAAAAATGATTCAAATTGAATGTTACACACACAAAGAAGAGGAGGAAGACTCGTCTAAAAAACCAAAAAGTTACACTTTCCATGTACCACTGGCCCTAACTAATTACAAAGTAGCTCCATTTGATTATCAATATATTAACCATACTGCTATGGTTGGTAGATTGACCCGATCAAGAAGAGTCAATGATCAAACTGAAAAAGTTGTAGTAATTGAGAGAACAGGTCAAGGAAAGAAGACTGAGAAAAAAGAAGATGAGAATGTAACACCCGCTAGGCTAATGAAAGCTAGTGAATATAGAGCGGTGGAACAGCTAGCCAAAACCCCAACTCAGATATCGCTCATGAGTTTGTTGATAAGTTCAAATACTCACCGTGAAGCCCTGTTCAAGGTTCTTAAAGAGGTGAAAGTGCCAGAGATTGTTTCAGAAGAAGCTTTAAAACATATTGTGAATTATGTTCTTGCAATGGATCAGATATCCTTTTCACCTGAAGAACTGGGAGAGCAAAATGGACAACACACCAAGGCTCTGTTCATAGTTGTTAAATGCAATGGCAAGATTGTATCACGTGTCTTAATAGACAATGGATCATCACTGAACGCATGTCCTTTGGCCACTTTGCATCTCTTGGAAATTGATCCATCCAACATCAGGCCAAACTCAACTATTGTTTAAGCTTTTGACGGGACCAAAAGAGATATTGTAGGAGAAGTTGAACTGGAGGTTACTATTGAACCACAAGCATTTCTCATTCCCTTTCAAGTGTTAGACATACCAAGATCATTCAATTTGTTGCTTGGTAGACCTTGGATCCATGCAGCAAGAGCGATCCCTTCCAGTCTACACCAAAAAGTCAAGTTCATGATAAATGGCCAGGTGATCACTGTTATAGGTGAACAAGATTATGCCATTTACAAGGAGACAGCCATCCCATACATTGGGAAAGAAGGGGAGGAGAATTTAGGATTGCAAATTTTTGAAGAAGCTTGCATGTTAGAAGAAGATAAAGACAAGCAAATTGGAACTTTTGGGTTAAGGTATGCACCTACCTAGGCTGAGATGATGAAAATGAAGGACAAAATGAGAAGGAGGAAGGCTGACAAGAGCTACAATCCAATCATCAAGATTCCACACATCCGGGAATCATTCCTAGAAGCTAGCCACATTTAGCTTCCTGAATTCATTGAGAAAGAGGCAGAAGCCACCAAGATCAAAGAGGTTGAACTTAACAATTGGTTTGCAGTTCCTTGCAAAGACTTTAAGTCATCCGAGTAAGGATTAAAAGGGGTCAGGACTTTGTACTATTTTACATCTTCATCCTCTGCTTAAATAAATATAAATGAAACATCGTACATTGTCCTATGCAATTATCAATGAAATCTTCTCTTTCCATCTGAGATCTAATTTCATTCATTTCTTTTTCTCATCTATTTAGATTTGACGTTTGTGATGAAAATCGAAGTTATCTCGCGCTCGTAATTAATGAAAATATCAATATCACTTCTGACCCTACTAAGTTAGTCGTCGAAGGTGATATAGATGATCACAATGGAATACAAGAGAGTTGGCAGAGATATGAACAAGGTAAGATCAAAATTGATGACCACATAGAAGTGGTAAACTTAAGAACATCATAAAATCCTAAGAATTTAAGCATTGGAAAAATTTACTTGGGGAAGAGAAAGGTAAATTAACAGGGTTACTAGCTGAATACTTGGACGTGTTTGCATGGTCCTATAATGATATGGCAAGATTAGATCTATCGATAGTGGTCTACAAATTGCCAACCCAAGAAGGTTTAAGCCTAAAAAATAGAAGTTAAGGCGTTTAAGACCTGACTTGTTACTAAAAATCAAAGAGGAGGTGACAAAGTTTTGGATGTTGGTTTCATTGAAGTATCAGATTATCCAGATTGGGTAACAAACATTGTACCAGTCCTAAAAAAGAATGGAAAAGTTAGAGTCTGTGTGGATTTTAGAGATCTCAATTAAGTAACACCTAAAGACAATTTCCTTTTACCTTACATAGACGTCTTAGTAGATAATACTGCTGGAAATCATCTCTTTTTATTTATGGATGGTTTTTCGGGGTATAATCAAGTAAAGATGGCAGAAGAAGACAAGACCAAGACCGCATTCGTGACTACTTGGGGCACTTTTTGTTATAGGGTGATGCCATTTGGTCTTAAAAATGCTGAGGCAACCTATCAGAGGGCTATGGTGACGTTGTTGCATGACATGATGCACAAGGAAGTTGAAGTTTATGTTGATGATATGATCATCAAATCAAAAGAAGGGAAAGATCATATCGATATCCTGAGAAAGCTCTTTAAAAGACTGAGGAAGTTTCAATTGAAGTTGAATATGGAAAAATGCACTTTTGGGGTAACTTTTGGTAAACTCTTGGGGTTTATGGTTAGCCAGAGGGGGACTGAGATTGATCCTGACAAATTTAAGGCCATAGTAGATTAACCTTCCCCTAAGAACCTTAAAGAAGTCAGAGGTGTGCTTGGAAGATTGAATTACATTGCCCGATTCATTTCACAATTAATTGATAAATGCCGTCCATTTTTCAAATTGTTGAAGAAGAATGCTCAGATACAATGGGATGAAGAATGTGGAGCTACTTTCGAAGAAATCAAGCATTACTTGACAAATCCACCAGTGTCAGTAGCACCAAGTCAACCTCTGATTTTATACTTAACGGTTCTGCTAGAATCCTTGGGATGTGTGTTAGGTTAAAAGGATCAAAATGGAAAAGAACGATTGGTATATCACTTAAGTAAAAAATTCACAGAAGGTGAACAAAAGTATTCAGAGATAGAAAAGACCTGTGGTGCATTAGTGTGGGTTGTGCATAGACTTAGGCAATATACACTCTATTAAAGGATTGAACTCTTCACAAAGCATGATCCTTTGAGATATCTAGCAAACAAACTAGCTTTAATCAGTAGAATTTCCAAGTAGCAGATGTTGCTTTCTGAGTTCGACATTATGTATGTGAACCATAATTCAGTCAAGGGGCAAGCATTGGCTGACTAAATTGCTGAAAGTCCGATTGATGATGGCCGATCAAAAGAATTGGCTCAATTTCCCAATGAAGGGGTCTTGGTAATTGAATTGAATAAGAAAAATGGAAGCTTTACTTCGATGGGGCAACAAATGTGTATGGATGTGAATTGGTGTAGTCCTTGTTTCACCAGAAGGGACATAATTCCCAACATCAGCTAGGTTGACTTTCCCTTACAAATAACATACCCGAATATGAAGCATGTATCATGGGGTTAAAGATGGCCATTGACATGAAGGTCCAAGAGTTGGAAGTTTTTAGAGATTCCTCATTGATAATTTTCCAAACATGAGGAGATTTCAAGACCAGAGACCCAAAGTTGGTGCCCTATCACCAACACTTGTTTGAACTGATACAATAATTCAAAAAATATTATTCACTTATGTTCCCAGAACAAAATCAGTTCGCTAATGCACTAGCAACTTAGTGTCCATGATCCAACTCATTGAAGGAGTAACAATACAACCACTCCAGGTCAAAATAGAAGATGAACCAGCTTTTTGTACAACCATTGAGCCAATTTCGGATAGCAAACCATGGTTCCATGATATCCAGGTTCTACTCCAAACAAGCGCATATCTAGAAAGAGCTACAAGGAAAGAAAGAAAAACATTGAGATGTTTGGCGAATCAATTTTTGTTGAGCGGTAACACGTTGTATAAAAGGTCATTTGACGACTTTATTGAGATGTGTGGATGAAAAGGAAGTTGAGCAACTCATGAAAGAAGTTTGAAAGGGTATGCGGACCACACATGAGTGGTTACCTGTTGGCAAAGAAAATCACAAGAGTAGGATACTTCTGGTTAACCATGGAATCAGATTGTATCAAGTATGTAAGACATTGCCATTTATGCCAAATCTATGCAAATAAAATAAATGCTCCTCCAAAGGAACTTTAAACAATGTCAACACCATGGCCGTTCTCTACGTGGGGAATTGATATAATTGGGCCAATTTCACCTAAAGCTTCGAATGGACATCAGTTTATATTGGTGGCAATTGATTATTTCACCGAGTGGATAGAAGCATCATCTTTCACCAATGTGACTAAAGGAGTCATAATACGATTCATCAAGAAGGATATCATTGCACGGTATGAGACACCGGAAACCATCAATTACTGACAATGGCACAAATTTGAATAACAAGTCAGTTAATGAGTTGTGTCAATAGTTCAAGATCAAGCAATGGAATTCCACTCCGTATCGACCATAGATGAATGGCGCAGTTGAAGTAGCCAATAAAAAATATCAAAAGAATAATTGAAAAAATGGCTATCACATATAAAGATTGACATGAAATGTTTCCGTTCGCTTTGTTGGCATACCAAACTTCTATAAGAGTATCAATAAGGGCAACCCCTTACTCTTTGGTGTATGGAACTGAAGCCGTGCTCCCAGTTGAAGTTGAGATTTCTTTCTAAGGGTGTTGGCAGAAACAAAGCTGAGTGAGGCTCAATGGGTTAAGCAGAGAATGGACCACTTGAACCTCATTGATGAGAAGAGGTTAACTGCTAGAGCTTTCAACGAAAAGGATAAGCTTAGAAGTTTTCAAGAAGGCAATCTTGTGCTTAGGAAAGTACTCCCTAATGTGCAAGATCCCAGAGGAAAGTTTACACCAAGTTATGAAGGGCCTTACATAGTAAGGAAGATTTTGCCTGGTAAAGCATTAATCCTGTTACAATGGATGGTCCAAACCTTAAAGACCCTATAAATTTAGATGCTATAAAAATATATTACGCATGATCAATAAAGATTATTACCAAGTTTGGAAATTTATCGATTCTCTCCATTTTCACGTGATCTAATTTTCATTAATTACGAGCAAAGTTGATACCTTCGGTAGTCTCCGACACCAAATTGGTATTTAACCAAACCCAAAAAGGTAAGTTTCCTTATTCTTACACGAGTGAAAAAAAAAAGTGAGGAGGCCATTTGGGAAGAGTATAATATTGTAAAATATGTATAATTTCTGATCTAAGACTAACCTCTATTTGGAAAAATTAAGTTTTGCAGGCATTACAAATCAAAAGAACTCTAGCCTCTTTTTAAGGAACACATGGCTATTATAATTTTCTAGTAGCAATTAAATGCTTCACTCTTTGCTAGATGCAAATGATGATTATTTGGATGTAATTTCCAATGTCCTCGCAAATATGATATCCGATTCTGTTTGAGGCTATGTCGAAGCCATGAAGCATACCCAAGAGTTGCTGGGTCAGGCAATGCAACACCTGTTGCAATGGTAGCTAAAGGTATCTTGAAGGATCATCTCATTCTTCTTGCAAACAGGATGGCATGCTCAAGAAACTTGAGCGACCTCGATTCTGCAAGCTACGAAGCTTTATATAGATTGATGTTCCAAAATGACTCTCTTTTCCCCAAGGAATTGTTTGAAGAGGACTTCTACTAAATGCCATGTTAATTCTTTGTCAAGCATTATGACCTCCTATTCTTGGGGTAGACAGGATCAATAAAGAGGAAAGGACCAGAAAGAACGAAACCACGAAGGATGTCTACAATTTCCTTCATATGGTAAGAAGAGACAAATTAGCAACTCTAGACACATGTTGTCTTGATATAGATATTGACCATCTTGATGTGATAATGGTGAATTTCTAGAATCACCAAAAGACAATTTTGAGAAGCCAACTTTTGGAGATAACAGTTCATATGATGAAGACTGAGTTTGCTGACAGAGCTATATGGTCCAGTTGGACAAAGAACGAAGTTTCAATTGTTGATGCCTCTTCAAAAGAGCAAGAGAAGATTGTTGAATCCAATGGGTAGAATTCTGGCTCATGGCTTAGAACAACCACAAATGATGATGAATTGGAGCCAAAGATGGCACAATCTGGTAGATGATCAGCTTGGGAGATAGGAAAAGACTGACAAACAAGATAATGAATCCATGACATCATGGGAAGAAACCAACAAGAATCAGGGAGAAAATGCTACTTCCTGATAAAGTTGATAAAATGTCTTTTTGAAGGAAAAGTGCTATAAATAATTGGGGTAACAGCAATCACAATGCTAAGGTTGGTAAAAGCAGGTGTAGTTCAGCAAATGTGAGGGATTCTAAGTAGTGGATGACAAAAAAAAAAAAAAATCCCCAAGTGGAAACCCAGGAAAAGTCGCTTTTCCATGTCAACTAAACATGTCCCAAGACAACTCTAGTACCCTTTGGATGCTCGCATTAACAAGACAGAGGTTGGATATGTTTACTTCTTCCGGAATAAGACATTTTTTCTAAAGTTGAGCAAACCGTCAAGAAGAATTATAGAAGTTCATTTTCTATTGAGAACCAATTTGAGATAGTGGATCATGAACTTAGATAGAGCAATTTCACTAAAAGTTGTTTCCACTGATGATTGCAAAGGGGACTTTCCTCATATCAAGTGTCTCCAAAATTATATCAAAGAAAAATGTCCAAATCAGGATAGAGCTTTCAATGTCACAAAAAGGAAAATCAAAAGCATTTCCTTCTGTTATTTGTTAAAAGATCAAGATTAGAGCAAGTAATCATTAGATCAGAAAGACTACAAGCCCATCGCCGTCGCAATGTCAGAAAGGCGGCAAGCCTATCACGGTTGCAATGTCAAAAAGGCCGCAAGCCCATCGCCGTCGTAATGTCAGAAAGGCCACAAGCCCATCACCATCGCAATGTCAGAAAGGCCGCAAGCCCATCATCGTCGCAATGTCAGAAATGCCGCAAGCCCATTGCTGTCACGTTATCAAAAGGCTACAAGCCCACTACTGTCACGTTATCAAAAGGCTTTAAGCTCATCGTTATCCTTGTTTGACCAATAGGTACTATCCTAAATGGTTGATCGTTAGCTCAGAGGAGCACTTTCCAATCTCTCTCCAGTTGAACATTAGCTCATAGGAGCACTTTCCAATCTCTCTTCAGTTGATCGTTAGCTCATAGGAGCGCTTTTCAATCTCTCTCTAGTTGATCGTTAGCTCAGAGGAGCACTTTCCAATCTCTCTCCAATTCGTTAGCTTAGAGGAGCGCTTTCCAATCTCTCTCCAATTGATCATTAGCCCAAAGGAGCGCTTTCCAATCTTCCTTCAAAAATCATTATCATCATATCGCAAGCTCATAAGAGCGCTTTCCAATCTTGCCTTAAAAACAAATCATTATCATCAGATCGCAAGCTTATAGAAGCACTTTCCAATCAAAGGTCGTTTGCTCGAAGGAATACCATCTTGATCAAATGAACCATTAGCCATTTTTGCAATAGATCATTTCAAAAAGCCTCAATCACAAGTAATTTCCCTTTGGGATAAAAATGAGGTATTTTTTTTATCTTTGTGGCAAAGTTTTACTCAAACTTCACCACAAAGAGGAGCAGCTGTAAACATTTCATTTTTTGCCCCCTTTAGCTAGTTTTAAATCTAGATAACAAAAAAAAAAATAGAAATCTAGGAAAAAAATAGAAAAATAAAAAACCCTAAAAAATAGAAAAAAATCCCTAAAAATTAGCTTAAGTTCAGTTTAATTTTTATCTCTCGAAATAGCTAATGAAGTATGGAGATAATAGGTTCAAACCAGACTCAATTAGAGTTAAAATGAGCTATTTAGGGATCTGTAAAGTTTAAGGACTGGGTACATTAGTTAGTGCAAAAAATTATCAAATTAAAATAGAAATAGATAAAAATAAAATAGGATTTTTCATTTTTGATAGTTTTAAGAAAAATTAGGATCATTTATTTTAATCTAGAGTTAGATCGGGATCAGTTTTAATTTAGTTTTAATAGGTTAAAAATATTTTTTGTGGAATATATGTCGAGGCACAAGCCAAATGGTCTGATGGAAAAACACTTGGACTTACACAGTGCAGACCCAAGTTTGAATCGCGCGGAGGGCAGTTCTACATTTTTTTTTCTAGGCACGTGCAAGGCACCCATTAGCGCATGGGTGTGCGTGTGGCCCACACGCATCATCTTCTCCAGTCTTCTTCTTCCTTTCGAGCCATTTCAGCATCTTCAAGATTCATTTTCTCTCATTTTCTCTTCATTCATGGCCATTTTTTTTCTGGATTTGAAGACGACAATAGTAAATCAAATGGCACCCTTTTCATATTCAGATTCGGTCATTTTTAGAGATTAAATAGAGGATTAAAACTGTCAAATATTGACATTAAAAAATATTCCTCGACCGTTACAATCATTTTAATGGCTGAATCCTTTGAGCTTTTGATTTTTCGCTATAAATAGGGACTCCTATTTCTCATTTCATCACCCAGAAATTAGAATCAAGCTCCAACCACTACATTTGAGAGAATTTGTTAAAAGTTAGAATTTAGGGAAAAATCAAATTTTGAATTCGATTAGTGTTCTGAAGCAATTTCGAGTGCTTCTATAGGTTCACAGGATCTCAAGCTTTCGATAGAAGTTGTTTTTAAGCTCTAAGGTTGCTCCACTGTGATTTGCCATCGCGACCACCATTGCTCCGTCGTGAAACACCACCCCTGCCACTATCCAGGTAACTCAATACTTCCTGAGTGATTCACCAGTACTTCATTGACCTCGTTGACATCCCCTAGCTGTTTTTTCCACCACCAGAACCGGAGGATTGAACCCCGCCGGTCGTTTTCAACCGACTGGGTCGCGATCCGAGTTTTGACCCGGATCCTACCTGTACCCTAATCCTAATCCAACCTGGTCCCATTCGGTCCAGCCCAAGCCATTCGGGTTTGGGTCCATTAAAAAAAAAAAAAACTCTTTCGTAGTTTCTCTTCCTTTTTTATTCTTTTTATCCCCTTTTTTAGGAGGTATTTTAGAAGAGAAAATGAAATAAAGTGTTTTACCCTTTCAGATAAAATTTAATATATTTAAAGTGAAATAATAAATAATGATTAAATAAAAGACTTAGAAAGAAAGAATAAAAAATTTCCTTATAGAACATTAATAATAAAAGTTAGATTTTCTTTATTTAGCTTTTATATTTAGAACTTTTAAAAATATTTTCATGAAAATCAATAAATTGTTAATAAACTTAAGTTTGGCTAAATTTTTCATAAAATCCACCAACAAAGATAAAAAATTTTATCAAAAGATAGAATAGCAGAACTACGTGGGCTTGATTCCCAATTACTGGGATACATAGGCACTTCGGGCAGCCCCAAATATAGAAAACCTATAGGGTCCTCTTTTTAAATTTACTTACTTAAAAAAATAAAATAAAAAAAAAATTGAAAATTTAGAATAATTATGTAAATAGTTTTTCTTTAATTAATTTTATAAGTAGCGAGAAGATATAATTTAAATTAAAGTTTTTGGGTGGCACCGAAAGGTTTAATAGGTTAACCCCCGAACCCGGTATTCTCTGGTTTCTCAAAAAACGGTTTTATTTCGGTTTTCAACGTAGGCTAGTAGCTAAGTTAGAAACAATCAAACCCATCGATTTTAACCTTCTTTCCCAAACTCGGTTGGGTGGCGACTCCAATTTTGGTTCTTTCAATTCCAGTCGAGGGTTTTCATTATATGGGTACTAGTCTAATGGAAATCGAACCAAATGATACCTTTTCAAAAAATTCAGGCTCGACAGCAGTCCTTGACATTTGTATCTCTTCAGAAGCATTCGGTCAAAAGACATTACGAAACACAAAACCCACCACCTTCATCTTAAAGTGATGATCCAAAATAGTACATAAAGCCATAATGACATGCACATCACCCCAATATTTTTCAAACTTGTCATGCATCTTTTCATCCATGACACTAATGTTCAAATCAAGAGAACCCTTCCATTCAATCAATGCATTCCTAATTATATATACTCTCTAAAAGTAATAATTTGCAGTCGGATATTGAGACCAGAAAAAAGGTTAGTTACCTCATAAAATAGATAGTTTCTTGCAATTTTCTCTAGCCAACTCCCAATCATCATCTGAGGGAAGACATTTATAATGTCTATCTATATTGTCCTCTATAAAAGACTTCTTTATATCCAATGGCAGTGAGAAGCATGTCATATGTAGAATACCATCAAGTCTTGCAATCCAAACAAAGTTTTGTCATGTATGAGACATCTAGTTGCTTGCAAGCTTTACTAATTTTCTCAACTCGTAATGGAGTTGCCGACCAAAACTGGACACCATCATGAATCCTCTTTACTGCACTTTCTATCATAGTTACACCATCTTTCACAATTAAGTTCCAAATATGTGCACAACAATGCATATGCAGTATCTTACCATGAAGAATCAAATCATCATTCTGTAACTTCAATAATGAAGTTGCAATCATTGCATTATTTATTGAACAATTATCTATAGTGATAGTAGATAGATTTTTATCTAGATTCCATGCCATCAATGAATCAAATAATCCTTTCAGGAAGATTTTCATTTGTGTATAGAGTTGCAACATACACGAAACTGCATATAAATGTGAAATACCTAAACCTTCACATATATTAGAAATTGGTTTAGATAGATTTGGATGAATTAAATTAATCATAGGATATAAATAGACAAGTTGACAAAGTTAGATTAGTAATTAATTAAATGAAATTTGAGATTTTGATTCCAAATTTCCTAAACATGTTTCTAAGTTGTTTAGAGGATTCCAAAACTCTTGATTCTTAACCTAAATACTAATTCTAAATCTCAGTAAAATTTGAGTTCATGTTTGTCTAAAAATATAAGTTCTTAAACCCGAACTCAAATAAAATATCTTTTATCCAAAATAAATTTCTAAATTAAGTTCTTATTTTTAGTTCTTAATTTCTGACCTATTGGTTCTAAAATTATCTTTTAAATACTTTTAGAACTATAGATATTGATATGATAGTTGTAAACCTATACCTAAATTCTAAAATATCCTAAGTTTTATAATTACCTTTCCTTTTTAATTCCCACTTGCCCTCTTCTTTCATTTGTTTTCATTTCCTTTCTTTCTTTTCTTTCTTTCTTTCTCCCTTTCTCTTTCTTTGATTTTCCCTCTCAATCTCAAATCCTAGATAAGATCAAGAAGAGAAATTAAAGCTAAGGAGGAAGATAGGAAATAAGAATCAAGCTAGAAGGGTGGAAAGAAGTTCCTTTATGCATGTATCTCAAAAGCTAAGTTTTCTATTTTGAGTTAACTTTGTAATTGTTGTTTCAAGCTTATGATTGATATATAGATGTTAGAAATGGGTTGAGAGTGCTGTTTATTTATATATTTGTTGGTTAGTTGTATGTTGGAGGTTGGTTTGTGAAGGAGGAAGATGATGAATAGTAGAAGTTGGGATTTAATGATGTTTGGATTTGTTTGATGTTGTTGCATGAAGTTTGAGATGTTAGAAGTTGTTATAGGTGTTTAATTGATGTTAGAGTTGATATAGGAAGCTTAGTAGATTATTTGAAGAAGTTTTGATAAGAGTAAAGTTAAAAATCATGTTTTCGCAAAGTTGTTCTGTCTTCAACGCCGCCTTTTGGAGCTTCTACGCTGCCGGCATTGGGCCTGGTGTTGAAGTGATCAGAATGTCATATCCTTAACGCTACCTCTAACGTTGCTAGTATTGAACTTCTATGCTGCCGGTGTTGAGATTTAAGCCGCCGGCGTTCGTTTTACAACATTGCCCTATTTCATAGCTTGATTGTATTTTAGTCATAACTTTTTCATACGTCTTCCGACTGAGGTGATTCAAGTTGCTATAAAAAGAATAAAAAGAGATATACAACTTTCCTATTTTGAGTTCTTACAAATTCAAAACGTATCAATGCTTAAAATTTGGTTCTTTCCATCTATTATGTTTTCCTAAACAAAGTCAAAACTTGTTTTTACTTTCTAAATGTTTATTCTTAAGTGTAAATGAATCTTTTTGAGCTAAAATGAGATAGATTAATGATATTTGATGTGTAATGATGATTGAATGATATAATGAAGCATGATTTAAGTATATTTGTTAATTCAACAAATAATTGAATTTTCATGAGTATTAAACTAAAAGTAGTTATGTTGTATATATGATTTCCATTGCTTGATTTATGATATTGTGATGACTTAGTGAAACTAAATGATCTTGGTAAGTACATAAATGATGAGTTATGTATTTATATGAATTTTATTTGAATTTCCTTGATGCTAAGTTTAAGATTTAGTATGTTTTAAGTTGTGTTTTTCTTCAATTGTTTTTCCCTGTTTATCATTTGTTATTATGATTATCTATTGAACTTAAATGAACTTATTAAGCGTGTAAATATTAAGTTAAGCTTATGTATGAATTGTATTTGAATTTTATGAGTGTTGTGCTTAATGTTTAAAGCTAGGTATATTGTATACATGATTTGAAGTTATAGGTGATGATTTTAAAAGTTAATATAATATTGTTAGATGAATAATTGTTAAGTTATACCTTTATGTAAGTAATCTTTGAAATCCTTAAATTCTGATTTTAAAGTTAGTTATAAAATGAATTTAGCTAACAAACTTTAGTTCAACTTGATTAAATAGAATTGAATGAGTTAAAATGAATTAGATTGAGTTAATTTAACCATCTTTGACTTAGTTTTTGAATTAAATGATTAAGGTCAATTAATTTGGCTAAGTTTAAGTTAATGTAAGTTCAAATTGACATAGATCCTAGATGTATAATGAATTAGTAATTAATCTAGATCTAACTTGACTTAATGAACTTCACTAAGCTAAAATGAGTTAGATTGTTTAAGTTTAATCAACTGATTTAGTAAATGAATTAAATGACTAATTTTAAACAATTTGGCTAAGGTTAAGCTAAAATGGGTTAATAGCTAATAATTAGCTTAGATAAATAAATTAGGATGATCTTTGAATAATATGGGGAATATGTTGTTTCAAATGTGTTTACTTGGAATGTGAATGCTTTTGGCATATGAATTCTTTGTTAATGCTTTTGTAATAAAACACTATAAATAAAGAGAAAATAAATTCTTTGACAGACAAAGGAGAACTATCCATATATTGGCGGGGCGATCTTCGCAGCCATAGTGAGGTTCCAAGTTAGTGTCTGATCTAATAGGGTTAATAAAAGTTTGAGAAAGTGGATAATTACTTTAGTTTAGTTTTTTATACAAGTTTTTTCCTCAACAGAAGTGGATATATGATTTATCTTCTAAATTATCTTCTGAAATTCCTTCCGAGGCTATGTTTGGATTTCATATTCAAGGTACGCAGTAACTTACGTGTTGGATGTTAGGATAGGCATCTAAAATAGATTAAGAACTTAAACTCGGCTTAATAATTGATGAGTGTTGGTTGTCTATTACGCCGTTGAATCTGGTTCGAGAAGTGGCAACCTTGTCATGATGTAATGATATGGTAGTTAGATGCTTTAACCTTAGTCATGATGCAATGAATTTACCATGATGCAATGGTATGCTATGATGCAATAGCAATTCTTTTATGGTTAAACGTGTGATCGATGGAGAGTGTAGTGTCTATATAACATTTGCTTAAACTTGAGGGAAATACCATGGTTTAGTTCAACGTTTATAGGAACGGGTGAACTAGATTCATGTTGTGGACTAAGTTAAGTAAAGTTAAGTAACGACTACAAACTCTAGATGAGATTATATTTATGGAATAGATATAAGGGACATAGGTATTCGGACTTCTTATATCAACTTCCTGAGCAGTTACTGTTATTCAGGACCCCCAGATTCTCATTGACTTGTTCCGAAGTGTGAGTGTTCAATTGTTGATTTGTTTATTTTTAATGGAAAGATAATAACTTGTGGATTGATGTATTGCATTTAGTTAAGCTCACGTGCTACTCCGTGTGTGATTGTGTTACTGTGTACTGAGCTTCAGCTCATTATTTTTGTTATTGTTCTTTTCTCCAGGTTATATATTGAGTATGATGATGATAATGTTGATGATGATGTTGTCTCGAGTTTTTGGGTGCTTCTGTTGACTCGGGAAGGATTGTGGATGAGTGATGTGAGTTAGGAGAGTTGAGTAGTTTAGTTGTTTTATTTCTTCTTTTGTTTGTTTTATAAAGACTGGATTTATTTATAAATTTGTATTTTCATTTAAGGGCTTGTTAGTGCCCATGTTTTGTAAATAAGCTTTTGTAAAGATTTGTTTAAGTGAAAGTTTTTCCACTTATAACAGTGGAAGTTTGAAATACTTTTATGTAGAAATGTTTTTATTAAAGTTTATTTTCCATTGCTAAATCTAGTTGTTGCCAGAATCTAACTAAACGATTTCATAACCTAAAATCGGATAGCAATGTTCAACATAAAGACCTTTTTTTATGACAACCTTACATATAATTTGTAAGAGTTATACGTGGTTGGGGACTTGCTGTGCTTAATTTGAGAATTGAACATGTCGGGTCTTTACAAAATGTAAAAATAGTTAAAAGAGATTCTAATTTTCAGATACATTAAATAGAATATATACAAGTAAAGAGACTTACTTCAAGAGTCAAGTTTGAAGTTTCCAGTTGTCGTCAATGAAGTGTGTAGTAACAGTCATATATTCTTTTTTCTAATTTGAAGTCCACATATTAGTTGTTATTGCAACCCGAGAATTAAGCCATTTCAAAAGTGCCTTCAATTTTTCCTTTTCTTGACTATAAATGATCAAGATTTCTTTCTTCATGGTTTTACAGCTCACATGCTTAATAAGAGGTTGAATACTCTCTATGTACTCTCTAAAATATTCATGCTCAAATATTGAAATAGGATAATCAATGACAATAATTACCTTTGCAAGTTTCTACTTAGCAGTTTTTTGATTAGGAGTCCAGTTTCCTACTATTAAACTACTACTATCACTCTCACTTTTCCTTCTTTCCATTTCTAAGAGACATTGTTTTATGTTTCTTTGGTTGTTTCTTTAAATGCACTTCATTAAGTGATTATGCAAGTGCTTTGTGCCATTTTCACTTACTGCTTTTAATCTTTTCAAACGATGGTTACAAATGGCAAATTCCGCCCTATTGATCATTTTCTTCACCATCTTAGACCATACACGAGTAGTCAACTTACACTTTTTTAGGTTATCTATTTGATTGGCACCACTTGCTACATGAGAGCCTAATGTAATTGTGAAAATGGGCTTTCCAATGGCTCAAGATCGTGGACGTTTTCCTCCATATTCATCTCATATTCATCCATATCCATATTCAAATTAATTGCATGAAGGGATAATGCAATTGAAATATAGAACATAAGAGATATGTTATAAGATCGTGTTTACGATCATGTAATGGGATGATTTAAACTAAAGTCTTCTTGCTAGAAATACTCTTACCCTTATTTACTTTTCTATCAAATTTACCTATCTTGAATATGTGTTTAGGGATCTTATAAAATAATTAATCATTAGGGCTACTTATAAGAGAACCCTAGATCTCTATGGAATAATAATTTTTTGTGAGAAAATCTAGACCTTTCTTTCATTCCATTGTTGAGATATATATATAATTTTACAATCCAGTGGCAATTACATAACTACTTGATTGAATTCCCTCATTTTTTTTCTTTTTGACATACATTTAGTACCTATACATGTAGAAACTGATTACATTACAACACGCCACATCATCCACTAAATTTTTTCTCGTACTATGACACCTACACATTACATGCAGGAACCCCTAGTAATAAATACACATACATATCTATTGAAGGCACAAGACAAAAGCATACCAACAAATACTAATAGTACAACTACATCCAAATCAATTCAATACATTTCTTTTTTGTCTTCTTTCTTCTTGCATACACATGCTCAAAAGGAATGATCTTGTACTCTTCCCTGAATGTTTTGTTGATGAATTAGCTATAACATTACCACCCCACCCCCCAACAAAGAAAATGCAGGGTCTCATGTGGGCATCTTCTCATGAAGCTTCTGTTGGCGAGTAACCCTCTCAGTGTACCAGTACTTCTGATTTTTTGGTTGTCACATCAAATCCAAGATGGACTTAGAAGTTGGAATAATGTGCCCTTTTATGAGTGATTGGCAAAGATAGATGAGTTGGAGGTTTTCAATGGAATTTTTTGAGCCATGAAACGTGAAAAAGGGGATGAAGGTGGATTGGCTTTAGAAAGTGTAGACAGTAGGTTACCAAACCAATCTTTTCTGCTACAGGAAATGGAACATAATGATGGGGGGATAACTTGTTGAATTCTATTACGACAATGTAAGTTAGTGATATGGTTGAACTTTAAGAACCACAAAGTCACCAATGTTCAATAGAAGATCTCTACGATGAACATCATAATTATTCTTCATTACCTATTGAGCTTGCAACAAACACTCCCATGCATCCCTCACTACCTAGTCGTGATCTTTTAAGGCACTATCTACAGCTTCTAGTTTTGTAACTCTTTAATAATAATCAAGTAGACATGGAGGTGGATATATATACACTAATTCAAAAGGGGTAGACTTTAACACCAAGGGATACTTGGTGTTATAGCAATATTGTGCCCATGAAATCCATTCAGTCCATTTCTTTGGATGGTCTCCTGTAAAACATCTAAGAAACATCACGATAGTGATTAGTGACTTCCATTTGTCCATCACTTTAAGGATGGTAAGCAGAGGAGAAGCACAATTTAAAGCTACTTAATTGGAAGAGCTCTTTCCAAAAAACACTAGTAAAAGTCACATCCTTATCACTTACAATTGTGTCGAGTAGGCCATGAAGTCTAACAATTGATTAAAAAAAATTATTGTGATGGATACCATGGTGTATTGGATGTGATAGTAGCATAAAATGAGCCTATTTTGAAAATTGATCCGCTATGACAAATAACACCGACTTTTTATGAGATGAGGGTAAACCATAAATAAAATCTATGAAGAGATCATGCCAAATCTGTTGAGGTATTTGCAACAATTGGAGGAAACCACCTGGATGGAGATGGTTGCCTTTGTTCCACTAACAAACCACACATGCTCGAATAAGGTCTTGTACCTGTTGTTTAATGCCATGCCAAGAAATCTGTTGTCAATTGGTATAATGTTTTTTGATATCCTTCATGGGCTTTGCTGTGAATGGCTTCAATAATGGATGAACAGAGAGCTGATGATTGCTAGATATACCTTTCCTTTGTAAAAAAATACGGTCATCTTTGAATGACCAATATTATCCCTTTTCCTGATTGTTAGGCTATTATGCTAGTTGTTGGAGTTTAGGTTGGGATTGAACTTCTACTTTAATCTAATGAAAAATCTATAGTTGTGGGCAAGACAATGCCAGTAAATCTCCTTCCAGTTCTTTATGCAAGATAGCACATTAGTCGCTTTATTTTCTCTTCCTACTCTATATTCTATGTGAAAATTAAAGCTTAGTAAGTTGTTAATCTAATGCTAATGTGGGAATGTGGTTACGAGTTACTTAAGCCAAAATTTCAAACTATAATGATCTATCCTAACCATAAATCTCTTTCCCCATAAATAAGCCCTCCAACACCGAATTACTTTAGCTAACCCAATCAATTCTTTCTCGTACGCTAGTAATTTCAAATGTCTTTAAGGAAATGGGTGGCTGTAAAAAGCAATTGGCTGGTTCTCCTATTGCAACACTACCCCAATGCCCAAATCTGATGCATCACATTCCACCACAAATTCCCTATCTAAATCTGTTAGAGCCAACATTGGTGCTTTGGTCATGGCTTCTCAAAGTTTCACAAAGGCCTTCTCAGACTGATCAGTCCAAGTGAACTCATTTTTACGCAACATACGGGTTAATGGTGCTGCAATCACCCCATAATTTTTTATGAACTTTCTGTAATACTTCTTCGGCCTTAAAAATACTCATAATGCCTTAATAGACATTGGTTTATGTAATCCTTAAGTTTTTCCTTAGATAAGATAGAGTTTAGGAAATTAAAATCAATATAGATTTAATATAAAAGTTAAGATGAATGTTATAGTTAAGGTTTTTGTTTATATTAACATGTGTCGAATGAGTTCAATAAGATTAGAGAGTTCAATTCTCAATAAATTTATTTCAAAATTTATGTTATTTTCATATTTTCTTATGAACTAGTGTTTTTAAAGTTCAAACCTTCATTCATAAAATTTTCATTATAAATTAAATTAAGGAACATTTATATAAATAAATTTCTAAATGTAATGGGCTATACTTTATAATAATATTAGTCTTTTGATCTTTGTTCTTAATGCACAAGAAGTCGAAATGTAATGCAAACTCAAGCCCATAGCACATTTGCCCTATCATGTTTATCATGCACCCACACACATACAATAGCTCTTACTTTATGCCCAAAAGTCAAACTTTACTTATGAAAAATTAAGAGAAAATGATCAAACAAAATTAGGAAAAAAAAATCTACTTCTTCTTCTTTAAGTAGGTACCACTTTCCCCTTCCCCAACCCATATTTTCTTCATCAACTTTTCTTCTAAAAATCTCCAAAAATCCAAATCATACTTCATCTTCAGGACAAGATTCAAGTAAGTAAGTTATTATCTATCTTTTACTTTGGTTATTTTGTAAAACAAATAAGTGTAATTAGGGTTACGTTGATAAATATTGTGTATGGAGTTGTTAAGGATATTAGTGTTAGATAGGTGAAGATGATGAAAATGATAGTTTAAGACTTAAAATGGAGATATAATGGATTTTGGTTAGCTACCTAAGCTTGAAGTGGTGTATGGTTGGTGTGGTGCAAATTTGCATGTGTAGAATCATTTTGAAGTTGTAAAGGAAGCATATAAACCTTATATGTAAGTGAGAAAGTGTTTTTGATGGAATTAAGGTCATAATAAGTAGTCGAAAAGTGTAGAATTTCGAAATTGGAAATACGAATTAGGGTTACCAGATAACAGGCATGATGGAGGGGGTGATCTTCTTGGATCATATTATTTTGTGTGATCATGGGCATGATAGAGCCTATTAACTCCTCGAATCAATTTTTCCTTAAGTGAATACGAGTGTGATCATGGTCATAAATTGTGTTACAACCTAGATAACGGTTATATTGAGGGTTGTGATCTCCTTTGTGTCTTAGTGAAGTTTATCCCACCTTAGATTATGGGCATGTTAGTGACTGTGTTAAAGATTATGGCCTTGGTCACAATCGTGATACATCCCTTATTTCTTATATAAAAAAGAAAATGAAATAAAATAATATATAATATAATTTGTGTGTATACAAGTACTATTTAAAATTTCTTATAAATTCTTAATCAAGTTAGATCATAGGGTCATGGGTTATTAATATACTAAGTTTGTAATACCTAGATTTAAGAATTAGTTAAGTTTGGATAGTTGTATTATACTTATAAATAACTCCTTATATTTCTTAAAACCATTGATATGAGGATATGATAACATGAAACTAGGACTTTTAAGTACCAATAGATATTTCTACTTAGTTATATACATAGTAATGTATGTTTAGTGTTTTATAGAATCTTAAGCCAAGACTCGGACTTTTTGTTTGATTATTACGACAACTAGCCAAGATGCATCAGTAAGTAATTGAATTTTTTCACTTGTTTGTGATTGTAATGTAGTAGCATGTACTTTAAATGCAACTTAAATTGAATACATGTATAGGGATTGAGGAATAATGCATGTTGATTGATGTTGGATTGACTAAGGATTTTTAATGCTAAAAGTGATTACTAATTGTTTGATATTAATTGGTTAAAGCATGTTGTTGATTGTCTAGAACTGATTGGTCAATTATTAAGTTGAATTAACTCTCATTTGATCAATAAATAAATCAAACATACATTACACGACATCACACAAATGCATTTACATGGTATCTACATTATGTATTATAATTTCTATTCTATGGTATTACTTCATGATATCTAGTAAATCTGGTAAAAGATACCATTGGGTCACCAATTTTATAGGAACAAAGGAGGCTTGACATCGTTTGATGAGGATTGGTTTGAAATGATAATACTTAGTGAAAACTTTGGGACCTAAGTGAAGTTGAGATTGTATTGTATATATTTATTTATAAATAGTAATCGAGCTTTAAAATAATTACTCCTTCCTTAGTTCTTAGGGTCTCTTGAATGTGGAATAATAGTGTTGGTCCTTCAACCCCTAAGAGAAGGCATAAATCTATATAAGTTTGGTTCCGGTCACCCAAACTATGCTTAATACATATAGTTGATTAATACATTGCATATGAGTGTTAATCAAACATTGTGTGAATATGTTTATAATGTGTTAAGATTCTATTATTCACTAAGTTTGTTATGCTCATGCCCCTTTAGACTATTATTTATATGTTATAAGGAAATGACCAAGACTAAGAAGAGGAAGCTAGCATAGACTTCCAGGGAATGGAATATAAGTTAAAGGAAGAATGTTTGTTTTGTATTAAGTTTTTGGGAGTTTAATGTTGTAATAGTTTGAGTAAATATCATATAGATTTTTTGAGATCTTTTGTTAAAGTGTAATGTTGAAGTCTATTGAAGACAAAGTTATAGATTTATAATGTAATTATTAGGGTTTATTGTAAAATTATTCTCATATGTAACTTATATGTATGCAATATCTTTTTTTGTTCTAATCAACGTTGATCCTATTTCAAATGTCTACACCACTATGTATTATGGTAATTCCATGATCATATAACTTTCTAGAAGTCTTGGATTAAATAAAATTAAGGTGTATGACTTCGGTTTATTACATGTTACATGGATAGTAGTAGGGTTTCATGTGGGAATTTGACAGTTTAGGTGAAGATATCATGGCCTTAATTTTTTTAGGATCTGCTTCCACCCCCTTTTCTGATATAGGATAGCTTAAATACGAAACTTTCCTTTGAGCAAACACACATTCATTTTGCTTTAAATAGAGTTTATGCTTTCGAAGCAAAAGAAAGACCAGCTTTAAATGTTGCAAATGTTCCACCCATAACCTGTTGTAGATGAGTGTATCACTAAAAAAGACTAATACAAACTTCCATAGATAACCTTTAAACATATCATTCATTAAGGCCTGAAACATGGGAGGAGCATTTGTAAGACTAAAAGGCATCACTAAAAATTAAAAGTGTCCATGATGAGTTCGAAATGTTGTCTTCTATACGTCCACAAGATTCATTCGTACTTGATGATATCCTGAACACAAGTCTGGTTTTGAAAACTAGTGAGCCCCATGTAATTCTTCTAGCAACTCTTCGATTACTAGTATAGGAAATTTATCCTTTATAATTTTCTCATTCAAAACCTGATAACACAAAAAACCTCCATGATTGATAAGCTTTTTTATTAGCAAAATGGGTGAAGAGTAAGGGGATTGACTTGGTCTAATAATTCCTTTTATTAACATTTCCTCACATTGTTTTTCAATTTCATCTTTTTGATTATGCAGATACCTGTATAGGCGGACTGCTACTAGTTGTGTGCCAGGCAACAACTTGATCAGGTGGTCGCAAGCTCTTTCTAGTGGCATCCTTTATGGGTTTTTAAACAAATCTAGAAACTCAACTATCACTATTTTTAAATCTCTTTCTCGATCTATCGCACTTCATATGGCAACAATTTCCTTGGGTGTGTCTTTAGTGTTGACTCCCCTTAGTACCACCATTTAGCTATTTTTGGCAAACTTTAATCTCATGGATGAGAGGTCCCAGGCAATAGGCTCTAGAGACTTCAGCCAATTAACTCCCCAATACTACTTCGATGCCATAGAGTGGTAAAGAATAAAGATCTAATATAAAATTTGTTTGGCCTAAGGTATTATATAAGGTTGGAATTCACAAAGCTAAGTGCCTTGCCCGAGTCTATGAGGACTAGTATCAGGTAATCATCAATTTATCCCTGTACTTTCATTGCTTTTGGTTGATTCATACCCACCATCGCCTGTAAAGAAATTTCCAACTCACCCTCAACTTCATGCTTCTTCTCATTCCCTCTTATAATAAATTATGGAGTCAAATCCTCCTCTACTTCTAGCTAACAAAGCCTTTTAAATTTGTGTCCAATGGAAAATGGCTCATCACAATTGAAGCATAGATTATTCATCCGTTGATTCTCCATTTCCACTCTACTCAATCTAGGAACAAATGGTGCCTTGTTACTTGCATCGTTCTATGAATTAACCTAATTGCTACTACTGCCTTCCTCTTTAATACTCATTCCTCTCCTTTTATACAATCGTGCTAACCCCACAACACGATTTAGATCACGAGGCTAATGCAATTCCACCACAACCACTATGTATTCCTTCAATCCATTGATGAAAAGTGCTACTTCCTTGTTAGGGGTCAATGATGCAATTTGTGTTGCCACTTGTTCAAATTGCCATTAGTAACTCTCCATGTTTCCCATCTGCTTTAATTTTGCCAACTCTCCTAGTTTATTACTCCAAAATGGCGGGCCAAATCTGTAAGCCTCTAGATTTTAAGCTACAATTTATGCTTAAACCTTAAATCAGAGGTTAACCGAAAACCCTAAAGTCAACAAATCTATAACAAACCCTAGTAGATTTAGATCTGACAATCCCGCGCTCTTAACCTCTAAATAATAGAATTGAGATAAATGTGGATAATAGTTCGTAATAATATAGGGAAGCTTAAAAAAAAAAAAAACAGATTCATTAATTTTTACTGTGTTTCGAATCTGAACTGGATCAGTTTTCGAAAATCATGCCCTTATACATCTGACGGTAAAAATATTCCGATAACACCATTAGATTCATAAAAATACAAGAATTTCAAAAATATCAGTTTTATAATTTTTTGGTATCTAAAAATATCGTATATAGATTAATTACGCGTATTTTTTTTACTATGGTATTAATTTGTCTTATCTACTATTCATAATACTATTCTCACTATTCATCTATTTTTACTTTTTCTATACCAATGCTTACACTCTACCATACGTATTTCTTACTTTTTACTTTTCTCGTACATTTTTAATCATATTATACCTTACAAATTATTACTTTTAATTAACAAAAATACAAAACAACATCTCTCCCCTCTCTTCCCTCCATGGCCGACGCCTCTCCCCCCAATACACACACACATATTTTTTTTTTTCAATTTATTTTATTCACACAATTTTCCCTCCACAAAACTCTATAAATACCCCATCTACCTCCATTTCTTTCACACACTCATTTACATTAACAAAACTCTCCCAAAATCACTCCTCAAACTCTCTCTCTAAAAATCTCTTTTCACTTTTCCATACTTCCCACATTTCATCTACCCACATATCACTAATACCTCTCTTTAATTAACATCCATATTTCTACCTTAGGTAAATTTCTTACCTATATTTTTTTACCATGTCATGTAACTTAACATGATCATGGTGTATGTTTCCTAAATATTTGAATGTTATGGAAGCAACACTATACTCATATTTTGCTCTTGTTCATGAACAAATCTCATTTTATTATTATTATTATTATTATTATTATTATTGCTCTAATGTAACTTCTATATTCTAGTATCTATATTTATATATCTATATGTATTTTTTGGAGCATATAAGCTCACTAACCTAACCGTTATTTATTTATTATGCTTTGCAATTTATTTATTTATTCCATGCTTTAATATTAACACTGGTCTTTCTAGTATTAGACTTATCCTTATCAAGTCAAAACGATTTTTTTTATTTCTTTTGTTTTTCCTTTTGGACTTGCCCTTGTCTAAGTCTAGAAGCTTTGATTCAAGCTAAGACTTCTAATACTTGATATTTATTTCTTGCTCATCCTTATATTTTCCATTTTTCTTATTATTATTATTTTTGTCGTGTTACTAGCTACGTACTCATTATTCATACATGATAATATTGATTGTTGTCTTAATAGAAATAAAAAGTTCTTTCTTAAAATAAATCAAAACAAGCTCAAGTCACTTTGAAAATGTAGCTTTACCACTTAGGAAAAGTTTCATTAAGATTTAGAATTTTATTTCAACCAAGTACTTTTCAAAAGATTTTTGACAAAATCATCATAGATTCTAGTATAGATAACATACAAGGCCTTTACAAAAAGTAACTAAGGAACTCTTTATTTTCTTTTTAAACTACCATTAAAGACCTTAAGGATGATAATACTTTTCTATGAGAAATTTTCTTAAAAATTTGATTATAAAATCCTTACTAACATTTTTTTAGTAAGTACAAAAACCAACACAAGCTTTCCAAAATAAGTTAAAAATCAACTCACCAACTAAAGTATACTTAAGGAATACAATTTGAGAATAACTTAGAAAGACTAAAATTTTTGAATTAAAAAAATTATCTTTAAAGAATTAAGAAAAATAAATTATATGACATATTTAATGACTTAAAAATCCTTAGTTTTATTTTCAAACAACTTGAAATAATTTTGTCAAACTTTACTTTTTTCAACTATCAAGACAAGATTGTTTTTATGAAAAATCATTGGTTAAGATAGCATCATTAGAATCATGTGTATAATATGAGTTGCATATGTATTAAAAGAATTTTTCAGCTATATATATATATACATAGATTCTATGGGATTTTTGGTTGATTCAAAGTTAGAAAAATCATGTTTTAAAGGCTGGAATTTTCGTATTGATTCTGTACCATATTTTTTAGGAACCCAAATGACCTTTGATGAAGAAAATAACCTTAGAAATAGATATATCTTTTCGAAGGTAGAAAACAATATATAATATGTGAAATTTTGAGTTAAAATGAGCAAGTTATGATCGTTTTAAGTTGGAACTTCGCTTTACACAATTTTTTACGAACTTAGTGAAATAGAATTACAAGTTTAAGTAGAACTTCTAAGAAATACTCATTTCAGGTATTGCTCTTGTTTAAGTGATGTGGAGTCCAAGCTTTCCTACCTAGAGGATTTTTTTTACTAGAAGCTACATGCTACCATGGTTGTGTCAGTTTAAATTCTTACATTTTTGTACTTATGATTTTGCTTATAGATTAGCGGCAGTAGAACTAGGAGAAGATAAAAACATGATAGTGCATGTGCCTTATATGATTGAAATTATGTTAAGTATACCGAAGTGGGAATTGTTAACTGTCATTGTATGATCTAGCATAGAAATGAATGGTCTGCAAACTCTATGATCACCCTTAAAATATCTAATATTATGCCATGATTTCTTAAATAAAATGATTCATGCATGACACGTAGTGAGTCACATTGCATTCATTACTATACCATTGGTGGGACAAGGGCATATTAATGAGGCCCGTAGAACCCAAATTCTACTCTATAGCACATGATTGTCCATAATAAAATGGTGGATAGACACTCGAAATAACTACGTTTTAGTGGCCAGTAGTGGCTCGTATAAAAACTACAAAAACTTCATTTGTGAACTATGGCCTTGTTGCTCGGAACACTTAACCTTGAATGGAGGGGTAAATCCATTCAACATATGATTCCTAGAAAATCATATATATTATTTGCTCACGTGTTTGATTGCATCTCATATGCTTATTTAAATAACTTGTTTGAATATTAGTTGTCCAAGTACTTTATTAGTGGAATTAATTCTCACTAAACAAGCAAGCTTTCTCCCTTATAGATATTTATTGCAGCACCCCTACCTATGGTTGACGCCTCGTGGATATTTCTCTCGGGTACTACCTTTTGGACTAAGGAGTTTTTGAATGAAGTCAAAGACTAGTTGTAGAATTAGACTTCTGAGTAAATCTTCAATGTAATTGCCATAATTAGACTTTATCTTTTGATAAGGGAATACCCCTTTTATGTTTTGTAAGACCTTTATAATTTCATATTTAAGATGCTTATGTTATGATTTCTGTTCTTAATTGCTATATGAATATCTTCTTAAACAACTTGTTTCAAAGTTGGTCCTCTATGATCGTAAATGTACGCCTTACACTCGATATCGAAACTTTTGGGATGACTAAAGTTGTCATACTTAAGCTTTAATATTGAATGTGGTGGACTGTCACCTTTAGGGTACCCTTTGGGGCGTGACAAAACCACACATTACACATTGATTTAAATTCTTCCTACGATAATCCAAGACTACCCTTATCACACCTCAAAGGATACCCTAAACATGACAGCTCACCACACTCAATATTAAAGCTTAGGAATGACAACCTTAGTCATGCAAAAGCTTCGATACCGAATGCAAGGCGTACTTTCACAATTATATAGGACCATTCTTTGAACCAAGTAGTTTAAGAAGTTATGAAAATGACATTCAAGAATGGGAATCATAACATCATAACTTAAAAAAAAATAGTAATAGGAGTCTTACAAATAGAAAGAGGGCATACCCCCATCAAAATATATACTTAAGCTCCATAGTCTAATTCCAAAATAAATTACAAAGGAGTTTTCCTTGAAAGTCTAAGTCTACTTCTAAGCCATAACTTCTTTCAAAAGCTCCTGGATCAAATGTCTGTACCTGTGAAAAGTATCCCTGGAGCTTCAACCACAAAAAGGGGAACTGCAAAAGATATCTAAGGGGTGCAAGTTTACTTGCTCAGTGAGATATATTCCCATAACAATGTACTTGTACAACAAAGTTCAAATAAGTTAATTATACAAGTATATGTAATACAACAAACGCACGGGCAAACAATACACGTGATTAATCGGAAATCATATGTTGAATGGATTTACGCCGTCCATTCGGGATTAGGTGTTTCATACCCATATGACCAAAGTTCGCAAATAATAAATTTTTGCATTTCTTTAGGCCTATTACTTGCCTTTAAAATGTAGTTCATACAAGCTTTTACGCACCAAAATATTAATGCAAATCTTCAGGCCCCTGTGTACCTCACTACTATGCTCTTATCTTACCAAAGGTATAGTAATAAATGCAATGCAACTCACTTCATGATATGCTTGTATTCATTTAATTAGGCTCTTTAAGCATGACATTAAATACCTTAGAGATGATCATAGAATTTGCAAACACTCCAATATAGTACTAAAACAAAAACTCGACTATTAATAATTCAAGCCTCAATATGCTTAGTATAATTTCAACTAATATTATAAGACACATGCACTTCCAATTTTGTCTTTTCCTATTCTAGTGCCACTATACTACAAGTAAAAGTACAAGTACGAAATTAAAGAAGCAAACTCACTTAGCCATAATGCAGAAAATCTACTAGTCATAATAGTCCTCGGGATAGGGAACTTCTCCTTCCTCGTCACCTAAACAAAAGAAATACCCGAAATGAGTATTTCGTGAAAGTTCTACTTAAACTTACTAATTCTATCTTATGATTTTCATCAAAATTCGGATTATGTGAAATTCTAGCTTAAACAGCCATAACTTGCTTATTTTAAGTTGGAATTTCGCAAATTATATGTCATTTTGTACCTACTTAAAAAGACCTATCTATTTATAAGGTTATTTTTACATTTAAAGCCATTTGGTTCTGAAATAGGTTTATATAGAATTGACACAAAAATCCCAGCTCTTAAATTGAAATTGTTCTAAGCTTTACATCATCCAAAAATTTTATAATAAGCACATAGATATTTATATAGTTGTAAAATCTTTTTAATATATATGTATATATATATAAACTCATGTATATGCATGATTTTAGTGGTGTTGTCTCAATAATGATTTTTCATAAAAAAAATTATTCTAGGAGTTTGAAGAATGAAGTTTACAAAATCTCATTCTAGGTTGTTGAAAAGAAAATTAAAATCTTGCGTTTATCACAAGGAGTGCCTACTCACTTTATCTATTATTTTTATATTCTTATCTCCTTAAAAATAAATTTACTATTTTTAATTTGGTTTTTTAAGTTGTCTGCTAGTTTTATTTTCTAAGTGGATTTTTAACTAGTAAGTTGCTCTTAAACTTGATTTTAAAAAATTGTTAGTTCTTAGTGTTTTTTGAAGTGTTGGTATAGATCCTATAAATAAATTCCTAAGAAAAATTTGTATAATAAAGAATTATCAACATTGAAATTTATTAAAGTTTACTTTAACAATTTGGAACTAATGTAGTTAAACAATTATCCTATGTTTTAGTAAAAACTTTTCTTAGGTGTTAAAATCATGTTTATTGAGAGTTTAGTATCATGAAAGAGAATAACTTCTCTTATTTTCTTGAAATCTTTATTAAGACAACAATATTATGATCATGCATAAATATAAACTTGTAGCTATGTAGAAAGAATGACTCATGTAGAAAATAAAAGATGTAGAGAGTTAAATAAACATATAAATTCTTAGCTTGCAACAAGGCTTTCTGAAACTTATATATGAACAAGGTCAATAAAAAGAAAAGAAAAACATAAGAAAGCTTAAGGAAAAGAAAAATAAGAAAATTATGGAAATCTTATATCTTTATTCAAGGCTTCTTAGGACTTAGAAATGGACAAGTACCACAAACAAAAGCAAGAAAATAATAAGAAAATCATGGGACTTTTAAATTCATGTCAAGGCTCTCCGGACTTAGATTATGGACAAGTCTAAAAAAAAAATGTTTTGACTTGATGAGGACAATTCTATGACTAGAATGACTAGTCTTAATTATCTGCATGAAATAAATAAATGTGCAAGAAAATAAAAGCATAAATTAAAAAGCTAGATTAGTGAGCATTAGGCTTTAAGAATATATATACATACTTATACTTAATAATATACAGGAGTTAGGTTGGGAGCAAAAATATAGCAAGAACATAACAGCATTATAAATAATCATGGTGTTGAACAAGATATGAACAATGTGTTGTTTTCATGATTTCTTCCATAGCATAAAGCTCATGGGGTTTTAGAAATCAAAATAAATAAGTGTTTATGTTATGTTAACATGAAGAAAAGAGGGTTTATATATTTACCTAAAGTATATGATGGTGGATGATAGATGAATGAAGAAAAATTTATGGGAAATTTTTAGCAATGGAATGAGGGGCTCATGGCAATTTAGGCAGGAGATGAGAGGATTTATGGAGTGAATTTGGTAAAGTTTTGTTATGGTTTGGAAAGTTATGTATAAAGAGGGAAGGAGGGAGGGAGGGAGGGAATATTTATAGAGTTTTGGAGTGAATTAGAATGAATAAAAATTAATTAAAAAGAAATAAAATAGATAGAGAGAGAGATAGACGGCGCATGCTACATGAAGGAGAGAGGAGAAAATTGATTTATTTTGTATTTTTCTAATAAAAATTAAGTAATGTGTAAGATAAGTTATGTATAAATTAGTATTGGGAATGAAAATTGTGAGAAATAGGTGTATAAGGTTGTAAGAGTAGGTAATAGAAAAAAGTAGAGATAGTGAAATAGTAATGAATAGTAGTGAATAGTCTCTTGAATAGTAAACAAGACAAATTAATACCAGTAATAAAGAAAACACGCGTAAAAAAGGTTATATATGATATTTTTATATGCCAAAAAATTTTGAAACTGATATTTTATTAATCTTCATCTTATTACGAGTCTAAATATGTTATTGGATTATTTTCACAATTTCGCATGTCGAGACCTTGTTTTAGAAAACTATTCTCATTAGGATCCGAAAAAAATGAATTTTTGATAAATATGATTTTTTGAAGTTATATCACATTCTTTCAGACTATAATATAAGATTATCTCGTTTCTATTGTTTTAGGGTTTCAAGCACAGAATTGCCAAATCAAGATTCACTAGGGCTAGTTAATGATCTAGTTGACTATTTAGGGTTCTGGATGGCTTCTAGTCCTAAGGTTTATGCATAAACCTATCATAAAATCTAGGGGTTTACAACCTAACCCCCTTAAAGAAAGTTTGTCATCAAAACTTGGCTTTCATACTTGATTTGTTGAATATATTCGAGTATTTTTGCTGAATCTCATCCTCAGCTTCCCAGGTAGCTTCCTCATGAAAGTGATTCCTCCATAAGACTTTGACATATTTTATTTCCTTGTTCTTGAGCTTTTGTACTTTCCAGTCCAAGATTTGAATAGGGTGCTCCTCATAAGTCAGATTCTCCTTTAGCTATACCGGTTCTAATTCTATGATCCGGTTGGGGTCTGGCACATGTTTTCTTAACATTGAAATGTAGAACACGTTATGGACTCTCGACAAATTCAGTAGCAATGCCAAGTGGTAAGCCAGATCTCTTACTCTTTCAAGTAATTTAAATGATCTAAAGTACTTTGGGTTTAGCTTCCCTTGCGCCCGTACTCGATGTATGCTCTTTATAGGGTTCGCTTTAAATACACGTGATCTCTAATGTTAGGCTCAAGAACTCATCACTTCTAATCCGTCCAACTCTTTTGTTTGTCTTAAGCTTCTTTCATTCTTTATTAGATAATTTGGACTTTACTCATGGCATCTCAGATAAGATCTGGTCCAATCGCTAGCTTCTCTACGTCATCCTAAAATAGAGATGACCTGCATCGTCATCCATATAAGGCTTCATAGGGTGGCATCTTGATGGACAAATGATAGTTGTTATTGTAAGCAAATTGAACAAAAGGCAAGTGCACTTCCTAGCTTCCCTTAAATTCCATAACATGTTCTCGTAACATATCTTCCATTGTCCACTCTGATTGTCCATCAATTTGAGGATGACATGCAGTGCTGAAATGTAGCTTGGTCCCCATACACTTTTGTAAACTCATCCAAAACTTCGACACAAACCTCAAGTCTTGATCGGACACAATTCCAGCTAGGACTCCGTGTAACTTCACAACTTCCTTTACATACAACCTAGCCAACTTATCCATCAAATAGGTCATATTGATGGGAATAAAGTGTACCGACTTAGTGAGACAATCTACTATGATCTAAACAGCATCATATCCTGCTGACGTCCTCAACAATTCACACACAAAGTCTATTGTGATATGATCCCTCTTCCATTCTGGTATGGTTAGGATTTAAATAATCCTTCCGATCTTTGTGCTCAATTTTCACTTGTTGGTACACCAGGCACTTCATGACAAAATCGGCCATATCTCTTTTCATGCCATCTCACTAATAGTGGCTCTTAAGTTCCTAATACATTTTGGTTCCCCTATGATGCATGGTGTATCTTAAATGGTATGATTCACTCATAATTTCTTTCCTCATGTCTTTATCATTCGAAACACACAATCTTCCTTTCATCCTCACTACGTGTTCATCATCTATCTGAAAATCAAAATATTTCCCCTCCTGTACTTCTTGTTTCACCATCTGAATTATATCATCATAGCATTGTGCTTCCTTGATTCTTTCTATCAAGGAAAATTCCATCACCAGGCTGGATGATTCCATTTGTGTATCTTATCCCAAAATCTTGATACTTAACTTTTCAAATTCCCTTATCAGCTCTTTTTAGCTTGTGAGCAAGGCAGCAACTTCCCCATGATTTTTGCGACTTAATGCATCTACAACCGCATTCACTTTTCCTAGGTAGTAATTGATTCCAAGATCATAATCTTTTATCAACTCTAGCCATCTCCTTTTTCTCATGTTCAATTCCTTCTATGTCAACAAATACTTGAGGCTCTTATGGTCCGAGTAGATTTCATGCCTTTGTCCATAAAGGCAGCGCCTCCATAACTTGAGTGCTAATACCACTACAGTTAGCTCAAGATCATGAGTCAGGTAATTTGCTCAAGTGACCTTAGCTATCGTGAAGCATAGGAAATTACCTTTCCATCTTACATTAATATACATCCGAGATCATTTGTCCAAGCATCGCTATGTATCTGTAAGGCTTATCTAGATTTGGTAGTACCAAAATTTGTGCCGAAACAAGCCATCACTTAAGCTCTTAAAAGCTTTATTCTCTCTTTTTGTCCATATGAACTTTTCATTATTTTAGGTTAACCGAGTCAAAGGCTTAGCTATTTTAGAAAATTCCCTTACAAATTTCCTGTAATAACCAGCTAGACCCAGAAAACTTCTTACTTCCATCACAGTCCTTGGTGGTTTCCCTTCCACTACCGCTTTCATCTTTTTAGGTCCATAGATATTCGTTCTTTTGACATTACATGACCCAAGAAAGAGATTCGATCCAACCAAAAATCATATTTCAACAATTTGGCATATAACTTATGTTCCCTCAACATTTGTAATACCATCCATAGATTTTCATCATGTTGCTCCTACGTCTTTGAATAGATGAGAATTTCATCAATAAGTACTATGATACATTTTTCCAATAGGGATTTGTACACTCGGTTCGTAGCGAGTGCGTTCGTTAATCCAAAATGCATTAGCAAAAACTCTTTGTGCCCATATCTTGTTCGAAAGGCCGTCTTTGATACATCTCTAGGCTTAATTCTTAACTGGTGGTATCTAGAACACAAATCAATGCGTGAGAATACACTTATTCCTTGTAACTAATCAAAGAGATCGTCGATTCATGGTAACAGGTACTTGTTTTTTATTGTGGCCTTGTTAAGCTCTCGATAATCTATGCACAGCCTCATGGATCCATCTTTCTTTTTCACAAACAACACCGGAGCTCCCCAAGGAGAAACACTTGGTCTAATAAATCCGTGATCCAATGATTCTTATAGTTGCTTCTTTAGCTCCTTCGACTCCATGGGTGCCATGCGATAGGGTACCTTTGATATTGGCTCCATATTGACTATCTAATCGATCTCAAAGTCAATCTCTTATTTTGGTGGTAATTCAGGTAATTCATTTGGAAATACATCTGGGAATTCACTGATGATGGGGATGTTATCTAAGACAGTTTCCTCCTTTTCATCTTTTTTATTACCAATATAACCATCAATCCTTTCTTCGACTTCCTCTAACAGCTCGAATGAATACAACTTTGATAGGTGTATAAAGATCCTTATTATTCAAATTGTTTTGATATGATATTATATAGGTTTTATGTGAATTATTAAGGAAAAAGGATACTTATTTGGGTTAAAATGTTAATTTCAGGGATAAAGGAAGATATTGAGCTTAATAAAGACTTTTGGATGAGTTAAGGAAGAAGATTTTAATGAAGAAATAGGCTACGGAAAATGACCGTTTCTACACAAGCTGCGTAGAACACTGGTATAGGAGGCAAAAAGTGACCAACAAGCAATTTTGGAGTACAGAAGAAGCTACACAAGCTATGTAGGGTGCTCATGTTGAGGATGGAAAACAACAATAATTGATTTTGAAAGTACACGACCAGAGTACACAGGCTGTGATCGGGGTCATGTAGCCTTAGATTTAGCGAATTTCACCAGTTTACATCCTACACGGGCTTGAACATAGGACATGTAGGATTCTCGTATAGGACTAAATTCACCTTTTCCTATAAATAGCGTTCTTAACTCATCTATTGTATATCATATCATAATCCTTCTTCCTTTTTACGAAACCTAAAATCAAAAATAGGTATTTGAGAGTGGAGAAATGCAAGGGCTTACTAGAGATCACAATAGGGTTGTAATCATAACTTTTTACTATTTTTCCTCATTCTATCATTGAATTTCTCATTCTATGGAAAAATAGATTTCTTTTCCCTAGATCTTGAGAAACCCTAACCCTAATATAGAGATTGGATTATTTTGTTAATGCAAGTTTATGTTTTTCTTGAATCTATTCATGTGCTTTGATTATTCTTTAAATTAATATGTGAAGTATTACATTTATTGTTTGATTCTTATTGATTTAATCGACAGATTGATTGATAAGATAGATCTAGCATGGATAGAGAAGTTTGAATGTGATTCTAGACATAGATTGCATGAACTTTTCATATAAAGATTGAATCTTTTTAAGAAATCATGAATTCTAATGCAATTTTGTATGCATCTAATGACAAAAGACATTTCCATTAGACATATAGGGTTAGAATTTAATTATTTGAAAGAGAGATTGATGAAATTAGAGGTTCCTGCAGTTCAAGAACTAAACAAACCATCAATGATTGTTTTATAAGGAATTGGAAATAGGTTTAGTGGTGAATCAAGATTAGGATTAGTTTTGTGATATGATATCATTAGAAGCGTTGACACTCACTTTTGCTAGGGTTAATTAATTAATTAGTTGCTTAGATATATTAAGATCATGCAAATTAGATCAGCTAAATAGTAGAATTAAAGTGAATACTAGTAGTTATAAGTCATGGTGGAACGACTCCTGTGCTTAATTACAGAGTAAAAAAAAGGTTATAAATTTAATTGATTGATTGTGATTGGAAAAATCCACATCAAATTCCTTCCTTCTTGAAACTGTAGACCCATCAACGAATACAACTCTTTTCCCATTTTATTCTAAGAATTCTATTCCTTGTTCCGTTAATTAGCCGTAGCTTTGGTAAGCGATAACCAACTCATACCTAAAATCACGTCATACTTATTCATTTCCAATATTAGAAAGTGGAAAGATATTCTTGAATCACCAAAGGGCAATCTCTTAATATTTCTTTCGTCACCACAACACTCCCCATGGAGGTCTTTATCTTAAAACTGGAGGTAGTTGCGGTTATGGGTAATTTGGTTTTCTTGGCCATACTAGTTTTGATAAAAGAATGAATCGCTCCTATGTCAAAAAGGGTATAAGCAGTCTTGTGAGCTACTTGTATATTTCCTGTGTTCAACATGTGGGGATCACTTACTTGCTACTTCTCATTCTAGGGTTCTACTGCCTAGCTATCTATCATTCATAATTTTTCTTATATCTCAAGGATATTAAAAGAAACAACTTAAAGCAAGGGTTTTAAGGCTAACTTGTAACCAAATCACAACTATAGTTGTCTTCTTCCTCCAAAGCAGCTAACTCCATTCCTTGTCCTCCATTTTCTTGCATATCCATTAACCTTTTAGGTTATAGATCCTTAACTTAGGCATCGAAGATCCAGTATGATTCTTGTTTCCAATCCCATTTCCATTTCCATCTTTTGTTGGAGTAGGTCCTCCAGGTGATCTAGATGTTCGAGCTGGGGTGGTCTTTCTCTGTAGGCATTCAGTAGTAAAATGCCTAATTTGCTTACATACATAACAAATGGTAGTTGCTTTCTTCAGGCATTCAGGCATCTTATGATTCAGGTCTCCTAAAAAATAGCACTTATTTTGCAAATGAGGGCACCTCTTTGGATATTGCGTCATTTTGTATTTCTAACAGATTATAGGCTTAGGTGCGTCCTTCCTTTTGCTAGTATTTCCTCTAAAGTTGCTAACAAGCCTAAATCTTTTTTATGGATAGGTTGAACTTGCTCCACCATGAAATCTCCTGCCAAACACATGAACTTTCTTTTCCTGTTGTCTTCACTTTCCTTTTCTTGGCTCCCTTGACTATTCGAGCTCTTTCCATTAATTCTTAGAAGGTCCTTATGTCAAATTCTTCCAACTTGACACGCAAATCCTCATTTATCCCACTCAGAAAAACCTTCCTTTTCAATCCTTTGCTATGCTTATATGAATCGGGTGCATATTGAAGTAGCCAACTAAACTTTGTCTCGTATTGCTCAATAGTCTAGCCTTGCTGTGCGATGTGAAGAAAATCAACACTATACTGGACTCAGAGACTACCAAGATAGTAGTTCTCCAAGAACTCCTGTTGGAACATGTCCCATGTGACTGAGGGTATCAATTCCCCGCTTTTGGATGCCTACCACACTCTAGCATTCAAACGAAGCATATACATGCCATAGTTAATCCTTAGATGGTGAGGTACTTCGAATGCTACAAAAGATCTCTTGATTTGGGCAAGCAAATCTTCGACCTCATTAGGTTTACTAAAGGCTCCATCAGTATACCGATTACTCTTAATGAATGCTGGCAGTCCTACAATTGCTTTCTCTCCAAGGACTCCTTCATCCATCTTGTCATCAAAAAAAGGCAATAGGTGATTGAGTGGAAACCTTTCAAGAGGGTTATGCTGGGGAGTAGACGCTTGTTGTTGGAAATTTAATGATCAAAGAGCAGCGAAAATAATTTTTTTAAAAATAAAACAAACCTTAAATTCTCAATTTTGGATCCATGCGATTCAATCAAATTAGAGCGGATGGAATTACCTTTCGATTCATTAAAAATTCAGAAAATAGGATTTGAGATGTCACAAATGCAAACACCCTCTACTGTATCCACACAGACGAATTTCCAATCCAACCTCTATGCATGTGCTAGCACGTTGGAATAATTCCGAATTTTTTAGAATCTCTCTCAATAGGGGCTCTCATGTTTTAAGTTACAAAGTTTCTCTATAATTCTAATGTGATGACAAGCATTTGTAAACCCTAAAGATGACCATCACCTTCTATTTATAAGAAGATGTGCTTGTTGGTTACCTACCATAATCTTATTAGAGGTTTTTTTTTTTTTTCATTAAAACGACACGTGTCTTATAAAATAACAATTTTATTTAATAATTATTTATTATTTTTAATCTGATTAAGAATAATATATAATCATATAATTCTTGATATGGGTATCTAAAATAACCCATGATCCAATCGATTCATTCTTTTTGTATAACCATATAGGTTCACTTAATATTGATAGTAGCTCTAAAACACTTTTTAGGCCTACAAGACATAATTGGTCTCTGGCAAGACATTATGCCTACTCAAATTAAATGAAGATCGATGATCTGACTCTATTTATTAATAGTTAGTTATTTAGTCCTTTTGTTACATAATATCTTATAATTAAACATAAGGTGTGGATCAATACACACTTATATTGTTTAATCATATATTTCTTGAATCCAGAGTATGACTGGTTTAAACAAATGGTATTGACAACTCCTTATCAATTCATTCAAGTACGATTTTCTCAGTCTTACTCATCAAGAGGCCTAAAAGATATCTCTTTCAAATTAATGAGAGAAGCAAATTCTTTCACGAATACTCACATTCCTCTACATGACTTATTCCATGTCTAATTATAGTCTTATAATTATTCGATTAAAGATAATGAAGAATAAAATCAAAACACAGAATGTGTTATGTAGGAATCCATGGTGTCGTTACATTAAAGGACTAAAATAACACTACAATGAGAAATACTTACTGCATTGATCCATATAACATTCTCATATTTGGTCATTCCAGTGCAATGTACTCTTACATGTATCCATGTGCAAAATCGATATCTCATATCCATGATCAGTAAAATATGATCATCATTCAGCCAACATACTAGTCTTAATTCATTAGTATTCTATATAATGAACAACTAGGAATGATTTAGAATAAAGTTATTTCTTGCCTTATGGTTTTACTCTTAAAGTCATAAACTTTAATAATATAAGGAATAACGAATTTATTCAAGGAATAATTTTCATCAAAGCAAAAAGGCCAATAACAACTTTGATAAAGAAAATGATTTATATTATAAAATAATAAAAACATTCAAATGACATAGAATCCATATGGCCTGGGCCACATCGCTAGCACTTGTGATATGCTCCCGTAGCCTATCGAATACTCACTTTGCTCATATAGATTTTGCCACAATCGAGGATCTAAAGTGTCGTTGTCAAAATCAATTATCACCACATTGGGATTCAGGGATTCATTCATAGCATTAACTTCTAGCATCAATGTGGTTGAGTGGCTTCTTGGTAAGTTTGCACGAGCCTCTTGCTCGTGATAGCTTCTAATATTCCCATGGGGGTCATTCCCTTCTCTGCCCATAACTGATCTTCCTATGGCACTATAGGGTCAAGTCCTATATTTCCCTCCTTAGGTTCCTCCTTCGGATCTTTCTTTTCCTCCTATTCTTCTTCCTCGGCTCCTCCTATCCCTACATCTATCAATATCTCATCATCTCTAAGTTGGAGTCCCGTTATATTTGGTGGTTGGAAGGATTCCTCTTCTGGCTCTTTTAGGACGTTTTGGTACACTCCATGCTAATAGAAGTGTCCTTAATAATCTGCTCTCATCCAATCACTATGGTCCTTTAGCTCATCAAGGGCATAGATGTACAATGTGCCTAACTTCCTCCATGTCTGAAAATCAAGAAAGGTGGGTAATCCTTCATTTCAAAGTACGAATGTGGCTTCTTGTCACATTGACTCATTATACCAGATTCCTACTATGCTTTCCACGGTATATATAACTTCCATCTCCAACCAGTTTTGTTTTCTCAACGGGCAATATCGAATATTTTCTGCCACTTCCTCCCACATAGAATGTTCCAAACCCTTCTTCCATAATTTGAACATCTTCTTCAAGGATTTTAGGCATCTTGCTAGGGCAAACTCCTCATATAGGATCCTTAGTCTTAGTCGGTAATTGGAAAAAGGTCTCATTGTGTTCCTTTTGGAATTTCTTCGCATAGACTTGGGCTTCTCCTAATGAAATCTATTCAAAAAAAGAAAGGAAGTCAACATCTAAATCTACCCATACGTTTTCTATCTAAGTCTCTTTATTTCCATTCTACTAATTTTTTTTCCTAATCCATTTCTATTGACATGATCTTTTATTCTTGCATGCTTTGATACCAACTTAAACTGTCATGCTTCAAAAGATATCCTAAATGTGATAGCCCACCACACTCAATAGTAAAGTTTAGGAATGAATACCTTAAGACCATTCTTTGAATCAAGTAGTTTAAGAAGTTATAGAAATGACATTCAAGAATGGAAATCATAACATCATAACTTAAAAAAAAATAGGAATCTTATAAATAGAAAGGGGGCATACCCCCATCAAAATATACACTTAAGCTCCATAGTCTAATTCCAAAATAAATTACAAAGGAGTTTTCCTTGGAAGTCTTAGTCTAAGTCTACTTCTAAGCCATAACTTTTTTCAAAAGCTCATGGATCAAAAGTTTGTACCTATGAAAAGTATCCCTAAGGCTTCAACCACAAAAAAGGGAACTGCAAAAGATATCTAAAGGGGTGTAAACTTATTTGCTTAGTGAGATATATTCCTATAACAATATACTCGTACAACAAAGTTCAAACAAGTTAATTATACAAGTATATGTAATGCAATAAACACGTAGGCAAACAATACACATGATTAATCGAAAATCATATGTTGACGGATTTCCCCCCTCCATTCGATGTTAGGTGTTTCGAGTCTATATGACCAAAGTTCGCAAATAATAAATTTTGTAGTTCTTTTGGGCTACTACTCGCTTTTAAAATGTAGTTCATGCGGGCTTCAACACGCCAAAATATTAATGCATATTTTCAGGCCCATGCGTTCCTCACTACTATGCTCTTGTCCCACCAATGGTATAGTAACGAATACAATGTGACTCACTTCATGATATGCATGTATTCCTTTATTTAGGCTCTTTAAGCATGACATTAACTATCTTAGAGGCGATCATAGAATTTGCAAGCACTCCAATATAGTACTAAAACAACAACTCGACTATTAATAATTCAAGCCTCGATATACTTAGTATAATTTCAACCAATATTATAAGGCACATGCACTTCCAATTTTATCTTTTCTTATTATAGTGCCACTATACTACAAGCAAAAGTATAAGTACGAAATTAAGGAAACAAACTCACTCAGCCATAATGCAGAAAATCCACTAGTCGTAATAGTCCTTAGGATAGGAAACTTCTTCTTCCTCATCACCTAAACAAAAGAAATACCCGAAATGAGTATTTCATAGAAGTTCTACTTAAACTTTCCAATTCTATCGTAGGAATTTTCGTCAAAATTAAAATTATGTGAAATTCTAGGTTAAAAAAGGCTATAAATTACACATTTTAAGTTGGAATTTCACATATTAGATATTGTCTTGTGCCTACTTGAAAATATCTATCTATTTTTAAGGTTATTTTTAACATTTAAGGCCATTTCAGTTCCGAAATAAGTTGGTACAAAGTTGACATGAAAATCCCAGCCCTTGAATTGAAATTTTTCTAAGCTTTACATCATCCAAAAATTCTATAGCAAGCACATATATATTTATATATTTGAAAAATCCTTTTAATATATACATACATAAATATATATAAACTCATATTATGCATGGTGTTTTCCCAACAATGATTTTTCATAAAACAATTTATTTTAGGAGTCTAAAGATTGAAGTTTACAAAATCTCTTTTTAGTTGTTGGAAAGAAAATTAAAATCTTAAGTTTGTCACAAAGGAGTGCCTACTCACTTTATCTGTTATTTTTATATTTTCTTATCTCCTTGAAAATAAATTTACTTTTCAAAATTCATTTCTTTAAGTTGTCTACCAATTTTATTTTCTAAGTGGATTTTTAACTAGTGGGTTACTCTTAAACTTGATTTAGAAAAATTGTTTGGATCTTAGTATTTTTCAAAGTGTTCATATAAATCCTAAAAATAAGTTCCCTAGAAAAAATTATATAACAAAATATTATTAACATTAAAATTTTAAAAAATTTACTTTAACAATTTAGAACTAATATAGTTGAACCACTATCCTACGTTTTAGTGAAAACTTCTCCTAAGTGTTAGAATCACGTTTCTTGGGAGTTTGGTATCATGAAAGAGAATAACTTCTCTTATTTCTTTGAAATCTTTATTAAGACAACAATAATATGATCATGCATGAATATGAACTTGTAGCTATGTAGAAAGAATGACTCATATAGAAAATAAAAGACATAGAGAGTTAAATAAACATATATATATATATATATATATATATAAGAACAAAAATTTGGAAGTCCTAGCTTGCAACAAGGCTTCTTGGAACTTAGATATGGACAAGTTCCATAAAAAGAAAGCTTATGGAAAAAAAGAAGAAGAAAATTGTTGAAGTCTTAGATCTTTATTCAAGTCTTCCTAGGATTTTGAAATGGACAAGTCCCTTAAAGAAAAGTAAGAAAATGATAAGAAAATCATGGAAGTCTTAGATTCATGTCGAGGCTTCTTAGACTTAATGGACAAGTCCAAAAAAAAAAAAATGTTTTGATTTGATGAGGACAAGTCTAAGACTAGAATGACTAGTTTTAATTATTTACATGAAATAAATAAATGTGCAAGAAAATAAAAACATAAATAAAAAGTTAGATAAGTGATCATTAGACTCTAAGAATATATATATATATATATATATTATACTTATACTTAATAATATATAGAAGTTAGGTTAGGAGTAAAAATATAACAAGAACATAACAATATTTATAAATAAACATGGTGTTGAACAAGATATGAATAAGTTGTTATTTTCATGATTTCTTCCATAGCATAAAACTCATGGGGCTTTAGAAATCAAAACAAACAATGTGTTCATGTTATGTTAACATGAAGAAAAGAGTGGTTTTAGATATTTACCTAAAGTATATGATGGTGGATGATAGATGTATGAAGGAAAAATTTATGGAAAATTGTTTAGGAATGGGATGAGGGGCTCACGACAATTTAAAGAGGAGAATAGAGGATTTGTGGAGTGACTTTGATAGAGTTTTTATTATGGTTTAGAAAGTATGGGTAAAAAATGAAGAAGGGAGAGTGTATTTATAGAGTTTTGGATCGAAAATTAGAGTGAATAAAATTAATTGAAAAATAAATAAAATAGATAGAGAGAGAGATGGATGGCACCAGCTACACGAAGGAGAGAGGGAGAAAATTGATTTATTTTGTACTTTTGTAATGAAAAGTAAGCACTGTATAAGATAAGTTATGTATAAAATAGTATTGGAAATAAAAATTGTAAGAAATAGGTATGTAAGATTGTAAAAGTAGATAGTAAGAAAAAGTATAGATAGTGAAATAGAATGAATAGTATTTTAAATAGTAAACATGATAAATTAATTCTGGTAGCAAAAAAAATACACGTAAAAAAGCTATGTCTGATATTTTTAGATGCAAAAATTTTAAAACTAATATTTTATGAATCTTCATCTTATTACGAGTCTAAATATATTATTGGATTATTTTCACTATTTCATGTTCTGGGACCTTACTTTCAAAAATTGATCCCGCTAGAATTCGAAACAAAAGAATTTTTGACAAATATGATCTTTTTAAGCTATATCACATTATTTTGGACTATAATCTAAGATTATCTCGTTTCTATTGTTTTAGGGTTTCAAGTGTGGGATTGTCAGATCTAGATTCACTAAGGCTAGTTAATGACCTAGTTAACTATTTAGAGTTCTGGTTGAGTTTTAGTTATAGGGTTTATGCATAAAACCTATCTTAAAATCTACGGGTTTACAGTCCCGTTCCAAATTCAAAAACCATAATTGTGCATCAACCTCGAGATAATAGGTAGCCAAGTCTACTCACTCACCTTCCATAATCTTTTGGTGCTTAAAATAATTCTCATACTTGTTCAACCATCCAAGAAGGTCAATACTTCCATCATATTTAGGGAAATACCATTTAGAATAATTTAGAGTGATAACTGCTCTTCCATATCTTTCTCCCTAGCCAATACTGCTATCATCACACTTACTTTTTCAATCGGTTTATTGCGATTTCCATCTACCATGTTCATATTGAAATGTTTACGGGTCAGATTTGCAACTTGAAGAACCAACAGTTGTTGCTGAGTCTCCGACATCTCCTCATCCTCTTTGTACGTTGCCAAAAAAATCTCAAATTGTTATTGCAACTGTTTTATCTCCTCCATGAAAGACGGCTCCAATACCAATTTGTTGCGGGATCGTGTTTATGATCGTATAATGGGACGATTTCGACTAAAGTCTTTGCTAGAAATACTCTTACCGTTGTTTACTTTTCTACCAAATTTACCTATCTTGAATGTGTTTAAGAATACTTAATAGAAAGCCCTAGTTTATATAAATAATTAATAATTAAGGCTACTTATGAGAGAACCCTAGATCTTTAGGGAATAATTATTTTTTGTGAGAAAATCCTGACCCTTCTTTCTTTCCATTTTTGAGATATATACAATTTTACAACCCACTAGTAGTTAGATAACTGCTTGTCTAAATTCCCTCATTTTTTTTCTTTTTTACACACATTTGATACCTACACACATGCAAAAATTGATTGTATTACAACATGCCACATCATCCATTAGTTTTTTTCTCATACTGTACCACATACACATTACATGCAAGAACCTCCTAATAATAAATAAACATACATTTCTACTAAAGACACAAGACAAAAACATACCAACAAATAATAATAGTACAACTATGTCCAAATCAACTCTACCTTCTTCCTTCATGCATACACATGCTCAAAAGGAATGATCTTGTACTCTTCCCCAGAATGTTTTGCTGAAGAATCAGCTATAACAAGATATGAATGGCATATAAATAAATTAAATAATAAGGAAAAAGTTATATAATAACTAGAAGCTATAGGCTATTGCAAATAAATTTATCTACAACTCTTACATATCCATAGTATATATAATATTGAATGATCAATAAATTTTCGTAAAAGGCATGATTAAAAGGAGTTTGTCTGAGCCTTCGGGGTACGATTATCTTTAATGTTTGGTTATTGAGCATTTTCAACATAATACTAGTGAAGTTATGATCTTCACTAAAAAGTACCAAAAAAATTTTGACATTCAACAGGTAATAATGAACCTCTTAGACAAAAGTTTAGTACATTGAACCTAAAAAATAAAATCACGAGACTTTGTAGTTTACAATAATTACTTTATATTATAACTCGATTACACATAAAAAATTAGAGATGATTATATGAATCAATTGGTTTAATATTACGTAGAAGCTGGGTATATTTTTCAAACTAAGGAGACAATATCACCTTCATCGTATGAATATGAGATGAATATGGATTATTTTAACAACAACATAGTAAGTATGGTCTTCTGAAGCAACTACATGATGTTGTAGTATGGTTAATCACAAAATCTAAAATTATAGCAAAAGAAAAAAAAAGGTATGAAAGCATAAATCTAAAAAAGATAGTGAAACTTATGTTCAAGTACTTCTTCCCACAAAACGAGAGAGAGAGAGTAAAAACAAAATTAAGATCTCAAATCTTACGATTCCATGCTAATAAGGATATATCAAGGGAGAAAATCAAGGGATTTCCACGTTTGTAATTATGTCATTTATTTGCATTTATCAGTTTCCTATTTGAATTAATTTATTTGCATTTATTAGTTTCCTAATTCTGTGATCATATAATTAGTATATATTCTAACCATAGCAATGAAAAGGTGAGCAATAATTCTATAATTTCTCTTTTCTTGAAAATCCTTTGTTGTATCAGAGCCAAGTTTCTCCTTAATTTTTTTTAGCCATGTTCTTCAGTCTTCAAGCTCTCATTCCTCTAATTCCAATGGCTAATGAGGAATCCATAAAACTATTCCCACTAACACTCGACACCATCTCCTGCTCGGACCATTCCTTGGTCGCTATCAATGGTGCAATACTTAAGGTCACGTAGTCTCCCGCTGTCCCCTTTTTAGACGATAGTTTCCACATGTGCAACCTCTTCCCCATCCCGGTAATCCATCATAATGTCAACTACGTTCTCTTTGTCCACGTCTTTGTAATTATGTCATTTATTTGCATTTATCAGTGATAAGTGTTTTAAGACCCTCATTATTTGTGCATTATTGAACATATTTTATATGTTATTTGAGTAAGTCATTAAAGGAAAGAACTTTTATTGGGTTAATTACTTGTTTCAGGGATGATTATGGAATAATGAAGCTTTTTAAGAGATTCATCATGAAAGAAACCAAGTTACTGAAGGATTATGGAGCCTAGATGAAGTTACTGGTCATACACTAGTAATTATACACTACTAGTGTAGATTTGGAGGATAAACTTGAAGAAAAATCAGCTTTTTCAATGTACACGACCCAGGCTACACGGGTAGTGTAGGATGAGTAGTGTACACATGACAACAAAGGAAAATGCGCTGGAATTAAGTTGTACACGCCCCGAGCTACACGAGTCGTGTAGGGTACCCGTGTATATGCAATTTTGTATAAATACAGCCTTCTTTCATTGTTTGAGAGAGAGGGAGAGTCAGAGATCATTTTCTAACCCTAAGTTCGTCTTTTGGAGAGCTTTTCAAGGAGAATTGACGGCACAACCATCCGGAATCACAACAATTGTTTCAAGGGGGTTTTTGTTATTATGATTCATTTAAACTCTTCTAGATCTATTGTTCTTTTGTTTATCATATGGAAGAGTAGATTTGTTGCCCTAGGTTTTGTGAAACCCTAACTCATGTTCTGAATTGTTATCAATTGATGAGAAGTTTTGATCTTGAATTCATTCATGTGATTTAATTGTCTTGTAATAATTTTCTGGCCAGGATTATTGCTTGTTTGATTCTTATTAGTTAGAAAGAGATTTCAACTAATAGGATAGATCTTACATGAATGATAAATTTGCATGTTTCACCTAGACATAGGGAGGCTTCGAATTTCTGCTATAAAGATTAAATCTTTATTTAGGGTTTGTGAGTTTTATGCAATTTTACATTGGCGTGAGTGAAGGAAGAGATTCCCATTTTCTCATGTAAAATTAGGAATCAATTGACTTGAAGAGAGTAATTGGTTTAATTTAGAAACCCTGCAGTTCAAGATTTGATTTTTCATCAGTTAATTTTATCATAAGTATTAAGGGTTAGGGTGGATCAAAACTAGGGGCATTGTTGTGAATTGAATTAAATTAAGGAAAGCTCTCATATTCTATAATTAGGGTTTGTCAACTATTAGCATAATTAGTCATTAGGGTTAATACAATCTTTTGATAATTTAGACTAGATAGTAGTGAAAGGGTATTACTAGTAATTGCCCATAGATCCTTAGGACGACATCCGAGTTAATTTATATACTACAAGATAGGTGCGCTGCCTTGTGTGGATTTAAATTAATTGGATTATAAATTTTATACTTGGTGATCATACACACACATCAAAAGTTTTGGCGCCGTTGCCGGGGACCTAGCAATATTAGGAAAGCCTTATTAGCTGCTAATTTAGTCATTTTTTTTTTCTCTTCCTTTAAAAAAAAAAATACTGATCCACTCTTCATCCCTTGCAGTTTATGACAAGTAGTTCTTCATCTGAGAATTTTGAATTTGACCCTGAAATAGACCGGACATTTCACAGGAGGCAAAGAGAAAGAAGAGCCAATCTAGAGACTTCGGAAACCATGGAAGAACAAGGAAATGAACTTGATCCAAATCAAGTTGGTGGGAATGAAGATAATCCACTTCAAGTTGCTGGGAATGAAGTGCATAGACCCATGTGGGACTTATTCATGCCCACTGTTGAAGGAGTCGATCCACCTATTGCATGGCCTGCAATACAAGCGAATAATTTTGAGCTGAAGCCTGCTCTAATTCAGATGGTGCAGGTAAATCAATTTGGAGGAGGAGCTTCTGAAAATCCACATGATCATTGTCAAGATTTCTACAGATTTGTGCCACCGTTAAGAGTAATGGGGTATCCGATGATGCAATACGCCTTAGACTATTCCCTTTTTCTCTTAGGGATAAGGCAAGCAACTGGTTAAATTCACTACCCCCTCATTCCCTAACCAATTGGGATCAAGTGGCACGGAAATTTTTGGAGCAATTTTTCCCACCAAGCAAGACAATACAATTGAGAAATGATATACTCTCCTTTCGTCAGTATGAGGGTGAATCACTCTATGAAGTTTGGGAGAGGTTCAAGGAAATCCTTAGGCGTTGTCCTCACCATGGAATTTCTCTTCATGATCTGGTTAGAATTTTCTATTCCTCCCTTGGTGATCAATTGAAGATTATGATTGATGCAGTGGCTGGTGGAAGTCTAATGAAGAAAAGCGCTCCTGAGGCATATGATCTGATAGAAGATATGGCAAGAAACACATTTTGTTGGCATAGTAACAGGAATAAACCGAGGCAAGTAACTGCCAATCATGAGTCAGAAGCAGTTGCTCAACTTCAAGCACAAGTTGCATCACTTACAGCTCAAATGAGTAGGATGCAACCTATGTCAAATGCAGGACCAAGTCATATCCCAAATATGGATGCTTCACCTCAATGCAATTGTCCTACGGGTTTTTCAGATTTTCCTATGGGAGATTCTTATGTTCCTGGAGTTAGCTCAAGCATGGAGGGAGCGAATTTTGTGAACAAATTTGACAGAGGAACCGGGAACTATAATCCCTATAGCAATACATATAATCGAGGTTGGAGAGATCATCCAAATTTTTCTTGGAGCAACCAGAATGCACAAAGATCCAATTTTCCACCTGGGTTTCATAAGCCGCAGCAGCAACAATTACCAACGCATCAACAACTTCCTGCTCTTCCACCACCTGAGAAGAAGCAAAATGTGGAAGAACTTCTAACACAATTTATTCAGAGTTCTGATGCACGTCATCGAAATCAAGAAGCTTCTATTCACACTTTGGAGCAACAAATTGGCCAAATGGCGAAACTGCTTTCAGAAAGACAGCCAGGATCTCTTCCTGGGAATACTGAGCCTAATCCTAAGGAACAGGTGCAAGCCATTAATTTGAGAAGTGGTAAAGAAGTTCCGAGCAGAAGTGAGGAGGAGCCTGAGCAAAATGTGGAGAAGGAAGTTGACATGAATGAGAATTCTGAGAAGGGTACAGTTGAGCCAGAAAAGAAACAACCTCAAGCAGTTAAAGAATATGTACCTAAAATACCATATCCTGCTCGTCTTCATCAGAAAAAGGATAAAGAACAGTTTAACAAATTCTTGGATCTGTTCAAGCAGCTTCACATTAATCTTCCTTTGTGGAAGCTCTTTCACAAATGCCCAGATATGCTAAGTTCCTTAAAGAACTTTTGTCTAACAAGAGGAAGTTGGAGGATGTCTCTACAATTGAATAGGAGCAAATTGCTCCTCGATTATTCAGAACAAGTTACCTCCTAAGTTGAAAGATCCTGGAAGTTTCACTATTCCATGTGTTGTGGGGGAATTATCTGTTGATAAAGCATTGGCTGATCTTGGGGCAAGTATTAATCTCATGCCTTACTCCTTTTTCAAGAAATTAGGCCTTGAGGGCTTAACTGAACCCCGTCCCACTCGCATGAGTCTTCAGTTGGCTGATCGTTCTGTAAAAATTCCAAGGGGAATTATTGAAGACGTTCTAGTGAAAGTTGGAAACTTCATTTATCCTGTAGATTTTGTGATACTTGACATGGATGAAGATAGGGATATACCCTTGATTCTGGGAAGACCTTTCTTAGCCACAGCAAGAGCAGTGATAGATGTTGAGGAAGGGAAGCTTACACTTAGAGTTGGGGACGAAGAATTGGTGGTAACAGTTTCTGCAGCATTAAAACATCCGATGGGATCTGCTGATTCCTGTTATTCAATTGATGTTGTGGATTCCTCAGTGTCTGATCACATTGAAGAAATTCTAAGCAGAGATGAAATGGAATTGAGTTTGACTCACGATGAAAAGAAAGAACGACGAGCCCGAAGTAAGAGCTATTATAGCAGGATTGGATGCTACAGAGCAATTCATACCTCAGAATGGGTTTGAAGAATTGAAGAAGAACAATGAAGCACAACTGAAACCTTCGATTGAAGAACCACCGATGCTTGAATTGAAGCAGCTGCCAAATTTTCTTGAATATGCTTTCTTGGAGAAGGATTCTAAGCTGCCAGTGATCATTGCTTCAGACTTATCGGATGAACAGAAAGAGCAACTAATTTCGATCCTAAAAGCACACAAGCGAGCAATTGCTTGGAAGATCTCTGATATAAGAGGTGTTAATCCATCCTTCTGTACTCATAAAATTTTGTTAGAAGAAGGTTACAAGCCTGTTGTTCAACCCCAAAGAAGGCTAAACCCGAATATGAAGGATGTGGTTAAGAAGGAAGTTATAAAGCTACTTGATGCTGGGATGATATATCCTATATCTGATAGTTCTTGGGTTAGTCCAACACAAGTAGTACCCAAGAAAGGAGGGATGACTGTGGTCCCAAATGAGAAAAATGAACTCATTCCAATGAGAACTGTAACTGGATGGCGAGTTTGCATAGACTATAGAAGATTAAATGAAGCCACCAGAAAGGACCATTTCCCGCTGCCATTTATAGATCAGATGTTAGAGAGGCTTGCCGGACATATGTACTACTGTTATCTTGATGGGATGTCCGGGTACTTCCAAATACCTATAGCTCCAGAGGATCAAGAGAAAACAACATTCACCTGTCCCTATGGCACTTATGCCTATAGGAGGATGCCCTTTGGGCTTTGTAATGCACCGGCTACATTTCAGCGGTGCATGTTAGCAATCTTTGATGATTTGGTGGAGAAAATTATGGAAGTATTTATGGATGATTTCTCGGTCTTTGGAAATTCATTTGGTGAATGCTTGGCTAACTTGGAGAAGGTTTTGATCCGTTGTGAAGAAACCAACCTGGTACTTAATTGGGAAAAATGCCATTTTATGTGCAAGGAAGGAATTGTGCTTGGGCACAAGGTTTCGGAGAAAGGGATTGAAGTTGATCGAGCAAAGATTGAAGTCATTGAACAACTTCCACCTCCAACTTCAGTGAAGGCCATTAGAAGTTTTCTTGGACATGCCGGTTTTTATCGACGATTCATTAAGGACTTCTCCAAGATAGCTCGCCCCATGACAAGGCTATTGGAGAAGGATGCTGCTTTTGATTTTAACCAAGAATGCCTTGATGCTTTCAATCTTTTGAAGGCAAAGTTGACAACAGCTCCAATCATGATAGTTCCTGATTGGAACCTTCCATTTGAACTAATGTGTGATGCGAGTGACTTTGCTGTGGGTGCTGTCCTTGGACAAAGACGTGAGAAACATTTCCGACCAATATACTACGCCAGTAAGACGCTCAACAGTGCTCAGGAGAATTATACCACAACAGAGAAGGAATTATTGGCGGTAGTATTTGCTTTCGACAAATTTCGATCTTATCTTGTTTTATCTAAAGTTGTTGTGTATACAGATCATTCTGCTTTGAAGTTTCTGTTGTCCAAAACTGATGCTAAACCTAGGTTGATCCGATGGATTTTGCTTTTACAAGAATTTGACCTAGAGATCCGTGATAAAAAGGGAGCAGAAAACTTAGCTGCAGATCATTTGTCAAGGTTGGAAAATCCGCAACAAGTGACCCTGATGAGGAAGACATTGATGACAACTTTCCTGAAGAAAGACTTCTTGCAGTTTGTGAGCGTTTGAGTACTAAATTACCATGGTTTGCTGATATTGCTAACTATCTTGCTGCAGGAATCCTCCCTGATGATTTAGATCGCCATGCTAAAAAGAAGTTTTTCTCTGATTTAAAACATTATTATTGGGAGGATCCTTTTCTTTTCAGGGTTTGTGCAGATCAAATCATAAGACGATGTGTGACTCATGAGGAAGGTTGGAAGATTCTATTTGACTGCCATTCAGGCCCTACTGGGGGACATTATAATGCCAATCGGACAGCGCATAAAGTTATGGAGGTAGGTTTTTATTGGCCTTCAATTTTTAAAGATGCTCACCGTTTTGTTCTTTCTTGTGATAGATGCCAGAGAATAGGAAATACATCTAGACGGGATGAAATGCCTCAGAATTATATCTTGGCATGTGAAGTATTTGATCTTTGGGGCATTGATTTTGTTGGACCGCTTCCCACATCTTTCGGGAATAAATACATACTAGTGGCAGTGGACTACGTTTCCAAATGGGTGGAAGCTCAAGCTTTACCCACCAATGATGCCGGTAGTATGTAAATTCTTGAAAAAGCTGTTTTCAAGGTTTGGATTTCCTAGAGCTATTATTAGTGACAGAGGAACACATTTCTGTAATTCTCAACTAGAAAAAGTTTTGAGGAGATATGGGGTTACTCATCGAATAGCCACACCTTACCATCCTCAGACAAGCGGTCAAGTTGAAGTGTCAAATCGAGAGTTGAAAAGGATCCTTGAAAAGACGGTTAGTCATCACAGAAGAGATTGGGGAGAAACTCGATGATGCCTTGTGGGCGTACAGGACTGCTTACAAAACACCTTTGGGGACGACTCCCTATAGATTGGTGTATGGGAAAGCGTGCCACCTTCCGGTGGAAATTGAACATAAGGCGTATTGGGCAATCAAGCAAGTGAACTTTGATTTAGGTTCATCGGGACTCAAAAGGAAATTTCAGTTGAATGAATTAGATGAATGGAGGATGACTGCATATGAAAATATGAAACTTTACAAGGAAAAAACGAAACGATTTCATGATGCACACATTCGTCATCCAAAGAAGTTCAAGGTAGGGGATCAAGTGCTTTTATTTAACTCCCGGTTGAAGCTTTTCCCGGGCAAGTTGAAATCGAGATGGTCCGGGCCTTTTCTGGTAAAGCAAATTTTTCCACATGGTGCTGTGGAGTTGGAGCATCCTGAGCAAGGCACGTTTAAGGTGAATGGCCAAAGAATCAAATTGTACTTAGGAGGAGGAGCAGAAAACGAGGCCGGGAGGAGTTTAAACTCCATCCACCGGATAATTAGCTTTGAAGAGCTTGAGAACGTCGAGCCAACGACGTTAAACAACAGCGCTTCTTGGGAGGCAACCCATGTCTGACTTTGATAGGTAAGTTTTTCTTTTTCTCATTTTTTCTATCCTAACATCCCGATTTTGCAGATTGTTGAGCCATAGTCGAATGAGATACTTGAGTTTTCATGCTAAGTGTGGGAAAATCATAACAAGGAAGGTAAAGAGGAGGATTTCAAACCGCTAAGTGTTCTAGGTAAGTATTCTATCATATGTATTATTTTAAACCTTTGACACTTAGGATCATTCAAAAAAAAAAAAAAATTTGACTCCCAGTGTACACTACCATAGTACACGACCAGTGTACTAGAGTAGTGTAGGAATTCTAGCTACTGTGCCTTCATGAGTCATAGTACACGACCAGTGTACTAGACTAGTGTATGAATTCTAGCTACTGTGCTTTCACGAATCATTCTACACTACTCGTGTATTAGGGTAGTGTACGTTTGCATAGCTACTGTAAAGTCATGAGTCAATGTACACGACTCGTGTACACTGCCGTGTTTAAAATCAAGCAAGCTGTGGAGTCATGAGTCGTTCTACACGACTCATGTAGGAGGCAGTGTAAAAATGAGCAACCTGAGGAGTCACGAGTCGCTCTACACGACTCGTGTAGGAGGGCGTGTATGTTCACTTTGCTGAGGAGTCACGAGTCAAGCTACACGGCCGTGTAGCACGGGTCGTGTACACCTCCATTCCTTGCATTTCGCGCACGCAGGTATTAATCTTTCACTCCATTACATTTCCCACTCCTACACAACACGACACAACACTACACTCCTCTCACTCCATTACACAATCACTCCATTACACACCACACCATTACACATCAAGGACTCACGATCGGGATCACCATCATCAACGAAGGTATGATTTAACTTCTTCCTATTCCTCATTGCATGTTCTTTATTAGTTCATTTAGCTATGCGAAAGTTGTGGAGTTTTGGAGATTTGCGAAGTTGCGACAAATATGGGTGAAGCATGATTTTGTTGTTGGTGGATGCGTGTTGTTGATGATCATCTTTGAAATGCTAGTTATGTTTTCCTTTGCTCTAATCATGCATGGTTTTCACGCACAAATTGCATTTCTAGGGTTCATGTGAGATTTTTAATTGAAAGAAAAATTGGGGCTTTTGTGTTTTTAGTGCAATTAGATCATTCTAATATACAATGCACATGTTAAATTGGAGAAATTCTTGCTAGGTCATCCTAATCGCAATTCTAGGGTTTGTTTTGTGCGAAAATTGGGATTTGAAGGAAAATTGGTTGAAATTTTGGTAATTGAAGTTGGTTTATTGTTTTAGTGACAACCATGTTTCAACACGAGTTCTTACACGAGTGATTTTCCCGCGTTCGTGTTGATTTTAAAATTTTACAAATTTTTTTTGGTTGTACACTACCCCTACACTAGTCGTGTACAATGACTAGTGTACACACAGCTTCAATGCAACTTTCGCACACTTGTTCCGCTTTGTTCTCCTTGTTCTTAATATTGCTTCTCATGATCTATATGACTTCTTGTGCAACAATTTTGAGTTATTGTATCTCTTTTTATACTAAAATTTGTTCTCTCATTTGTATGTAGGATGGCAAGAACAAAAGAAGTAAGTAAGAAGTCTAAATCCTCTCAATCTACTTCAACACCACCTTCAAAGAAAAGAAAAGTCTCACAAGCTAAAAAGGCTAGTCCACTATTGTCTGATCAACTATGGAGCAAGGCTAGGAAAACTAGGTTGGACAAGAAGCCTTTTGGAGCTCACAAGTATGTAAATTGGGTCATGCTTGATGAATATGGTAAGGAGCAACGGATTCGTGAGCTCTTGTCTTTGGGACCATGGGAGGAACTGTTTGCTATTAGGACTCCTGCTTATAGGAGTATCACTTTGGAGGTGCTTACAACTTAAGACATGAGGAGGAGGAGGATAGATCCATCGATGAAGATATGTTGTCATTTCAAGCTTTTGGGAAAGTGTACAAGATTACTTTAGCTCAGTTCTGTCAGTATATGGGTTTGTACACTCAAGAGGAAATTACATCATCTGAGTTTCATTCTTTACCAGTGGGTCTACCCCGAACAGTGGAGCCCCAAGATTACTGGCAGGAGTTGTGTGATTGCGCTATTCGGTATAAGCCATCTAGATCTAAAGCGTCTGCCATGGTAAGTGATGATTACAAGATTATTCACCACCTTTTATCTCATACGATTGGTGCCAGAAAAAGTAGTAACGGAGTGGTGAATAACTTTGAGCTGAGCTATTTATATAGCATTGATAAGAGACGTAAGATCAATGTTGGGATTGAATTAGCACTTTTTCTCATTCGGCAAGCTACAGACACCCGGACGAATATATCACCAAGCTGCTCATGGGGATGGAGATTTGGAAGGACCCGTCACCTACTGATGTTAAGGTTGATATTAAACCTGTTCTGGATGGGCCCTTCAGACATTGGGGACTTAAGAAGATACATATGGGGCAGAGTTCTTCTAGAGAATATACTACACCTCCTCGACCTACCACGAGTGATCCAGCTGGCTCTCTTAGGGGATCATCTGGTGGGTCTGATATGATGTTATCCAGACAAGAGTTCAAGGCGGCGGAGAGACGGCATGAGAAAGAAAGATTAAAGAATAAGAAATTTAGGAAAGCCGTTTGGAGTTTTCTCCAAACACTTGCTGGGTGTTTCTCCCCACCACCTAGGAATCTCCCGACTTATGAGTCCTCACCTGAGAGGATTATTTCTGAGGAAACTCCACAACCTAGGGTGTATCAAAGGAAAGGAAAAGCTCCAATTGTTGCTGAGCAATTAACTTCTGAAGAAGAAGCGGTTGCTACTTCTGATAATGAGGAGGAAACTGATGATAATGAGGAGGATATCAATGAAGAAGAGGATGAGAATGAGGATGATGATGAAGATGATGACGATGATGATGATGAGGATGACGAAGATGATGCAGATGATGATGAGGAGGGGGATAAGTGATGTACCCTCGCTGGATTTGATTTGATTTGATATATCCATTTGTTTTCTTTTAGACTTTCTATCTGATGGTCTGTTCTTATTGAGATCCCCTTGTGGGAAGACTCTTTTGCTGCTGGTTTATAATGTTGATGATGGATGTTTAGGATAGGTTAACTTTTTCTTTTTGTTTTGATTTTTTTTAGGTCAAGCTGGCTCAATTTTGTTTAGGGTTCACGAACCTTTACTTCTGATGGTGCTGCAGTCAGCTATATTCTTGGAAACTGCTTTCATATGGGGAAGTTCTTATCTTTATTCCTTTATTTCTTCTTTTCCTACTTTGCATTGCATTGTGAGACATTGGGGACACTGTCTCAATTAAGTGTGGGGAAGGGGTATTCTGAAAGGAATATATTTGGGTCTTGATAGAAATTTGAATGTACTTGATTGATCATATTATATTGTTGATGAATTTGAATTATTGAACCCAAGTTTTTAAATCAAAATTCCCCCACTTACAAGTTTGCAAATGTGCTTGGCAGTTGAATATGAATTAAGTTAAGATAAATCTTGAAAATATACTCTTTAAAATTATTTGAATTAGCATTCAATTTAAAGTAAAAGCGACTTACATAGTACCTTACTCACCTATTTTGTAGTTGGTATACTTGGTTAAAATTTTTGGATAAAATCTAGGTGGGGTAATCTTACTTGCTATTTAACAATGGAATTTAGAGTTTAGAAGTGGTTGAAGTCCTTAGTTGAAAGTTAAACGGTTATGTTTTTAAGCTTGTTGATTTGTATATTTTCTTTTCAAAAATTTTGAGAGCCCTCTTAATATTTTGTGAAAGAGCATATGATGTTTATCACATGGTGATCCTTTATTAATAACTTCTTTGAATTGAAAAAAAAAAAAGAAAAGAAAAGAAGAGAGGAGAACACAATCTTTACTCCAATGACTCAAGCAATTGAGTTATGAGTATTCTGAACTTGAATGTTAGAGTGAGGGAGAGTTCGATGGGGTCCCTTTAAAACCTGGTTACTTGGGTGATGAGCCCGGGATATACCGACTCAATGAACTCACTATAACGAGAAGGGAGGAAATGAAAAAGTTCATTATATGAGCTTTGAACAAATAATAAGAGCTGAAAAGATACGGGCTACACCCCGTCCAAAGGAAATTCCTTTGAAGGCTATAAAAAAAAAAAGAGAGAGAAATTCAAAGAGATTTAAAATGAAGGAGAAAATCCAAGGGAAAAACAGATGCAATTACTTTCATTTTATATTATTGTGCTTAGAGAAGTGGGTGAAAAGTTTATATACTTGTTAACAGGTGGTGAAGTATAATGGGTCTCTTTTGCTATTGTTTGACTTTGCAAGTACTTTATAACTTTGGAATCTACTTTTAAATGGTCAGGGTAAAGTTTGACTTACCTGGATTAATCTTGAAATTTTGATTTTAGTATGCTAATTACATTTATACGGTAGGTTTGAGCAATAGGTACAAAGTGAGTCGCTATGGTCTAAAAGAATTGACGAATGTTAAGTGAACTCCGAATTTATGAAGAATTCATGAGTATATTTGATGATGGATTTTCTTATTCTTTGTTGTTTACTTGAGACAAGCAACGATTAAGTGTGGGGAAGTTTGATAAGTGTTTTAAGACCCTCATTATTTGTGCATTATTGAACATATTTTATATGTTATTGAGTAAGTCATTAAAGGAAAGAACTTTTATTGGGTTAATTACTTGTTTCAGGGATGATTATGGAATAATGAAGCTTTTTAAGAGATTCATCATGAAAGAAACAAGTTACTGAAGGATTATGGAGCTAGATGCAGTTACTGGTCATACACTAGTAATTATACACTACTAGTGTAGATTTGTGAGGATAAACTTGAAGAAAAATCAGCTTTTCAATGTACACGACCCAGGCTACACGGGTAGTGTAGGATGAGTAGTGTACACATGACAACAAAGGAAAATGCGCTGGAATTAAGTTGTACATGCCCCGAGCTACACGAGTCGTGTAGGGTACCCGTGTATATGCAATTTTGTATAAATACAGCCTTCTTTCATTGTTTGAGAGAGAGAGGGAGAATCAACATCATTTTCTAACCCTAAGTTCGTCTTTTGGAGAGCTTTTCAAGGAGAATTGACGGCACAACCATCCGGAATCACAACAATTGTTTCAAGGGGGGTTTTGTTATTATGATTCATTTAAACTCTTCTAGATCTATTGTTCTTGTTGTTTATCATATGGAAGAGTAGATTTGTTTGCCCTAGGTTTGTGAAACCCTAACTCATGTTCTGAATTGTTATCAATTGATGAGAAGTTTTGATCTTGAATTCATTCATGTGATTTAATTGTCTTGTGATAATTTTCTGGCCAGGATTATTGCTTTTTTGATTCTTATTAGTTAGAAAGAGATTTCAACTAATAAGATAGATCTTATATGAATGATAAATTTGCATGTTTCACACCTAGACATTGGGAGGCTTCGAATTTCTGCTATAAAGATTAAATCTTTATTTAGGGTTTGTGAGTTTTATGCAATTTACATTGGCGTGAGTGAAGGAAGAGATTCCCATTTTCTCATGTAAAATTAGGAATCAATTGACTTGAAGAAAGTAATTGGTTTAATTTAGAAACCCTGCAGTTCAAGATTTGATTTTTCATCAGTTAATTTTACATAAGTATTAAGGGTTAGGGTGGATCAAAACTAGGGCATTGTTGTGAATTGAATTAAATTAAGGAAAGCTCTCATATTCTGTAATTAGGGTTTGTCAATTATTAGCATAATTAGTCATTAGGGTTAATACAATCTTTTGATAATTTAGACTAGATAGTAGTGAAACGGTATTACTAGTAATTGCCCATAGATCCTTAGGACGACATCCGAGTTAATTTATATACTACAAGATAGGTGCGCTGCCTTGTGTGGATTTGAATTAATTGGATTATAAATTTTATACTTGGTGATCATACACACACATCAATCAGTTTCCTATTTGAATTAATTTATTTGCATTTATTAGTTTCCTAATTCTGTGATCATATAATTAGTATATATTCTAACCATAGCAATGAGAAAAGTGAGCAATAATTCTATAATTTCTCTTTTCTTGAAAATCCTTTGTTGTATCAGAGCCAAGGTTTCCTCCTTAATTTTTTTAGCCATGTTCTTCAGTCTTCAAGCCTCTCATTCCTCTAATTCCAATGGCTAATGAGAATACCATAAAACATATTCCCACTAACACTCGAGACACCCATCCTCTGCTCGACCATTCCTTGGTCGCTATCAGTGGTGCAATACTTAAGGTCACGTAGTCTCCCGCTATCCCTTTTTAGATGATAGTTTTCACATGTGCAACCTCTCCCCGTCCCAGTAATCCATCATAATGTCAACTACCTTCTCTTGTCAATCTCAAGCAAATAATGCAACCATTCTTCTCCCCAACACCACATGGCTACTTGACAGTGAAGCCTCACATCATGTCACCACCAACCTGAGCAATCTCACTCTCCACAATCCTTATGATGGCACTAATGAAGTTATGATCAGTGATGGCTCTGGACTCCTAATATCCCATACTGGTTCTATCCTTCTTAGCATTCCCTCTCACTCATTTACCTTATCTAATGTTTTATGTGTTCCTAACATGAAACGTAATCTTATCTCTATTTCCCAATTTTACAAACCTATCAATACTTCCATTGAGTTTTTACTCTCTTCTTTTCATTTAAAGGATCTTCGCAGGGGGCAATCCTTTTGCAAGGTCAAACTAAGGATGGCGTGTACGAATGGCCACCCTCAAGTACTCAGTCACCTTTAATAGTATTCTATAGTGTCAAGACCACTTTATCCGAATGGCATCATGGACTAGGTCATCCCTCTTTATCAATTTCAAACATATTGTGTCTTCTTTTAATTTGGATTCTCTCATCCCTCTAATTTCAACTTCAATTGTAATTCATGTCAATGCAATAAAAGTCATAAATTACCTTTTTTCTAGTTCTACTCTCTCTACCTCTTCTCCTCTTGAAGTTATATTTACTGATATATAGACATCATTGATCGACTCCATTGATAACTTTAAATACTATGTCAACTTTATTGACCATTTTACCAAATATATCTAGCTTTATCCCCTTAAACACAAATTTGACACATATGATGTCTTTATGAGCTTCAAGGCCCTAGTAGAAAAATATTTTAATCGTCTAACCATAACATTCTACTCTGATAATGAGGGGGAAGGGGGAGAATATCAAGCTCTCTCTTCATTTTTAACAATTAATGGGATCTCACATCTTACCTCTCCACCTCATACTCCTGAACACAGTGGCTCTGAATACCATCATCATCACATTGTAGAAATGAAACTTTCTCTCCTTACCTTTGCATCCATGCCTTTATCATATTAGCCTTTTGTCTTTTCTACTACTTTTACCTCATCAATTGTCTCCCTACACCAACTTTAAACCATCTCTCACCATATCTCAAACTCTTTGGCACATCCCCCAACTACTCCAAACTTCGAAGCTTTGGATGTCTTTGCTATCCTTGGCTTCGCCCATGTCCCATAAACTTAAGTCTTGTTCCTCTCTTTACATCTTTGTCGAGTATTCTCCCATACAAAGTGCCCATCTATATCTTGACCCATCTACAACCTATTTATACACTACTTGTCATGTTCGCTTTGTTGAGTCCATTTTTTCCCTTTGTCATGTCTCACACCTCTCTTCCTCGTAGTGCTCTATCCACCATCACTAAGTAAGTGCTCTATGACTTGACCAATCATGACCACACCATCCCTGACTATCGACATTGCCTCTCCACCAAATGTAAATGCTCCTATCTCCCCCATCGACTCCAAGAGGTAGCTCTAAATAACGCCTGATAGCTAGTCCAGTGAAATTGAGCATGACTTTGTTAGTGACCCACTACCCCTACCTACTCAAATCGACTTTAATTACTACCTAAATTCTCAACCTCACCTCACTTCATGTCATAATCACTCATTCCAAACACAACATTCTATAAACTAATTCAAAAAATTAACTTTACTACCTAAATCCACCAAGCTGCCCTTGACCCCAATACTATTACCCCAGCCCTCAAGGATCTTGAGTGGCAACAAGCTATGTCTAGGGAGTTTGATGCTTTACTTCGTAATGGGACATAGGAACTAGTGCCATCTCATCCTATTCAAAACTTGGTTGGTTGTAAGTGATCTTTCACACCAAATATTTACCAATGGCTCTATTGACAAGTATAAAGCTCAATTGGTTGTTAAAGGCTTCCACCAACATCCTGGAGTTATAACTACTCTTAAACCTTTAGTCTAGTCATCAAAACCTCCACTATTCATCTTATTCTTAACCTTAGGTTAGCTATGGTTGGTCACTCAAACAACTTGATGTCAAAAATGCCTTCCTTTAGGTCATTCTTAGTAAGGATGTGTTTATGTATCAACCTTTGAGCTTTATTGATCGCAACCATCCTCATCATGTTTGCAAGCTACACAAGGCTATCTATGGGCTTAAACAAGCTCCATGTGCCTGGTATCATGAGTTGCATCAATTTTCTTCTCTAATCTAGCTTCACCAATTCTATTGCCAATACCTCCTTGTTCATCTTCAACAACTGTTGCACCATCCTTTATCTTCTAATCTATGTCGACATATCATTATCACTAGAAATAATGACAAAGTTGTACAAACCTCATTCAACAAATTTCTTAATGCTTCTCTCTCTCAAGGACCTTGGCCCTCTAACATACTCCTTAGAGTATAAATCACATCTTATAACAATAGTGTTTTCTTAAGCTAACACAAGTACATCGTTGTTCTCCTTAATAGAACTCACATGATTGAAGCCAAGTTTCTCCCACGCCACTAGCAACCAATCTAATTCTCACTTTACAATCAAGGACTCCTCTATCTAATCCAACTGAATATCAAAAAGTTGTTGGAAGTCTCTAGTATCTCTCCCTTACTCGACTAGATGTTGCTTATACAGTAAACAAACTCTCATAGTTTATGCATCAATCGACTTGTGACCATTGGAATGCGATCAAGCGGCTATTGAGGTATCTTATGGCACCTTAGATCATGGCATCACACTTCGGACCTCTCCATTAGTACTTCATGCCTTTTTAAATGTTAATCGGGCAGGTAATGAAGATGATTTTACCTCTAATAGTGCATACATAGTCTATCTAAGTCATAATCTATTTCTTGGAGCTTCAAGAAACAACATATTATGACTTGCTCTTCTACTGAGGTTGAATACCGATCGATGGCCTCCATACTGCAGAAATTTGATGGATTTGTTCTCTCCTTACAAACTTGGGTGTCACGCTTCCCTAACAACTAGTTATTTATTGTGACAATGTTGGTGCAACAAATCTCTATTCCAATTCGATCTTCCATCCATGCATGAAAATGTTGCTCTTAACTATCACTTTATTCAAGAACAAGTTCAAAATGGTGTGTTACGAGTGTTTGACATCTCTGTAGTTGATCAACTCATCGATGCTCTTACCAAACCTCTCGTTCATCCTCAATTTGACTCTCTTAAGGCCAAGACTGGAATTGCTCCTTGGCCGTCCATCTTACAGGGGCATGATAAAGATATATAACCAAGTTGAAAATTCAAAGAAGAAAATCAAGAGATTTTCACATTTGTAATTATGTCATTTATTTGCATTTATTAATTTTGCTATTTGATTATCTGTAATTATATCATTTATTTGCATTTATTAGCTTCCTATTTCTGTGCTTATGTAATCAGTATACATTCTAATAATAGCAATGAGAATAAAGAGCAATAATTCTACAATTTCTCTTAAAAATCCTTTACATGCTTGGTCTCTTGTTTCGGCTTGAGCTACTAAAGTTGAAGATATGAGTCAAGGCATGGGAGCAGCGAAGAGTGCAGCGATGGCAGAAGGTTGTTGGACTTCCTACAATGGAAGGCAGAAGAAGGGAGGAGGAGTGTGGCTAGGGCTAGTCACGAGTGAGTGAGGAGAGTACTTAAGGCGTTTCTATGTAATCTGTGCGTGAATTTTGATTTAGGGATTTTTAGTTTTTCAATGTTTTAACTTTCAATTGAAAAAAAAAAAAAGGAAGAATGGGGTTAACATCTTTTAAGGAGGAGTAGTGCAGGATAACTTACAGCTAGTTACTTCACTGATAGAGGTACTTTACATGAAAAATAATTAAATTTCATATATATATATTTATATTTTAATGAGTTCGGGTTCCTAATATGTTTTATTCCCGTCCCAAAACCCTATAGGGTTTCATTAATAATCCTAAACCTGTAAGGTATTTATCGATTGGACAAGTCAAGTACCCTATAAGACCGGTCCTAGTTGCATTCCTAATCCAGCCACAAGCTTCGACCATTCATCAATGTAGAGGTGATCTCCTCCCAACCTCTCAAAGTTCAAGATCGATAACCTTTTCAACCAAGCTACCCCACTAACAAAACATCTTCTCAATTCGTTATATCTCCACTAATGTACTCCTAATTATCCATATCTCCTCAAGGAAGCTAACATTATCATAGCTCACTACTCTCCTCAAATGACTATTGTGACCACCTCGGGTCTAAGTTAGTTACCAATGGAGGAAACCCTATGCTCCTAACTTCCTTCTGCCTAGGATGCAAAAGGTGGGTAGGGAATGTTTTGTGGGTCTCATTCCAGCATGATCATTGCCTATAAATAGTACCCAAAGCCACATGGCATAAGAAGTCTCATTCAAATCCTTTTGGATACATAAGATCACTTACACCATCGTTACAATTATCCACTTGTCTCTCTCTCTCTCTCAAGAAAACACTACTAATTCAAGTATAGAAGTGGCCTAGTCAAACCACCTCAGAAGCACTATTAACTAATTCTTTTGTTTGTGGGCCCTTGGATTTATACCGATGATTTTCCATCTGCAACAGACATGATTCTAATAACTCCTAAAATTTACCACCTTTTGATGATTCAAAAAACCTACAAAATTTTCTATCTATTTTATAATCCCGATCTTATGTTCTTTTGCTTCGGTGTTGTTTTTGTAATATTAAATTAAAAATCATTATCCTTATATGTAAAATAAAACTGTTATTATTAATTTTAGTGCATTTTTAAATTCATCTTCATAGATATTTAATCATGAAAAAAAAATACAAATATTGTTTCAAGATAATTATAGCACGAGACCTGCAATTATGTTTTAACAATTCAGAGATAAAGTGGAGAGTTGCTTAATGGAAAGTGTTGTTTAAGATATTGACATGGTAACATAACAACTTTCGGAGCAATTAAATATAAAAAATGCTCTAACAAATCAATGCTTGAAAAAAATTCTATGGTCCCATTTAGTTTATTATAGGATTAACCTTTTATTCATTGAATGACTTCAATTTAGAAGCATGCGCAAAATTTGATAGAACAATGTTGGGAATAAACACTAAAAGGATTCTTATTAACACCACTTTATATAAGCTGGTTTATTTTTTTCAACTATTTAAAATATTAATTCCTTACTTAATGCACTTTATAAAATGTTAATTTTTTATTTTTTAATCATTTAAAACATTAATATTTTATTTGAACTTACTATCAAATGTTGATGTATTTGATGTAATTTACAAATAATAATAGAGTATAATTTCAAGTGTTTTTCTTTGCACTTTCATCATTTTTATTTCATGTTGCACTCATATACTTTAAGCTAACTTCTACATCAAGCTCATTTATAACCATCGCATTAGGCATCACCCAAGGTTGATTTGAATTGGGACATCACCCTTAGATCCGAGTGGCTCAATAGGTTGATCAAGTCAACAAACTATTAAATAAAGAAATGAGAAAAATTGGAGGAAAAAAATAAAAATGTAATACAAATAAACAACTTATTATATTCAAATTATTTTCATGAGAACAATAATTATATATTTAGTTCCTTATCTATAACTAAAGTTGGATGTTTTGTATAAAATTTACTCCCAACTTTTATTTTGAATTTAAATTTATTTTATTTAACTAAAATTTATTTCTTTTAATCTTTGTTATAGTTTGGACTCGTGAACCATGAGTTCGATTATAAGTCTACAAATTTGCACCTACTAACTAGTGTATCCAAGTTAATAGCCTTATAATTTAGTTGCATCCTCTCGGTCTCTCAAGTTAAAGGTATCAGGTTTGATTCCCACTTCTATTGTAATGGCGAATAAAAAAAACTAATGTGCCCAAGCTATGTCTAAACAGTTTTGTCTATTTCACATTCTTTTTTTACCCTTGGTGTAGACATTTCTACCACGACCTTTTTCCAAATGAGACCTCAAATTATATTATTAAAATATGAAGGAAAAGACCAATGAATTGATATATTTACTTATGAGAAATGATGATTTGTCAAAAAACCCTAACTCTTTATGTTAGAGTTCAAGTGATATCTGATTTTCTCATAGCACTCTGGTCATCTATAACACATAGCTTGATTTTCTTGCAATTTTTGCAAATGCATTGCCTATGAAAATATACTATGGTGGAGATCAATATTTTATTTTCAAAGTACAGTGAAGTTAGTAACCTTTTGTTTTAAATATTACCATAGGCTAGCCATTGAAAAATATTACTTAAATTTTTTTAATTCAATGAGATATATTTTAAAAAAAATTAAGTATAACTTTTTGAAAACATAACTAATACTTCAATACAAGTTAAGGTTCAGTTTTATAACTGCAAAAATATGATTACAATAATAATGAAGGAAAATCTAAATATGTTTTTGTTACTAGTAACTATCAGATTTAAAAATTCAAAAATGCTGAGAAAAAAGATATTTTCACAATGTTTCATTATTATACTTTATTTTCTTATTATGTTAGTTATTAGTATTATGCGTATAAGCAACCAAATTAAATGAAAATTCTTCCTTTTTTACACTAAAATCAACTTAATGCTTGAGCTTTAATGTGAATGATTATATATATGTATGTATGTATGTATCTTTACGTTTAAATCAAAACTCACATCTTCAACCAATAATATTTGGTATTTCCATGCATCTTGCAAATAATATAGGCTTTTAAATTGCGACAAGGTTAACTAATTTGTAATTTATTATTAAAACTATTTTTTTCCTTACATTTCATTACGTTAGATTAATTATGTAGGGATTATATGTTGAGCTATAGATAGAGTAGACTAGAGTTTACATATGAAGATTATTATTAATAGAAAGGATGACATGTATATGGTTAAGAGAAAGGGAAAGGGAAAGGGAAAGGGAAAGGGAAAGAAAAGGAAAGGTAAGATGGGATTAAGAGATGGAAGTATGAGACAACCTCTTTTTCACTTAAGTATTGATATTAAGAGAATATTATGAGTTTTGGATTCCACACTCTTCTCATTATTTAAAATTACTTACTAAAATATTCTTAATATATCAAAATCTATTCCACCTCACTAATAAGATTTTTATTAGAAATATTATTAGAATTTAGTTTAATAACAATTTTATATATATTATTCATTAATCTTCTTTTAAATAAGGATAATAAGTGATTATAATAAGTTATAAACTCATAATGACTTTAATCTATACTATAGCAATTTTTTAATTAATTTATTTAATATTATGGTGCACTTAATTTGTAGACTTTCTTAAACAATATCTAATTATATTGAAGAAGTTTTATATTACTAGCTACAAATTCATTAATTATTTTATATGCACACAGTAACTTCATTGAAGAATTAAACATAATATCATTAGGTTTTTTCTTTTTTATCTAATATGACAATTATATATTATGTCTACTACAATTGTATATTTATTTGATTCTTTAAGCATTTCAATAATGTTTATACATAATTTTTTTTAATAATTCTTTTATATTTGAAATTTTATTATATCATTATATTTGATTTTTTTATATTTATCACAAGTGAATGTTTGTTAATTCTTTTGACACATATATTAAGAATTTGCAATCAAAGAATTATTTTTGCAATCAAGATTTAGCTCCAAGTTCTAATACATCAGAGGGATGTTTTTGCATATGGCTTTGAAGTTCCTTGAAGGGAGGAAGGAAAACTGAGTATATGATTATAATCAAAAGATTACAAATAATTGTAATTACTTTATCAAAAGATTACATTTTCATTCTAGACTCAATTAACCAAATAAGCTTGCACTCATAGTATCATTACTATTCCTTTGTTTTCTTATAATTTTATATTCATTTTACTCATATTTTGGCACAGATGAAAAGCAAATTACTGATATTCACTTTATTCATACTTTGCATTCTTTTTTGTTTTCATTTTCGTTTTTGTTTTCCTAATATCTCTAACTAGACAAAATATCCTTTTTGTTAATTCTATACAATCACTTGATATTAGATGGAGATGTCATTTATTTCTTATTGCAATCTATGCAAAAATTAATAAATGCTATTACTAGGAGGAAAAACATTTGATTTTTAAAAAGATTTTTTCAATAAGGTCTCATTTGGTTTTTTTTTTTTTAATTTACTATATAATATTTTTCTGAATAATTTTATTTGAATAGCAACCATACTAAATTAAAAAATATTGAAAGTTTTGATTATATAAATACTTTTAGTTAGGTTACAATAATTACTGAATAAGTTTTTTCATAGTAAATTCATTTAATAGCATTTATATAGTAAGATATCTTTAAAAAATCATTAGTTCATTTTAACATTTTAGCTTTTCATTAAAATATAATAAGCAAAAAATAAACTTCCTCTTCAGGATACCAAGTCTCTTCCCAGTATGAATTATTAGTTATTACATTTAATGTAATGTAGTATAAATGAATGAATCATAATAAATTTTTCCTTTGTTCTTACCAAAATCAACTAAAGAACCATTTGGTAATTAACTTTCCAACGCATCTTATAAATAATCCTAAAATCTCAACTACCGCTATCCAGCACCCTCTTCATTTGCCTGTCTGTTAACCCCACTTGTAAACAAAATACAAGCAATGCTGCTTCCCAAAGCATCTAATAAATGATTCAAATATCTCAACCACACAAACCAGCAACCCCTCTTTAACTGCACCACTAAACAAATATATTGTAGAGTGACCCTGCATGGGAGGGAAGAGTCAGTGCAAGTAGAAGCCATACACAGAATGTCAAAGCTGCGTTCCTTGGCCGGGTGCTTGGTCTTGCTTCATTTGGTGGTCGTGTTTATGGTTGCTGATGGAGCCATCTTTGATGTAGGAGATGGTAAATGGAGTTTTGACATGACATCGTGGCCTAAAGGAAAGACTTTCAGAGCTGGTGATGTGCTTGTATTTAAGTATGAACCAGCCATATGCACAACGTTGTCGTGGTAGATAGACGAGGTTATTTAACATGTACCACTCCTCCGAATGCTACTGTATATCAGACTGGGGATGACCACATCAAGCTGCACAGAGGAGGAAATTACTTTATTTGCACTTTTGTTGGCCATTGCAAATCTGCAATGAAGATTGCTGTTGTTGCTATCTAGCACTAAAAATGTGTTTCTTTTTGGTTGGTTTGGTGTTAGAGTTACTTTATTTTTAAATAAGTGTTGACCCTTGTTATTTCATGAATTATATTTCCTTGAGGCCAAACTTGATTTGAAATAACAGTTGACTCTTGATATTTCATGAATTTTTTTTTTCCAGTTTTATGGGCTATTGTAGATTGGACAATTAAACAAAGTAGTAAGTTATATTAAGAAAAAAATTTGCATTTGTTCTTTTTTTTCCTTTTATTTTTTTTCCCAGAATTTATAATTAAACGAAATATCCCTCTATTATTTCTATATAATTGCTTGATATTAGATAGATATATTTTTTTTTCTCTTCAAAAATTAAATACTCATATTAGAAAATATCCAAAATAATTTTGATATTTTAGAAAGAATTTCATTTTGTAATGTCTTGCCTTTTATTAAAAATTACTATGCATTTTTATTTTTGAATAAATTCTTGCAATTGCTTTTAATTTATATTACAAAATGTTATAAGTTTTGATTATTTAGTTTTTCTTTTTTTTTTTCTTTGTGAAGCAATAAAAATCACTATTCAGTTCTTTCTTAATAAATTCCTTTAGATCACCCGTCTTAAAATAACTTTCAAACATGTCAATGCATTTTGACATATCAATTTAGCTGAAAAATATCATTATATAAAGAATAATCTTTTCCAATTGTACGCGAGTGTCTTTCCAAGAACAGCTAGCACTACGAGAAACTTTGGACCAATGCGGCAAAACATTTACTTTAATCTAGATCTATGAAACCCTCATTAAAGAAATAAAATTTAAGAAATTATTTTATTAAAAGAATGGTCACCAAACCAAATAAAATATAATTATAGTCCGCTCAATGAATAACTGTTTATTCCTTTTTTGCAAAGCTAATATTATGGTATTTAATGACAATTTATAATGAATTATTTTACTTAAATTAATGAATAGCAATTCATGTTTTCATCCTATGAATTACTAATGGTTTATTTTTCAACTTTGTTATAAATCACCAAAATAGCATCTATATTATTATCTTCTCTCCATAATAAACACTAGGGACATTATAAATATTTTACTTTTTACTCTGATGATTATTTGTTTTACTTTTTAGATCAAGTGAACATTGTAGTAACCATTACATTCCTATTACATTTCATTTGAATTATAATTCTATTCTTTGGCTTTTTCTATTTAGCAAAGTATACGGACCATTAGTGTTAAGTTACAGACTCATAGCTAGTTAGGAAATAAATAATAATAATAATAATAATGAGTAGTAGAAGTGATTTATGTCAAACTTCAATATAAGAAAATACCAATGAAGATTAAATTATTATTTAGTAGATAATTATGCGAAACCTTTAAATATTGAAGGAATGCATGGTTAAATAATTGGGACATTATCAATATCATTAAATTAACTTATAGTTATTGCTATATAAAGGAAAAATTACGGAAGTCTTGTACATCACTCTTTCCTATCATAAAATACGTTAATGATGGAGTGTGTATTGAGTTATATGTAAATTGAATGAAATTTAATATTAATTACCAAATATATATCATTTTAATTTTTTTTTCTAGATTGGTATGTGAAACAGTGCCAAAAATTTAAAGGGAAAAAATTAAGTTAATGAAAAGACAAAAAGAAAAAAAATGTATTGATAATAGCAATACCTGAAGCAAATTATATATAGTAAAAAGCAAAATTACACGCAGAAGAAGACAAGATATACTCTATATGTATAATAATTTTTTGTGTCCATTAATGCTACCTTAACTAACATAGGTAATTCTAATTGCTGAGTTGATACTCTGCGACTAGAGAAGTGATATGTGTGTTAAGTACTCAGACAATTAAACACACATATTGCCTAGTTAAATAATTTTTTTGGCCAATTGTCTAATTAAACAATTAAGTAGACAAATTAACTTCCAACAACTATAATGTGTATGTGTAGTTAATCTATCTGCTTAATTATCTAATTTTATAGAATTTTTAGTGGTTACCTAACACATGTCACTTTTCCATTTGCTAGGAATATTTATGTAGCAAACAGAGTTGCTGAATTAAGTATTGATGAATATTTGAGAAAGTTTAGTTACAAACGTATAATAACCTATATTTACGATTGATTTCTTAAAGAAAGAGAATCAATAAATAGATATTATTTTTTGCCAATTAGGCAAATCATTGATATTTCATGTACTTAAAGTAAAATATCATAGATTATCAGTGGGGAATCAGACTTAAATAAGTTCTTTGTCTTTATTAGTAAAAATGGAAGATTAGATCACACCAATCAATCTTAAAATTTCTCTACTATAATTAATTAGGATTTTTCAAATTTTAAAATTTTAAAATATTCCATTCAAATATCAGGTAATATGAAAAAAAATAAAAATCTCTTATATGTTTTAGAACAAAGTCATCCTTTAAACTTTAGTATATCCGTCAAGAGCCTTCTAACTTAGTTGCACCTTACTTAGCCTCTTATCTAAAAGGTCTCAAGTTTGAATCTCTCATTTGTGTTGGGATTTGAAAAATAATATAAAATAAAACAGTGGTATAATCTATGAGAGTACCAATGCTATCATGCTTTACAAGATGATGTATTATTTGGTTGGTTGTTTTTCCAGCAAATGCAAACAAATCAAGGGCTCTTCTATCAAGACCCTTATTAATTATATCTCACTGGATTACTCACTGGATTAATGTAAACCAGTAGTGGGACAGGGTGTGATGGGCTTTGAAGGCCTACTCTGAAAAATTATCTAATGAGCGTCTATGAGAACCTCAATTAATAGAAAAAATTTTATAAAAAGAAAATTGAGCAGATAAATGAAATTCAATTTTATAGAACTCGCTCAATTTTTATTTTAATAAAATTTATTCATGGAAAACTAGATGGTGATCACATGGAATTTTAATATGTTATATATTTCCAGTAATAACTACCACATACCATGACACCACAATCAACATGTTAACTGTGATAATTTTATGAATGAATTTAGTGCTTTTAAATGATAAGGATGTCTAAGGCTAAGATCAATAATGACATATAGCTCAGGCTATTCCTTAGTATCTTAGATATTCTTCTAAACATCATATATAATGCTGAATGAAAATCAATATATATTTTTCGCTTCTAAGCTCTAAATTTTTTATAAACAAAAAGAAATAATATATAGAGGTAACTAAAATTTTATATGGAATTGTTCCATAATGAAAATATTAACATTTTTTTTTTTTTGCCAAGAAAACATTAATAGGTCTAATTATAAAAAAATTACATTATCATTTTGACGTTATAAAAATATAATAAAAATTATAAATTATATGGAGTACTTTATAGTTGATAAGTTCCAGAGGTCCATAATAAAGTGGTTTAGGGTGTTAAAAGATAAGTTTCATTTTCAAAATTTAAAAACTTAAGATAGAGTAAAAACCTTATATATTGGGATAAATTACACTAGAAAGTATCAGTAAATTTATTTAAAATATCGACGTATCAAGTTAGTTGAAAAGATGAATCAACGTTTTATAAGATAAGTCAAACAAAATATCAAAAACAAAAATTCATTTAAAATATCAGTATTTAAAATGACTTTATTTATTTATTTTTCACATCATTTTGAGAAATGTAAATTCCTTGGGCGTACTCGACCTGATGAGATAAGAGGACTAGAAGTCATTTTTCCTTTGTTCTTACCAAAATCAACTAAAGAACCATTTGGTAATTAACTTTCCAACACATCTTATAAATAATCCTAAAATCTCAACTACCGCTATCCAGCAACCTCTTCGTTTGCCCGTCTGTTAACCCCACTTGTAAACAAAATACAAGCAATGCTGCTTCCCAAAGTATCTAATAAATGATTCAAATATTCTCAACCACCACAAACCAGCAACCCCTCTTTAACTGCACCACTAAACAAGGCCCAGGACTCCTATAAATTCCTCCCCCAGTGATCAATCAAGTATATTGTACAGTGACCCTGCATGGGAGGGAAGAGTCAGTGCAAGTAGAAGCCATACACAGAATGTCAAAGCTGCGTTCCTTGGCCGGTGCTTGGTCTTGCTTCATTTGGTGGTCGTGTTTATGGTTGCTGATGGAGCCATCTTTGATGTAGGAGATGGTAAATGGAGTTTTGACATGACATCGTGGCCTAAAAGAAAGACTTTCAGAGCTGGTGACGTGCTTGTATTTAAGTATGAACCAGCCATGCATAACGTTGTCGTGGTAGATAGACGAGGTTATTTAACATGTACTGCTCCTCCGAATGCTACTGTATATCGGACTGGGGATGACCACATCAAGCTGCACAGAGGAGGAAATTACTTTATTTGCACTTTTTTTGGCCATTGCAAATCTGGAATGAAGATTGCTGTTGTTGCTATCTAGCACTAAAATGTGTTCCTTTTTGGTTGGTTTGGTGTTAGAGTTACTTTAGTTTTAAATAAGTGTCGACTCTTGTTATTTCATGAATTATATTTCCTTGAGGACAAACTTGAATTGAAATAACAGTTGACTTTTGTTATTTTATGAATTATTCTTTTTTTTTTTCAGTTTTATGGATTATTGTAGATTGGACAATTAAACAAAATGGAATGAAATTTAATTATATCAATCACCAAATATATATCATTTATAATTTTTTTTTCTAGATTGGTACGTGAAACAGTGACAGAAATTTAAAGGGAAAATTTTAAGTTAATGAGAAGACAAAAAGAAAAAAATGTATTGATAATAACAATAGCTTGGAAGGAAATTGTATATCACGTGGAAGAAGACATGATATACTTTATATATATAATAAAATTTTCTTTTGTGACTCTTACAACTAAAAATGATGTTTTAGGGCTTGATTGGATAGTCGGTTTGGTTTAATTTTTATTTTATTTTGGTTTTATTTTTAAATGAAAGTGATATTGAATCGATGCAGATGATATCTATTTAAAACTTTTGTGTATATTATGCTTATAAGATGATGTATTATTTGGTTGGTTGTTTCTTCCAGCAAATCAAGGGCTCTTCTATCAAGGCCCTTATTAAATATAGCCCACTAAATTTATGTGGTACCAGTAGTGGGAAGGGTATGATGGGCTTTGAAGGCCTACTCTGAAAAAATCTTATGAGCATCTACGAGAAGCCTCAATTAATGAAAAAAAAATTATAAAAAGAAATTGAGCAGGTAAATGAAAATCAATATTATATGAGACTCGGTTCAGTTTTTTTATTAATAAAAATTTATTCATGGAAAACTAGATGGTAATCACATGGAATTTTAATATATATATTTTCCAGTAATAACAACCACATACAATAACACCACAATCAACATATTAACTGTGATAATTTTATGAATGAATTTAGTACTTTTAAATGATAAGGATGTTTAAGACTAAGATCAATAATGACATATAGCTCAGGCTATTCCTTAATATCTTAGATATTCTTCTAAACATCATTATATAATGCTGAATGAAAATCAATACAATATTTTTCGCTTCTAAGTTATAAATTCTTTTATTAAAAAAAGAAATAAATATATAGAGGTAACTAAATTTTATATAGAATTTGTTCAATAATGAAATATTGACATTTTTTTTTCGCCAGGAAAACATTAACAGGTTTAATTATAAAAATTACATTATCATTTTAATCTTATAAAAATATAATAAAAATTATAAATTATATAGAATACTTTATACTAGATAAGTTCAAGAGGTTCATACTAAAGTGGTTGAGGGTGTTAAAATATAAGTTTCAATTTCAAAATTTAAAAACTTAAGATAGAGTAAATACCTTATATATTAAGATAAATTATATTAGAAAATATTCAGTAAATTGATTTAAATATCGATGTATCAAGTTAGTTGAAAAGATGAATCAACATCTCATAAAATAAGTCCAACAAAATATCAACAATAAAATTCATTTAAATTATCAATATTTAAAATGATTTTTATTTATTTATTTTTCTTGTCATTTTTAGAAATATAAATTCCTAAGATGTACTTGAGACACTAGCCGTCAGCATAGGTCTGTTCTGTGGTAGAACTAAAATTGGACCCATGGGAGCCTATCTGATTTCCACGGTTTGTTTCCGGTTCCTTTGAAACCAAAATCATAAAATAAAAAAAATCAATTAAATAACTTTACTTAATTTAAGTAAACAAATTAACTTCCTGTATATTAATTTATATGCTCGATTGTTTAATTTTATAAAATTTTTATTGGCTACTTAACGCATGTCATTTTTCCATTTGCTAGGAATGTTAATGTAGCAAACAGAGTTAGCTAAATTAAGTATTAATGAATATTTAATATATGAGCGTCTATGAGAAGCCTCAATTAATAGAAAAATTTTTATAAAAAGAAATTGAGCAGGTAAATGAAAATCAATATCATATGAGACTCGGCTCAATTTTTTTTTAAATAAAAATTTATTCATGAAAAACTGGATGGTAATCACATGGAATTTTAATATATTATATTTTCCAGTGATCACTGCCGCATGCCATAACACCAGAACCAACATGTTAACTGTGATAATTTTATGAATGATTTAGTACTTTTAAATGATAAGGATGTCTAAGACTAAGATCAATAATGACATATAGCCGGGCTATTCCTTAGTATCTCAGATATTCTTCTAAACATCATTATATAATGCTGAATGAAAATCAATATTATATTTTTTGCTTTTAAGTTCTAAATTCTTTTATTGAAAAAAAGAAATAAATATATAGAGTTAACTAAATTCTGTATAGAATTTGTTCAATAATGAAAATATTAACATTTTTTTTTTTTTTGCCAAGAAAACACTAACGGGTTTAATTATAAAAAATTTACACTATCATTTTAATGTTATAAAAATATAATAAAAATTATAAATTATATAGAATACTTTATACTAGATATGTTCGAGAGGTACATACTAAAGTGGTTTAGGGTGTTAAAAGATAAGTTTCAATTTAAAAATTTAAAAACTTAAGATAGAGTAAAAACCTTATATATTAGAAAATTATATTAGAAAATATTCAATAAAATGATTTAAAGTATCAAGTTAGTTGAAAAGATGAATAACAAAAATATCAACAAAATATCAACAATAAAATTCATTTAAATTATTAATATTTACAATGACTTTTATTTATTTATTTTTTTATCATTTTGAGAAATGTGAATTCTAAGATGTAACTCCACTTAACGAGATAAGAGAGACTAGATGTCGTCATGGGTCATGGGCAGTTCTGTAGTAGAACTAAAACTAGACCCATGAGAACCTGCTTGGTTCCTATGATTCGATTTGGGTTCTTTTGGAACCAAAAATAGTAAAATTTAAGAAGAAAAACAAAAAAAAAATCAATTAAGTAACTTTACTTAATTTAAGTAAGAAAAAGAATACAAACAAAATTTTAAATTAAAATAACATTGAGTCTAACAATAATTGTTTATAGGTTATTAATTAAAAGAAATTTCACAGTTGTATATCTATTTATATATAATCATTTGCACTTTTTTAATTGTCATGTTAGTAATATGGGACTATAAAACATTTAAGATACAAATAAGTCTCACAAACACAAATACAGATTCTACAAAAATCTACTTTGGTTAGAAGTATATATAAACTCAACAACACTTGATTTCAAATGTGTGTATTACATTCGATGTTAATAATAATGTGATACCCCGATTTTCATAGAATACAAGAATTAACTCTAAAACAATATAAGAATGTTCTTGTTACTAAAATATGAACTAAGTAAAATAATAGTTAGAATTGACTAAATATGCAAAAAGAAAAAACGATACTAAGAATATGATACTCCTAAAAATCAAAAGAAATTGTCAAAGATTAGAGAATTAATATAAGAATTTAAAACTCAAATAAAAATAAATAAACAAAACTCCTTAACTAATAAAATATATATGTATAATAATAATAAAGGTAAATAGTAAATAATCAAGGTTAATAGTAAATGGTAAAATAAATAATAAATAGTAAATTATGAAATAGTAAATTGTAATTAAGTAATAGTAAGAATGAAAAGTAAATTAAGGTAAATTAGATGTAGTCAAATCAATGAATAGTGTAAATTTGGTTGAATTTATCAAATAAAGCCAAATTAAAGTAGTAAAAAAACTAAAATACACTTAAATTAACTTAAATATCCCTAAATTCCCTACAAAATACCAAAAATGGGAGACAAAAATTATCAAGCAACTAGAAATGTCATAATCATTCTAAAAATCAGAACTCTAAATTTTGAAAAAGTTGAAGGAAAATTCCCAAAAAACAACAAATTTACTTATAAAAGAGCAAGTTAACCAAACAATTACCAAATGAAGACATAAACATCAATCAAAACTCTGTAAAAATCATGAAAATTTGGGAAATTTCGTGAAAACATATGTCATATTTTCTTTACATAAGGATAAATTAAGGAAAATTATTGCATACATGCATACTAGGTGTCAAAATTAGGAAAATTACTTAACATTTGTCAAAAATCACTGTAACTTCTAGTATGAACGTGTAAAATGTATGGATCACGTGGTAATTTTTGCATGGAAAAATATTGACACCTGCTAAGTTTTATTGAATTTACAAACTCTAGAAATTCGCTATAAATACATCCGAACTTGTAAAATTCACCACACTCACATCAAAAATCATAAAATCACTAAATTTTGAAGTTGAGTCTAAAATTAGGAGAAGTACATCCGAAAACCTTGAAAAAGGTAACTCCGCCGTCTTGTGGTGGCGTCAATGAAGTGTAGCCGATCCCCGTCAATGATTAATTGCAATATCAAAACTTCTTCTTTCGGCTCCAAAATTTTACAGTAAGTACAATATAATATTAGTTACAACATATAGAATTTTTCATGTAATTTTGATAATTTCAAAAATTATATTATGATAGCTGCGAAAATACCAAGAATAGTGAAATCCGAATTACTAGTATAAAATATCTAAACGATTTCTAAAAATAAAAAAAAATATTGTATTATAACTCCATGATATTCATGCCGACATTATTGACAATTACAAATTTTTTCATATTTTTTTGAATATTTACACCATTTTATCAATTATAGCTAGTAAATAGAGAAATTATGAAAACTATACTAAATATTCATAACCACCTTAAAACTTTAGTTAATTAAGTATACTAATACCAATAATAATATGCATATTCCAATAAAGAAATTACCAAATATTAATGTAATAGTTAGTTGTAAAGTTTAAATCTTAACAACTCCTAAAAGCGATAATCTTGAATTTATAATTAAATAACTATATCATATGTTATACAATTAGAATAACTTTTCTAAATATTTCAAGCTATACTCACTTATCAAACTATTCAGAATTCTTTCAAGATTTCCTAATAAAATTTTAACCTTTCAAATTAATTAAGTACTTAAAAGTGCTTAATTTTATAAAGCTCTTAATAAAAGCAAACTAAGCTCATTAGTTCATTGTATACCAACTTATAAATATGATGAATCTTCTAATAGAGTCATTTTATTTCTCAATAAACTTATAGTATAATCATACTATAACTACAATTAAAATAAAATCTTGCATCATAACACTATTATACTCCTCAAAATCATTGTTTAGTACTACTCCACAACAAACTTATTTCCACAAAAACCCAAACAAAACCCATTTTGGTAAGTGGTCCAGCTTCACAACTATTCTTAAAGAATCTTTATGTCGATATATTATGTGTGAATGGTAAACTAGAAAATAAATGCATGTGATTGATTAAATGTTTGTTTGTCTTGTAATTGCTTGATATGATATGATGAATTGGGTGATTATCTAAAGTAAACCAGGTATTATAAGAATTCATTCAGACCTTCATAAAACGACTCGCATTACATGAGACATCAAACATCTTGCGTCTATCAAACCGACCATTCAGGTAAGAAGATTTCTTCTTCTAACTTTTATTGAACTAAGTCACAAAGAGGAGGTCGCAATAAATGCTACAAGCTATCTAAGGATAGTCCTAAGTGGTTTTGGGAGGACAGCATTCCATTGCACATTCCCGATTTAATGGAAGATGAATCTGTATTCAAACTCCTCGAAACTAGGTTAGAGTGAGGTTAGTTTCTCTAATCTCATGATGAACCGGTCAACATCATGTGGATGGCATAGTATTTGATCATGTATATTTAATAAACGTGTTTGCTAATTGCTTTGAAAGGTACCACAAGATTCTGACTACTTACTGAGCACGTGGAATTATACTCATCACTCTACAACTTCTTTTGCAGGAAATCCATAAGAAACAACACAAAATACCTCGAACAATACCTGTAAGTATCAAAAACTTAATTCTAGTCTCCATTTTTATAAGTATCTTATACGTGTGGTATTATTTAGTGAGCCTAGTAGTTATAAGATGTTTATGGACTATGAGCTGGGCAAACCCCATAAACCTTTGATAATTACGGCGAGACGTACGAATTAAATTTCCAGGATGTGACAGTCTTAAAAATAATATATAATATTGTGAACAAAAAATATATATTTTTACAATTTACATGAAAATAGTTTAAATATTTGTTTTTAATAATATTTTTTTTGTAATTTTCTTTTATTTTATTTTTTTTATTTTTGTGGTGTGGAAATGTGAGAATCACAGAGTTAGAAGCTCTTGGAAGATGAATCCGTAAACATACTATCCACGGATTAGTTTTCCATTCAGAAATACTAGTGATAGGTCGAGTTGGCCCTCAGCTTAGAACCGATCCGTGATGAGAGGCATGAGAAGATTAGAACAAAAACAACGTGAGTCCCTTATCCAATGCTCCTCTTCCAGCCGACACTCCATGCTCTTGGGCTACAAGACAAGTGCGGAGGGGGCTTAGTGATTTCAATCGGAGCGACAAGTAATATGGTGCAGTTCATATTTTAGCTGGTACATTCATATGGCTCAGATTTTTTATGGGAGACGATACATTTATTTCTTAAATTACATGAGAATGGAAATCGATGAGGGTAGAGAGTAGCTGCAGATTACAACCTATACTAAGTTTTCTAAGTTTATTATTATTAGTGTTGAGTTATTTGGATTTTTTTAATCGCCATCTTAATGTTTGAAGGAGTAAATTTAAAGAATAAACTTTTTATTTAAAAGATTAATATTAATTAATTATTTGCATTCTTTGATTTTTCTTTTCTATAAAATGATGGAGTAATAAATAAATGACCAAGTTACTATATGGTTGTTGTTACAAAAATAACAATGTTCTTTTATAATGATAATATTAAATAATGGGTTAATATTAAAAATAGTACTTGAACTTTTGCAAAAATTCAATCTAATACTTAAAGCTTCGTTTTAAACAATTTGGTACCTAAACTTTCATAAAAAGTTTAATCAGTTACCTGAAGTTTAGTTTTAATAAATTTGGTACTTAAACAAAATTTTTGTTGATTTTTTTCATACTTATTTTTTCATACTGATTGAACTTACTTTAGGTATGAAAAAGTCTGCAAAAACTTTGTTTATGTATCAAATTATTCAAAATGAAACTTCAGATACTTGATTGAATATTTTATAAAATTACATATACCATTTTTTCATTAACACTAAAATAATCAATTAGATTAGGAGCCATCCTCATTGACAAAACAATCCCTATAGAGAATCCTATTTTCATAATTTGGTCTCGGTTTAGAATTCCTATTGCGGTATCATTAGATTAATTTGCTATGTGGTCTACTCATCATGTCACTTTCCTTGAATAAAAGGTGGGTGTGGGACTACAAGGTTCCCATAATATTTTTTGATATACCCTTCAATCAAGAATGTAGCCAAATTTTATCACTTTTTCTTTCATTGTTTTGAATTTAATCCTAAATTTATCTTGGATTTTCTAAAGAGCATCTACGAGAAACCTCAATTAATAGAAAAAAAAATTTATAAAAAGAAATTGAGCCGAGTCTTAATTATTATATAATGGTAAATGAAAATCAATATTATATGAGACTCGACTCATTTTTTTTTTAATAAAAATTTATTCATGGAAAACTAGATGGTAATCATATGGAATTTTAATATTTTATATTTTCCGGATAACTACCACATACCATAACTCCACAATCAACATGTTAACTGTGATAATTTTAGGAATGAATTTCGTACTATAAATGATATGGATGCCTAAGACTAAGATTAGCAATGATATATGGCTGAGGCTACTGCTTAGTATCTTAGATATTCTTCTAAACATTATTATATAATGCAGAGTGAAAATCAATGTTATATTTTTCACTTCTAAGTTCTAAATTCTTTCATAAACAAAATGACATTAATATATAGAGGTAGCTAAATTTTATATAGAATTTGTTCAATAAAGAAAATATTAACAATTTTTTTTTCCAGGAAAAGATCAAGAGAAAGTTATAAAAATATGAAAAAAAATTATAAATGTTATAGAGTACTTTATACTCAATAAATTCAAGAGGTATGGATACTAAAGTGGTTTGGGCTGTCAAATTTCAAAATTTATAACTTATTGCTATAGGTAAGATAGAGTAAAAGCCTTATACATTAGGATAAATTATATTAGAAGATATTTAATAAATTTATTTAAAATATCAACGTATCAAATAAGTTGAAAAGATCAATCAATGTTTCATATAATAAGCAAACAAAATATCAATATTTTATAAAATTCGTTTAAAGTGTTAATATTTTATAATGAATTTTATTTATTTATTTTTTCTCAATTTTTCTTATCATGTTAAGAAATGTGGATTCTTTAGAGTACTCCACCTAACGAGATAAGAGAGGCTAGATGTCGTCATGAGTCGGTTCAAGTCCAAAATTGGACCCAAATTGTCAGTTCCAAAATTGAGAGAATCGAAACTGGACCAGTGGGAGCCTGTTCGGTTCCCTGGTTTGGTTTGGTTTGGTTCCTTGGAATGAGAATCGTGAAATTAAAAAAAAAATCAATTAAATAACTTTACTTAATTTAACTAAGATAAAATACAAACAAACTTTTAAATCAAAAGAATATTGAGCCTAATAATAATTATTTATAACTCATTAGTTAAAAGAAATTTTATAGTTATGCATTTATTTATATACAATTATTTACACTTTTTTGGTTTTCATATTAGCAATGTGACATTATAAAATATTCAATATACAAATAAGTCTCACAAACAAAAATACAAGTCCCACATAGGAATGTGGCTAGGCGGGCCGTTATAGGGTATCCGACCTACTCGACTCACTAAAAACCCCATAGGGTTGTGGGATAAATTTGGGAAAATTCTTTGTAACCCTATAGGGTCACGGGTAGGTTCGGATCGTAGTTATGACCCTATAGGGTCGACCTGACCAGTTAAAATTACTAAAAAAATAATTTCATAACATCAAAACTTTGATATTTTCATTTTTTATTATTTTATAGCTCTATAATTATATAATTTATTTTTTTTATCCCATTGAGAATGCCATACTTTTTATAATTAATAAGAGAAAATATTTGTATTTATGTATCTATTTCAATCCTCAAGTAAAGTAAATTCTAACTACGTGTGTTACAAAATGATTATCATACATCGAAAATCAATTGTCTAGCTTATTGATTTTTTTTTTTTTTATCTATAACTTTGCCATCAAATGAAAAGAAATTGAAATAAATAAGTAAACTAAAGAATGTATCATAAAGACAAGTAGACAAATAATAAATAAAAAAGAATGAAAAAGGAAAAAAATAAGTGTAAAAACAAAATTGGGTCAACGGGCGGGACGGGTCAGGATCATGATCCTATAGGGGCAGGTTTAAGAATTGCACATAAAACCTATAGGGTCGCAGGTCGGTTTTGGACGATCCTATAGGAAATCGGATCGATTCAATTTATATATGATCTGTCCCAGTTCTATCTCTAGTCCCATATTGTTAAAAAAAAAAGTTTACTTTGATTAGAAATTTCTATAAACTGAATAATACATGATTTCAAATATATTTATTACATGTGTTATTAATAATATAATATATTAATATTGTGAATAGAAAATATATTTTTACTATTCTCGTAAAAATAATTTAAATATTTTTTAATAATAGTTTTTTTATGATTTTCTTTTGTTCTTTTTTTTTTCTTTTTCTTAGCATAAAACCGTGAAAACCGTTGATTTTTAAGTTGATTCTTAAACTGACGATTTTAAAGCGGAACCATAAAAACCCACCATCTGCAAGTTGGTTCCTCGTTCAAGAACCACCTCAGGTTTAAAACGGCTGTAATAATATCTAGGAAAGGCATAAAAAGATTGGAACAAAAACAACGTCACTCCCTTGTCCAATGCACCTCCCCCAGCCGACATTCCATGCACTTGGGCTACACGACAAGTGCATAAGGGGACTTAGTGGATTTGAACCGGAGCGACAAGTAACATGGTGCAGAGTTTTCAGATTTTATCGCTAGTACATTCATATGGCTCGATATTTTTTGGGATACGATACATTTATTTCTTAAATTACATAAGAATCGAAATCGATGGGGGGGAGCAGCTGCAGATTACAACCTATACTAAGTTTTCTAAGTTTATTATTATTAGTGTTGATTTATTTGGATTTTTTTAAATCGTCATCTTAATGTTTGAAAGATTAAATTTAAAGAATAAAATTTTTGTTTATAAGATTATTATTTTGCACTGTTCAAGGCCTTATAAATTAATTATTTGTCGTTCTTTGGTTTTCTTTTCTATAATAATGATAGAATAATAAATAAATGACAAAGTTACTATATGATTGTTACAAAAATAACAATATACTTTCATGATGATAATAATAAAATAATAGGTTAATGTAAAAAATGGTAATAAACTTTTGCAAAAAGTTCAATCAAGTATTTGAAGTTTCGTTTTGAACAATAGTTACATAAATATTTATAAAAAGTTCAATCAGGTACATGAAATTTGAGTTTTAACAAATTTAGTATATAAAGTTTTGGTAGACTTTTTTTATATTGATTGAACATACATCATGCATGAAAAAAATTCACAAAAACTTTATTCATGTATCAAATTATTCAAAATAAAATTTTAAGTACCTAATTGAATATTTTGCGAAAGTTCAAGTATATTTATGTCATTAACCCTAAAATAGCCAATTAGATTAGAAGTCGTTCTCACTAAAAGACCAATCCCTATATAAGAATCCGCTACTTAATAATTTGGTCTCAATTTAGAATTCCTATTGCAGTATCATTAGATTAATTTGTTATGTGGTCTACTCTTCATCTCATTTTCATTTGAGTAAATGATGGATGTGGGACCGCAAGGGTCGCATGTTCTTTTTTGACACTAGCCAAAATTGAGTGGTATTTTTCCTCTCATTGTTTTGAACCTAATCCGTAAATTTATCTTGGATTTTCTCGGATAATTATGTATATTTCAGTCAAGACACGTCCAGATATATTATCAGCCGATTCCTTTAGGAAATAGACTTTATTTTATCATTACAATAATTCCTAATTTTTGGTTCATATTGTAAAGAAAAGCAAGGGTAGACATGAAATAGAAGTAGACCGTATATATCAATAAACACTCAAATTTAATTTAACTAGCAAAGTACATCCACGATGTGTATGTAAAACTTCAATAAAAGATGAGCAATAGAGTTTAGAATATGATACCATTATCCTATTACTATTTATTACATTGTTTGCATTAAATGTTTATCTTTACATGTATTGCGGAAGAAATAGTTATTTAAATTAAATCTTTTCAAATTTATCTATTACGATAAGAATGAAATACATCATTGTAATCTAGATAAGATATATATATATATTTTATATATTTGTTATATCTATGTTTTCTTCACTCAAAAGTTGCTAATTATGTATGGTAAAAAATAATTATAATACCATTCATGATAGTTTGTTAATTATAGGGACTCCAAAAAAGATACATAGGAATGATCAAAATCATAAATTTCGATTAAATTTTTATGAAATTTTTGAAGTAAATACACTTTAATAGTCGACTTACACATAAAAAATACTTATATTAGAGAATATCTTAAATGATTTATCCAAAGAGAATTAATGTATTTGATTTAGATAAGGATAATCTTGCATATATAATAGCAAAATCATTTAGTTAGACTCACACTCTGACAAGGACTCTTATATATATATAGTCCAATCTATATGTACATAATTCACAAAATTTCAGCCCTTGACTTATAAATTCTTTTTAGTCGGAAAAATAGTGTGAAGCAAACAAACCATGAATCACATAATCACTCCTTTTGATTTTGCGTGCGCCGAGCTGTTGGGTCAAACATTGAAGACAAAATTCAAAGCCTATAAGGAAGTGCGAGAACTCAGTGCTGATTCTCATAATGCTATGAAGGATAACTATTCCAAGAATAATAGAATGGTGTTTGCAAGTTTGGGCAAGAAACCCTCAGATTAGCCACGCTTTGCGGTGGAGCTAGACGGGTTGCATTTCTTTGAGACTATTGTTTCAAGATCATGATCATGATCTTAAGTGTACTTTGATTTATAAGAGGAAAGATTAGGATAGGACATGATTTTTAGAAATTTAAGTAGATCATATGAAAGGTGAGTTTAGATAAATCTTACAGTGATTACTTGGATTCTTTGATTTACTTTTTTTCCATCTTTAACGTTTTGATTATGGAAAAATCATTCTTTATAGCGATATCATTTAGGCATTATTATTATTAGTTTAGAAATCACTCTTATGTGGGCTGCTCAATTAATTTTTCAATTTATGTTTGCTTTTTTTTTTCCCTCTTTAATCTTCAAAATATGAATATAATCATAAGAAACAATGGCTTGTTATAAAAAAGATTTATAAGTATGCATTATACAAAAAGTAAGAGTTCTCTATTAAAAATAATTTTTCATGTATAATATAGAAGATACATGTGATACCCAATTAAATACTTTAAAGTAGATGGCATTCTAGTAGTTTTCATTCAAGAGAAGCAGTTCTTGACTATTCAGATCCATCACCATTGATTGATATATGGTTATCAACATATATAGGTAGACTAATTGAAGGTTGGATTGGATAAATAATAGGGTAGATTCAAAAGATGCTGAGTCAAGATTAATCCTATCTTGAAGTGAATGAGAGCTAGGTGAGAAAACCATATTTTGATTAATCTTAATGATATCTAGCTAAAATAACATAATCTAATCAATCTTATCTTTAAGTTAAGAGACTCAGGGCAAAACTAGATTTTTCAATCATAGATAAATGTATATATATAATTAGTTAATGATGAGAGCATTGAGAATGAAAATCTAAGATTGGGATTATGTTTGTAAAGCATTAATTTGACAATTTAGAGGATTTTGTTTATAAATTTTTATCCCATTCTTTTATCATATACCTCTAACACTTGTACTTAAAGTTGTTATTTCATAATTTTGTGTGTTTTTGATGATGTGGTGGGTGAGTTTTTTGGCCCTGTTACTAGTTTACCATTATTTTAATCTATATCTACTTTTCTATCACACGAATAGATTCATGGATCGTTGATTACCAATCATTGCTAGAGTGCAAGTCAAGAAGTTGGGATGAAGAAACTTCTTCTCTAACAATGGTATTGAGATCAAATAAGTTGAAATAGTGAAACTATCATTAAATGAACTCAAGTTAGATTGACACAATTAAATAATTTGGAAGTTTCCAACAAATTTAAAATGGTTAGTGGAAGAGATCATCTATACTAATTTATGATTTAGGACTAACTATCAAATTTATCATCGCTTCACCTACTTCAAAAGGTTACAAACCTTGATGAATTTTCCATGGGTACTAACTATTGACAATTAACCATCACTCACTTAATGAATTTTTTAGGGTTCTTCCCTCTTCATAGTTAGTTTTAACTTGTGTATCATTTATTATTAGATGGTAAGCATTTGGTAAAAAAAACTCTTCTCTACCTTTAACTAGTGTCTCAACCTTACACAATTACACTTAGTTAATTAGCTGCTCACATGCTTTTAGCAGATTTTACTTGATTTTGCCTAACTCTAAGCACCTTTCACTCACGACTCTATTGTACATTTGATTCACTAGAATAGAATAAGGTTGAAAAAGAATAGCGATTCCTTATTTTATATTTAGAGGTATTTTCGAAACAAAACATGCTTTTTGATTAGGAATAGTTATTCCTCTAGTAAGAGAAAGGAATGGAGATTCCTTATCTATTATGTATTACATGTAATAGTATTCTTTTGATAAAATTTTTGTAAACTAAACAAATAATAGATATTCTGCGGTAATAAAATTAGAATATCGATCTCATTCCATTAAACCAAACATGCTAATGACTTTTCTCTCATCAATAGCTAGGTAACACCTTTCACTCAAGACTCTAATTTTCTCTCATCATAGCTAGGTAATGCACTTGCATTATAAAATTAGATGCGATCGTACAAATAAAATATCCAAAATCAGTAAGTGAAACACTTAAACACTAAGTCCAAGATTCATTTGTTATTTAGCTAGTAAGTTGCCATTAAATTTCATTCAACTTACAAATCAAAAGTTAGATATTGGCTAGATTCTTAAATATCTTATAACATTATTGAAGACATAAATTTTTTTTTAATAATTTCAACCATTTTTTGCTCCCTTTTATTGAGATGATTTATTTACAATTGTTGGGAGACCATTCAAATATTAAACTACCAATAAAACAAGGGAAACATTGCAACAAAAACAATTATATATTAATCAAGGAAAATCCAATGATCCCATCCATCTTATTTTGTATCGATTTTGTAAGTTACTAAAGGCTTAACTTTTAACACACCCATGATTATTATGTTACTTTTTATGATTATTTCAACAATGAGATGTTGAAAGAAAGTTTGATTGATGAGATCATAAAAATTTTCTTTCATTGAATACCTTTAAATAATTAAAACCTTCAAACCTATTGATGGTCAAATATAGATCATAGATCTCCCAGACTAGTCCAACTATCAATCATCTGAGCTAGCCTTTTGGCTTAAGCTCAACTTATTCTTACTAACCTAGAGCCAACAGAAATACCCATTCCCTTGGCTCAAGATACCAAATGCCAAGTGCTATGATTAGATGAATCACGACCTAAGGTTACTTGGTGCATCAATTCTGATCACTTGACGTCAACACAACCAAACATTATTAGTAGACTCGATTCATGCTCACGATAATTGTCACGAACTGCCTGTTTATGCCATGATCCTACTACACTCATAATCACCAAGGATCAGTCAAATATGAATACCTCCTTTAACACCATTACAAGGGCAATGTCATATGGACACTTGCTTATATTTATTAATAACTATATCCTCAACATGCAAGTTGACTTAAGCATCAGAGTGACTGTGCGGATCAAACCCGGCATGCCACTAACTATGTCTTGTCTAGCAAGCCCAACACTTGAGTCTAGTCTAGCAACTACGATTGCTCTATCATATTTGAATTAGCGAAAAAACCTAAACTTAGTGTTAAGATTCTCTTTAGGATTGGTCTTATCAAATTGATTCAAGCCCTTTATAAAAAAAATAGCAAAACACAGCCCTTTATAATTGCTATGGTCCCCTCAACATTGTTATCCAACATATCATTAAGCCAATAATTTGATTATATGAGTTAATGCGAAAGTATTTCAATGTCTCAATTAAATCTAGATTATTTAATAATTTTTAAGATCATCTCATAAAAAAATAACATAATTAATGAATTGCTATCAAAATTTATCCATTTATATTATGACTTGTAAAATCTTTCTTCCTATGACAAATAAAAATATCAGTAATTAATTGACTAATCCATGTAGCATCATGTGCTCTTCATATTATAAAAATAACTATTACTATGAAATAATACATTTTTTGTTGGAATAACATGCTAGGACTTCAGTACGTGTTTTCAATGATGAAAATCTATTGAAAGATTAACATTTTACATACAAATTCATCCTCTGCTCATTTATCTTCTTTCATGAATCTATTTGGCCTACTAATTTAATTTTCTATTGTATTTTCATTTGCTTTTTCAAGTAATTTGAGATTTGAATTTAAGATATAAGCAATTTTTTAATCTATCTACTTCCGTTTAGCATTATCATCATCAAGAACTTATATTTGAACAATATTGAAAGAAATCAACTTTACTTACTTGTATAGCTAGTACCATCAACCAAGCTCCACTTTCCTATTTTCTTGGCTTGATTCCTACTTTTACCTATCTTCTATCTTGATTCCTTACTTAATATCTTGTGATTTATGGTTTAAAGTGAGTTTCAATGAAAGAATTTGAGCTTGAAGTGGGGGTAGGAAGTGTCGGTTCTTGTGGTCTATTTTTGGAGTTGATTTTTGTTCCCAATTTGCTTTTTAAAGAATCCTAAAATCCACCATTGACTTTTGATACATGTAGAAGAATTTAGAAGGTTAGTTATGTTGGTCCCAAAAGAATAACCAAGAGGGGGGTGAATTGGTTATTTAATAAAATTTAACCTTTTTCAAATACTTAACCAAATTTACACCACTTACTTAATCAAATTAAAATGGCTTATAAACTCATAAACAATCAAACTTGATCACAAATATAGATAGATATTAATTGCAATTCGAATAAAATCAGGTTCAATCAAGTTCACAAAGAGTTAAGAAATTGCTTAAAAGTTTAGCTCCCAGTTACACTCTGATTGATCTTTTGAGTTTAATGTTCAGCAGAAACAAACAAGTAAATATGCACGAAATTAAAAAGATAAAGGTAGAGAAGAATGCAAAATCATTTATAGAGGTTCTGCCTTGAACGCAGTCCTCTCCTCCAGCACCAAGCCGGGGACCTAGTATTCCACACCAGTATGTTCCACTATATCTAATAAAAAACGATTACAAAGTAGTATCACAGTTCACTTTATCAGACTTCCTTCTAATACTAGCTATTTTTGAACTCAGAATCTACTTGTAATCTATCTCTAATTCAAGAATTCAAAAATCAAGAGAGGAAAGAAGTATAGTGTATCCTCTAGTTTTTAGTAAGAGAAAAATAATATAAATATGACAGAAATTCACTTGAGTAAACTAGAAATTTGTGAGCTTTGAGTGCTTGCTCTTTTTCACGTAATTGTAATTGTAATTGTATCTCTCTTCAATGCTTATAATATTTATTATTTTTCTTCAACGACTATAACTTGAACTTGATAAGATTAAATCCTGATATTGTGCATATCATTCGGATGTGATCTACTGTTGAGTCTTCTTCTAACGATAAAACTTGGATAAGCTTTGGCTGTTGATATGTGTTCCTGATTTTTTGCATTTTGATGAAGATAAAAACTTATCGTTATCTTGTCGTGGATAATCTTTGAGAAGTGAATGTTGTAAAATAGACTATATTGTTCCTGATTAGCTTCAAAATAATATCCCATAAAATTAGCATCATATCTTACTTTTGAAAATCTCCTTTGAATTTGAATTCCTCTAGCCTTTGAGAAATGCGTCCTTAGTATAAATATATAGATTTCTTTATGATAGTTTTACATTGAATCTTGGATATGTCTTGAAGATACTTGAACATGAAAAAGCTGTCGTGAACTTCACTTGTCAAAATACTAAATTAAATCCTTGAAATCTTGAATCTCCTTGGATATATGAACTAACTTTGTGGAACATATTTGAATATACTACCTAAATACATTCACTTTGGTGCTAGGTCTTCAAATCAACGAAACAATCAAATCAAATTCGAATTATAACATTCTATTCATGTTTTTGTAAATCGTGTTCATATAGCATATCAACTCTCTGATTTACCTTCTGACCGTTATAAGTGTCTTGTAAGGCAGCAAATCTACCTTCTGAGCTATTTTCTGAGTAATATAGTCTTATTGTAAAACTTTCCTTTTAGTTACTAAATGACTCTATGATGTGAAGCATCTTTTGTAAAACATTATATGAACTTGAGCATACATAATTGACTTCATCTAATAGATTGAATACTACACACTTAAAAACTTTGTTAGTAATTAAGAACCTTTTTGTTAGTAGACACTTATACATGTTTTGTTATTATCAAAATCAAACTAGGAGACTGAACAAGTTATGGGCTTGGGCTTTAGCTAAAAATTAGGCTTGGATTAATAAGAAAAGTTTGCAACAATTGGGTCTTCTAATTTTTTTTTTTTTAAACAACACATCATATTATAATACAATTCAACTCAATATATATATATATATTAATATATCCTACAATTACATAATTACACCAACATATATACAATTCAATTTTAACACGTTCCAACACTAATAGTTTGTCATACCAACAATTAAAATTCCTATAACTTAAATCATCACAATTAATTTATAAAATAAGAAAAACATATATGTTTTTAATTTATTGCATTTAAGATATTTAATTCCCCCCCCCCCCCCCCCCCCCCCCCCCCCCCCCCCCCGTAAAGAAGTTTCGTTCTCGAAACTTATCTTACCTTAATAATCAAACAACTCGGGATACTTCTATTTCATAACAATATTTACTTCTTAAGAAACTTCTCGTTTTGTTTGACTACTCCATTCGACTTTAACCATAGGAATCGTCTTGTTTCTTAAGTTCTTGTCCATTTACCCAAAATCTTGATAGGCTTCTCAACTGTGATCAAATCTAGTTATATTTTCCATTGATTTGTATTAAAAGTAGTCTTTGGATTGGATATACATTTCTTTAGTTGAGAAACATGAAAAACATTATGTACATCGGCCAAGTTCAAGGGTAAAGCTAGGCTATAAGCCATCGGTCCAATCCTTTCTAGAATTTCAAACAACCGATATATCTTAGGTTCAATTTTCCTTTTACCTTAAGGGTCTATTTGGATGGTTTGTTTTTCATCTATATCTATATCTTTTTCAAAATGATAGGTGTAAATATGTCGATTTGCATATATATTTTATCTATATTTGATCTTTTGATAAGAACTACCAACTTTTTTTATTTATATCTATTTTTTGATAAATAATTTATTATAAAAAAGTTTGAAAAAAGTGTCTGTATCTATTGGAGAAAGCCAAACAAACAGACCCTAAATCTAAATACTCCTTTAGTTGGATATGCTTTAAGAAGCACATGATCACTAATCTCAAACTCTAAAGGTCTTCTTCTCATATTTGTATAACTTTTACATTGGTCTTGAGCTATCTTCATTCTCTGTTTAGCAAGTTGAATTTTTTTCTATTGCCTGTTGTACTAATTCTGGACCAATCAAGGCTCTTTCTCCTACGCCATCCCAATGTAGAGGAGATCTACACTTTTTTTCGTATAGAGCTTCATAGGCAGCTATTTGTATTGTTGAGTGGTAACTATTGTTGTACATTAATTCAACCAATGGCTAATACTCATCTCAATTATCAAGGATGAATAATATTACCTTGCATTTGGAATCATACCAAAAAAAAAAATACTAAGTTTGAATAATACATGAATGTGAAAGAAATCAATTGTGTCTGCTTTAAGGGCAATAGTTATTTCAGATGGCCATATCAAATTCTAGTTAAGCATATATAAGATTTAAGAATCCTATTATATTTAGAATTTATTGAAGTAAGGAAAATTACAAACCCTTAATTAGAATAATTTCTCATATAAAATTTATATTACACTCAGCTAAAAATGACGGAAGAGTAGCAAGGCACAAAAAGCGCTTGACAAAAGTACAAAAACAAACCGAACCTAAAAATATTGAAGAAGCCTTAAAAGATGAATTTTGAATAAATGCTATGCAAGAATAATTAAACCTGTTTACAAAAAATGATATTTGGAAATTGGTTTATAGACTTGAAAGTAGACCTGTTATTGGAACCAAATGGGTATATAGAAATCTTTCTTGCCAATTCAATTACAAGTTTCAACAATTTAAAATATTTCTTCTTCTTGCTCTATCTTTTTTAAGAATCTTATTTAAATTTGCCATGGATTAATGTTGGTTTCTACATACATTTTGCTGTGATTTATGTAAAAGAAAGGTTTTGATGCGTTTCCTTTTCTTTTCAATATTTATCATATATTGCTAATTATTATTATTATTTAAGTTTATATATATGCAAGTAAATTGATAAATTTACTTTGCATTTTAATTGATTAATTAAAAAGATAATCCAAGTCATTGTAATTGATGTTTATTAATTTTCAACAATTACAATATAATTACTTATTTTGTAACATAGAAAAATGACACATATATTCTTGGTACATCTGTACTAAATGAAGTATTATATGATGAAGGAAGTAGATAGTGTAAATATATATTTTTTTAAGTTTATGAATGTATATGCAACAAAAATTTGAAATAAAGTAAATTGATAAATTTACTTACAGTTTAACTGATTAACTAAAAAAATAATCCAAGTCTTTACAATTGACATTGCTTAATTTTCAAAAATTATAATATTATTACTATCTTATTGGTGCATCATTGAGTATGAACCTATTGCAAAAGATCTAAGAAAAACTTTAATACATTTATACTATTGAGGGCAACTTAAATTTGTATTAAGTTTTTAGATCAAAGAGATTTATGTAAAAAGAAAGGATAAATTGTCATAAAAAGATTAGGGCTCAAGATAATAACTAGGTGCTCATTTTAAATAATAACACATCCTTTGACATAAATTATTCTTTTATTTTATTTGACTTGATTATTTAAACTTAATATTTTTTTTTGTATGAAATCTACCAGCTATTAATAATTTCTTGGAATTTTACTAATTATCTACTATTTTCTATTGTTCATCATTATTCATCTATCTCTACTTTATTTCCTAATACAATGAATGAGGAAACTACCATTCAAAAATCATCTTTCTTTGCTGAAATCACAGACTTATTCAGCTTCCACAAACTAGTTAGTTTTAAGGGCACAATTTTATGAATCAACCATGTACATGTGAAAATTGAAATCACCTAACTAGGTAATTACTTCTTTAAGAATTTGAGTTTCTGAAAATTTTCAGTGTTCGCTTTGCTAAGGGAATACTAAAGCTCATACTGATTCAAACAATGCATCTTATATAGATACAATCGAAAATCCTCCACATTGCTTATGCTAATGTCATCAACAACAAAACATGCCATCTGTTAGTGTTTGTCGCATCTACTGATACGATCAGCACTCATGACATATACCTACTAATTGAAAAGTCGTGAAGTATAGTCCATACATGTACCATTCAAGCTATGACAATATAACAACACATCTTCCTAGCATAAGACATCAACTGTAACAAAAATGTGCACATGTTTTCACTAAGTGGGGGTAATTCATTAACACCGAGTTCACTTGGAAAATCATAGGTCGTCATCATAAAGTGAAGACCTAATTCATATAATCCAAACCCTCTCCATCCACCAAATTACACGAATCCTCCACTAATTAGATGCATGTCTACGTAAATAATCAAAAAAATATTTCTAGACACATGCTCCTTCCTCAATTTATCTTAACCAAAACAAACACCATCATCCCATAGCATACAGCCATCAATAGTATTGTGCTTAAGTGTAATAGGTAAACAATTCATAACCTCATCAACTGACTAACAATTATCAACCAAGGCCTTTTCTAATGACCCATTCACTATCAAGGTAAGATAAAGATCATTCTTGAAAAACATTCTTCGTTGTTTAGCATATCCCTTAGAAAAGATCATTGTTGTAGTAGGCATAAGGATGTGCTGATCTTCCAAAAACTGAATGGAACTTGAGGTTGATAGAATAAATGCTAGCTCTTGAAAACTGGCTTCCCTCCATACCATCCTGTATCCCATTCATAAATTTCCAATGAAGAATTACATGATTCCTCTTCTCCAGTACGACATAAAGATCTACCACAGAAATAGTACTCGTTCCTTGTAACACAACTTTGATAATCATTAAAAATAGATGAAAGATACACAACAAGAATAGATGGGATCATCAATATCAAGCCATATGTCACTCTAGAAGAAATAATGTGAGACATGATACAATCCATGAGCGATCGACCCAAATGGATGATATCACAAATTGACTAAGTGGTCAATATTCTGCACATCATGACTCTCTCCATAATAGAATTATCTACATACAAGACACTCTTCTGATACAGGTATTTATCCATAATACTCCAATGAATATCAACAGGCATCTCATTGGTTTTTAGAAACCATTCATTATCACAATCCCTGCTTATGCTCTACAATCCCACAAATGGATAGATATAAAATATGTAGAGTGGTGAAAGATAAGTAGGAGAATACCTAGAAATTGCAATAACTCTATAAATGTCATCAAAATCAATTTGGTGATCAAGCACAATTACCTCACTAATCCTTAGCTTAACAAGTATTTCATCATCCTTATCAATACCTACTCGGCTATAGTAGTCATATGGCACTTCAATACTTCCCTTTACAAACAATTCTTTCATTAGCTCTCTTGAACCATAGAAACTCCTCAATATAAAGCACAACTTTATCAGATAGGTAACATCAATTCACAACATCACCAAACCAATAACCAGCAATGTCAGGTATAGCAGATGTATCGGTAATAAGAGAGTTTTAAGTATCCAATCAGACTTTTTAGATTATTTGTTTTTCATTTGTATCTGTTTTGTATTTTTATTTAATGTGCATCTGATCTACATTTTATTATCAATATGATTTGTGTATATGTAAATATGCATTTGTCTTTTTTTTAATCTATTTCTTCATGAATAGTATTACTCAAGCAAACACCAATAGAGCAACGCAATGTCATTTATCTTATGACATGAGTTGTTACATAACATAACTTAAGGCAAACCATTCAAGATGAGTATCACGATGTTGTTGAAAGTATAGTTTTTTATATTCTATAGAGCTTTTTGAAGTATTTCGCAAAATCTCAATGAAATTAATCGTCTTTCTTCGTATCAACACGAAGAAAAAGAATAGATATCTGTCTAGAACTCAATATGCTAGCTTGTGGCTATCATGCTTTTACCTAGGAATCCTTTTTGTTTGGTGTTGTACTAGTGTTGGTTGTCACCCTTTAAGATGATTTTGTATCTGACTTTGGGTTTTTTTACCCTTTATTTGTAACTTATTTTATTTATTGAAAATAAGGGAAATCTAAAATTATAAAATTGTCTTTTTTTTACTAGCATGAAAGTTTATTTGATGCATAATTCTATCGGGAGAAAGGGAAAAGCTGTCTCTTCTTTCAACAATAGAAGGTTCAGAGCTTAGTTACCTGATTGTTTCTTGCGATCCTCTAATAATTTGTTTATGTTCTCTTTCTCATACACAAACACACGCACACATTTTCTTTATTCCATTCTATGTACCAAAAAATTGCATTGTCTTAGTAGGTAATAAGATACTTTAAAAATAAAGAAGCATTTTATTTCCAATTTCTAATTCAGGACCAAACTCCTGTAATATAAGTAGTCATGTAACAGGTGGCCCCTTCTTTTGGTCCTAAGGTCAGCTTTAGAGAGTCGATCTGGGTAGAAGACATTGTCAGTGAGGAGTTTGGACGGAGAGACACACTGTTAAAAGATAACACATGTGTCCTAAGATGAGTTCAATGAGAATAGAAATTTCGTGTGGAACAAAAAGCTAAAAGCTTGTTTGATTATGATTTCCAGTATGAATACGAAACGTAAAAGTTTAACCCATCGATCCTTTAAACCTTTGGAATTTGAAGCTAGAGGTGTCAAAAAAGTTACCATAAGGATAACTGGCTTATGGCAGCCAAGTGTTTATAGCAACATTGCTTTTTTATCCTTCGATGTCGACTGTTTTTATCATTATCAAGAAAAATACACCAAGTGTTGGGATAGGGAACGTGAGCTGGGTTTAGACCGTGATGAGATAAGTTAGTTTTACCTTATTGATGACAGTGTCGCAATAGTAATTCAACCTAGTGCTAGGGGAACCATTGATTCACATATTTGATCATCGCGTTTGGTTAAAAATCCAGTGGATTCACAAAATTGTGTCCTATTTCTCGAGGTTCCAGATTAATTGTCAATATTCCATAACTTTAAATCTTGGACAACCTAAGAGACCATCCATAACTTAAAAGTTGTTTCATACCAGATCAATTAATAGTGGTTCATAAAATCAAACCATCTACATTCATATTGTATATTGTTGTAAATCATTGCAGATGTAAACGTAACACACAATGAAATATAGTAGAAAATATATGTAATATATTATTTTACAGTATCATACGGTAAGCAACTCTACATGGATCGTACGATACACATATTATTAGAAAATGATGAGCATGTAATATATCACAGTTCCATGTGAATATATTATTTGTTTATATCAGTGTGCAATATTCTCATATTATAGTATCCCTTATGTCATGCTTGCAATGATAAGATTAGTATATTTGTTGTACTTGCTAGACTATGCTTATTTCTTTTATAGATGTATATGGACTAAGCTTGTTAAACCATCTAAAAAAATATGATGATGATGATGATAGAAGATGTGAGTAAAGATTAGAAATTTAAAATCTAGGGTTATGCATGAAAGTTTTAATTTAGAAATTATGATCTCATTGTTAGTATATTCTAAAACTTTTGTTTCATGATGTATAGCTTTCCATGTGATTAATAGTTTCTGTAAATAATAAATTTTGATATATACCATGTTCGATATACTGTGAATTATTACATTGCCTGTCATATCATGTCATGATTTGTTAGCACAAATATATTTGTATTAATAATCTTGTGATTTCTATTTAAAAATAAGATATTGTATTTAGATTGATGACTGTAAATATGACCTAGATCTATATAGCATGTTGTGTGATAACATTTGTTGAAATGATTTTGGTATGAATAAGCTTGGATGATATAAATATGCATGGTATTTCATTTATTCCATTTTGATACTGATATTATGAAATGATCCAAACATCAATCATAGGAAATCAATATCAAATAAATTCAATCAAATCCAACTAAGTTCACATACAATTTAAATGACTAAATTTTTTAAATCTCTCAAACTAGACCCAAACCGAAAGCCTAAATTTTGATAATTCAAAAACCATTTAAATGTCAAAGTAAATTAAATTATAATTTAATAATGGTTCTTAAAATGAAAATTTTACAAGAAAAATCAATACAATACAATTAGTGCCTTTCTTTTTTTTCTTTTTTGAAAAATTGCAATTTTGTCCTTAACTGGATTCTAAGGTGAATTAGAACGTGAAATTTAATTAACATAGATAAAATAAATTTATTTAAGAAATTAAATCACAATCTACACCAAAGATGTATATCAAGTCCTAACCTAACTAAATCATCAAATTCTAGTATATGTGAAAATGAATGGTATAAATGGTGTCATGTGGCACCATGAAACAAAAAGAAGAAAACCCTAGGCATTCAATCCTCAAAATTCGGATGGCTACCCCATTCCCCTTTTTATCCTTCCCATCTTCTCATTTCTTTCATTTCTTCTTCACTAAAACCTCCCTAAGACCCATATAAGGTAGAATGCCTCCAAAATTCATTCTTTAAGCACTTTTAAGCCATGTTTTAGCTAGTATAATGTGAGATTAAGTTAGGATTATTTTTTTTCCTTACTTCTCTCATTGGAATGAAGAAGACATGAACATCCAAGAAGTGTAAGAGTTACAAAATTCGTAATACCAAAACCCAAGGTAAAGAAAAGTATACTAAAGTTGAATTTTAGCATGTTTTAGCACTCAATAAGCTCCTTTAGTAACTATATTGTTCTTGGGTGAGTTAATACATGTTTGAGGTGTCAAGAAATCATGTTTTTGAGTGATTTGAAGTCTTAAATCTCCTTCCTAGCTAATGCAAGTGAAAAATATCGTTTGGAACTAGGTAAGACATCAAAACTAACTTATTATCATGAGATTATGGTGTTTTAGAAGTAGGGTCCACTATATTAGTGATAAGTGGTTTTTGGGTGTGCTTTGGAGTTAGGTATTATTGTAAGTTGATGTTAGCAAGTTAAAGTAATGAAATACGCATGAGCATATTGTAAAATTTCAGAAAAACTATCAAGATATTGATGTTACTATCAAAACTAGGTGTTTTAAGCTTGCAACTTTGACTAATTATGTTTTAACAAGCTGGAGATGAAAATAGAATATACTAGGCATAAACACAATTATATAATACCTTTAAGATCACCAAAAGAGTTCTCATGCCTTTCGAAGCCCTAGAAAGTTAGAACAAAAATTATGTACAATTCCTCTATGAAACCATAGAGTGTTTTTATTCCTTCAATTTCAGATTATGTAATATCTTATTTATATAAAAAAAAAAAAAGCATTTGAATGCCTTAGAAAGTGACAATACAGATAAGTACAATTTCCATATTGAGGAAAAGAAATATATAACACTTTATCATTAGGGAGAAATGAAAAAGAAAAAGAATTTATAAACATTATGCAACAACTTCGATCAATGTTTAAAAATCCTTCCATCAATAAGCCATAGTTGAAATGGCCTATTTAATGGCATTTTGATTATTTTATCTTTTCTTACATAAATAGATGAAATCCATGAAGGAAGAAAATTCAAAAGAGTAGCCAAAACCTTGTAACCGGATGGGGTATCCATCAGAATTCTCCTCTCCCTATCCCCAAAATTGTAAGTATCAAGGGAAAAAAAACGTTAATAATTGTCTTCCCTCTTTCATCCGTATTTGTACCAACTTATATGGAAACAATGCAAACAGAAAAGTAAGATAGAACCAGATGAGAGAAACCGTCTTTAAATGCTTTTCCAAATTCTGAATTCTATAGCTTCTATTTTATTTATTTCTTCTAATATTTCTTATATTATATAAATATAATATGTTTATAATATCAAATAAAAGTAATATAAGCTTAATATAATATTAATCTTAATTATAAATTTTTGGATCCAATTAAATAGCTCACAATAAGTTGGTATATTTAATTGGGTCTAATTTAGAGGCCTTAAATACTATTTCTGCATAAATTATAATGAAGGACAAGCTAATAGCTTGTATACATAAGTCATTGACAAAGGATTAAGAGGTTAAGGGTCGATTATGAATAATGGCTAAACGACCATCTATTTTTTATTTCCACGTGAGTGGATTAAAGTAGGCATTTGATGAAGTTAGCATGATGTCATCACCTTCTTCCTCTTGCAAGAGGAAATGTTGCACAACATCTTCAAGAAGCCATGTTTATGGCCGTTTCTTACAATCTTAACTTCGTGATTTCACAAATTAATGGTGAAATCATGAAGTAGTCATGTAATACTATGGATTAAGACTAAAAAGTGGTCTTGATTCATAGTTTTAATAGGTCAAATTCGGTCATAAAGTTTGGAAAAAATTTCAGGCGCGGATAAGCTTAAATCAACATTAATGGTTATTTCAAGTGAATTTGACCAAATTGAAGTATGATGAAGCTTCCTGGAAGCATCAATCCAAAGAATCTACCCAGAACATCTCAATTTACTCAGGAAATCATTAAATTTGTGTTGATTAGTCAAAACACTAATTTTCGTGAAATCTAAAATTAATCAAATTCAATTCATTTCTTGTCTGTTCTAGCTACAAAACTATAAATAAGACCTCGAACATCAACAATTCAGGAAGGAATCAGACACAAAAACCACTTCAAAGACTTAAATCTGGAGAGCTTGAAAAGATTAAGGTTTTGAATACAAAGCTTTGATTTTGAAGTTTTCTAGGAAAACCGGAGTTGATTGGGTGTCATTTGATAGCTTTTGTTAGTCTCTAAAGATTCTGGAATCGCCAACCACCAAGTAAGCCATCACCGACCGCCATTGAGTTCTTTGAACACTTCTCTACGGCCATTTTTGGACGAAATTGATATCAACGGAGTGTCTAGTGCCTTCAAATTAGCTAAGGTGACATTCCCCACCGCCTTAAACACAGTCGAAACACCTCTATCTACCACCATTGGCCGTTTGTCCATTGTCGTCGCACTGAGTCCGATCCGAAGCCTACCCGACCTCCACAATTAGAATATCCATTTAATTCTATACGTAGTCCAAGCATGTTTGCATCCTCTTAATTCCAGGTAAACCATGCTTTTCCTTTCTTTTTTATTATTTTATTATTTAATGATGCTGTAATCTTATGGTAGTAACTAATAGAAGTTTAAAATTACAACTCATATAGTGAAACTTGCCCCAATTTTCAAAATTTGATCACTAACTGATTGTGGTCGTGTAGGTTAATTACTTCCTGGACATTCTTGGTAGTTATAATAATAATGAAAAGCTTTCTTTTAGCATGCTATTGTCCACATTTTATGTCTTTCAAATATTCTATTTTTGTATGGGTAACTTTTTTGCTTATGATGGTTTCTCTTTTATGTAGTTCAATATGCCAAAAAAACCACTTGAAAGGGTTACAAAGCCCGCAACATTTAAATATGAAGTACGATATCGGAAAAAGAAATCATTTGCCAAGTTTATAAAAGGCAGTATGGTTAAGGTTAGCAGTGATGAAAAAGGTTATGAAGATGCTTGGTATACTGCAATTATAGTTGATTATCTTGGAAATGACAAGTATCTAGTTGAGTATCTCACATTGAGGACAGATGATGAAGATGCACCCTTGAGGGAAGAAGCAATGGTATACTTTATTAGGCCATCCCACCTCCACTTGAGACAGTTTGTTTTAAAAGGCTAGATAAAGTGGATGTTTGGTACAACGAAGGGTGGTGGACAGACGTAATTTCAAAAATCGTAAGGCACTTACAATATTTTGTTTACTTTGCCACAACTAAGGAGGAAATTTTATTTGATAAGGTTGAACTAAAACTTCATCAAGATTGGATTTATGGCAACTGGATTACTCCAAACAACTTGTAAGCAAAATTGGATTGATGAAGCCTTAGTTCAACCTTATCAAATAAAATTTCCTCCTTAGTTGTGGCAAAGTAAACAAAATATTGTAAGTGCCTTACGGTTTTTGAAATTACGTCTGTCCACCACCCTTCGTTGTACCAAACATCCACTTTATCTAGCCTTTTAAAACAAACTGTCTCAAGTGGAGGTGGGATGGCCTAATAAAGTATACCATTGCTTCTTCCCTCAAGGGTGCAACTTCATCATCTGTCCTCAATGTGAGATACTCAACTAGGTACTTGTCATTTCCAAGATAATCAACTATAATTGCAGTATACCAAGCAACTTCATAACCTTTTTCATCACTGTTAACCTCAACCATACTGCCTTTTATAAACTTGGCAAATGATTTCTTTTCCGATATCGTACTTCATATTTAAATGTTGCCGGCTTTGTAACCCTTTCAAGTGGTTTTTTTGGCATATTGAACGCATAAAAAGAAACCATCATAAGCAAAAAAGTTACCCAAAAAAGAATATTTGAAAGACATAAAATGTGGACCATAGCATGTTAAAAAAAGCTTTTCATTATTATATAACTACCAAGAATGTCCAGAAGTAATTAACCTACACGACCACTATCAGTTAGTGATCAAATTTTGAAAATTGGGGCAAGTTTCATTATATGAGTTTAATTTTAAACTTCTATTAGTTACTACCATAAATTACAGCATTAATAATAAAATAATAAAAAAGAAAGAAAAGCATGGTTTACCTGGAATTAAGAGGATGCAAACATGCTTGAACTACGTATAGAATTAAATGCATATTCTAATTGTGGAGGTCGGGTAGCTTCGGATCGAACTCAGTGCGATGACAATGGACAAACGGCCAATGGTGGTAGATAGAGGTGTTTCCACAATGTTCAAGGCGGTGGGAGTGTCACCTTAGCTAATTTGAAGGCACTAGACACTCCGTTGATATCAATTTCGTCCAAAAATGGCCGTAGAGAAGTGTTCAAAGAACTCCAATGGCGGTCGGTGGTGGCTTACTTGGTGGTTGGCGATCCAGAATCTTTAGAGACCAACAAAAGCTATCAAATGACACCCAATCAACTCCGGTTTTCCTAGAAAACTTCAAAATCAAAGCTTTGTATTCAAAACCTTAATCTTTTCAAGCTCTCTAGATTTAAGTTTTCGAAGTGGTTTTTGTGTCCGATTCCTTCCTAAATTGTTGATGTTCGAGGTCTTATTTATAGTTTTGTAGCTATAACAGACAAGGAAATGAATTGAATTTGATTAATTTTAGATTTCACAAAAATTAGTGTTTTGACTAATCAACACAAATTTCATGATTTCCTGAGTCAAATTGGGATGTTCTGGGTAGATTCTTTGGATTGATGCTTCTAGGAAGCTTCATCATACTTCAATTTGGTCAAATTCACTTGAAATAACCATTAATGTTGATTTAAGCTTATCCGCATCCGAAATTTTTTCCAAACTTTATGACCGAATTTGACCTATTAAAACTATGAATCAAGACCACTTTTAAGTCTTAATCCATAGTATTACACGACTACTTCATGATTTCACCATTAATTCGGTGAAATCACGAAGTTAAGATTGTAAGAAACAGTCATAAACATGGCTTCTTGAAGATGTTGCGTGCAACATTTCCTCTTGCAAGAGGAAGAAGGTGATGACATCATGCTAACTTCATCAAATGCTTGCTCCAATCCAATGTGACACATCACTCCATGGAAATAAAAAATAGATGGCTGTTTTGCCATTATTCATAATTGACCATTAACCTCTTAATCCTTTGTCAATGACTTATGTATACAAGCTATTAGCTTGTCCCTCGTTATAATTTATGCAGAAATAGTATTTAAGGCCTCCAAATTAGACCCAATTAAATATACCAACTTATTGTGAGCTATTTAATTGGATCCAAAAAGATTTATAATTAAGATTAATATTATATTAAGCTTATATTACTTTTATTTGATATTATAAACATATTATATTTATATTTTCTTTTGGTGGAAACATGTAGTTGTTGTATTTTAACCAAAAGGAAATAGAAAAAATAAACAGTAACAATAACAGTAAAAGCACCCACAAAATTATCATGCCATCCCTACAATCCCATTTAAACTATCTTCCCTTAGGGTATCATTATCAATTGAACTTATAGTGGAAAGCAATTAAAAAGAAAAAAAAACGAAACGAAAGCGTTTGAATGGCATCAATAGGCACTAGAACGAATGGAAGCATTGAGCTTTACAAAGTCTTTTGAGTTATTATACAACAAATTTAACTGAAAATCGAAGATTTTAACACAAAAAACTTCATCCTCAGCATAGTAGACATCTCTAAATAATCACCAAATCAAGTTCTTCTTTAAAGCTTGTAAGATAAACTCTTACATTTAAAAAAAATATTAGGAATATAAATGTTTTTAGATTTTGTGGGTATTATATGTCACATGTAATGTACATACAGTGTAACTATCGATAGTATTCTAACACGAGATTGAGATGGCTATAAAGTTTGCGAAACGCGATGACTAATTATGTGAATCAACAGTTCAGGAATAAAAACATTTGCTAACTTGAGTAGATACTCATAATTAACCTTATAGGATGAATAATAAAGAATAGTAATTGAAAAGACAAAATTGTACCAATGGAAAATAGGATTTGCATAAAAGTTGGTCCAATTAATGTTTTTATTGGATGATAAAATAAATTGTGGTATTAGATAAAATAAATCGTGGTATTCCAATTAAGTCCATTGATATGTGTCATGTGAAGGGGGTAGTAGGGTAGTTTCTTTAATAAAGAGGTGGCAATCTTTATAGAAAACATTTGTAATCAGTAGTTACATTGTAGTAACCACTAGTAACTGTCATATTGTTCTATTTATGTGACACCAACCCTTGAGAATAAAGATGATGTGGAATGGAAGGTGTGTTTTGAGTAATTTTTATTTTATAACCAGATCAAATAAAATAAAAAGCTGATATTGTCAAAGGTATTAATTAAATTCAAACTTAAGTTCTATTTTAGCAAGGCTTTCAAAAAGCTAGGGTTGTTTAGGTCGATTAAGTCCTGACCAAAGATCACTTGGCACATTCTCCTCAACCACTACTAATTCTACTCAGAGTGTCACCGTCAAATGTATATTAGTGGATTTATCTCTCGTTTTTTACGATCATCATGATAGTGGATGGTGTGAAATTTGTATTATTAATGTAACTCCCTAACCTAAAGGCGTTATTAGCCCACCACGTGTCATTACTAAAGATTGACACGTAAAGGCTTTAGTTTCTAATCCACCACTATATGTAACTCAAATATCACCAATAACTCTTAAATAAAGGATATTAGAAATAAAATGTTCTCAATTCATCTATGTCATAAAACTAAGCAATTTTACTTTAAGGAAATAACATAATCTCCAATATAATAATAAACTAATCATAAAAATAGTGTTTTTCTTTCCTGCAATCACTAGATCCAAGATTACTAATCTCAACTATCAGCAAAAGGATCAAATCCACTATCACTTTCCCCATGAACCACGAATACTTCGTATCCCATCAAATCATAGATAATAGAATCCTCACCTTTACCTGTGGGAAAAATAAGGATTAAGCGAAAAAACACCCAGTACCAAACCAAAAACACATGCATATGATCAAGCAATAAGTAATATCACCTACGACTTAAACACTGATGCAACAAACACCAATTATTATCCTCAAATTAGCTAAGCAACCAACACAGTTTAGAACTATTGTACACTAGTCCCAAACCCGAAGTATCTCATGACCTAGATTCACAATCTTTATATAAAATAGTTTATATACAATATATTGATGTTGGGTACTCCCCACACATCGTTGCATTCCACCATATAAACAGGAACGACTCTTAGTCTACCAGAATCATCTCCAAGTGCAACTCCACTCGAGACACCACCACACAAGGATCATCAGATTGCCAACATTAGTATCACACTACTGTCGTAGTCTTTACTAACCTCAGCCAAGCACAAGCAACACTCGATTCAATTAAAGTCCGATAATCATTAATTCAGGTTTATAACAACTAATCCTATTAGCATATACAATCAAACATGGCAAGGTCATACCTGTTTCTGCTTAAGAAATCAAAATTCTATTCTCAAATAAACACATGAACAAAGAATTATTCGTTTCAAAAATCAATTTACAACGTTGATATAAATATAAGAAATATAAACCCTAAACCCTAATTTCATCAAAACTAATATCTACAACGCACACTTTCTCTGTGAATCTCATAAAATCACCAGATCTCTAATCAACACCAATGAAAAAGCAAAATCTTAATTCCCAAGATTTCTTGTTCACCATTGTTTATGCATTCACAAATCATCTTCAACAACATATATGATTTAAATTCTGCTAACAACTTAAATCTATGAATTTTAGTTCCATATTGAGTCTTACCTTCTTCAATTGATCGTAGATTTGAAATCCCCAATTTCCACACTTAGGGTTTTCCTTTAATTTCCACCAAAGATCAATTCCCTTCACTAAACAACAACACAATCTTAGAAAGAAAACATCCTAGAACGAACTAAAGGATTATGAGAGGTTATTTACCTAATTCTTTGATGAAATCCACCTTGGAGAGTGTATGCGAGGGTTTCTATATGTTTAAGAGAGATTATGAGAGATAGGACAGAAGATAAGACGTATTTATAGTGTGGTTTCTCGTAAGGATATAGGTGGACAAGAATGAAACAAAGCTAGCGACTTTCTTTGGTACACCGGTGGCCTATATGCCGGCATAGCTAAAATCCACCATTTTGTAAAATTTCCTCCGAGGCTCCAAGCTAGAGTTTAGGTCGTTGTCCATTGTATTTAAGCTGGTAGCTTATAATTAAAGGCCGGCGGCTTAAATGCAGGTCTATTCCAAAATCGTCCGATCATTCGCACGTGACTTCCTCGTATCCAAATTCATCTAGGGTTTTTATTAAGGAATGGTGTGACAAATTCGTAGGTTAAGGGTCTATTTATAGAGGTATATTGCTTAGAAAAAACGCTACGTTCACGTCTAATTTAAGCAGCCAAAATCCATTCTTAATCAAGTCTTTACCATGTGATCACAATACAGTTATATTTAAACTTTGACCATAAAACTTTCTTATTTAATATCTTTTGACATTTTTACCCTTCTTAATAATTCTTTTATACATTTAGGATTGTCCATAAAACCCTCTTATTTTATATCAAATGACACACTTGCCCTTCTTTATAATTTATTTATCTTTATATTACAATTTCATTCCACTAATATATATTTACATGTATATATATGAAATGACTATTTGTCTTGGATTCAAAATATTTTTTATATCTATGTATATATATAATATTTACTTTAATTTTGAGCAAGACCTACTACGTCAAAATCGATTTGATATGCAATCTTAATACAAATTTAAGATGCTGGTTAGGTGATAAAAATAAATGACTTCAATAATTTCATAAGATATTTAAGAATTTAGGCAATATTTAACTTTCAATTTATAAGGAAATAGACAAACCCTTACAAATACACTTGTAAAATATTAGATGGCCTTTTATTTTATAAACTAAGTTTGGAGAGCTTATCTTTAACATTAGTATGTTCGTTTTATTATATTGTAGTCATTTTGGTATAATATTTTTATCGTTTTCAAACAAGTATTTATTAAAAAATATTGATGAAAAACCGACAGTTTTATTTATAAACAAACTGAATTATTACAATACGATGTGATATAAATATCATATAGATAAGTTACTGATATAAATCTAATATAGATACGAGACAAATAAAAAATAATTCATCCAACCAGACATTTCGACCAAGTTGGTTCAGGCTTATAAAAAGACACCTTCCAACTCAGTCCAATTACAACTTACAACTGACAACTAAGTTAAGCATTGCATGCTTCATCTCAACTTGATTTAGGAGGATTCGTTTAATAGATGTACATGGAACATGTACCATGGAATTAAAAGTAAACTCTCCAACATTTATAACACACACTTCATGATAACAACTCTATTTAATTTATCAATAACAAGAAGGAAGTGGTCTTTTTACCGTAATTTCTTAACGAAAATGATTGTAAAACAGCATTCAGAGGGTGTGTACGATAATTACCCATATAATGAGATTTTAATCTTTTATATTTTTTTCTCCTGAAAACCATGAGCTCTGATTGGGCCCCCAATTAATGCAGAGTGCCAACCAAGCCAAAAAAAAAATGCTTTACACTGACCTCGTGCCGTGCTCGCCAGTTTTTGTCCAGTTGTATGCGTGTTTGTGTTTTGTGCTCGTGTTTGTGGGGGTAGGGTTACACACTACACAGCACACCTCAGCTCAGCCACGGTCTACAAGCAACGACATCTTTTTTACGATATTCCACTTCCTTTCGTCATGATTTCTCGTTAATACTCTTCGTTTACCTGTCGCGGGCCCGTGGCGAGAAAGCCACACGTACTAGTTAATAGTCTAATTTCATGTATTAATCTATACTATTTTTTTCATGGTAAAAAAAAAATCTATACTATTTATTAAGCGAATCCAGGTAGTGATGTCAAAAAATACAAACCTTACTTTTTTTATTTTATAACGGTTATAATGATAGTTACTGTCCTCTCTCGCTATACTCTCTTCCATCCTTGACTATAGATTAAAAACCATCTTTTAACCCTTCTTATACTTTTATTTTTTTTCTTGCATATATGTTTTTTTAACTACTTTTTTTTTTCGCAAACGTAACACAAGTGTGTTGTACGCTAGTATTAAATAAAACTAAAAGTGTGATGTCAAAAAATACAAACCTTATTTTTTTATTTTGCGATGGTTATAGTGATAGTTACTGTCCTCTCTCCTACTCTCTCTCTCTCTCCCCTCCTGGACTCTAGATAAAAAACCATCTTTTAACCCTTCTCATTTTTTTTTATATTTTTCCCACATACGTGTTTTTTTAACTACTTTTTTTTACATATGTAACATAGGTGTGTTGTACACTAGTATTAAGTGAAGTTAAAATATGACAGTTATTTTATTTGTATCAAAGAATAGTATCTATTAATCTTTAGTGTCTTTAGTAAATGACTTTGATATTTCAGTTTTTTCTAAGAGAAAGTCAAATATATTTGCAACTGCACAGCAGTTACCCAAGTCTAACATATGAATAACTTTCCGCATGTGCCGACTACGTCCAACATATGGAGAGAAAAATATTGGGTGGATATTACATGCTAGTAGACATACACGTGGTGTGAAACTCCTAATCATATGTTGGCATATGGACAATGTAGTGGGTGGTTTTCAAAGTAACCATCACTCACATATCCATGTGAAAGAATACCATTGAGAGTTTACACACCACATATGTATTACACATGTGTGTAACACCTACTGAATCTTTTCTCCGTATAGAGAACTTTCCGCAAGTGCCAACCATTGTAGTTTCCACCATCTTCATTGCATCATATCCAACGCCATTCTTCCACACTTTACTCCCCTGCATTATTATTTCTTCATTCCAGTTGTGGCGTCTAACTTCATTTGACTGCAGTTTCAGTTCAGAAAATTACGCATGTTTTTCAACTTTTTGATACACCACGTTTTGAATTCTATTATCTTTTATGTTATTTATTTTTACAGCCGCATCATTTTTGTTGTTTAATCTTTGGATAATTTTGTACCAATTTGATCACACATTGGAATAAGTATGATTTGTGCGACTCCTCCTAGTTTAATGGCACCATGCATTACTGAAATAAAAGTGTGATTTGCACTTTTCTAAGTAGAGGAATTCAACCAGATCGATGTTGACCATATCTCACTTGCAAATTCTAGGTTCAATGAAACACACACTCAGTATATAACATAGCTTTGCAGAATTTAACTCAATTATAATTTTCTTTTGGTCTTTCTCCAATCTTAGCCTTCTTAGCTGTCACCATTTATGTTTACATCGTGTTGATTAAATATTTGGAGAAGATTGTCGAACACGAGAGGTTTATGAAGGCCACACAAAAGATGTCGTTGATGTTATTGTACAAAGGTTTAATGGTAATCTCATTTTTCAAATAAGTGCTTTCTAATTCGACAAATTTCCATTTTTTGTCTTATTCTTGCTCTTATTCGTTAATTTGTATTTCATTATTACAATAGTTATGGCACTAGTGCCTTAAATTTTTGAAAATTAATTGCCTTCGTATTTTCATGCCTATTTTCTTCTTTGTTTCTTCCAAAATACCACCTTTGGATATAGAGAGAGAAAGACAATTTCATTTTATATGGAAACGTAGTAAAACCTTTCTGATAATCGAAAGAGTACAATGGCAAGGTAAATTAACATATTGAAAAATGGCATTAGTTGAATAGGATCAAATTACCAAATCTAACCGCTGGGAATAAGACTCGAGTGTTGTTGTAATAATGGATGGGTATAGAGGATGCCATACCTGAGTAGAGTTTAACTTGGTTTGAAATGGGGACAAAGTCCTTCTTCCATGACCTTACCCAACATGCTAAACATGGGAGAATTTCAAAGTTAAAATACAAGAGCTTATCCAATATGTTATTTACAAAGAATTTATATATGAATTTTAATCATAACAAAGATAAGATGCAAATTTAACTAACATTATGTGCACTATTCTATGAAAATATCGAATGGAATTGGTAGTAGTAAGATTATTTTGTGCTCATGGTTAAGGGACTACACGTATATGGGTGGGAATTTTTACCTGATACCTTACATAAACAAATTTTTTACACATGCTAGGGCATGAAGATGCATATTTGGAAGAGCCTTCAATCTTTTTTCCTAACTCATTATTACATAGATATTACTTCATCGATCAAGTTTTAGTTACAAATACCAATTTTCTTTTGTACTATTATTTTTTCCAGTATTTATTTTTTTTTTACCTACCATGTTTTGTATTTAATTGCCTTTGATAGCATGTTTTTAATTTTATGATGTTTATGGAGATTCCTTTTCTATTGGTTGTAATTGTCTTTAGATGATTTTTATATAAATATGATTTTTTGTATTTCATTGTCTATTAGAATAGGTATTCAATTCAATTTTATTTCTATGAATCTTGATAAGTTTTTAGCCTATTCTAATAAAAAATTACATACAATCCGAGTCGCATCTAATGTCTAATGGTTGTATAACAAAATTTTACATGACAAAGTAATGGTTTTACCTATTCAAATATTTTTCTATAGACATGGACGGTTATTTAGTTATTATATTAATGTTTCCTTTTATTGTCTTTGTGCTAGCGTTCGCCATCATAACCCATCACTTATTAAACCACTCAATGAGTAGTCGATTGGTTAATGTGAAGTAGGAAATCAAACGTGTTGTTATCATAACTCTTATTGAATCGAAATTCTCATATATTTATATCAGTGCTTGAGAACGATGCAACCAAGTCTCAATGTTACATTGATAGGAGAATATTGGATATTTTTCTCAACTTACTTTATGTTGTTGATAATTTTAATCGTCATGTTCGTGCATACTAGAATACCTGTGTCATACTACTAAAATATTTAAAAGTTAATGAAAATAAGTACACACTTAATTTATCGTTTAGCGATTTTTTCCCCTTTCAAACATCTTCAATGCTAAAATAGCATGTGTAGAACATTACTCAAACTAAACTTCTAATATATTGCAATAGTTACCATATAATATTTGTAATATACAGATAAATAAATTATAAAGAAGGGTAAATATGTCATTTGATATAAAATAAAAGGGTTTTATGGTCAACGCTATAGTATATAAACAAATTATAAAGAAGGGTAAGGAATGTCATATGCTGTTAAATAAGATGGAAAAATAGTCTATTCAAATCAAATAATAAAGAATGACAATGAATGTCATAAAGAAGGACAATAAATAAAATATTTAAAATTAGATTTTCCCAAAACCCTTTTGTTCCCTCCTCACAACTCTTCCTAAGTCTAAACCCTAGGTAAATGGGTTCTTCCTTTTTCCTTTCAATAATCTATTAGTTTGATCATATTCCTAAAGTTTGTCTCTTTGGTTTTAGTGAGGAGTCAAGTTCTTGGAGATGTTTTCATTGGAGAAAAATCGTAAGTTTCATTGGTGATTTGGTTCTATAATCAAAAATATATTGGATCCAAAGTTTTGGGTAGGTATGAATCCATTCTATTCTTGTAATTTGTTAAAGAAGAGATCTTTTCTAATAGATCGAATTACTTTGAATGGAATTCTAGGATTTATAAGATCTGTTAAGAGAATCTAATCTTTGGAGAAGATTTTGTGTTTCATTTACTAAAGAAGGTATGGATTTGTTATTCTTTGGAGATTAGGGTTTTATGTGATGTTTTAAATTAGGTTTACTCTATGAAAGAGATGTATTGAAATCTGTTATGTTTATGTGATCAAAGATTTGGGATTTGGAGTCCTATTCCTTGAAATTGATTTAAGTACAACCTTACCTTATTTGTTGTATGTGCTTGTAAGTTTAGATTTGCTTATTGTATGTGTGTAGGGTTAGAATATCAAATCAATCTAATTTTATATGACATATTAAATTGTTTTGCTATTTGTGATTGACTGCGGTTAGTAAAGACCATGCAAAGTGTGATATTAACGCTGGCAACTTGATGATCTATGTGTAAGGTTGTCCCGAGTGGACTCGTGCATAGAAATTATTCTGATAGATTAGGTATTGGCAGTATGGCCGCAGGTGGGTGGATCGCATCTAACATTAATATATGTATAATTACTTATTTTATATATTGATTGTTTTTCAAGAGTCATGAGATACTCCAGGTTCAGAACTAGAGTACTATGGTTCTGAGCTGTGTTGCTTACCGGTTAATATAAGATAAGAAATGGTGTTTGTTGCATTAGACATAGTTGCATCCGATTATACATGTTGTGTGTGCATATGCATTTGTATGTGGTTTAGCTACTGGGTGTTTTCACTCATTCTTTTATCATTTTCAGGAACATGTGAAGATCCAGTTATGTTTGACCTTTCCGGATATGATATTTATGTAGATGATGGGGAAGACGCTAGTAGAATGGACTATCCTACTGACTTCTAGACTTTTATGATTCCTGAAGATATACTTGGATGATTATAGAAAGTTTTGCAAACTTTCTTTTATAAACTTTGATATTGTTATATGTTTTATTTGAGTTTTTGGACCATTAATTATGTTGGCTTTGGTTTATGCCAACAAGGAGTTTTTTTTAAAGGAATTGTTTATGATATAACTTAAACAGTATCCTTTATGAGAGTTTATGAAGTTTTATATTGTGTGTGCTTGAGGATCAGATTTATAGCCTAGCGTATTCTTATAAAGAGAATGACAATGACACGTGGTGGGTTGTAAGGTCCTTTTTTTAGAGTATTACAATATTATAGTATCATAGCTAACATTTGTGACCATGTTCTGTTTGCTTCACAAATTATTAAAATTTTTGCAGCATACCTGTGACCACCTTGGACATAAGCGGAATTAGAAAAACTATACCTGCATCTTTTACTAAATGGAAAAGATATTTATTTAGGCGACAAGAGCTATTATAACGTGGCCACATAGAACGTTAATGCGAAGAATTGAACTTGATACCTTAAGGATGAGCACCTAAACTGAATGTCATTCGGCTCCAAGGCCATTGGCAAATAGAAAAAAACATTAAGTTAACATTACATATGCATGTGCAAAATTAATGCATATATTCTTTTATGATGTTCCACAACGTTTTTGTTACACTCATTTAACAATGTTCCCATATATATGGTGCAAATACATGATCTGTTGGATTGTCTGTTTTTCATCTGTATCTGTATCTTTTTTAAAATGATATATGTAAATATATCCGATTTGCATCTAAATTTTATCTATCTTTATTTTAATTGATCTTTTGATGAGAACTGTCAACTTTTTTTTATCTATATCTATTTCTTGATAAATAATTTGTTAGCAAATAGTTTGAAAAAGTGTCTGTATCTGCCGGGAAAAAGCCAAAACAAACAGATATCATTTGCATCTTTACCTAAAAGGTATTTCCATCGTTGGCATAAGAAAGAAGCTGATATCCATTGCGACGATCTCCACCGATATATTAGGCATGGATATGAGGTATTTTTCAATAGTTACTTGCTATATTATCTATATGTATATTATTAAAGTCAATGGGGCTTTTGGTGTCTTTTTCCTTGTATTTCTTTATTGCTCTTTAATATTAAATTATTTTTCTATTCTCATAAAAGACTTAAAAAGTAAAATACTATAATTTTAGAAGCCATTTTAGTAATTTTGATGAGCTTTAATCTTAGATTTCCTATATTTCCCAGTATTCAAAGCCATGTGTTTGCTACCTTTAAGGGCATTTTTCTTTTTCTTTTTTTTTTGTTGTTTTAATATTATCCGTCGGTTTTTTCTATTAACTATCCTATTTCAAACATTGTCACATTATTTCTCCAATTTATGTTCCTGTGCACTAAAAAAAAAAACAGTAAGACAGTCTTCCCATATTTGCCATTTTTTATTTTTATTTTTTTTAGAGTGCAAATCTTTATGTAGGTTTTAATGTATACTTTTTTTAATGTAATAAAATGTAATTCTATCTAATTAAAAATTCCAATAAAAATTCTATATCCTTATCGTGGATGTATTGTCCATTAGTAAAAATTTATACACTATTTTTGTTTATTCAAATATATTGATATTAATATTGTTGAAAAATATTATTTTTGCACTAGTGACATCTCCCTTCAAGTTTTTCAATCCCCAAATTTTTATCAGACTATCAGTACCACTAGTGGCCAAAAAGAAAAGACTATCAATACCACTAGCAAGACATGTGGATGACCTATATTTACATCCTTTTCTTTTTTCTCTTTTTTTTTTTTTTTCAAACGAGTCAAAATTCCTACCCATGTGTTCTCAGTAATAGCCTTAGACCCTATTAAATTTTCCTCCTGGAACAAGGCAAGTGACTTCACACATCATCATAATCAAAAACCCTTAGTAAAATGATTCTTCCCATAAACTGAATTCTAGGATCTCACGTCTCAGCCATTAAACAAGCGATACCCAAACACCAAATAGGGTTCTAACAATTAGTTGGTGAATTACTGTAGTATCTCAAGTTCAATCTCTTCTATTATAATAAAAAAAACATAGTAATTCTCTATCCTCTTTAAATTATACACATGCATTTAATTTGGTACAATATGTAACAAACTTTAACAATTAAGCATTTGCTCCTACTTCAAAGAGCACTTTTTTAAAATTAGTTTTTTTTTTTTTCCCTTACATTGAGGGAGATGGTCTTTTGAAACAAATACCTCTCATTTTAGAAATTAAAAAAAAAAATACCCTTAATCATTAGACTACAATGCGATCAGCTAGTGAAAACACTTAGCATAGCACATTTCCTAGATTCTTAAATATCTTATGACTTTATTCAAGTCATTTATTTTTGTAAGAATTTCAACCATTTTTTGCTCCCTTTTATGGTGATGATTGATTGTTGCAATTGATGGGGAAACCATTCAAATATTAAACTGCCAATAAAACAAGGGAAAGATATCTAGCTAAAATAACATAATCTAATTAATCTTATCTTTATGTTAACGAAGCTCAAGGAAAAATCAAATTTTTCAATCATATATGTATATATACAATTAGTTAATGATAAGAGCACTGAAAATGAAAATCTAAGATTGGGATTTTGTTTGTAAAGCATTAATTTGAAGATTTAGTGGATTTTATTTGCAAATTTTTATCCCAGTCTTTTACCATATACCTTCAATACTTGTACTTAAAGTTGTTATTTCATAATTTTGTGTGTTTTTGATGATTTGGTGATGATATTCCTAAATATGTTTTAAAAATTAATAAATTATAAGGAGTAGCAGTTGAATAATAATAAGACTTTAATTAAGGGCATAAGAGTCATTTTCATATCCTTTAAAAGATACACTGTTGAACAAAAAACTTTAAATACGGTTAAGATTCCTACAAGCGCCTAATGCCCTCTTACATACGTATAGAGGAAAGATAGTTCTCCTCTTCTCTCAACACTCTTCTACTGATCTTGGAAATTCAATAGGATTTATAGTAAGTTATCATTCCTCTTGAGATATTTCATTATATTGGACAACCTAGATTAGAGAATGACAAAATATCATCATTATAATGTGGACAACCCAATCATACAGTGGTAACACTGTTTTGTGAGAGAATTATAAAAGGATTTTAAGGAGGAAAGGGTGTTATGGAATAAACATTCAGGAATTTGCATGGACATGAAAGAAAGACAAAAAGTAATATAATTCCTAAGTATTTTGTATTTAATCACGAGCGTTTAATGTAACATAGGAAGGTTAATTATATTTAGTATGATTTTAGGGTTAAAATATGTTTATGGAAGTGTTAAAGTGATGATATAGACTTAGGAGAAGGTTTAAACAAGTGTTGGTACGAAAATAAGAGGAAATTTGCGAAATGGGATGTTTTCCAAAAGTACGTGGTCAATACACAATCCTGTGTTTCAAACTGTATACCTCTCTAAGCGTAAATATCATGTTTTTCAAAAGAACATGCTAACACATAGCTATATGTATCAAGTCGTGTTTCTCTCTATGGTTTTTAACAAAAAGAGTCCAGCAAAGGACACAGCATATGCACCATCTCGTGTTCTTACCCGTATTCCTCTTTGTGAATTTTTAAAACTTCACCTAAAAAAGAGCACCAAGTGAAACACGAGATCATGTCCCCCCTATGTATCCCCCGTGTATTACCGTGTACCTTCCTATAGACCTTTTTATGACCTATTTTCTCTACATAAGCGATACCTAACCTTATACCCACTTGTATACTAGTTTATGCACATTATAACACATTCAAATTTACCTTTTTCTTGCCTAAAAATGACTAGGACTAGTTAAACCCTTTCCTTTATGATTTAAGTATACTTTAAGATGTTATAAACATAGGTAGTAATGGGGTATGACCAAGAGTGATTGGAATATAATAAGAGTTTAAGTTAGATAAGTAAAAGCTTTTAAACAACTTATATATATGTAATTCAAGTAGAAGATACTAGTTTTAGAACATAACAACTTCCAAATACATGTACTACTTTATTTGTTGCTTTGATTGTTAAGTTAGAAACTTAAATTGACTAATTGAATCTTCAGCAATTAAATTTGAGTATTGCATGCGCTTAGCTATGGTTAGTAGACCTGGAGTACCAGTAATACTAAAACGGCACCTTAATATCCTTATGATACTATTTCTAGTGCAGTTGCACCTGGAGATGATTATGGATAGATATAGGATTTGACTTATGGACTCTTGAACTATTGGATGTCGAGGAGTATCCAATGTCGTGTTATATATATATATATTATATAAAGTATGTTGTCAGGATACTGAGTTACCCCTATGTTGATTACTAGACTTAAATTAAAGATAATAATTAGTTGCTTACTCTATTAGAATTAGGATTGTATATGACTAATTTATGTATACTCACTTGTGTGTGCTTGTGGTAGTACTATACCAGGCTCCATCTCACTTTTCTCTTTTTTAGATACAGGTAACAATCGTGTAACATATTGTAACGTCAGTTACTATTGGTTAATGGATTAAGAATACTGCTACCACTAAAGTCCCTTCAAGTGATGCTTAGAGCATACATGAAGATTAATGGAAAGGAGAGACCTAGTCATATGAAGTTGGTCTGAAGGATACCAGGAGCTCAGCGTTTACTAAAGTAACTTTTAGTGGTAATTATAGTCTTTGAAGAGTCGAAATAATGGACACTAATTTAACTCTTAAAGATCATTAGTAGATATTTATGTTGTTGATTATATTACAAGTGTGAAACCGAATATAATTTGAAGTCATTAACATATGAGTGACTTTAGAATATTTATTATATTTATTACAGTTATAGCAACTAAGCCTTTGCATGTCCATATAAGATATGGACAAGTGGTAATTTGTAATTAACCTTATATTTAGGGTGTTACACATATATTATGGGTTCAGATGGGTGTGAAGATGTATCACTATGCTTGTTGCAATTAACATCATCAAAGTGAGCATGCACCTGGATTTCATATGGTAGAAACCATTCAGATTTCACAACATTCAACATAAGCTAAAACGGAAATCTTTTTACTTTGATATCTCAGAGGATGATATAGAATGTCTTCCAATGCTCCAACAACCCTTATTCAACCATAATGTCCATTTATCGATTAAGTTTGGAACATAATATGGCTTTGGACAATAAAATTGATTTTAGCATTTTAGTGGTAATAAACTAATCATTACTATTTCATTAAGGTTGTAATCCTCATGTTATTTCTAGCTCTTCTTTTGAGTCCTTGAACTAGGAGAGAATGAGGGTTAAGAATACTTTTCCAAGTGAGAGAAATTATTCCCTAACATCACATTGGAGAATTCATGTCAAAGCATGAAGGTACTTATAACTTATCTCTTAGAATTCTTAAAAGAAGGTCTTTTCTTGAACTATCATTTATGATAGCTTTATTGAATTTTCTTATGTTTTTTTTTTTATCATAACCTCATTAAAATCTATAAATCAATAGTCAAGATAAACTTGACTCTTAAATATCTTATGTCATTATATATTAAATTCTTCTTCTTCTTCTTTATTTTAATTTTATACATAGCTATGGTTATGCACTATTCAAGTATTATACCGCTAATAAAATAAGGGAAAAATTGCAAGAAAAGCCAAGTCATTTTTCAATTAAGGAAAATTTTATAGTCGTTTCCATTTTATTATATTACCGATCTTGTAAATTATTAAATGCCTCATAATTATGCATATTGCGGCCATACCATTAAAATATCAATGGTGAAATAATTGATTACATGATCCCATTGATAAGACCTTAAAAGTTTCGTATGTGCTAAGATCCATTCACAGATTGCTCTTACGTAATTAATTTAAGGTCTTTATAAAAGAAATAGCAAGGCAAGTGATAATGGTAGGCACAGTTGGGTTAATCGATTCATCACCTTTTTTTTAAAACAAACCAAAGTGTTCAGTTTTTAAATATCTTAATCCAAAACCGATCCATTATTAGTGATAAAATAGTCTTAGCGGTTAATCCTTTTTCAGTTAATCTTGTCAGTTTTTGGTTTTTAACTATTCAATATAATAGTTAACTAAAAGTTGCAAACCATAAAAATTAAACCTTTTTTTCATAATTACATTAAAAAAGTACAAATTAACAAGTCAAATAGCATAATTACATTCAAGAATTACAAATCAAATAACAATAAAACCAATAAATTAAAAACATAACTCCAAGATTAGTTCATAAGACTTAAACTTGAGTACCAACATTATACAAATTAACACTCCATGGCTTCCTCATAAGCCAAATTACAATACAACAACACAATAATTCAAAACTTATTTAAGACATAAATTCAATCTACTTATATTTTCAAAATATTGATTACATTTATATTATACATATTTTGGATCAATTAACTGAAACTATTGGTTTTATTAGTTATGAACCGAAATTGAAACTAAAAACCAAAAAATTAAAAATTCTAACTCTAAACCAGAACCGATATATTGGTTAACCACATTTGTTTTATTAGTTTTCTAATTTTATTTTAATTTTTTAATTAGAAAGTGAAACACCATCTTTCATTAAGTTAATGAGAATTTTTACTTCATATCCAAGCATTTTTAAAATGAGAATTTTTACTTCATATCCAAGCATTTTTAAATGGATACTATGGGTCTGTTTGGATTATTGGATTTTTATTTGTATCATATTCATATCTGATTTGTATCTCTAACTTATCTATATCATATTTATTTAGTCTATTTATGAATAAAACTATCAGTTTTTCATTGGAATTTATTTCTTGGCAAACATCTATTTGGAAATAATAAAAATATAATACCAAAATGACCAAAATATAATGAAATAAACAGACTTATGTTTATATATGGATCCCTACCTCATTACATTCCATTTCAGATTTGAAATAGGGGTAATCAAACCCACTTTTTAATATCTATATTTTTTTTGTGCCTTATCTATCGTTATTTGAAATTTCATCATATTAAACTCTTTTGGCTTCTATTAAATGTAGAAATGGGTTTGATAGTCCACGTTTTTTATTATAATTAAAATGAATATATAAGAGTTAAGAGAGCTTATATAGTAACATCGATGGAACCATCTCATTATTAATATAACCATTAAAATAAGTATAGTAAATGAAATATTAAATATTTTAGTGATTCGATCAACATTGAATATGGTGTGAGCCGTTGGATGATGATGGGACTGGTCCCATCAAAGTTAATGATAAGACCATAGAATTTTCTAAGAGTTAATTCAATAGTATTGTAATAGTCTTGATCGTATTTAATAACTTATAAGATGGAGTATAGATGTCATAAAATAATATGAAGACTTTGTATGTTGTTATCTACATTTGTTCACTCCATCCGTACTCTATCCCCATCTTTCACAACAAAGTCTTTGTATATGTTATTATCCACATTTGTTCACTAATGCAATTGATATTTTCAATTGGGTGACACTGGTTTTACTTTTCAAGTAAATGTCAAACCATGGTCAATTTAACTTTTTTACAAATATTATATGATCATTTTGATATCTATTTTTATTAATTTTAAATAGTGTTGTTAAGAATTGATATCAATAAAAAGCTATTAGTTTTATTCATAATCAAACTAAAAGTATAAAATATAAATAAGTTATAGATGCAGATGTAATGCAGATTTAATATAAATAAAAATCAAATAATCCAAATAGATCATGAATAAACAATGCATTTGTAAACATGGACAATGATTTTTTTGATGCCACCAGTATGCTCAAACCAATATAAGGCATATTGGTTTAACTTTTTTGGCAATGCAACATTTTTTTCCTCTTATATGCAACTCAATACAACATGTTATTATAGATATTGATAAACTATAATCAAACATATTCTATTCCATCCAAAGATCCATTATCATACTACAAAGTTACAAGTACCTTATCCAATATAACACATCTGATTTAACCTTTTTGGGAAATACAACCTTTCTTTTTTTTTTTTTTTTTTGGTGAAACTCAATACACAACTTGTTATTGTAGATATTAATAAAATATAATCAAACAAAATATATACATAAAAGGAAAACCTATAGGGCTTTTACATCTTAATAGGTGTATTAATGTGCCTTAGTGAAATCCTATTTAGATATTTATGAGGCCATGGATAATGGAAGGGATAATTTAATATGATATCCGCACTATTAGTTTAAGTTATTACCTCACCTAAATTCTTTAAAAATAATATTATCTCCAAATCTTAGGATTGCATGATGGACTTTGTAATGCCCCAAAAATTTAATTTGATTAATTAAATAACTTGAGGCGCTACTGCTACGTATAATACTCTAAAGTATTATACGCTAAAGTTTTCTTTAAAAGATTTTATTTATGTTGAATATTGCTGCTCATTTTAGGTTATGAAATCATTCAGTTGGATTCAGGCAACAAATGGATTTAGCAGTAGAAAACAATTTATTAAAATCATTTATAAAACTTTACTCCCTACAGAGCAGATTAATTTTCTAAGAAACAAAACTTCAGAAAAACACTTTATAATCTATTCTTAGGGGTAAATTATCATTTACAAAACATATGGGCATTAACAAGCCCATTAAAAGAATTACAAATATGTAAATAAATCTAGTTCTCACTAAATAAATCAAAATAAAAGAAAATACAGACATTCAACAGCCCTAGCCCACTTCACTCACTCTCACAGGTCTTCTGGATCGCCCAAAAAACCCGAAACAAGCATCATCATTAACTACAACATCAACATCAACCATAACAACTCAACAACATCAACATCATCCTCAACATCTCATCACCACCATCTTCATCAACAAAAACACTTATAAAAAGAACAACAATAACAAGAATGAGCCGAAGCTCAATACACAATAACACAATCACACAAGGAGTAGCATGCGAGCTTAACTAAATGCAATGCATCTACAACAGATTATTATCTTTTTTTTTTAAAGTAAACAAACAACATGGGAGTATTCAAACTCCGGAAAACAGGGATAGCGCGGGAACCTGAGTAACGATCACGACACTCAGAGGGTTGATATAAGCAGTCTAAATACTTATATCTCCTAAATAAATCTATCCATAAACAAGAAAAATAGCTTCATCCAAGGTTAACAGCCGTTACACAACTCTACTTAAACTTAGTCCACAACATGAATCTAGTTCACCGTTCCCATAAACATTGAAGTAAACCATGGTATTTCCATCCAAGTTTAAGCAAATGTTACACTGATACTATTCTCTTATCGGCTACCCGCTAAGCCACTAATGAAAGTCATTGCATCATGACGAGTGGTTTAAGCGCTCAAAATTACCGTGTCATTGCATCATGACAAGGTGCCACTCCTCGGATCGGATACCAATCTTCCACTCCAGGGTAAGAATTGGATTTCAATGTCGAAAAACACAACTAGCACTCATCAATTATTAAGCTGAGTTTAAGTTCTTAATCCATTTTAGATGCCTAACTTAACATCTAATACGTAAGTTACTGCATACCTCTCATATGAAATCTAAACAGGGTCTTAGAAGTTAAGACAGAAGCCATCTTAAAGAATATACCAAATATCCTTATCTATTCAAGAATTAAATTCATATGAGAACTTAAACCAATGATCCACTTATATAACAAACTCATATAAGAACTCATATCAATTGTCCACTCATCTCAAACTTTTATTATCACCCTATTTGACCAAACACTAATTTAGAACCCCACTATGGCTGCAAAGATCGCCTCGCCAAAATATGGACAATTCTCCTTTGTCTGTCAAAGAATTTCTTTTCTCTTTGTTTATAGTGTTTTATTACAAAAGCATTAACAAAGAATTCATATAACAAAAACATTCATTTTCTAAGGAAACACAAATTTGAAACAACATATTCCCCATATTATTTAAAGATCATCCTAATTCATTCATCTAAGCCAATTATTAGCTATTAACCCATTTTAGCTTAACCTTAGGCAAATTGATTAGAATTAGTCATTTAATTCATTTACTAAGTCAAGTTAATTAAACTTAAACAATCTAACCCATTTTAGCTTAGTGAAGTTTATTAAGTTATGTTGTATTTAGATTCATTACTAATTCATTATACATCTTGGATCCATGTCAACTTGAGCTTACATTAACTTAAACTTAGCCAAATTAATTAACCTTAATCAATTAATTCAAAAACTAAGTCAAAATAGTTAAATTAACTCAATCTAATTCATTTTAACTTATTCAAGTCTATTTAATCAAGTTGAACCTAAGTTTGTTAGCTAGGTTCATTTTATAACTAACTTCCATATTTAATCCAATTATCTATTAAATGTATAACTCCACTTAATTCATGCTTAATTATATCATTTAACAATATAACACATCAAATATTATTTATCTATCTCATTTTAGTTTAAAAAGACTCATTTTCTAAGCAAACACATATTTAACAAGCAAAAACAAGTTTCAAACTTTGTTTGGAAAATGTATTAGCTGAAAAAAAGTAAAATTTAAGCATTGATACTTTTATAATTTGTAAAAACTTAGAACATGAAAGTTATAGATTTCTTTCAATCCGAGTTCGTATGAAAAAGTTATGATTAAATTACGAAATAGTATCGTGCTGAAAATTTTTGACTTGAGGAGATCACCCTCTCTGATACGGCCGTGATTTGCCTTGTTTCATTTGAAAATTCTTGTTCGGAGGAGATGACGACCCGTATCACGCCCGTAATGAACAGGAGATCCCAGCTATGCATTTTTCTTGTCTTTTTGCTCAACTTTTAACTACTTAATCCAATATACATCAACAACAACTACTTGTTACAAATATAAACATGCATAACCTTGTCTCCTACACACTTCTATACATATATCTATATCATATTCCTCTAAAACATTTCATCAAACACTTGGTCTACACAAATCTACATATATCTAAATTTTCAACAAACATGCTTCTATATCATATATTTACTACTTTCATCGCAAGTTTTACATATTACTAAACCTAATACAACATTCACATGCATAGACAAGAATTAAATCAAGGAAATTAACAATACTTATCTTTTTGGACAAAACCCACTTCTTGATTCTTCCTCTTCTACTACTCCTTATTAGTTGTTGAAGCTACTTCTAGCTTAATTCCCACTCCAACCTCGTTTTCCATCTTTGATTTCCTCTATAAACTTGTTGAATTTGAGATTTATGGCTTGAATTTGGAGAAATGGGAGAAATAGAAAGAGAAACGATGGAAAAGGAAGAAGGAAGAGAGAGAGAAAAAAAAGGGGCAGCTAATGAAAAAGGAAAAGAAAAGAAAAGGTATATATATATATATATATATATATATGGAGGAAAAATTAAGAGATATTTTAAAGTATATGTATTAGGTTTAGAACTTTCAGATCAATATCTTTAGTTTTAGAAGTATTTATGAAATAATTTGAAGATCAATGGGTTAGAAGTAAAGAACTTAAGATAGGGAATTGTTTTAAAAGATTGGGTTATATCGAATTGATATTTAATTTGAGCTTAGGCTCAAATCTGATATTTTTAAGGGGGTTATTCCAAAATTTACGAGGATTAGGAATTTGGGATGTTGGGCTAAAGTTTAGGGATTTAGAGATCCACTAAATATTTCAACAACATTTTTGGGGTTTTAAGAATCGAAATCTCAAATTTCAACTTATCTTCAATTAATAAGTTATTTCTCATTAAATTATCTAATTATAATTCATATATCTATTTCACTTGCATTATTTTAATCTATCTAAATCTATTTTCTAACTTAGGTGAAGTTTTGGGATATTTCGGTCTTTCTACAAAACTTCTTAGTTTTGCAATTACTTCTCTTGAAATAGAGGTACATATTTTATGACTATACATTATGAAGGTTAAGGTGTGAAAAAAACCAACAAAACCAAAAAACCAAACTAAACCTGTAAAACCAATCCGAAAAAAAAAAAAAAAAGGCTAACTGGTCCATTGGTTTTGGTTTAGAATTAGACTTTTTAATTTTTTTGGTTTTCGATTTCAGTTTCGATTTATAGTCATAAAAATCAATGATTTTGCTTGACCGATCTTATATTTATATAATATCTGTGCAATACTGATATTGAAATTTAAGTCTTATGAACTAGTATGAGACTTATGTTCTTGAATTGTTGGTATTATAGTTATTTGATTTGTTGATTTGAAATTTTTTAATGTAATTATATTATTTGACTTGTTAATTTGCGATTTGTTAATAGAATTATAAAACAAAAGCGTCTATTTTTTTTAGATATAACTGAAAATACAATTAATTGCAAGCTTTGGTTAACAACTGTATTTAATGGCTAAAAACCGAAAAGTGAAAAAATTAACAAAAAATAGTTAACCGTGTTAGCGATTAACTATTAATAATGGAATCGTTTTGGGTTAAGATATGGAAAAAACCGATCATTATGGTTTGGTTCAAAAAATTAGGTCATACACCGTTAATTGAACCGTGAAACCCCTATGTAGAGATGAAAGATAAAATAATTCGTCAAAAGAAACCATTCACCACCTAAAAATGAATAAATATACATAAATCATTCATTACTATATATTTTGGAGTAACTAGGTTATCCTTAATGAAATTTAGTAATTTTCTTAGTCACTTCCAAAGTACTACTCTAAGTAATATATTATCTCCACTAAGCTCTCTAAAAATAATCTTAATTTCCAAATCTCTTAAAATTTATCTCTACTTTATGTTAGTAGAATCTTATCTATAATATTATTAAATTCAATCCATATATTCGTTTGAAATTTACTTTTTCAAAAACTATGTGATATGTTCTGTTTAGCAATGATATTTGAAAAACTCAATTTTTTGTAATCTGATCATAATTGTGTTTAAGACGGCAATCATGGAAAATGAGAGCTCAAAGGAGCAATTTCGCTAATATTTAAAATGTATAAGAAATATAATTTATTCTATTTAATATTTTATTAGAAAACCATATAAATAAGAGGAATGACATATCGGTCGTCCTCAGTATGCACTGCCACTAGTGAGAGGGCGCATTGGGTTTTCCCGAGCCATCATGACTGTCTTCGTCTGTGTTGCTCGCTCGTTTATTTATTAATATTTTCACGAGGCTATTACACGGCTACACGGAACAATTATAATGTATTTACACGATGAATTGAACTCATTATCTCAAGGATAATTTAAATCAAATACTACTAAGCTACACTAACATTGGGTGATCCTTTATATTTCTCGCTTATGTTGTTGGATCATTTTAGGAATAAGCGAAAATCAATCGTCACTATTAGGCCATTTTTAATGCAAATGAACTCATTTAGGTTCTCCTGATGCCATGTCAACATTCTAAGAAACTCTTCACTCTAAAAAACTTTTCACTTTATTCCCAGATATTTCAAGAGAGTTCCTTAACAATTTTTTTAAGGTTTTTATAGGTCTCACTCTACTATTGCTTTCACCTGATATTATTATTATTATTTTACTAAAGGTAATTATAGTGTAAATAATAAAAAAAATAAACAATATTGCAGTACAAATATTTATATACATTATTAATATTTAATTTGTTATCATAGAAATATAATTAATAAAATTTAAATTAATTATTTGATTTAATGATATACGTATATTGTTATTAATATTTAATTTATTACCATGGAAATTATAATTAATAAAATTTAAATTAATTATTTGATCAAATGATACTATTAATACATCAACTAGGAAAACAATCACTTAAATTAAAGTGGATACAAATAGAAAATAACATGAGAAAATCCCTACAAATAGATCAGTTAAAGTTACACAGAATAAGCCATGAATTCCATGAATAAAGTTTAGCCACAAATTGGAAAAACACTAATTAAAAAAAAAAAAGGAAACAAAACCATGAATAATAAACAATAATTGAAAATCACTAGCTACTAAGCATTAACTAGTAGTTCCAAATCGCTACCATACATGTTCAATCAAGTCGACTTGCAGCCGATGATGCTTTGCTCTATCACGATGCTAAAGATTGTTTTGAAGGTACGTTGCATAATTTGCAATATAATTATGAGCGATATGAGGTGTTAGATCATTGGTGCCACCTGATTCATAATCCGAAATTTCTTAATTGAAGTTATAGTCATCACGTTCGTACTCAACAATCATATTATGCATAATTATACATGCTCTCATGATTTTTCCTATAACCTCTTGATCCCAAAAAACGAGAAGGTCCACAAACTATATGAAACAAGATTGTGGCACTCCGAAAACTCGATCAACATCTTTTCTATACCTTTCTTGGTGCTTAGCAAATAATTGCTCCTTTGGACCACATGGGTAAGATATAGATTTAACAAATGTTGACCATTCAGGATATATACCATTAGTGAGATAATATCAAGTGTTATAGCTTTTACCATTGATGGCATGGTTAGCTGATAGAGCTCGTCTCTCTAAAACATCATTAAATAAAGGGAAGCGCGCCAACACGTTAATGTCATCATCAGAGGCCAAGACACCAAAAAAAGTATGCCATAAGACAACAATCTCTAACATAATTGTTGGACATCCATGATCACCTCGATTGTACATGCCATGCCATGCCATCAACTGGACAGTTCTTCCACTCCCAATGCATACAATCAATGCTCCCTAACACACCAGGAAATCTACGTTGCTCAGCAACAGCAAGAAGGCATTGAATATCTAAGATTAAGCTTGCATAAGTACTCATTATCAAAACAAGTAATGATACCTTCAACGAATTTCTTCACACATTGAATTATTGTACCTTCAACTATTCGCAATTATTCATCTAAAACATCGCCTACTACTCCGTATGCTAGCATTCGAATAGCTGCAGTGCACTGTTGTAGTAGTGAGGCACTAGGTTTACCAACAACATCCTTCTTTTGTTTAAAAAAGGGAGAATAATCCTGTAGTGCCTCCATAATGCGGAGAAATACAACTTTCCTCATTCGGAATCTTCGCCAGAATTGTTCTTCAATGTATACCGGGTAATCTAAGAAGTAGTCATTATGTAAACGATTGTGACCTTCAAGACGACCTCTATCTATGTACTTTTTCTTAAGTCCTCTTGTAGAAGAACTCTCACATAACTCAGGGAGCATTTGATATAAAGAATTCATTAGTTCTGCCCACGTAATCTCTGATTGAATTAGCTCTTCAATTGCTTTATTGGCCCTTTTTTTTTTTTTTAACTCTGAATCAGAATCAGAGCTAGTTGTCAACATGATTTTTAGGTGAGGGAAGCATAGTTTAGCTTTGAATGGAAATGGGATAAATGAAAGCAGATGATGAAGATGCATTAGCTTACATATGTTTGCGTACTTAAGGCTACTGTATAACAATACTTTTTTTGTAATGGCTACTTTTAAAGATGACATGATTGACGCTACTTTACAATGACTGCTTTTAGAAGATGATTTGACTGAATTCTTGAAACTACTTTTTAAAAATTAGATTAGATTAATGGATGCTCCTGGTGGTAAGTTATTAAAAATTAATCTTATTGATAGATAGTCTTATAATGGATAATTTCATTAATAGAATCTTACAACGACAATTCATTACTAGAAAGTTACATGATAGTAATTGAAAATAAAACTAATGGTCACTTCTTTTTTTCCATAATTTCCTTACAGATCTCTTCAATCCAATGCCTTTATACTGCATCTATTGACAATGTATCGGCAAAACATCATTGATCTTTCCCATTCTAACTGCTTCCGACGTTCCTTTTGTTCACAAATTTCATTATATTTGCATATGATCTCAGCTCTTTCTCTATCTGCACTATTCAGGTCTTCTAACTTCTCAAACACTTCTTTCACCTCCTTACCTTTTCCTATTTTTCCTTTTTCCTTTCCTCATGCTTGCAGCTTTACCAGGTGGACGAATGAGTGGTTCACTGACATCATCATTTATCGACATATCATTATTTGAGGATGTACTAATATACACTCTAGATGTACTCACCTTGGTTCGCTTGCTTTGATTTTTCTCTACATTGCCAATTTGGGACCTCCATTTTGGTTCTTTACGCAATATTACCCAGCAAAGCTCGACCATGCATTGTTTTCCTTCATTTTGTTTAAACAAATCATGAGCATTTTTTATGTAATCATGCTCATTTTTTCCACTCTGTGATCGTCGCTTGATTTGGTCATAGTAATCTCCAAATTTCATGACATCTATTGAGATTTTGCTCCATCAAGATTTACACTATTGCCACGTTCATTTTGTGGACATTTCTCCTTGTCAAAAGCATGTCCTTTCTCAAAACTTTCATGGATTCGTTTCCAAAGAGTATGCAACGGTTGATCATTTTCAACTATTAGATCTTTACTAACTCTCAACCATGCATGAATAAGAAATTTTTCATCATGTTGCTCCTACTTTTTCCTAAGAGCTTGATCGCCTTCATTTTCATTTTCATCTTCATCTTCTAAATTTATTTGAGTGGAATATGGCAGGTATTGCGAACTTGTGCTCATCGGTGTTTGCGATGATTGAGCCGACATAAGTTGCGATGGATTTGTTCCAATTAAAGTGTATTGTTGCATGTTTTCGGGTGCAAAGTGAGGAGCATAAAGTATGGTGGTATCATATTTCTCGGGCTTTTATTGAAATTATGTGGTTGAAAGAAATTTTGTAGGTTTTGGTTTGTGCTTAGAAAATTTGTAGGATATGGAAAATTTGAAAAACTTTGAAAAAGGCATTGAATGAAAAATAAGAGCCGCTTTGCGAATTTGGATTTATTCAAAAATTTTGTGTGCTTTGTGAATGCACAAAAGGAGGCAAATTTTGAGAGGTGTTAGAATCCATGTGGTACTTCAATTTAGAACTACAAGTTATTTTGTTTTAAAAATATGATTTGTAAATACATATATAATTTCCCTTATTTATACAAGTAGAAAGGAATAAAATTGGAACGGCCATATGGTAATTCAGAACGGCTATATTTATTTAGAATCTTACCGTTGCTTTATTTTTTCTGTCACTCGCTCATATTATTTTAATTTTTCTTTTTGTCTTAAAATATTTGGCTTAAATGGATGAAGTAACGTTCTTTGCCAAAGAACTCTAACAAACATTTTGCTTTTGGTTTAACGCGGAAGGAGTAAGCACAAGTTTTTCATTCATTGGAATCGTCGTCGGGAAACTTGCGTTAAAGATGGCCTTTAGTGATTCAACTTCTACATACTTATTGCATTCTACGAGGTGCAATGTTTAGGAATCTGATCATGTCGGTGCTTCATACCAATCACTTCATTGCAAACAATTGCATTTTAAAAAGGGAAAAAAGATTAATTAGTAATCATATGATTTGTTCGAATGAGTAAAGGTTTTTGTGCCTATTGCAATTAACATCATCGAGTGAGCACGCCTTGTACATTGGTTTAATGCACTAAACTAGACAATCATAAGGGACTGTCTAAATCAGATTCGACCAATCTTTTTTTTTTTTTTTTGACCGAAAGAAACACGAACTTTAATTAAAATTACTCATTATCAGGGATGGTGGGTGTCGAATCCAACAAATAAAAATATTTATATTTAACCTACTCTAAAGATTTGTAAATAGGGTTGAGCAGGATCGTCTCCACAGGGATCAGTGAAAATCTATTTCTATTTTAACTATCAGAAAAAAGAGAAGAATAATTTAGGGGTTTTATATAAACGATTGATTGGAAAATTATTTGTTTCTAAAACTAGAAAATGTGTTTATTAATGTAAATTCAATAACAAAGAATTCTAACCAAGGAATTATCACGATTCAATTCATAAAGATGATCATTGATGCAAGGATTGTTATTCTAATTCATGAATAAATTGGTTATGACCTTCAACAAGCTCTGAATATCTATCTCTCCTTAGAATATCGATAATCAAGATACGATCTTTAATTATTCCCTTATTGATTAGATAACCCTAAATAAGCTCTTAAGATTTAATCTATCAATAGCATTACTAATTAGAGAGACCACCAATTCTAATCAACATATCAAAAGCATGAACTATTTAAATTAGATCATAAATCACCATAACATAAATCAATCACTTATTCTGCAACTAATCATGTTATCGTGTTACTTATATTGAAACAATCAAACAATTACGGATTTGACATTCCAAATAACAATAATCGCTTTGACAACCAAACAAATAGGCCTAATTCATAATGGTCAATCAAAACGATTCTAATAATTCAAATAGATGAAGTATGAATATTCATAAACAAAATAAACTCAATAGTTCAATTGGATCTCACAATCTTTGATGAATTGATCCCGTAATAATCCCCGGCTAGATTGAGTAATTAGTTACTCATGATCAAGAAAATAAAACTAGGGTTTCTTGAGAGCATCAAGAACAAGAACAAACAATGAAAGAATGAATGAATCCCCTTTTCTCTCTCCTATTTCTTTATATATGTGAGATAAACATCAGATATAAGGAGTGTTTTTCGCATGAAAGATGGCTGGAGGCATGTCGCAACAAGGCTGGTAGCTATTATTCGCGAAACAATTGGCGCACCCTTGATGGCCGGCAGCCATGAATCTCCCAGTGCCGGCCATGAATGTTGGCTGGCGGCTTTTCCATGATGGCTGGCGGCTTTGGACATTCTGGACGAATTTCGAACCTTGTATATCCTCTAAATGTGTTTGCTATTGCTATAGTTCATGAGAAAGCTAATAAAAATGATAGCAAATCATCCCGAGTTTGGAATAAAATTGTGAGTACTTATGCGTTCCATTGAAAGTGATATTGATCCTTGAACCTTGTTACAAACTCATGCCCAATTTCGCCAAACCGTTCCATTTACTTTATAAAACCTGAAACACGACATTAAACTCGATTAAGTATCAATTCTTTTGGATTTCTATAAAATTAATAATAGAATTAACATATTTTACTCAATAAAAATCGAGTATATTCCGTCTTAACAAGGGACGATACAAGATAGATCAGTACAAATAGACAAGTCCCGGTCAAGTAGCTTTTGAAGTGAGGATGGGGTGGAGATCCACCAATCCAACAGGCACATCCTCCTTCTAAAAAAGTAGCTACCCAATTAGCAACACAATTTGCATTTCGTCTTACAAACACAAAGGAGCACTTAACATTCCTTAAACAAGATAGAGAGGATAGGGCTTCTTCAAAGTAAGATAGAGAAGACTAATGAAGTTCTTCACGATGTCCATTGAAAGCTTGGATCACTTGTTTGTAATCTGATTCAAATAAAATTGTTGTCCACCTATTCTTCTTTGCCAGTTCTATTCCAAGTGTCAAGGCTGCAATCTCACTTGCCCCTGCCGATGGATATAAGCCCAGATTGAGGCCCCTCCAATTAAGCTGCTTTTGTTATCCCTAACTACTGTAGCCGCTGCCCCCCATTCGTTTAGCCCAACCCAGGACCCATCCGCATTTATTGTGACCGACACACCCCCATTCAAGTCACATGCGAAGTGTTCCCCTCTACCAGAAATCGGATTAGAAGACTCCTGCACCGGATTAGGGATTTGATTTGGAGAATTCGAAACTTCGAAAGATAAGCTCCTTCCCAATACTAATCCACTTCCCATCTCCCCATTCATCTCCCTCGGAAGCTCGCTTGGGGCACCATGTACTTCAGCTCCGGTATCATTCGAAGGGGAGTCTTCAGTTTGCACCGGATTCTCAAGGTAAGATTTCTCCCCTAATTTAGCTATAATGCAGGTTACCGTAGAAATAGGGTTTGGTTCTCTGTAGTTGTAAAGAGCTTCGCACCTCTCCCTCCATATTCCCCAAACCACTTCTCCGAGTGCTATAATCCTTTGATTACGTTCCCCCCTCAGTATGCTATGGCTTCCCACCAGGTTGTCCCACCACACATCAAACGATGAGATCTGTTGTCTGTCATACCGAACTCCTAACACTCCAAACCACACACAAGCAACCTAATTGCATCCTAACAGAGCATGTTCTAATGATTCCTGTTCCTCATAGAAATGGCACTTGGGGGAGTTTGTAACCCGACGTTGGTGGAGATTTCGAATGATAGGGATAGCATTCGACATCACACGCCATAGAAAATGTCTGATCTTTGGTAAGATCTTACTGTTCCAGATCTGTTTCCAAATGTGTTTTTGAAATTCGACCGATCTGACCAGATAATTCATGCCTAGACCTGGCTGATTGGGTTTGGTTTTTCATGAATAGGCCTGCCCAAAAACCAATTATATTAGTGGGTCTGTGCGGTTCCACTTGGGCCAATGGATCCATATAAAAGAATTATATTTATCATTTAAAATAAAAATAAAAAGGTTAAAAATATAAATAATATTTAAACTATTATTTATTAAATAGAAATTAGTTATTATATTCACAATATTTAATATGCTTTTATATCAATACAATAAATAAATGCAATTGACAAATATGTTTGGTTGCTTTATAAAAGCACACTAAGTGAACAATCTTATTTTAAAAAATGTAAGGTTTTTTATTTTTTTTGTAGCATCTATGTTATATTCGCCACACAGAAATGATTTAAAATGGATTGGGATAGAATATAATAGATTGAAATGGAATGAGTTTCATATGTTTGGAATTATGCACGAAGTGGAATGGAATGGCTTTAAAGTATAAATGCTAAAAATGTCCTCAGCAATAACTGATGTATATAAATATTTAGTGGGATAAGAAGGTAATTAAACTACATATAATTAATGTAGCAGGAATAAAATCATGATTCTACCTTTAAGAAAGTGGAATTGAATTCCTTTTTAAAGACGAAATTGTTGATTCTAAGAAGTCATAATTCCGGCTTTTAAAAGTGCATCCAATCATCAAAATTATGATGAAATCCAAAATCACAATTCTATTTCGAGCCATTCTTGTATACCAAATATGACGTTAGAGATTTAGAAATTTACTTCTCTCTCACATTGTCAATAATTCAACTCAAATGGAATATACTTGTGTATGAGTAAACACACATCCTTAATAATTTAGAGTGAAAATAGACTAAAGGCTATTATAATCTTAGAACCAATTTTTATTTTGAGTTTTAAATTTTATTTTAGATTTTGTAAAAATTTATTTGGAAAAGAAGTTCATAAGGCAGACCCAATAGATATACGATTCAGGACTTGGCAAGCTCTTTGACGAGGCAATTTTGAGTCCCTAAAAGTCAAAACGAGATCCAGAAGGTTTGGACCAGCTTGGCTTATTAATCGGGCTGATAAAGGTGTCTAGACTAATCAGGGAAAAAAAAATTTACATCTAGAGTGCGTGATTTAGTTGAAATACTCTATCATCTTACTATTATTTTATAAAATCGATATATAAGTTATTAAAAACTCGAATTTATACGTAAGATTTCAAATGGCGGTTGAATTAATCCTTATAGAGTCATTTCAATAATCATGTAAACTAGACAACCTCGGTCGTAGTAGTTTCCAACTCAAGTAGATATTTCCTATGAACCATCAAGTCGGTCTAGACTTTCTCTTTAGCTAAGTTATTTGACATGGTCCACGTTCAATGCAGGTGCAGCCTCTAGACTACTATTTTGACCACACTACGCCCTACGAAAAGATCTATGGAGTGTGCGTGTATCTCTCTCTCTATATATATATCCATCAACAAATCTCTACATAGACATTCCTCCTCAAAAATTCTCAAGATCTTCCTGAAGTTTTCTTTCTTTGTTCGTAATTTTTATTTTTCATAAACAAAAACGTAGTAAAAGAAAGCAAGAAAAGAAAGATGAATTCCATCTTCAGTTCCTTTGATATCTTGTGTTCGGAGTTCTTGGGTCAAACCCTAAAGACTAAGATCAACCTTAGTCCCAAACCCTATCGAGATGATCAACAAAACATCTCTAACACTCCTGACAATGATAGTTTCAAGAACAAGACAGTAAGGGAAAGTTCGGGGATTATGAGGAAAGTGCCACAGAAGAAGAGATCGGAGCCACGTTTTGCACCGGAGCTAGATGGGTTGAACTGTTTTGAGACAATCGTTTCGTAAAGTTTACAAACATCATGTGTGGCCTAGTACTTAATTATTTTAGTAGGAGATAGGAGTATCATATGGATTGTCATTAGTTATTAGATGATTTTTGTAATTGATGACTTCAATTCTTTGATTTATTGTTTGTACCTTTGGTTAATTTTTGGTTTTGACAATCCTTTTTTTTTTTTTTTTTTTGAGATTATCAAAATTCATTTATATATACCAAGTCGTTCTGAATTGCTGATGCAACAGGGTTAATCCATGAAAACAGAAGAAAACTAAGATTTAAGCTGGGAACTTAAGAGTTGCTCGGATACAAGCAATTGGGGCTAAATTTTGTATTTGTATTTCCTTGATTTTTTTTGTATTACACACTTCAATATATAACCTGGTACAGTACATGTGATCATATGGTGGCATGGGATACTAGTACCACATCATTGCAATTTGTTACCCAAAAATGTCATACAATATCTTCTAATATCTATTGTAAATTGTTCAAATTATCCCCAATGGATTTGTTCTGAGTACGTAGAATAAGCAATTGTTTACTAAGGTGTTATTGGGCTCAATGGCCCAATTTAAATCTGGTTGCCCAACTCCTTTTTCTGACTCAGCTCTTCTCCGCTCAACCCAATTTCATTATTCCAATCAAATCCAATGTTATTACTCAGCCCAATAACATTCTTCGCTTCAGGCCCGTTACCTTTACTCCTTTCCCTACAACTCAACACCGGCTTCAAACGGGACATTTGACTTCCCACTTTACCGGAAACTTCAGGTCTTAGATTATGTTTTTTCTGCCTCCTCTATCTTAAGGAACCCTAGTTGAGCTGATAATTTTTCAAGTGGAATGTATTAGGTTGGGATCGTCGGCTCATTATAATAATAAAAATAAAAAATTTACGCTATATGTAGGACTGATAAATTAGATGTTAGTTCTCAGGAGTGCATGCTTGCAAGTATATTCATAAATTGATAAGCATAATTTTTCTTTTACAATTTTTGGTAACACCCAATGTAAAAAACAAAAAAAAAATTGTTAATTACTGTCATAATCTTCACATCTGAAGCTATTTCGCAAGAGCATATGCAGCCATGATTGATTGTTCTTAATAAAGCTGACATTTTTCGTTTTTTAATTGTATTTGTTTCTATTGTATGTTATTATGCATTTTATTTATATTTATTTTATATTTAATTTATATATCCACTTTAAAAACTATTTGGTCTATTATGTTTCAAGCTTGATGCTCGAAAAACTTGGTTTTTTTATTTTTTTTTTTCTTAATCTTATTGTAATTATGTTTAATATGATGATTCGGAGAAACGGACGTAGACATCGTCCACGGCTCGGTTTGGGTCTGGAACTGGACCCAAACCGCCAGTTCCCGGTTCCAAAAGTGGTGGAACCGGAACCGGAACCGAACCCGTGGGAGCCGGTCCGATTCCCGGTTCTTAGGAACCGCCGGTTCTCACAGTTCGGTTCCGGTTTTAGAGGAACCGGGAATCATGAAAAAAATAAAAAATCAATTAAATAATTTACTTAATTTAAACTAAGAAAAAATGCAAAATAAATTTTTAACTTGAAATAACATTGAGCCTAACAATAATGTTCATAGTATTAGTTAAAAGAAATTCTATAATTATGTATTTATTTATATATCACTTGTATTTTTTTTAGTTGTTATATTAGTAATGTGACACTATAAAATATTCAAAGATATATAAATAATTCTCAATAACAAAATACAAATCACACATTGTAAGAAAGAAAGTCTACTTTGATTAGAAGTCTACATAAATTTAACAATATATGATTTCAAATGTATTTATATGTTTTGTTAATAATAATACATTAAATATTGTGAATAAGAAATAAATTTTTTATTATTTATGCAAAAATAGTTTTAAATATTTATTTTATAATTACAATTTTTTTATAATTTTCTTTTCTTTTTTTCTTATTTTTTTATAATTATGATGGTATAGACAAATGGAGACATTATCTTTTGGGCAGGCATTTTGTCATACGCATTGACCATCAAAGTCTAAAATATTTGATGGAACAACGCTGGCCACTCCTACTCAACAAAAATGGCTCACTACTCATGGGGTTGGATTACCACATTGAATACAAAAGTGGATCCTCCAACAAGGCAGCTGATGCACTATCTCGAGCTCCCACAGCTGAGTCATGCATCTTCACCACTCCACTATTTCTCCTTTGTTTTTGCAAGAAATTCAATCCAGCTGGACCCTACCAGAAGGATACAGTTCACTTATTGATAAGCTGAAGAAAGGAGAAGCTGTGGGAAAGTTCACGTGGGAAGATGGGGTACTGAGGAAGAAGGGAAGAGTAGTGGTTGGCCTATCCCAAGAATTGTGTGACAGCATATTAAAACACTTTCATGGGGGACCCTTAGGGGGACATTCTGGTACTCAAGTACCTTCAAGAGATTGACCTCAGTTTCTATTGGCCAAGATGGAAAGGGAAATAAGGCAATTTATTCGAAATTGTGATGTTTGTCAGAGACACAAATTCGAAAATGTAGCAACCCCAGGGTTGTTACAACCTCTGAAGATTCCTAAAGGATGCTGGCAAGAGGTCAGTTTGGATTTCATTGATGGGTTGCCCAAATCCAATGGCAAAGATGTAATCCTAGTGGTGGTTGACAGATTGAGCAAGTATGCTCACTTTGTGGCTAAGCCATCCGTATAATGCTGCTGGTATAGCCCAGGTATATTTAGATCATATATACAAGCTACACGGGCTACCAGAAACCATCACGAGTGACAGGGACCTGATTTTTGTTAGTTCCTTTTGGCAGGAATTGTTCAAATTGCAAGGTGTGAGGTTCAATATGGCCACGGCATACACCCACAGACCGACGGGCAGACGGAGGTAGTCAATCGATGTCTAGGCACCTATCTAAGGTGTATGACTAGTGATGAACCTAAGAGGTGGTCTCAATTCTTGTCATTGGCTGAGTGGTGGTACAATACAAATTATCACTCCAGCGCTCACACCACTCCATTCCAAATACTGTATGGTTACCCTCCTCCATTGCACCTACCCTATGTTCCTGGGGACTCCAGGAATGATTCGGTGGACCGACTTCTATCCACCAGAGAAGATACCCTAAAGTAACTCAAATTCCACTTACAGAGGGCTCAACACCGCATGAAGCAAGTAGCAGATCAAAGGAGGTCTGACAGATCATTCAATATAGGGGATTGGGTCTTATTAAAACTACAACCCTACAGACAGCACTCTTTAAAAAAATCTAGGGTAAACAAACTGAACCCTAAATATTTCGGACCATACAGAATAGTGGAAAAAATAGGAGAAGTAGCATACCATTTGGAGCTACCCCTTGGTGCTGAGATCCATCCAACATTTCACGTCTCCCAGCTCAGACGATTCCACGGATCCCACGCAGAATCACCTCATCTACCTGCAACACAAGCAAAAGAGGAGTTAGATCCAAGCAATATTAGATAGAAGAATGATCAAACAAGGGAAACATGTAGCAACACAAGTACTTATCTTGTGGAAGAACAAGCCACCTTCGGAAGCAACCTGGGAGTTCCTTGAAGACACGAAGCTCCGCTTCCCAAATTCATCCTTGTGGACAAGGCTGTCTGACGGAGAGGGAGCTGATCTACGGGTAGTAGCAACGGGGAAGGAAGGAGAAGTACGAATTGGGGTTAAGGAAGAAGACAAGTCTTAGAAGAAAACCTAAGAAGAGGTTGAAGTGAAAATGTAGTACGAGGAAAAGAAGACAAGCTGTCTGTAGCTGAGATGGGTATGGGCGGATTGAGTTATGGGCTTTGTAAGGCCTTAGTAGTAAATGGGTGGACCGGCTGAAGTCCAAGCCTAGTAACAATTTAATTCTATATTTGTTACGTTGCTGTTAGATGATAAAGTAGTTATAACTAATTCTGTTAGAATATTCCCTTGTTACAAATACAGCTAGCATGCTAAAGCTGTAGAGGATTGACAATACAAATATCTGCTACATGTACAAGGAAAAATATATCAGAACATTAATGAAATTCTATTTACTCTAATTCATTGAACTACACTTATTTGGTTTGCATTCGAACCAAATCACTACATTCTCTTTCCCACCTTACGGTTTGTATTCGAACCATAATTCCACTTCCATCCACCGCGTTCCAGCACCAGAGCTAGACGGGTGGAACTGTTTTGAGGCCATCGTTTCATAAATTACATCATTATTTGGTCTAATGCTTAATTAATTAGTTCAGTAAGAGATGAAGGGGTATAATATTATTTGTCATTGGTATTTTTGGGTGATTTTTGCAATTGATGATCTTGAATTCTTTGATTTATTTATTTTTTGTTAAGTTTTGGCTCTGAGAATCTTTTTCCTTGTGGTATTAACTTTATTCAATTGTATACGTTGGTAAAGTTATTTAGGGTTTGTTTGAATGGTCTGTTTTTCATTTATATATGTATCTATATCCAATTTGTATTTGTATCTTATCTGCATCCGGTATGTTTAAGCTATTTATGAGTAAAAGTATCTGTTTTTTAATCTGTTTCTTGATAAACAATTTATTAAAAATGTTTACTTTTCATTTGCACACCAACAAAACAAATAGAGTCATATTTATGATTATGACCGATAAAATAGTTTTCAATCCTTTGGAATGCATGCTTGCAAGTATTTTCATCAATGGATAATTATGATTCTTTTTCTTTGCTTTTTTTTTTTTAATAATATTTGGTAACACAATGTAAAATTTAGTTACTCACTTCTATAAGTAAATTTGTACATCAAATTCTAAAGTTTTATGAGAAATCAAGCGAACATATGAAATTTTCAAGTCTTCATTTGACAATAGCATATGCAGCCAGATTTTTTGTCCTTTACGAAGATAAGGGTTTTTTCCTTTTATTCTTTTCCTTCATTTTTTTTTTTAAGATTATAGATAGCAATCGGGTTTATAATTGTAAGCCGAGGAACGAGAGTTTGAGAAGAAAAACTTTGCGAATATTTTAAATATTTAAGATATATAATTTATTTCATTTAACAATTTTATTACAAAACCAACTATATAATAGCAATGACATATTGGCCATCGCGAGGAAGCACAAGCATTAGGATGTGTTTAACTCATTAGTTTAACGTCGATGTGATATTTGTTTTATATATTTTTTAATTAAATTATTTATTAAAAATAGATATAAATTAAAAAATAAATTTTTTTACTTATAAATAAATATAATAAATCAAATATTATATAAATAAGATACAAATAATAAATAATAATCTAAAAAGCCATAGGGAGCGTTTTTCCCGACCTATTGTTAGGAGCATCTTTGCCTATTGTTTGATCCCTGAATTAATTTTTCCGCGCGCCAAAGTTGATTGCTTCTTTAGGACTACGACAAAAAAACAATCAATTGTCATTGTCAGTTCAGTTTATCAACATACCGATGGCATCGTACAAGGTATAATTCTTAGAAATCTGACAGCGTCAGAACTGCCTGACAAACACTTTCATGCAAACGATTGCACTTATAAAAATAAAAAATATAAAAAAAAAAAAAACCATTCGAGCATGCCACCCATGGCCAAGAGGGAAAAAGCATGCCACCTCATATTGGAATAAATAATTATCCTCACTTATTAGATCAAGCATGTCTTAATACCAAAATATAATATCATTGTCAAAAATCTTATAATTTAATAGTATTTTTTTTTCTTTCAACTGAAAACTAAAAATATCATATTTGAATCTCACTTTCTGTTATAATAATAAAAAAATATCATCATTGAAGAGTTTTTTTTTTTTTCACTTTTTTTGCGGGTCATTAAAAAGTTCATTAGCATATTGCTAAAAAGGAAATTTTCTTAATTGCTATAAATTAATTTGAAGGTGATGTAGAATGTCCTCTTAACTATTTTTGTTTGACCATATGGTGTCTCTATCAATTAAGCTTGAAAAATATATTATGATGCAGGCTCTTACTCTTCCCAGAGGTGTTTTTGGCATTTTGGTGGTAATGAGTCTAATGACAACCATTATTTTATTGAGATTTTAACATTCGTGTTGTTTCTAACTCTTTTTTCAGTCTCTCAACTGGGAGTAACCAACGAAAAGAATACTTCTCCAAGTGAAAGAAAATTATTTTCCAGCATTACATTCGATTTGTGCGTTCATGGACCTTATCTTAGAGTTTTTTAAAAGAAAATGATGTCTTGTTTTAAACTATCCTCTATTCTAGTTATGTAAAGCATCACCACAATGAATTACCTTAGGTTTATTTATTTATTTTTTTCCTTCCATTCCCCACCAAAACATGGACAATCTAGACTATTTTTAAGGTCTTAGACAGTATCAAAAGAACATTACATGTATAGGAATACTTTCAGGCAAGTTATTTCACTAATATTGGGCACTATCATGTCCCAATTAGGGTTAAGGAGCTTTCAGTTTTATCACACATAACACTAAGGTGTTATATATTATAGCATGTTTGATACGCAGAAATGAAATGGAATAAAATCATGATTTGGGATTCCATTCTCTTGCCCAATGCTTGGAAGTGTTTATAAAAGCCGAAATCATGATTCCTTTTAATCAACAATTCTGGCTTCTAGGAAGAATTCGATTTTGTCTTTAAAAAAGTGGAATCGCGATTCCATTTCATCTTTATTAATAGTTATTGTTTTAATTACATTTTTATCCTATATGTATCTATTATTTGCATTTATTATGAAGGATTTTTGACAAATCATATTACATAATCATTCAATTCCATTCCATTTCGTGAATGTATCCAAATATAGAAATGGATTTGTCATACCCTTGTTCAATCCATTCCTTCGATTATAATCCATTCCATTCTAGATTATCCAAGCATACCAAATGTGACATAAGACTATTTCATATAAGTATTAAGTGTACAACTTAATTATCAAGTCATATTTATTATTCAACTAAGTTAAGGTCATATGTGTAATAAGACCTTAATTAATAATGGAACTGTAATCTTTTTAAAGGTAATAGACTTGAGATATTTTGATTAAGCCTAAAAATTAAAGATGTTGAATTTCTTACTTAGAAAAATCAAGCTTTTATGGATCTTAAATCAAGCTCAATTTGAAGATGACTAGGTCTTACAATAGTTAGGGTCACATGAGCTTAGGAACTTAGCACATAAGCCCATTAGAGTTTATAATTTATAAATTAGGTGGAATTGGGCTTGTATATTGAAATCAAGTCTGAATAGAAGTAAAATTGGATATAAACTTAATGGAATAGAGTTAAGTTTTAGTTTAAGCTATTGTGTCTAGGTAACTCCTAAATAGACTCATCTAAACACCAAGTGTATCATAAAGCTCTTAGGCCTAAGAATTTATATTTGAGCCTAATAGTTAATTCGATATTTAGGAATAAATAGTAGACTTGAATATTTAAAATTAGGCCCTAATTAGAATTGATAATGGGTATTGAGCCCATATTTGAAATTTAATCCCATAAAAACAAGTTTTTAAAACAAGGCTTCAATTTAAGTAATATGACCCTAAAACTCTAAGGAAAAGCCCAATGGGTAATAGAATAGTCCCATTTCAATAAAAATAGGTCAAAATAGCTAGTAATAGGTTAATAGACCTAGGATCACTATTTGAGCCTCAATTATTATTTTAGCCTAATATAATGTTTAGCTAATATTCGTAATAATCTATTTAAATAAAGTAGTTTTTTTTAGAATTTAAATTTAGCTTAGTTTAAGAAGATTGATCCAGTCCAAGCTTAATAGACCGGTTCATAATTGTTGGGATTAAGTTGGAAGGGATGAAATTTGTAAAATATGTAAAATTTGCATTAAATAATAATAGTTTTACTCGAAATCTCATTGCATGATTCATAATAGCACAAATACAAAGTATGAATGATTTGAATAGTGTATTTGTTATGTTTTGAATAAAAAACCTTAGGAAATAAGGAAAAGATAATGAATTGTACAAAACACTAGGAGATGTCAATACCTGTATTCTGTATGGTGGGTTTACTACAGTTGACTGATCACATATGCTAGGCATGCCAATCAACCTGAAAGAAGTCTTGAACTGATGACACATGTATAGATGTTGCAGAAAGAGGTGTAGGATAAGGAACAAGTAAGCACGGTTTCTCAAGTGTGCGAATGTGACGGAAGATCAAATCAGATAGATTTTATTGTTCTTGACTTGTTCTTCATGAAGTGGATGTCTTAATCTTTTCTAAAGATGTTCCAGCAGAGTTTCTGCATTACTCTCAAATTTAGCAATACACAAAATCTCCCCTTGTAAACCCCAAAAATTCTCATAATTCTTAGAAAATAATCCTAGAAGTCCAAATATCAAATTTAAAATCAACTCAAGATAAAAAACGAAATTCTAGACCGAGTCAAACACCGGAAATGAAACCCTAAAAATCAAACCAAGTTAAAACGTAATTCCAAATAAGAACAAAAATGAATCTTCTCAATTTTGAGAAAACGAGAACCCTTGAAACGAAATGTAAAGTCCAACTACCGGTTTAATCAACGTCCGTACATCAATCAAATCATCTAACCGTTTCCTAACACGCAAATGAAGACAATATATCCAAATAACGATCAACAGCAAAATCTTAAAACCTTCGATAAATTTCAGAAATCACAAATTTTCACCAAAAGTCAAACTAAGTCAACTCATAACTCTAGACTCAGTTAAACGATCCCGAGAATTAAAAAATATTAAATAATCACAAATAAAATAAGATAAAACATAGATGTCGAGCTAAAATAAAAAACCATCAAAACTCAAAAATTATACGATCTTACGAATATCTCAACGAAACCGGAACCCTAAAGTCAACAAAGCCTATAAGGAGCCCTAGTGTTTAAGATCCGGCAATCCCGCGTTTTGAAACCCTAGAAAACGAAATTAAGCCAATAGCTTAAAATAGTTCGTAATAATATAGGGTAACATAAAAATATCAGATTCGCGAATTTCGAGTGTCCTTCGGACTCAAACGAGACCAACTCTAGAAAATCGTGTCTCGGAGCTCGAAATATTAAAAATATTCCGTTTATACCAATAGACTCGTGAAAATACAAGGATTCCAAAAATGTCGGTTTTAGAATTTTTCGGTAGCTAAAAATTACAGATATCGCATTATTACGCGTATTTTTATTACTACCGGTACTTTAATTGTCTAGTCTACTATTCATAGTACTTTTCTACTATTCATTACTATTTCACTATCTCTACTTTTTCTTACACCTATTTCTTACACCTACATATCTATTTTCTTACTTTTTATATTTTCAATACAACTTTAATCACATCAAACTTTACACATTACTTCTTTTATTACATAAAAAATAAAATAAAACAATTTCCCCCTCTCTCATAAAGCAAAACCGACGCCATCCCTCTCCTCTTCATCTCAATTATTTTTCTTTTTCAATTTATTTTATTACATCTAAAATTTACTCGAAAAATTATAAATACCCTCTTCCTCTTCCTCTTTCACTCTTTCACACAATTCATTCTTCTACAAAACTCTCTCAAATTCACTATATAAACTCTCTCCATAAACTTTTTCTCTACCAAAACTCTCTTTCACCAAATACTCACAAGAATTTCCCTTTATACAATACAACTACCATTTCTCCATAACCACATAACCATACATTCACTACCATCTTTACACCACAAAATACCTTAGGTAAAAATTTCCTTCAACCATTTAATTATCCATGTCATGTAACTTAGCATGACTGTGGTGTTGTTTTGAAACTCATATAAGTAGTAAAAGCAACAACATGTTCATGTTTTGTTCTTGTACATAAGCTTTCTATTTTATTATGTTGTGTTATTGTTACTGTTATTATTTGCTTCTAATCTAACTTATATATATATTATATATATATAATTATGTATATTATGTATATATATTTATTTAGAGCATATAAGCTCATTTGTTATTTATTTACTTTTAAGTTATGAAATTTATTTATTTCATGTTATTATTAAGACTAGTCTTTCTAGTCTTAGACTTGTCAATGTCAAGTCAAAACAATCTTCTATTTATTTTCTTTAATCTTTCCGGACTAGTCCATTCTTAGTCCCGGGATGCCTTGATAAAGCTAAGGCTCTAATACTTGACCGGGATACATTGATGAAGCTAAGGTTTCCAATATTTGATATTTTATTTTCTTGCTCATTATTTATTTCGAGTATTTTCTTATGTTCCTATTATTTTATATGCTCATAATATTTGCGATTACATAATGATTAATGTCTCAACTAATCTAAAAATAGAATTTTACTTTACTAAATGAACTCAAAGCTAGAATTTCGATTCGGTGATTTATCACAAAATCATGAAGTTATTATCAACAACCTAGAAATAGAGTAATACAAGTTTTCTTAAATAACAAAGATAGTTTTATCAAGAAAACATAAGAAATAAATATTTTCTTTGTATTTTATGGTAATCTAAGTTTTAAGAAAAATAAATCGTTAATATTAAAAGTTTAAGACTTAAACTCTTTTCTAAACTAAGAAACAAACTAGTTTTCAAAGTTAATATAAAAATCAACTCATAAAGTTATGAACCCACTTAGGAAAAATAATGATCTTCAAATTTCTAAAAGAAGAAACTTATTTTCAAAAGAATATAAATAAAGTAAGATTAATAATAATGGATTTTTTTCAATAAAGATGATTCTTTTCAAAAGAAATGAAATGACAAGTTTTGGAAAGTAAAAGCTTATATTTCATAAATAAACATAAGAAGACAAGACTCATTTTCTAAAACCATCATAAATACAAGATTATGAAAAAGGGTTTTCATCAACTTAATATACTTTTGATGAAATTAATCTTTTATCACTAGAAGTGAAATTTATAAAAGACTAAGGTTAAAAGAAAATTTACTTATTTTGGAAAAAGGAATGAAGGAAATAAAATAAGGATATACTCATTTATAATGAAAAAGTTTCTTCCAAATACTTGAAAAGGAATTTATCAAGATGAATTGTTTTATGAAATAAATTGTTGAGACACTACCATTAGAAATCATGCATATAAAGTGAGCTTATCTATATACTCAAAGGATTTATCAATTATATATACATATATATATATCTATATGTTTACCAAAGGATTTTTTAATGAGGTTGAGTTAGAAAATGGATTTGCAAAAGTTTAAAAATAATTCGTTTTAAATCTGTACCTAACGTTTTCGGAACCCAAATAACCTTTTATGACAAAGATAAGTTTAGAAATGGATAGATCTTTTCGAATAGGTAGAAAACGGTATATTATATGCGAGATTCCGAGTTAAAATGAGCAAGTTATAGCCATTTTAAGTTGGAATTTCCTCCTATATGATTTTTACCCCGATTTTAAGAAGAGTTTAGAATCTCCAAGAATAGAAATTTATGAAAGACTTATCCCGGGTATTTATTTTGTCTAGGTGACGAAAGATACAAGATTACCCTACCCGAGGATTACTATGACTAAGAAGATCGCAAAATGGACGAGTGAGTTATTCCTCCTAATTTCGTTACCTTGCTTGTGCTTGTAAAGTAGTAGCATTAGTATACTAAGAAAAGACAAAAACAGATATATTTGGGGAATTCGGGATTATGTGTATATATGTGATTCTATGTTTATACGTGAAATGAAAATTAAGAATATCGCAACTTCGAACTGCTTGTTTAAATAATTTTGTTTACTTACTTGTATGATTGTTTATTGTTTGCTAAATTGATTGATTGCCCCTAATAAACCTTAATAAGGTTTGGCTTAAGAAAACTAAAACGCTCACGCATAGCATCCATCGAGTCACATCTATTTTCGGAAGGCTGCTACTCCTATGCGTAAAGTTGGATTGGCTATGATCGTGCGGTGCCACGGGCCATGTTCCTTCCTGGAGAATCCAAATCGCTTGGGGAAAGCGACTCTAGGTTCGGAGCCGAGCCAACCGAACGCCATGGTGAGACCTGGGGACTAACAGTAGAAGGTTGAGGACCTTCAACCTCGATTCCCCAACCTTTGATACGGAGGGGTAAATCCATTCTATATATGGTTTCCGGATAACTATATATATTTGCGTAATCATGTGATTGATGCATTATTTGCATAGCATATGAGTGAAAATCTAAATGAAATTGTTTGAAAATATGGTGCCAATGAAATGGAATATCTCACTAAGCTAGTTGTAGCTTATACCCCTATAGATTTTGTTGAAACAGGTATACCCGTAGCTTAAATTGAGGATCATGACATTAAGGAAGTCATGGAAGGATAATTAAGCTTCTATGAAGGAAATGGAATCATAAGATGAAGTAATTTTGTAAGGTTCTTTGTATATAATGACCTATATGATTAGTGATGTATATTTATTTGAAGATAATAGAGGATATGCCCCTAAGAATTGAAATGTAATATGTATGTTTTATGATAAGTATTCTCTTTGCCTTGTTACTTATTTATTAACAATATAAATTGCGTTACTCCGATGCGTTTCCTTGGTTGTGATGTATGCCTTGTATATGATATGGAAGCCTTTGCGTGACTAAGGAAGTCATTCCTAGGCTTTAATATTGTGTACGGCGGACTGCTACGTTTAGAGTACCCCTCGGGACGTGACACCCCTAAACGAGGGAAAGAACCTCTTATTTATAGCTGATGGAAATTGATGCTAGCCATTAGATAGCGCCCGAATAAATGGTCAAGATCAAGTATTGCTGATGAGCGTTAGATCATTTTTAATTATCTGACAACTGCTATTAAAGGCTTCTTTTTCTTTAAACAATGGGCTGGGTTGAAAGTGAGCTTAATGGCTTTTATTAGATAAAATAAAAGATGCCCATTTTTAATATAAAAAGGATGATGGCTTATTTTAGTCCATATGAGCCATATTTTATTCAAATAAAGCCCAAATTAACCCAAGAAGATATGTTTGAAGTCTACTTTTCACACACGATGTAATATATGAATAATCAATCTATAATGAAGGGTAAAGTTGTAAAATAATGTTGTTTAAGAGGGTATTTTTACCCTGTAACACAAGAATTTGGGCTTGAGGAAACTGTTTATGAAGAACTGGGAGAGGAGGAGCTAGGCCGGCTATGAGCCACCAGCCTAGAGATGGAAGGCCACCAGCCTTGGTTGAAAAGCCTTTGGCATAAAATTTAAAGGCCATTAGTGTTGACAAAGAAGGCCGGCAGCATAAAGCCGGCATTGGATGTTCGACTTTTCTTTCTTCAATTTTATGCTGTTCCTGAGCCATCAGCTTTGCATCGGCCTTCTTTTCGCATGTGTTTCCTTAATTTCCTAATCCATTCTTTGTCCCCTAAAGGTCTACAAATAGATCCTTAAGTCATTGGAACCCTAAGTACTCTCAAGAATAAGACCTAGGTAATACCGATCCTATTCTTTTTCCTTTAGTAATCCTTAGTTATCTATTCTAAGTTTATGTATTGTTTCTGAAGGAAATCAATATCTTGAGGAATGTGAAGAAACCCTAAGTTTGATTTGAAGTTTTGTGCTGTTGCTATTCATGGAGGAAGTTGAGATTATCTTAGGATTTTGTAATTCTTAAAATTAGATGATTATAGGAATACTTTTATCTTTGTGGTTTCAGTTTTGGGAATAGTTGTTCTTTGTGTTCAGGTGATTTTGTTGATTTAGGTTTCTTATTCTCAAAGCGAATTCAGGTACGACCTTACCATGTTTGTTGATTGTGCTTGTAAGCTTAGAATTGTAAAATAGACCTATATTATTTGATGTTAATTGAATCTTTTGTTGCTTGTGATTGGTTGTGGTTAGTAAAGACCAAGCATATTGTGATATTAACATTGGCAACCTGAAGATCCTTGTGTGACATTGTCTCGAGTGGAGTTGTAACTGGAGATGATTTCGATAGTTTAGGAGTAGTGCTAGTACGACTCCCCTAGTGTGTGGGAGATTCCCAACACCATATATGTATACATTAACTATTTTCTATATTGGTTGCTTTTAGAGAGTCTTGAGATACTTTGGGTTTGGGATTAGTGTATAATGATTCAGAATTGTGTTGTTTACTGGCTAATTAAAGATAACAAATTGTGTTTGTTGCATTAGTTATTAAGTTATATGTGATGTTGCTTATTGCTTGTTCATGTGCATGTGTTTTCAGTTCAACGTATTAAGAGTTTCGTTCATTTTTTTTTATCCTTTTCAAGAATAGATGAAGATCCAATGGTGTATGATTTATAGGGCTATGATGTGTTTATGGACTACGAGGAGAGCGATAATGGACCAGATTATCCTGTTGATATTTAGATTGTATAGATTGGAGATAGTGGTTTGGAAAGAGCATATGATGTTTTATTTAGCTTTTTAGATTTATTTTATGTTTAAGGATTTTCTTATGATGTTTTAAGTTGGTTTTTAGTTCATGCTAATAGTTGATGTAAGGAAGTTTTATTTTTCTTAAGTATTAATGTTACCTTATTGAGAGCAATTGATGATATATGATGTATATTTGTGGATTAGAGAAATTTTATAGCCTGAGCGTGTCTATCTTTGTTAAGAACACATGGTGGGTTGATAACACTTATAGGTTAGGGCGTTACATACGAGAAAATTAAATATAGGCTAAGAACATAATAAATCGGTCCAACAATTTCCATTCCGAGCCTACTAAGCCAAATCTTCATACGACATCTCATATTAGACTCGATCCTCTAAGCCTTATCACGAGCCTGAAAGATTAACTCGTGGCATTAAGTTGGGCTAAAAGCTTAATTATCGTAATGACCCTCTACAAATTCAAACGTATGTTTGTGAAAATTGGGCATTTAGGCATGCTTCCATCTACTAGAGATTCCAAATGAACCAAGATCAATTCAACAATGAGACTTGAAAGATCAATTTGACTATAAGACTATAGTGCTAGAAATTATACTTCCATATGAGTGTTTAAAAAGTAGATTGCTTCAAAATTCTATCAGCAAGATATTCAACTCAAATAAAATCCTTTTTAGAAATTAATTTACAAAACTATAGATGCTCTCCACCTTCTATATACCTTTTTTTTCTAAAGACAGTTGGTGCTTTCTTAAAAAATAAGTTTTGCTTATGATGTGAACTAAATCACCTCTTGGTCTAGATCATGACCATGATTATGTTGGCCTAGAATTATAGCTAAAAATAAATGAAGACAAGTATACTTTAAGATTTCTTTTCTTCCCATGTATGTTTGTGAAAGGAAAAATAAATGGATATAAAAATAAAAAATAAATTTTAATAATTTAAAAGGCATTTATACACATTAAATTAGCCCGCAACAAAATTTAAAAACGCCACAACTTTCATAAATTATTCTTCAACATAATTAGCTCCAATTGCTCATTAGATATCTCAAATTATTAAAATTTACTATCAACCATTAGAAATTACTTCAATTATCACTAATTATCATTTTATCATCAAACTAAACAAAATAATTTATCACTAACACTACACCAAATTGCCACTCTAGTCCACCACAACCACCAATTTACACACTCCAACTACTAAACTTCGTTCATAATCGCCAACTGCATAATTCACTTAAAAGCTAACAAAATGTACTCGAATACTCATAAGAATAAGTAAATGTAATAAACTCTTTGCAAACTCTATTCAATGGGCACTGGCAAGAGCACCACCTAAACTTCTTCTAACAGTTATTATCAAAACTAGTTTCGATCATTTTTAAACATGTAATTAGACAAGGTATTATAACTCAATGAAGAAAGAAACCACTAAGGCTCCTAAATTTCTATTGACTACCACATATATGGAGCTTTCAACATGAATTTTAGTTTACTCTTAACTCAAAAACACCATAAAATCCATTCTTAAGTACATATTTTGCTATTTCAAAACTTTAAACACAAATTAAGAATATATATATATATATATATCTTTTCTTGAGTCAACAACATGGTTTACATTTTAACTTTACGCCTTTTTTTGCAATTATACATTTGAAGTTTTAAACTGTTAATTTATATATTTAATTGGATTATAGTTAATATCATTTGTATATTGTTTTGTTTTGTTTACTACTATTATGTTTATAATCACGGGCAATCAATCACAATGCGACACATATAATATTTTATTTTGTATTTTATACCGATGCCAAGCCATATTATCTAATAATCGAAAAATCTACATCATCAATACAAAGCAGGAAAAAAAAAAGAATAAACGATAGCAATTAAATATTTAATCAGGTGTACAAATTTTATAAACTAAAAATTCAGCTGTATAATTACAAAAATGTGTAAAATTGAGGTGTAAACCATAATATTCTTCCTCTTTTCTTCAAGAACTGAAGGGGATAGGTCAATCTTGAACTTGATGCTTTTTCATATGATAAGTTTTTTAGCAAAATCATGATCAAAAAGTAAGATTCAAAGTTTAGTCTAACTTAATAGTAATTAATACTAGCTTAAAATAAGTTTAGATGAGTAGAATTTAAAGTGTTGTATGATTTACCATTTAAGAGGTCTTTAAGTGTGTCAAAATGAAAATGAAAAGAGAAGGAAGTGGGACAGAGGCTTAAGTCATGAGCTAGGATTGTCATCAAATTATTTCATGACTTTTTTTGCCGTTTTTACTATACTCATCTTCATATCATGCAACTAAACAATCTACAATGATTTTTTATTTTTATAAAATGTTATACCATTTCTATTTTATGTTCAATCACATTTATTACACTATCCTTTAGTTTTTTTTTTTTTTAATAGGGTAAATGTGATACACAAACTTTACCCTTTTGTGCAATTTTAATTTGTTACCTTTGAATGACGATTTTAATCATATGATGAATTGCTCATTAAAAGAGCGAAAGAGACTTCATTTCCTTTTTTTAAATTTATCCTAGAATAGAAAAGGATTTTATTTTAGTTTTAAAGGAGTCAATCTAGAAACACGAAAATCGAGATAACAATTAGAGATGACTAAAATACCAAATTTTTCATTAAAAAAAATTATTATTGTTGAATTTGTATGTTCAATGTGGATTTTGATGAAAAAATATAATTCACAATTAACTATTTAATTATTGTAAACGACACTTAATTAATCAAACATATGATGAATATTATGCTAGAATGCATATGTGTATGTTGTGCGTTTTTGTAGAGTTTCTGTAGGTTTTTAGTAGGAACAAGATTAATGACCAAGAGTATCAATTGATGGTCAAGTCAAGAGCAAGACAGCTTAAGCATGACAAAGTTAAGACCAAAGCTTGATAAGTTCAAATATGCAAAGTCAGTGATTGAGGGAATCGTCAAAGGCTCAATGTGTTGATCAGTTAGAGCACGACAAGTTGAAGACCAAAACTTGACAAAGTTTTAAAAAATGCATAGCCCTATTCGAGGGGTTTGTTGAGAGCTTGACAAGTCCAAAGTTCAACGCGCGACGAGTTCAAAATTTGAGACTCGATGAGATAAACATAGAAGACTTAATCGAGGCCAAAAGTAAGATATAACACATTGAAATGCGACAAGTCTTGAGGCACGACAAGTTTAAATTTAAAGCTTGAAGGAGTGCAAGTGAGCAAAAACTTGTCAATGGTAGAATTGAGGCGCAACACCTTGAGACACGACAAGCATTAGGGCGTAACAATTTAAATGTTGGAGCTAATGTGGCAAAAAGAGCCATTGGAGTGCATTTAATGCTTAGCGACTTAAAGATGTTATCTTTAACAAATATTTGAATTTTTTTAGGCTCTATATATACTCTATTGTCAGAAGACTCGGAAGAGAAGTGAAGTGCAAAAGAGCTTTTATTTATGAACTAACAAATTATTAATTTTATTATTCTCTTGTTCATTAAATTTACAAAAAAAAAAATTATAGTGCTTTGTTCTTAAACTTATGATCACTAAAAGAGCATCTCGAGAGAGAAAGGAAAAGCTTATTTCCTTAGTGTTGTAAAAACGTGTATTGCTCAGCTTGAGCGTGTTTTTGGTGATTAATAAAAGTGGTATCACCCTTGATTGGAAGCATTGGTGGACTGTAGAGAGTGGAAAGTCGGTCGAACTCTACGTTATACCTGACCTAATATTTTCTATAATTATCTCTTTTATATTTCATATTGTAATATGTTGTTATATTATTTGCTACTATTAAAATTATATTTGATTTACCCATTAAAATTAATTGTTTGATTTCTTAGGGCAACTACTACAATAAAGATATACTTCAATATCGGTCTTAATTTCCTTTAACCAGTGACATCCATAAAGGAAGAGAAGTCTATTAATATCTTTCCAATAATTATATTTCTATATATGTACATGTAAATCACAACATGTCATACATAATCAACTACACTCTTTATACACACACACACACACACATCAAGTGGTCAAGGGACATGACTTGTCCTAACTTCCATTAAACAAGTTGCAAGCCTTAATTAATCATTGTTTTACTAGTACGATCACATTATATGACACACATAGGATATGATGTACTTTAGTTTGACTATAATTTTTAGTCTCCAAATGGGCCATAATTCCTAATCACCTTGTGAGGGGAGGGGAGAGGAACCAATTCTCTAAAAGTTAATAATAAAAATAAGGGTTAATGTTGATTTTGATATATCAACTTTGCCTATGTGTAATTAAGCACTACCTGTATTAACTCTGTTAAGTCCGTTAGCTGATGCGGCATATTTAGGCAACAAAAATGTGACATCTATCCAATGTCTACAACTATTATTTAATGATAATTATCATTAGTGTTATTTTATATATTTATAGCAATTAAAAGCCCATGGACTCATGACCCTATACGCCATATAAAGCCCATTCATGTCTAACTCATTAAGATCATACTTACGTCAATAATGGGTTTACCAACTGCAGTTTATATAAAAGACTAGGTATTGAGAACATAACCATGTGGAATAGTATGTTTTATAGATAATAATACAATGGAGTAACTGCTCATGAATAAATAAAATCTACATTCTCATGTTCAATTCCCGAATTAAGTAGCGCATGAATCAACAAAGCCTTCGTGCAAAAGTGAAATATCACCAAAAATTCAAGCGGTGATGATAATATTATCCCTCATTGAAATTTAGTAACACATTCCACCATTGATATTATATCTCCTAGGTTTCAACAATGCAAATTCATCTTGTTGTCTTCCCATCAAGCTATTTGTATCCTCGATATAGATTGAAGAGGGATGTCACCCATGAATATTTGGAAGCTCATCTGATCTTAATTGCTATTAGTGTGGATGTTCCAAAAAATACAATTTGCTTTATGGTGGCCTTTAGTTAATGACATTTGATAAACAAAAAAAGAGATTAGGAATATATATATTACCAGAGATACAAAACAAAAATGTATCTCTTTCACGAAAATGCCATATGAACATGAAAATTCCGTAGCTAATGCTTAGATCAAATACAACTTCAACTCGAACTTAGAACTTAGGAACTCCACAATAGTTGCTTGGATAGTGTTGTCTTGTAAGAGTATATCAAGTCTTTGGATAAGAGCTTAAAGGAACATCGTCTTCTTTCCTAAATAAACCACTCTTCTCTCTAACCTTTCTCTCTCATCTCCTAATCACCAAATACAAATCAACTCGACACTTCCCTCTACTTCACCGTGCTAACAGTGTCTAGGTTGGTGAAGATGGCTCACATCCCTTGGTTTAGCAGGATTTTACGTTTTTGCTGGTGATTTTTTCACAGTGATAAAACATAGTCTTTTGCTTTTTTTTTTTTTTTTTTGTTTCTTGAAACAAAGCATTAAAATGATGCGGTAGAAGCATATGATTACCATTCTTATTTAACTTGTTCTCTTCACAATAATTTATTTTCAAAAGCTGGAGACGTAGGATATTATATTCCTTGTTACATGGAAGTAGCACTCCATTCTTGCATCAGAATATATGCTCTAGTGTTATCCTCATTTATCAAAACTTTGAAGCTCGAACGATCGACTATGAATTAGTTAAGCTTATGATCAACTTAAAGTTTAATGAAAATGTTTATGTAGGATGATGTTTTTGGAGTTGGTGACAAGGTAAAAGCCATGTGAAGTCAACTCCTCGAGGAAGGATTCAAGGGTAATTTGGTGGTTTAGTAATTGTGCTCTTGAGTTCAAACAAATTAAATGATCTCTTAACACTTAGATCTTATTCGACCTGCAACCTACATGTTACTCAAAACACATTTATTTATTAATTTTCATTAAATTATCTCTTTCAATAAATCACTCATTGGTAAAAATTCATCCATCATATTTATATATAATATCCAATGGGATAAATCTATAATCTAGATATCAAAGGCTACAAGACAAGTAATGGGCTTTGCGAGCTTGATGAATAAGCATAAACTCTTTTATAAATAAATACACTAAATTATTATAATTATGATAGCACTAATAGGTTAAAAAAAATGTAATGAACCTGAAGTTATTACAATCCGCCACATGTCCTTACTTGGGATAGACACGTTAAGACTATTATTTCACTAAATCATAAATATAGATATTATCTTCAATACCCACATAAAGGGGTATCTATTTTAAAATATTTCATATAATAAAACTTCTGATTAACTTCATTGGCATAAACTAATACCAACTCAAATTACACATTAAAACATTAAAAGGAAACTCTCATAAGATTTCAAAAGTTATAAGAGAAATATAGGGTCTGTTTGGATTGTCTGTTTTTCATCTGTATTTGTATCTTTTTTAAGATGATATGTGTAAATATATCCGATTTGCATCTAAATTTTATCTATATTTGTTCTATTTGATCTTTTGATGAGAACTGTCAACTTTTTTTTATCTATATCTATTTCTTGATAAATAATTTGTTAGCAAAAAGATTGAAAAAATGTCTGTATCTGCCAGAAAAAAGCCAAAACAAACAGACCCATAAATCTTCTTATAGTTTTCAAATGACCTTAATCTTTTGTCCAAAGCAATTCTAGAAGTTAGCAAGATAATCAGATCCATTGTTGTCATCCCCATAATCCACATAGACATTTTAGTCCAATAGATCAAAACTACTAAATCTTCACATGTTGCTAAAAAAGATAAAGGAATAAGCACAAATGCCCAGTATGCCATACTACCAACACATGCACATGAGAATACAACATACAAATTCACATGTAACCTAGTAAGTAATGCAGCAACCACGGGTTATTATCTTTGATTAGCTAGCAATCAACACAGTTTAGAACCATTTGCAGATAGTCCTAAACTTAGAGTAGCTTATGCCTCCGTAAAAACAACTAATATGAAAATAAGTAATAATACATATATGGTTGGGAATCTCCTACACAGCCAGAGTACCGTACTCGTACCACTTCTTAAACTATCAGAATCATTTCTATGCACGAGTCCACTTAGGACAATCTCACAAATAGATCATTAAGGCGCCAACGTCAATATCATAGTCTGTCTAGTCTTTACTAACAGCAGCCAAACATAAGCAGCAAAAATATTTTTTAAGCTAGATAAAATTTAGGTTAATTTATAATTCTAAATCTACAAGCACAAACAACAAGTAAGGTAAGGTTGTACCTGAAACTGCTTTAGGAACATGAATCCTACTTTCACCAAAACACCTGATCACATAATTAAAACTAATTTCAAAACATGTTTATAAATAATTAATCACATCTTATAATCATCTAAACCTTAATCTAAAAAGAACTATAAATCTAGGTTTGTACACACATTTCTCTTTTGATTTGTAAAACCACAAAATCTCCAAACTCCACAAATTAGGGTTTCCTCCAATTCTATAAGAACTCCCATCAAAAGATTATGAAAATCAAAAGGATTTCACTTTTAAAATCACAAAAAGAATTGAGAAGAATCACTTACCTATTAGTTGATTCTTATTCCTCCTTGATTGTAGAATACTAAATTCTCCAACAGACTTAGGGTTTTTCTTTAAAACTCCCTTCAAAATCCAAAAGAAAACTTTAGGGAAAGATCATTCCCTTTAAATGTCTAAAGAATTGGAGAAGATTCACTCACATTGATCTTGATTTTTGATCTCCCTTGATGCTAAGATTACCTATAAAGAGATTTTAGAGAGAAATCTATGGTTTAGAATGGTTTTGGTGTAGGAGGAAGCTTAGGTTATATATAGAAGACATGGAATAACTCTTTATCTTTAATAATGCCTCTTCATCTTTAACAACGCCTCTTCATATTTAATAATGCCTCTTCATCTTCCATCACGTCTCTTAACAGATAAAATAATTAATTATACATTGGGATTGACCACAAAACCCTCTTATTTTATATTAAATGACATATTTTCCCTTCAATATAATATATTTATTTTTACATGACAAGATATATAATAATAATAATAATAAATTATTGTATATTTATTACTACATAACACAATAAGTTTATACAAATATTAAATATGCTTGGGATACATAACACGTTATTGGGGTACCAAATTCGACAATAATAATAATAATAAAGTAACCAAGTTTTGTTATTTGAATTACAAAGCAGAAAAGCAACAAAAAAGAAAAAAAAAATTGATAACAATTCATCAGAATGGCTAAGATCACCAATCTTGATTCGATGCAAAAGAGACCTATACTTGTGTCCATACCACACTTCATATGGTGCCATCACGATGATAAACTGATAAATGTTGTTGTAGGCAAACTCTACATGTGAGAAATGATCATCCTATAGGCTACCACAGGTTAAAGCACATGCTTCAACGTATCCACTAAAATATATAATCCTCCTCGATTGCCTCTTCATTTAGGGATGAAAAGTGACACTAAACTGCAACTTGGTACTGTGTACCTAAAATGCAAACCTACCCAAAAGCCATGGACAAACCATGTAATCCTAATTGACATTAGCATCACCAATACTTCATGCAACCTCACTATCATCTTGATTTACAACTGCGTTAACCTCTTCATAGAGGACCCAACTCCTAACAACATGAAATGAGTAGATTTAGTCAATCCATAAACTATCACCAAACTAATTCATTCCCTAATAGAGTCTTTAGCATAGCTATCACAAAATCCATGGTTATGTCACCTCGATTCCATTCAAGTATTAACCTCAATTGTAATTCAACATCTAATCTTTAATACTCAAGTTATATACTAACACTTCAACAAATACTTAGCCACTTCCCACTTTATATTATTGCACTAAAAATGCTTCTTCAAATACACAAACATCTTTGTGCCTGTTAGTGTATGACATAACTCAAGAAGTGAGCTTAAGTACGAATCTCTTTCTCCAACCTTCTTTGTAAGGACCTACAAACATGTAACCTTCTTTGTTCGTTACCCAAAACACGTATTAACCTAATAATTATACTACATTTTTATAATTATTTTAAAGTCAATTTCCTAACAAAAAAAAATCAAATAGAGACTATTAGTTGCTCCACATAATTTAGAAGCATATTAGAATTCACTTTTAAGAAAGTACATCATTTTCCAGGAATAATTTTATATTTTTGTTTTCTTTTTCCCAATTATGAGATTTGTGTTTGATTACCTTATTAATATTTATATAGTTAACGTTAATTAAGTTTTATTTTAAAGATATTGCTTCAAGTCTTGTTTATAGATTAATTTCTGACTTTTAGCTATCAAATGAAAAGATTATTTCAACCTCTACAATGTGCACATTTTCAAGCTTGATAATCACACTAGAGAAAGCGAACTAGAACTCTCATACACACAATAAGTACACAACAAAAGTATGATTATATTGTCTTAGCTATTTTAGAAAACACAAACATATGAATACCTTTATATTGATTTTTTTTCAACAATTTATACATGAATCTTTCAAATCATAAATTTGTTCACATATCTTGGATGATAGCATATACTAATCAGTTACAAAGATGGAGTGTTTGGAAGAAAATATGAAAAAAAATTTAAATAATACCTAAAAACAGAAAATTTCATGATTTTAGGATTATCCTGTTATCATAGGAGTAAATTGTTAGATTATGATCTAGACGAAGCAAAAATCCCTAAAAGGTTATCCTAAATCCCAATTGACTAGAGGGGACATTAAGCCAATGAGGCAACGACCCATCAGATGTCATGTTCTTACAATCTAATTCCATAACTCAAAGCACTCATTTGTCGATGAAGTCTTAACAATCTAAACCAACTCATCCCCAATGTCGTACCCACCTCGTCCTCGCAATCTCCGCCCAAATCGAAAGGAAGAAAAAATAATATTAAAATTTCCAAAAGGCATAGGCATTAATAACAGCAACTAACATGGAAACACAACACACACCACAAAACCCCCCAAAAAAGGGAAAAAAATAAAGACATGTATAGTCCAACAGGCAACGACACATCACAAAGTAGTCCCCCAAAACGCACAATGGCTGAGATTTTCGTTTAAAACTGCCAAGCCTATCCGGGCGGTCGTTTCTGTGCTCACCTCTCTTGCTTTCTCCGCCCTCTTTCCCCCTCTTTTATACTCCCTTTTCACCTCTCTTTCCCTTCCATTCCATAATCCTCCTCTCTCTCTCTCTCTTCTCTTTCAGACATTTCATCGAACCGTTTGTGGACAGCTTCCAAGATGTCTGCAACTTTCTCTTCTATCAATCTAATTCACCCCACTTATGAGAACCCCTCGATTGTTCCCAACAAACCCACTTCCCAATTCCTCGGATCCACCCGGAAACTCCGGTTCGATTCGATTTCTAAACCGGCTTCTTTTTCCACTTCGTCTCAGCGTAGATCCTCTGTCGCCGTGTCCAATGTTGTCAAGGAAAAGCAGGCAAAATCCGCCTCTACACTCTCCAATTTGGTACGTTCTTAATTGCCCATTTCTGGTTTTCATTACCCAGTTGTTTTTATTTACGAAAGTAATTAGCTTTATTTAATTCCATTTTCATGAAATTCAAGTACTAGTGTTTATGCAAGTAATGTCTAGTGTAATGGATTTTAAAAAAAAAAACTATCTTTTCTTGTCGCTTATATTGATTTATTGCTTCACCACTTTCATTTGTAAGCAATCTTGTATAAAGTGGGCTTTTTAGTATATATGATTTCATTTATCAAAAAAAAAATATATGTATATATATATGATTAGATTTCTTTGTGTATAATTGCTTTTTATTCATAGATCTAATATTTAGGGATGGAAAAAGTGTTTGTGACGATTGCGGGCATTTGTATACCTTTTTTTATATTTTTTTAAATCTTCTTTGGGATATGTTTCAGCTGATTACAAAAGAGGAAGGATTAATGTTGTATGAAGATATGGTATTAGGAAGAGCATTTGAAGACATGTGTGCACAAATGTACTATAGAGGTAAAATGTTTGGTTTTGTACACCTTTACAATGGCCAAGAAGCTGTTTCCACTGGGTTTATTAAGCTATTGAAGCAAGAGGATTGTGTTGTTAGTACCTATAGAGATCACGTTCACGCCTTAAGCAAAGGCGTTCCGGCTAGGGAAGTTATGAGTGAATTGTTTGGGAAAGCAACTGGGTGTTGCAGAGGCCAAGGTGGGTCAATGCACATGTTCTCGAAGGAACACAATTTGCTTGGTGGGTTTGCTTTTATAGGTGAGGGGATTCCGGTTGCAACAGGTGCTGCATTTACGTCTAAATATAGGAGGGAGGTTTTGAAGGAAGCTGATTGTGATCATGTGACCCTTGCATTTTTTGGGGACGGTACTTGTAATAATGGGCAGTTCTTTGAGTGTCTGAACATGGCTGCATTGTGGAAGTTGCCTATTGTGTTTGTGGTGGAGAACAATTTGTGGGCTATAGGAATGTCCCATTTGAGAGCTACTTCAGATCCTGAGATTTATAAAAAGGGTCCTGCTTTTGGAATGCCTGGTGTGCATGTGGATGGTATGGATGTGTTGAAGGTGAGAGAGGTGGCTAAAGAAGCAATTGCACGGGCAAGGAGAGGGGAGGGACCTACTTTGGTAGAATGTGAGACCTACAGGTTCAGGGGTCATTCTTTGGCTGATCCAGATGAGCTTCGTGACCCTGGTGAGTTATATTGGTTGATATTAATTTCATGCATTATTGACATTCATAAAAGTTATTTACTTTTGCTTCTCTGTCAATGACTTGTACAATCACCTGCATTGTAGTTTGTAGGTTTCACATTTCTGGATGAAAGCAATCTGGCATTCCTTTTGCGATGCAGATCTGATCATAGCGATTACCATGTGATTGTCACAATACCTTGATGGGGAATTACACTTATGATTATCTAATTGTTTGGATCTAATGATACTGGGTGTTTTTATAGCTAAAAACTTGAACTAGTTGTTGTATTGGCCCATTTGATACACTGCACCTTGGTGGTTACTAAATGCAGTCCATTTGAATACTCTGTAGGACACTTTTTTGCACCTCTTGCCTCAAGCAATTTTAAGGTCGTACACCTTGACTGTGCTTTTTGTCTATAATTAAACTAAACTGCATAACGATGTCTGGTCACCATACTTCTTACATTGATCCATTTGATATGTTTCTCTTTTTGTAGTCACATGATTATCTTGAGCACAACACTGTTCCTTGATTTTATTCGTGTCCTGCAAACGTTTTTTGTCATTAAACGTTAATCTTGAGCTTTTCTAGATAGAGAATTGCTCAACCAAACACATAACTTAGGTGGAGTAATATATAGATCCGATCCGACCTTTTACCCAAATAATTGAAATAGGTAAAATGCAGAGATAATTCAATTGTTAAACTGCTGAGAGTTTTCTCTAAACTAGGAAAGAAAAACTAAATTATAGGAAAATAAATGCTAATTACTAATTTACATTATTGACAACTATAATATAATTGACAACTAATATACTTGGAATATATACACCTATATTTGGTAAAATCACACCCCTTGATTTCTGCAATTTCCAACACTTCCCTCAAGTTGGTATGGCCAGCTTGCTCATTAAACAATCAAACTGTTTCTTGTGCAGTCTTTTAATGAACATATTAGTGACTTGTTCTGTAGTAGGAGAGTAAACTAGGCACACTTGTTCACTGTCAACTTTCTCTTTGATGAAGTGTTTATCTATCTCCACATGTTTGTATAATCATGAAGAACATGGTTTTGAGCTATGGCAATTGCTGATTTGTTGTTACAATATAATCTCATCGCAAAGCAATCTAAATTTCAAGTTCTTCTATAATCTTTTGATCTAGATAATTTCACAAATGCCATAAGCTATAGCTCTAAATTCCGCCTCTGCATTGTTTTAAGCAACTACATTTTGTTTCTTACTTCTCTAGGTAACCAAATTACCTCCCACAAAAGTGCAGTAGCTAGATGTTGACTTGCGATCTGTTATATTACCAGCCTAGTCTACATCAGTATAGGCTTCAATTTGCATATGCTCTCACTTCTCAAAAAGTATCCCTTTACCTAGTGTTCCCTTTAGGTACCTCGAACTTTGGTAAACCGCTTTAAAATGTTTAGGTCTTGGTGAGTGCATGAACTAGCTCATTATGTTAATCGCATAAGCAATGTCTGGTCGAGTATGTGACACGCAGATTAATCTGCCCACTAACATCTGGTAGCCTTCTCTCTCCCTGACATCTTTTGCAACTTTGAGCTTCGTATTGGATTCGATTGGTGTTTCGGCTACCCCACAACCAAGCATACTTGTTTCTTCAAGGAGAGTTTCTCCTCTAGCTTTGATAAGTCCACGCTGTCATCCCTTGTTAGGACAATATCAACATAATCAATCAAAATGGCAATTTTATCCTCCTTTGAACGTTTGTAGAACATGGTATGGTCTACTTGACTTTAACAAAAACTAAGACATTTCACTATTCTGCCAAATCATTCAAACCAAGCCCTAGGGGATTGTTTGAAACCTTAAAAAGATCTTTTCAGTTTACACACCTCTCAGCCCCATGATTTGCTTCAAACCCTGGTGGGAGACTTATGAAAACTTATTCCTCTAACTCCCATTGAGGAATGCATTTTTCATATCTAACAGATGCAAGAGTCAGTTTGAATTAATTGCAAGAGAGAATAATACTCGAATAGAGTTTATCTTTGCCACAAGAGCATATGTCTCTTGGTGGTCAATTCCTTATGTTTTTGTAAAGCCTTTTGCCACCAATCTCATCTTATATCTCTCTACACTCCTATCAGCTCTGCACTTCACCGTAAAAACCCATTTACAGTCCATAGTCTTTTTACCCCCTAGCAAATCCAAAACATCCCAAGTCCCATTTTTCTTTGAGGCTCTCATCTCCTCGAGTACTGCTAACTTCCAATTAGAGTCTTCTAATGCCTCTTGTATGTTTAGATGTAAAAGCTCTATGGGATTTGGAAAGTTTAGCAAAGGGCATGCCATTGACAATGGGGTATTTAGCACATTTCCTTCTTTCCTTTCTAAGGGCAATAGGAATATTAAGGTTTCTAGTTTGAGAAACAGGAATCGGAGCTAAGATTTTGTTAGGTTTAGAAAGAATGAATTTAGATAAAGTAAGATGAGATAAGTTACCTACGTATCTTCCTAATCATCATTCAGGAAATGCGATTAATCATTTGCTGGAACAAGAGATTGAATCGTTTTTTTGTGGATCTTTTTCCTAGAATAAACAAGCAGATCAGGTATAGAATTTTCCTCTTGTATTGTTTCCTTTCTTGTTCGAATAAATCACATTCAAAATTAACACATTGAGCTCCAATATTACTTTTTTGAACATTTTTTTTTTCCTTTAGACTATTTTCTATAGGAAATTCAACTTGTCTTGTTTTGATGAAAAATTAGGATTTCGAGTAATAAGAGGCTTGGGATTGATGATACTGGGTAAGGGACTTTGTTCCTAAAAATTTCCTTCCTCACTAGACTTCTCCCCTTGAAGGGAATTTTTATCAAAAATGGAACATTTCCTGAAAATGTAACATCCATAACAGTATAATACTATAATATCGTTTTGTTTTTGGATTAAAATACTTATAACACTTTTGATTAGGGACATACCCTACAAAAACACATTTCTTGGCCCTTTGATCTAATTTAGAGCGAGATCATTGGGGAAGGTGAAAATAGGCTGTGCAATAAAAAATTTTTAGAGGCAAATCAGAATTCAACTTTGATTTTAGAAACTGGATTTTAAATGTTTTCAAAGGGTATTATATTTCAAAACCCTTGTTAGCATTTGGTTAACCAAGTAGGTTGCAATTAAAAGAGCATCACGTTATAAATATTTTTGGCACCTTCATTGGAAACATTATAACTCGAGCAATTTTAAGAAAATGTTCATTTTTCCACTCAACTATGCCATTTTGTTTAGAGGTATCATGACAAGTGAACTGACGAACAATCCTTTTTTCTTAGATAAAATCATTTAAAACCTTATTGAAATATTCAGTCTCATTATTGAATCTCAATATGCTAATTTTTGTTTGGAACTGGTTTTCAATCATATTGTAAAAGTTTGCAAAGTTCTATTCTACTTTAGATTTTTCACACAGCAAATAAATCCAACTAATTTGTGTGTGATCATTTATAAAAGTTACAAACCATTTCATACTTGTTATGGTGGTAACCTTTGAAGGTCCTCAAACATCACTATGGAATAGATAAAATGGTCTTGAAGGTTGGTAAGATTCAGGAATATAAGTGCTTCGATGACTTTTTGTCAAAAGGTCCTCAAACATCACTATGGAATAGATAAAACAGTTTTGAAGATGGGTAAGGTTTAAGAACATAAGTGCTTCGGTGGCTTTTTGCCAAAAAACAGCTTTCATATTGCAAAGATTTAAGATTAATATTCTTAAATAATAATGGAAACAAATGTTTCAAATAAGTAAAGCTTGGATGTATTGCCAAATCATTATTTGTTCATAAACAAAAATGGAACTAACACTACTAAAGCTTTGAACTGTTTTATTTCTAGATAGATTATCCTCAAAATATTAAAGTCCATCTTTCATTCTAGCACTACCAATTGTTTGTCCAAACTCCGATCCTGAAAAATAGTGTGATTAGAAGGTTACACAACAGTTAGAATCCTTAGAAAGTTTACTTACAGATAGGAGATTACAGGTTAGTTTGGGAACATGAAGAAAAAATTTAAGACCTGTTCTTCCTGAGGTTTTAGTTGAACCTTTGCCTACAATTTGAGAAAAAGTTTCATCTGCGATTCTAACCTTTTCATCACCAAGACAAGGAAAATAGGATTCAAATAATTTTGAGGAATTCGTCATATGATCAAATGCACTTGAATCTATTATCTATGGAGCAGAGGATTTAGGCAGCAAGATAGAGCACTTACTTCCTTATCAGTTTATGCTACAGACACACAGGGGTACCAGAAGACGTGAATTGGACTTTAGCAGACCGAGAATATAATCAACTTGTTCTTTAGTGAAGGGACTACCTGCTTCAGCTTCATTAGCAGTAGGGACAGTCTGAATAGACCTATTATTCTTCTAGTTTGCTAGTTTCCCCTGGATTTTCCAACATGTCTCGCGGTGGGGTGTGGTTTGTTGCAGCAGTCACACCAAACCTGACAATCCTATTATTCCAATGCTAGTTCTCATTATTTTGTTGCTGGTTTGAGAATTTTTTCCCAGCACTTGATCCTGCAGCTAGAGCTAAGCCTTCAACAGCTATGCTTTGCCCCTTCTTGTTGAGTATCACGTTCCTACGGCTTTCCTCCCTAATAACCTTTGAAAAAAGTTCTCCAATTAAGGGAAGAGGTTGTCTTCCAATTTATTCTCCCCCTTACCTCATCAAATTCCACGTTCAAACCTGCAAGGAATTTGAAAATTCAGTTATCCTTTGCCACCTTCATGTGGTGTCGAGCATCTTCTGCACACTTCCATTCATAAGTATTAAATAGGTCTAAGTCCTGCCATACACACTTCAAGGAGTTAAGTAACTGGTGACATTGTGTTCTCCTTGCCGCATTTCACCTAGCTTCAAGGTCAGTTCAAATATTTGGGATTGATTTGCCAAATTAGAGTACATCTAATTGGCATTATCCCATATTTTTTTTACTGTGGAATAACACATGCAGTTACAACTGATATCCTCCTCCATAGAATTTACCAGCCAAGTCATAATCATCGAATTCTCTGCATCCCAAGTCGCATACGCAGCATCATCTCCTGCTGGAGGCTTCTTCTCACCAGTAAGATAGCCCTTTTCCCACGGCCCCGATTATATACCATTGCAGAAAATTATCACCATTCAAGTGTATGGTGGTAATCTAGACGGTGTGATTCAATACTGCTTTCTCCGATTTTTGGTGGAGCAATTACAGAGGAAGTCTAAAATTAGGCTTTGGGTAGCAATGGTTGGGGAAGTTCTCATTTTATTTTCCGACATGCTGTTTGAAGGTGTCAAACAATAGAAAAAACAAAAGGGTAGGGTTGCTTTGATACCAAATTGAAAGAGGTGAAATGCTGAGAATTTTATACAAGTTACAAAGGCTCTAAACTAGGAAAGAAAAACTAAATTACAGGGAAATGAATACTAATTCCTAATTTACATGATTGACAGCTATAAGACAATTGACAACTAATGCTCCTAGAATATACACCTATATTTGGTAAAATCACACTCCTTGATTTCTTCAATATTTCCAGCACGAATCAATATATATGTGTGTGTGGATCTGAAAAGAGCAGGTGGCATTACTCTCGACATGCAATACACTGTTAAGGCCACATCAAAACCCTCAGCATGCTTCCTTCCCATGCCATTTATTTCCATTGTCATGGGGTCATAGCAATATGTAACTAGATGCCTGCTGTTTCCTCTCTTCCTCTTTCATGAAACCTCTCACCTATCCTTTATCACTTCGATCATGCTAATTTGTTCTTCTTAGCTGTTCCATCATTGATGTATTGCCATGATATTGATAGTGTGTTCCTGGCATCATAACATGAGAGGTAAATTTTATGTTACTGTAAATGTCTGTACGATTTAGTTTTGTATACCTCTAAAAGGTACGTGTTGGCAGTTACTTTTCCAAGTCTTGAGTGCCATGCATCAGAAATATACTTTCAAACTTCATTGTGGGATTATGTTAAGTCATCCTCGTTTGGCATTATTTATTTCTTAATGAAATAATCATTATGGACTGAATCATGATTTTTTTTTTTTTTAACCTTTGGGCGAGTAACTAATATCTTTAATGTCTGTCTTTCCAGCTGAGAAGGCCAAATATGCTGCAAGGGATCCTCTTACTGCATTGAAGAAGTACTTGTTTGAAAACAATTTGGCCAGTGAATCTGAGCTAAAAGCCATTGACAAGAAGATCGATGAGCTTATTGAGGAAGCAGTAGAATTCGCTGATGAAAGTCCTCAACCACCCAGAACTCAGCTTCTTGAGAATGTATTTGCAGATCCTAAAGGATTTGGTATTGGCCCTGATGGAAGATACAGATGTGAGGATCCCAAATTTACAGAAGGAACCGCTAAAGTCTAGGTTCTATTATTGTTTGTTAGTATTTATTGCTTCTCTTGTCATTTAAACTTTTATCCCTTTTTGATCTAAGATTATTGTAGCTTGTTTCGATTTGTGGTAAGGGTATATGGACAGTGGACACTATATCAATAAGTTCAGATGTTCTTTTAAAGATTGATTTTTTATTATCTTCTGACATCTGTATGGGGTTAATGATATGTACGCATGTACTTTTTCGCCCTAGAAAGTTGTTTGCAGCTTAATATGCTCAACTGTTGTTTTGGTGACTAATTATTCCGATAGTAAATTTCTTATAATGATTGCTATAACATTCTAAGTCTGGCAAGGACACCATAGATGTTTAGTGTTGGGGTTTGTGCTCGAATTCTTCCAATTGTATCAAGTTGTTTGACTGGTTGCAGCCTTTGATATGGAGTAGTCTTCTGTCATTAGCCTTTTTCGTTACTGATTGGACGAACCTTTGTGCGTGATCTAAGATTGTAATGTCCTTAAGTGGAATGATAATGATTTTGTCCTTTTACTTGTTTATTTTTGTTAAACATGAATTTCGTACTACAACTTTACCTGTTATTACCGCTTATTATAATTAACTATTCGGAATTTAAAACTACTAATTTACTATTTATAATTTTTTCAAGATCATATATATGGAATATTTAGGATGCGAGGATAAATTTAGAGTAGAATTACGATTTTAGGTTTCTTTCCTGTTCTCATTTTTATATTTGGAAGCAATTTTAAAATTGGAATCTTGATTCTTGGAATTGTCAATTTTAGCTTCGAGGGAAATTACAATTTCATTCGGTCCTCATTAATGTTAATCACTTAAATTATCCTTTTATCTAACCACCTATATATTATACATAATTATTATAAAGAGCATCTTTTGTAAAATAGATAATTCATTTCATTTCATGAATGTATCAGAATGGATTTCTCATTTTCTTATTCATTTTATTCTAATTCATTCATTCGATTATAATCCATTCTATTCTACATAATTTTAGTATACCAATAGTACTTGGATGAGATATTTAATTGTAAAAATAGTTAACATTTAGATAGATAATTGTATAATTTGGTAAAATTTAGGTAGATGATTGCAAAAATAGGTTAAGGTGTAAAATAAATACTTTTAAAAATTCAGGTACTTAGATAGATATAGTGTTAAGAAAGATGAAAAATGCACTCGGACGTTGCACCTTATAATCACCTGAGGCAAGGGGAAAAAAAAAAGTAGTGCTCGTCCAAATAAAATAAAGTGTAAATATTAATAAATTTATTTAAAAATTCTATAATGCAAAAAAATATTAATATTCCATATTCATATTAAACTAAAAATGATCATTTAATTAAGTCAAATATTAAAATGATATGGCATGATGTCAACAACGTATGCACCATGTGCACAAAAATATGAGAACTACTACACTAGTCTTTCTTTCTTTTTTCTTTTTTTTTTTTTTTTTGGCATTTCAATCATCCCCTGAAACTCATTATTAGCCCTATTCATTTTTTTTAATAATATTTCATCATTACTTTCATTATCCTTACTCTTATAACTATCAACATCTTCTTCTATGTCATAGCATCTTCCTTTTTAGCGACGATCTTTTAACTTATGTTTAAGATCAATATCTGTTAGTGGCTCCTCAACTCCAACAGCTCTTAAAACATCACCTCATGTTATGTCATCATTCTCAAGCCCAACAAATAAGTTAACATCCATTTTCCCAATCAACCATTCATTGCTCTCATTATTATCATCTAATCATATTGGATTAATAATATCACGCTTATCTTTAAAGTGACTTCTAAAGTTTTTTTTTTTTTTTTACTTTTTATCACTTCTTTTTTTTCCTTTAAATTTTATCTATTTTATTTCTCCAAATCGCTTGCTTTAGAACACCAATGCTTTGCGCTTTTTCAGATGAAGGGTGCGCTTTTCAACATGTGCCTCATTTTGTCTAGTGCAAAGCGTTTTTTATGCAGTTTGCTTCAATTTGCCCCTTGAGCGCCAATGCAAGCGCTTTTTTCAAAATCAGATAATTTTTAGATTTCAAGTATTAAATGAGTAGTTGTTATATATAATATATATATATATATATGTAAGTATTGGAAGAGTTGATGATAGTCCAGTTAAGATGTTTTTGCAAAGGGTGGAAGTCATGTATGATATCTAAATTTTACTTATTTATACTATTAATTGCCTAAAGTTTACGAGTAATGATTTATTGTTAACAAACTTTTCAATATCATTTATAATACCTAAATAAAGAGGAAGTTAATTGCAAAAATTGAAAAAATATAAGTATTAAATAAATATTTTTAAACTTCAAATAATTAATTAAAAAATAGATAAAATTTAAGTATCCAGTATAAAAATTACCCCTTTATAAATTATGTGAGGAGGTGTATCTATAAACTTAGGAATTTGTTCAGGTAACATGTTGGCACATGAACGATGGTCAATCATCAGCTTCTTACCATAACACATTCAAGGAAAAGAAACCTACGTGGTTATAACATTTTCCTGTGCATGATACATCAAATTCAAAAGTTATGTTTCCATTGTACAAAACAACTCACTAAATGTTTTTACTTATCTATTACGTATTTTGTCATAATTATCCCAATTTTGGGATTTTTGCATTGTATCTTATGGTTCATATGGCCTCTTAAAGCATCGTCATTGAGAGCTCTTGATCCAAGTTCCATGTTAAAGATCTCGCAGACGAGTCCTTCGGCTTTGTAAGGTTCTTTGCTAAGAATTCAAAAAGGTAAGGTCATTTATCCTTTTTCTTTTTTCTTTTTTTGACTCGTTCCCTTTTTTGAGAGTGTCGTATAAAAGCATATGAGACTCATAAAAATTTAAAAAGATGTGTAAACCTCGTACGAAGAATCTTAATGATAATATTATAAGATTCTTAAGGGGGGCAAAAGGTTCTTACCATACCAATATAGCACATTAATACTATATTTGGTATAGGGGGATTGAAAGAGAATGATTGGGAGAGGAAGAAAATGAGTTGAGATTAAATTTCATATTGTTGTTTTTTTGAAAGAAAAAGATATAAGAGAAAAGGAAAATGAATGTGAATGTGATATTTTTCTTGGTCATACTATTTTTTTTGTTTTTTTTTTTTTTGTCCTCATTAAAATGGAGAAAATAATAAGGGAAAAGAGAGAAATCTTTTAGAATTACTTTTATACCCTCATTTATCTTTTTAGGGCATACAAGTAATTTACTATTAATATCTTATATTGTATTTTATAATAATTAAAATTCCATTTGTTTTTCTCATTTCATTATCCAAACACAAAAAAAAATTAAAATTCTTCAATAATTCATTTTCTTCATTTTTTTTTACAATATTTTTTTTCTAATTCATTCCATCTTACGATGAAGTGGAAATAGCTTATGAAATTCGTTTGGTACAACCGTACAAGTATACTCATAGGGCTTGAATTGAGAAAGTGTGAAAATAACGGGCTATAAAGCCTGCAACCACTTGGCACTCTGCAATGATATTCCTGGAGAAAAATCACTTAAGGCTGATGTTGCTAGGGGCTAGACCTTGACACCTGGCAAACCCAGCTCGAAACAACCAGTTCATGGATCAGGGCTACCATGGTCTGGAATCGGCTTGGTTGTAAATGGGTTAAACTATGGTGGATTAACATGGAAGGTCATCGGCCCGGTTGTATCCCATTGGCCCATGAAAGTTAATTTTTATTTTCTTTTTCTTTTCTATCCTTTGATAAATAATTTAAAAAAAAAAAATTGTAATTTAGTTACATTCATTGACACACGCTACACATTTGTACACTTTCCCATATTACTTTTGCACATTTCTCTGCATGCACTAACACTCCTACCTGCTTTACATGTTAATCTACTATTTGCTTTTCAATTTTGTTGTTTGTTTTATTTCAATTTCCAAACAACCCGCATGACCTAGTAGGTTGATAAGTTGACGGTCTTGAACTGCCAACAACTCAACTATCCATGGTGTCAAATTGGGTCGGGTCACGGGTTCGGCCCAATCATGTCGAGCTCTACTAGAAGCTATGCTCAATCTTAACTTTAATCACATTGTTGGATCAAAACTAAAACACTGTTTGTTTTAAGGAAAATACCTTATTGGTAGAAAAATATTTATATTTAAATATATTTTCTTAAAAATAATATACTGCGTTTGGTTATGTGTTATAAAGTTTTTGTGTTTAAAGCTAATTTTATATAAAATATAGCATAATTTGTAAACAAAGAATCTGTTATTGTGGCAAGTAATTCAGAAGCTTACTTCCATTTATTAAAGCATAAGTTATTTTCCTCAAAAATATTAAATTTTTGTAGAAAACATTTTCTAAATATGAAGATATTCTTGACCTAATAAATGATGTAAGATAGCATAAGTAATGAGAGAGGGAAATATATAATTGTAAACTGTATAAACAATAATAAGAAGATAGTGTGGTAGCCTTATATTGCTGTGAAAATTTTGATGCATGACCTCACACGACATGATAAATTTTATGGTGCCTCAAACCACTATTGAATTGTGTGGCCTCACATCACAATGAATTTTATGATGGGGCCTTACATCAAATGACAAATTTCATGATGGTCCTCATAATACACTTTAGACTTTATGATGGCCTCCCACCATCAACAAGAAAAAAGACGTCATACCATTGGAAAAAAAAAATTGTTCATAATCTTAATAATTCATTCACCTAACGTGTATTACGGTTTATATAAGATAAAATAAAATTTAATATTATAACAAACTAAAAGATTTTATAATAAGATACCAATCCTTTCAAATCTTAAGATAACAAAACCATATGTAAAAAAAAATAATAATAATTATATTATATTTATCCTAATATGAAAAAAAAATTGAAATCTTTCATGTTCATTTTTTTTTCATGGATCTGCATTAACTAAACAAACAGAAATTGGAAAACTATTTTCCAGAAAATGTTTGTTCTAAAATAAACTAGGTCTAGAATGCAACAGTGCGCTTGTTTAAAATGAATACAAATCAAAATATTTTAAAGTACATTAAGAACAGATGGAAGTTGAACCAAACAAGCTATAATTGTGATGGCTTTTGGCTCATTGGTCTTAACATTTATTGCTCTTTCCGCCTAGCAAACAACCTTAAGTTTTATTGAAAGTAGAAGATACGTGGTAAAAGTGGCCTGGGATGGCTATGTTCCACTCCCATACTTCCTCTCCTCATTGAACTATTCTTTATAATCTAATAGGTGTATCCATTGGTGGAGTGGTGAATTAAACACTGCAGCATAAGTTAGCTTGTTCTTTAACAGCATAAGTTATCAAGTCCATATGATTATATGTTAAACAATAATTGGTATTTATATATGGTATATATTACCTACTATAACCTTTCTCTTTCTCGATATATTAAGCAATTGGAAGGATAAATAATGCACCTAAGATAGTAAGGATTCTATTAAAAAATAAATAAATAAATAATGAAGATTCACACTAAATTGGATTCTTACATATCATGACTCTCTTAATTGGCTAATTCTACCTATGAGGTCATTAGTCAAGAATCCCAACTTTTTTAAGCTTGAAGGGCTCTGAAAAGGAATCATTGGCATGAAAATTGGTCTTTGTAAAAAAAAAAAAAAAAAATTACATATATACACAACCTATAATGCGTTTTTTCATATGTAACGTTTATAGAGTTGACACAAAAGATAAACAAAAGAGAGAGAGGGAGAGGGGGAGAGAGAGAGAGTGGTTCTGTCAATTTTGAGATCTCCACGTGAAGAAATAGCTTGATGAGGTGCACTAGCAGAAAGGAAGTGGCCATGCCATTAGAGTTCAGCAGTGCTACATGCTATTTCATGTTTCTGGGGGGGACACAACCCATTAGATAATGGGTGATTGCTCATTGTTGATTAAACCGAAACAATTTAAAAGTGTCCATAATTTCAAAGTTCTTTTTTTGTAGTCAAATTCCCCATAAGTAAGATCACTGAGTCAAGACTTAAGATCTGCAATGTGATGAAGTCCCAACACAAACTAAATATATATGGTGGTTTGCGGTTTGATTCTTAATATTTGAATATCATTCGAATGTCAAATTTGTTTTAACTTTTGACTTTTGTTATATCCTTAATTTTTCAAGAAATTTTCGTTTAGATGTGCTTGCTTGCCGCATGGCACATATCATATTGTAAAAATGTACTCATATAAAATTCAAATGGAAAGCCAATGGGAAATAAAGATTTGAAAATCATTAGGGTTCGAATAGTACTTGTGGAAATCGTTTAATTGAACAAAAGCCCGCATTACATATGTTGAAAAATGATTTCACAGGCACTTATTAAGATGGTGAAAAAGAAAAACTTTTGAATTTTCATATGTGTGTGTGTGTGTGTCTTATATATTGTGTCATTAACATGGTATGTATTCACTTTCATAAGAGGTTGAGAGAAAGAGAATCAATTTTCAAGTTTTAAAAAAATCATCTTATTTTGAAGCTACTTTAGGTTCAATAGATTAAAAGCCATTGAATGCGTGTTTTTCTTAATCAAAATTACAAGTCAATTCATACAATATTGTGAGTTTATGATCCTCTAAAACTTATACAAGGTGGGTTTGTTTATACAAAAAAAGAAGAAGAAGAAGAAGAAAAACCCCAAGCTGTTATTTGCTTTGGAAAAAAAATATATATAATTTTCTGGAAAGTAATTTCCTTGTTTTATTTAAAATAAAGAGTCGCGTTTGGAACAACTCTAAACAATAAACAATACTTGATTTACACGCTACATTTTATGAAAAATTAAATCCAACCACTGAAAAAATCTTTTCATATATTTTTATAAACTATAACCAAAACTAATGTAAATTATTTATAATTGATAATAGATTTTTCTTAAATGATCTAAATTACTATGAACGTTAAATTGTTCAATTCAATATATGCAAGATTTACCCAAACGACCATTTGAAGTTTCCAAATTCTAATTCAACTCCTTTCAGCTTTGCTTTTGAGCCGTCGACCAATTCCAAAGAGAGAATTATTTTGACTGGGAGCTTTCGTCTACTTTTTCTCCCCTTTTGAAACAAATTAATTTACTCGGAATTGAACAAATTATTTTACTCGGAATTGGATTTCTTACTTGGAAACGTCACGGCTTCGGGCTGCTGCTTGTTCAAATAGGTGCCACGGTGTTATGACATTTTTGCAGTCGATAAAAACTAATAAACCATCCGTCCGATTCGATTACTTAGTACTCACCTGTTACCCACCAGTATAACAAAGTTTACTGTTCCAAGCTTATTGTCTTTATTGTATTCTTACGAATAAACATTTAACACGTCAAAAAATGATTTCTATATTATAAGAAATTTTATATATTTTTTAATTTATTTAACACATATTAAATATTATTCACAAAGACACAATAAAGATAGGATGTTAGAGACAATAAACCCGTTTCCTAGTTTTTTTTTTTTTTTTTGACCAACTGAACTATCCATTTCATTCATATAGTTACCCATTGTCGGGAATATTACAAGTTAAATCAGTACGAGAAGATAAATCACGAAACAGTAGCTTTCAGAGTGAGGATGGGGTAGAGATCCACCAATCAAAAGGACACATCCTCCTCCTAAACATAGAAGCTATCCGATTAGCAATACTATTTGCATTTCTTCTTAAAAACTCAAAGGAAATATTGACATTTTGCAAGGTATTTAAAATAGAAATGCCCTCTTCAAAATAAGGTATGGATGACCGATGGAGCCCGTCTTGATGGCCCTTGAAAGCTCGGATCACCTGCTTACAGAACCTCTATCCATTTTTCTTAATTAAGCCAAGACCAAGGTTCAGGGCAGCAATTTCACTAGCCTCGGCCGAAGGAAATAAATCTAAAGCTGAAGCTCCTCCTATTATCATTCCGGACTGGTTTCTAGCCACAGCAGCAATTCCCCCCATTTCATTTGGCCCGGTCCATGATCCATCCGAATTCAACCTAATAGTTGGGCCCCCATCAAATTCAAGCCTATGGACGTCTTGTGGATTTGGAAGCCCATCTGTTCCAGCAGGCACATGAAGCTCCTGCTCCACGGGTGAGACCAAAATCCCAGTCGCGTGTCTATTGTCGGGGTAGGACCGCTCCAAATCAACTCCACCTCTTTCCTCTCTATCTATGGCCATCGATGAAGTACCAACTGCAATTGGTTCATCAACTCTTGAAGTGTTCCGTGAGTCCCCTTCTTCCTTCGAGGCTACATCGAGGTAATCTTCCTCCTTTAGTCGTGTTTTAATTCGAATGATCGTCGAGCTAGGGTTTGGCTTTCTGTGATTGTGGATGGCATTACATCTTTCTTTCCAGACACCCCATGCGACTTCTTCGATTTCTTTAGCCTTCTGTTTACTTTCCTTCTTGTCCCACCATAGATCAAAGGAGACAATTTTATACTTATCGACCCGTAACCCTAGCACCCCAAACCAAAAGCATGTAACCTAACTGCAGCACAGGATAGCATGTTCTGATGATTCCTCTTCGTTGAAAAAAGGGCAAGTTGGAGATCTGGAGACCTGGTGCTGATGGAGGTTTTTCATGACTGGGAGTGCATTTGACATTATGCACCAAAGGAAATGCCTAATTTTCAGTAAGAAGCTGTTACTCAAGATTTGCTTCCAGGTGCTCCTATTCACTTGATTGGATGATGATGGTTTATCATGCTTAAACGATTTCCTTTCCTTGTGCAGTAAGTGGTACACAATTTTTATAGTACACTCCCCTCTCCGATCAAAAGGCCATACAAGACGATCCTCCGCATTCGATCTTGGAATTGGCATGCTCTAGATGGCCCTGAGTTCATCATGTGAAAGTAAGTGTCGAATGCACCTTATATTCCATTCTAAATTTTCCGTATCCATGATATCACATACCCTCAACCTAGGAGCAATGTTACTTCCATTAGCTAGGCATTCATTTTGGAGGTGATGAATCCACTCGTCTGACCCAACATTGATCCCGTCTCCTTTGCCTACTATCCAGCTTGCCTTTCTATAGAAGATCTCTTTCCCTTCAATTAGGCTGCTCCAACCCCAGGATGCCCTACTCCCCTTCCTTGCCTCCTTAAAAGAGCAATTGGGATAGTAGGTTCCTTTAAGGTACCACACCCATAAAGCTTGTGGGTTTTGATGTACCCTCCAGGCTAATCTAGTCAGAAGACTTAGATTAAAAAGATGTAAGTCCCTAAACCCCATCCCACCTCCTTCCTTAGTTTTGAATAAACAGTCCTTGCTAACCCAATGCATTCTACCCTCACCTTGTCGATGGCCCCACCAGAAATTGGTGATCTGAGAGTTGACCTGATGGAACCATTTGAGGGGAAACTTGAAAATACCCATAGAGTAAGTGGGTATAGCATAAGCCACAGACTTGATAAGTGTTTCCCTCCCTACTTCATTTAGAAGCTTTTGTTTCCACCCCTGAATCTTACTTAACACTTTCTCCTTAACAAAATATAGAGCATCACATTTGGATCTTCCCCAAAGAGTAGGTAGACCCAAGTAAAATCCAGGATCTTTGGCGCTGGCTATGTTTAGGCTTCTTTTTACCTCTGTCTTCCAATTATTTGAGGCATTCTTGCTAAAGAACACTGAAGATTTTGAGTAGTTTATTACTTGGCCAGAGGCTTTGTAGTAGTCATGTAGGGTTCTCTTCATTGTTTGCAAGCCCCTGCCACCTGCTTCCAGAAAAAACAAAGAGTCGTCTGCAAATAGGAGATAGGTTAGATCAGGGGTTGTATGTTTGACTTTGATTCCACTAAGGAGACCATTTCTAGATGCTGTAGATAAGCCTTTAGAAAGGACATTAGCAATCAAAATAAACAGATATAGGTATAAAGGATCCCCATGTCTGATCCTCTAGATGGGGTCACAGAACCCATCACCTTTCCATTAACATTTATATTGAAAGATACACTAGACACATACCTCATAATCCACTTAACAAAAGGTTGTCCAAAACCCATTTTTACCATAACTGCCTCCAAAAAATCCCATTCTATCCCATCATAAGCCTTACTCATGTCCATCTTGATGGCACAACAGTGTTTTTTCCCTTTGGTTTTATTTTTTAGAAAATGGAAAATCTCATGTGCTATAATAATATTGTCTTGGATCATTCTCCCGGAACAAAAGCACTTTGATTTTCTGAAATGATTTTATCCAGATAAAGCTTTATCCTATTAGCCAAAATTTTTGAAATGATCTTATAAAGGTTATTGCAAAAGCTAATAGGACGATAATCAGAAACACGGGAAGGGAATTGGACTTTTGGAATCAAAATAAGGTCAGTATGATTTAGAGACAAGGGGAAGATACCTGATTCAAACGAATTTTGGACCGCAGCTATGACCGATGGCCCGATAGAACTCCAATAAGATTGATAGAAGATACCCGGAAATCCATCAGGACCTAGGGCCTTTAGAGCTCCTAACTGAAACACCGCTTCTTTTATCTCCTCCTTAGACACCGGTGCACATAACAGAAGGTTCATATCATTTGTTACTACAGCATCAATCCAATTCAAACACTCCCCCCAGTCTCGGTTGCCTTCAGACTAAAACAAATCATGGAAGTAATCAGTGAAAGTTTGTCCTATCTCCTTCTCATTCTCCAGGTTTACCCCATCCCCCCTATCCAACTTTAGAATCTTGTTCCTTTGCCTTCTGCTTAGGGTAGATCGGTGGAAAACATGAGTGTTTCTATCCCCATACAACAGCCAGTTGATCCGAGATCTCTGGTGCCAATAAATTTCTTCCCGTCCCCATAAGTTATCTAGTTAGGCTTGGATAAGATATTCCTCCTCTTCCTTCCACCCATTTGGATCATTTTGTAGCTTTACCAGATTATTCTTTAAATCCTCAATCAACCCACGGTTGTTGGGGAAAGCTTTTCTGCTCCACTTTATCAGTCTTTTGCTGCATTCAACCAACCTATTTATCATCTCTTCCATATCTTTGTTTGTGTCTCTTTCCTTTCACACCTTTGACACTATTTGATCACACTCTGTTGATGTTCTCCAAAGATTCTCAAAACGAAATCTCCACCTCCCTTTTCCATGATCATACAGGGTGTTTATGATGATGGCAGCCTGGTCAGAGCCTATAGCAGGCTCGTTGAAGACCTGTGTTTTTGGATACGAATCTAGCCAACCAGATGAGATGAGAGCTCTATCCAATCTTTCTTTAACCAGGGTCCCCTCATTTCTGTTATTTGACCAAGTAAAGGATAGGCCACTACATCCCAGATCATGTAGCAGAGCCTTCGAGATCATACTGTTAAAAGCCATCATCTATCTTTTCTCCTTTGGTCGACCCCCCACCTTTTCATTCTCACTTGTTATGTCATTATAGTCCCCTATGCACATCCATGGTCCTAACACGGTCTTCGAGCGATGAATGATCTGGTTCCACAGCTCAAGTCTTTTCTTGAACAATGTTGGAGCATAGATCCATGTGAAAAAACCAGCATTCGATCCATCATTCCATAGAATCTCACTATGGATATACCAGTGACAGCTGTCAATCACTTTTATCTTAATCTCCCCATTCCACTAGAGGGATAATTCCCCACTAGTTCCAGAAGGGGGAACATAAAAGCTTCCAGGGTATCTAAACCGATTCCGAAACCTCTCCAACTTGCCGTTTTTGTTTTTTGTTTCCATTAAGAAAATTGCACAGGGATTGTGCATTTATCAGATCTTTAAGGTGACAAATTGTCAAGGAAGATCTAAATCCTTGACAATTCCAAGACAAGCAGATCATGGCTCCCGTGTGGTTGTTAAGGGCCATCCACCACCGCCACATGTAGTTGAGTTACCTATAGGAACGTCGAAAAGCTTTGGCTCAACAGCCTCTTTTTTCACTACTATCTTTTTCTTTTTTCGGATTGTTTTCTTTTGGAATCCTTTCTGTCTTCTAACCTTACAGACAGTATGAGTCTTGAGTGTCTCCTCCTCCTTAACCAGAGTCTTGGCTTTCTTACCTAACTTAACATCTTCAAACTCTTTTTATCTTTTCAATTTCATTTCCTTGAAAGCAGGAACCAAAGCTAACGAGACTTCCTTTGATACCTCAGGGGACTTCTCTATTCCATTTAGGCTCTCAATCTCTAATTCATCATCAGAGGGGAAGCTAACAAGGTAATGTTCTTTAGCTTTAGTAGTCCTCAAGTTCATAGGAATTAGACCCGCATTCTTTGCTTCCTCTAGATTATTCACCACTTCATGCCCCTCTTCTATCTGAATATTCCTCCCCTAAACCCCAGAGGTACCATACTCTTCCTGCTTATTATCCCCACTGAGAGAAAACCCAGGATCGCCTTCCAGACCATTAGATGGTAACGAAACAAGGCTTTGGCATTCATAATTATGGGGTTCTGGAGATGAGCGGGGCACTGAGGATTGGTTACCATTTTTGTGGAGGTCACAGGTTAGGTATTGGTTAGATGGTGAAGAAAGGGGGTATCTAGATTGGGATGAATAATGCAGAGAGGATTTGAGCTTGGGAGAAAGTTTATGGGTGAGAATGTGATAGGTAGAGGTTATTAAAGATGAGGGCACTGAAGGGGAGGAGGTAGGCTGGTTGGAAGGCAGAATGTGCTTCAAGTTTTGGTATAGGGAAGTGTTTATAGTTATAGTGGGTGGAGGAACTAAAGGATGTCTGAGCGGTGGTGGGTTAAAAGTGGATTTAGGCTGATGTTGAGGCATGGGGTTAACAGGGTCTTTCCGAACCTTACTGGGGGACTTACTTTTAGATGTGGAGTCCCAATTTTCTTTATCTACACTGCTTTCCAACCTCTTGGCATCCCACGACACGGAAAAATCAGCATTCTTGTTCCAAATTGGTCTCGTTTTTAGGGCATTGCTAAAACTGGTCTTCCCATCTCTAGGATAGGAGCACTCTTTAGCGAAATGGCCTAGCCTTCCACACATGAAACGAAAGTCCGATAGACGTTCATATTTAAAGGAAGCCCAATATTTAGAGCTGTCTTTTCTATTCACCCAGGCGTCAGTTTTTAAAGGCTTATGAGTATCAAACCTTACTTTCACTCTCAAAAAACCTCGACATAGACCCTTTTCAGATTTCAGCTGTTCCACTTCCTCGACCAATCCCACCGTGGCACCCAATCTTCTTGCATTTACCTCAAACATATGGTCTAGCTGAAGACCATGGATTTGAAACCAGATTAGTACTGAGTCTAAGTCTATGTCCTCGATTCTTTTATCACTTTTGTCATCGTTCTAACACCATCAAGTTCTCCATCACAGCCCAAGGACCGTTGTTTACAACTTTCCTAGCCATATCAGCATTCTCAAACGCTATTAGGAATAAGTTAGTTCCCAGAACAGAGCAACTCATCTTTCCATATGATTGCCATGCCTTCCTCACCACATTTATCACTCCACTTTTATTTAGGGATTTGATTGAGATCACGTTGCCAATCATCAGGTACTCTTTTTGGGCTGATATTTCATCATTTACTTTCAGGTCCAGGCCTTCCATGGTATCTGCCTTAATCTTATCCGAGTTGTCCGGCTTCATACCAATCATTGCAGAAGAAGAAACAACACTAAAGGAGGACACAAAGATACCCACAGATAAACAAGCTAGATCAAAGGAGACAAGTAAACCAGACCAAAAGATAAAACATACACAGTATAGGGAAAAAAGGAAAACACACACTAAAAAACAACCCAAAACGCACCAAAAAGAGGAAAACAACAGAGGGCACACAAACAGCAAACTAAAGCTAGAGAAGACTAAAGATTATACCAATCATTTAACTCCATGATAAAAATAGGGAAGGAGGGGGAAAACAGGAAGAGGGCAAGCAGAGAAGGCGAGAAAAAAGGGGCCGAGAGGAAGAAAAACATAGACAAAATAGCAAAGACCAAAATTAAAAAAGAAAGAAAAGAGCCTCCCACCATCGGAGGGAAAAGAACATATTCAAAAAAACAAACCAAATCCACCAAAAGCCTTATGACAAGACGTGAGGCAGACTACTCTCCTTGCAGAGAGGATTCTCTCTCCATAGCGAGAGGAAAGCTTTTTCCCCGGTATTAACCCATTTCCTAGTTACTCGCACATAAACACACACAACATATATAGCTCAGTATAAATTACTTGATTTTTATTTATATTATATATGTATTATATCTATATTTGTAATTCATCTGTATCATATATGTATTGTATTTGTTTGATCAATTTATAAGTAAAACTAACGGTTTTTTATTAGTATCTATTTCTTGACAAATATCTACTTAAAAACGATAAAAATATGATGTTAAAATAACCAAAATACAATAAAACAAACAGACCTAATTATCTAATGGATATATATATATATATACATATATATTTTTTTCCAATAAACTGATCGAAACCAGAGATAAAATCTGAAAACAAACATCCTAATTCATGTCATATGCTAAAGCCTTACTTTGTAATTGGTAAAAGAGAACTGCAAGACATTTCAGTAAAACTATAGTCATATACTCATATGCGGAAAGATAGAATGTTCAGTTTATTTCGGATACAACATTAACACTTGAAATGTGGATCGCTTATCACTTTCCAAGGAAAAATGAACTAATCTTAATAACAGAATTAAATAAGACATAACTTAGCTCCGAACCTAAATACTTAAAGAGGTATATGCAACTTAAGATGATGGCTGGACAAGCCATATAGGATTTTTTAACTACATAGGCTCAAATTTCTCTGGCTCTGAAGCCGCCGCATTACCATTACAGCAAGCAAAAACAACCTTGATCCGCCTTATATGGTTGCAAATACTGCAATCTGCCATGGGCAACTTCTTACTTGGATATTAATGGTAGACTTGTAAATGTCTTTTGAGGTGAATATACGAGAGCATTTAGCATCATATCCTCCTCCCAATGTTCCCCAGCCTCCTAGCTGCTCCAAATATAACTGCTTTGGTTACAAAACCTCGGTCCAAACTGCAAGCAATGGCTATAGCACCACCGACGAACAGGAGTTTTGGGATGTTATTGCCTGACTTCTTTTCAGGTGATTCTTGGGTTTTGATTTCTGACAAAGTGGTTTGGGGACTTTCTAAAGATTTTAGATAATCAGCACTAACTTTGGAGTTGATCTGTGCCATGTAAGCACAACGTGAAAGTGCAGCTCCCATGGCTCTTTCCTTTTGATATGCACGTAGACCAGGTTCGATTTTCTTGACAGCTCCCCACATTCCTTGCCGAACTCCAAGCTTTGCAATCTCCCAAGGTATACCCATATCTTCATGATGGAATAGCAACACCTCACAAGCTGTCAGTTGACCATCGCCTCTGTTCGATTCGACTGCAACACATTCAACAGGAGGAATGTTAATAATTCCATGTCACGTTACTCTCAAGTTAAAGCTGAAGCTGGAAAATATATGCAAGCGATCACACTTAACAAAAAAATGAATGATACCTGCACGAATGCACCAACTAGAGTAATATAAATCAACACGCCTTGGTTTATTCTGCCTAGGTACAGTGTTGGGTACTCCCTGAAATAAATACCAATGAAACATAATGAGTATTTTGCTCAAAAAAAAAAAAAAAAGATATAACAGAAACAAAAACAAAAAAAATTTAAGAAACCAATAAAAAGGGGCTCATGGCATTGGTGACATAGAAACTTGGAATCGGAGTTAATGCATCAGCCATAATGCGAATTAGCTTATGAGGAATGGTTGGCAACGACGTAGTTGGGCATTGAAATTCAGAAGTGAGGTTGGTGCAAAGGTAGAAAATACAATTAATTATTCATGCGCACATCTAGCGGAGCAAGCTGTAGTAAATGCACCTTGCCTGGCACTCAGCAAGGTGCATTCTTGCATATCACCTAACCTGGCCTCTAGTGTAAGGGACTAAAGCAGGCTCTTTGACTGCCCGCAATATGAAGCACTAGAACTACATATGAAATTGAACTCTGCTATAGTTGCATGTGTAAACCTAAAGTGATTGCATCATAAACTAACAAGTCTCCGGGGCAGTATGTTAAATTTGAGCAAATACCAATAGATAAGGAAATCTGGTAAAGGTTCATATACTCAATCACCCAAATTATGCTAATAAGGTTATTCCGAATTAAAGACAGATTAAATACCTTCGTTACACAATAGTATGATCGTCCTGACTCCCAAATCCGACGGCCTATCACGTATTCTCTGTCGCTACAAAAGAAGGGAAACTGGAACAGAATAAAGAAAAACATCAGCAAAAATGAGCAAAACTCATAAACATCTTAGTGGAAGAAGATAAGGATGAGAAAAAAATTCTAACCTTACGAACCCATTGAACCATCATAGTTCCCGTAGTAGGGCACTCTTCCAAGGTTTTAGCACCAATAAGCATATCATCCCACTTCGGCCTGAAGCTATCATCCCAAAAGAAGTCCCTTACCAACTCTGGAGTAGCATCCTCAAACAAAGTTCTACTCCGGTATTGTGGAGGTCCAGTCTATATCCATCGACAAAACAATACAAATCATCAACCCATGCCAAGTACTATCTCAAATGCATGTTCCACGAAAATTAAAATAAAATAACTACCTCAGGATCTCTTCGCCAAGCTTGATAGCTCATAGTAGGCATTTTTCGATCCATCATCTGAATCCAAGCAGGACCCCCATCTTTCACCTCAACAAGCCGGCATAGATGCTCTAAATCATCCTCTGTAACATATCCTGATTTATCTTTCTCGGATTTTGAAGAACTGTAAAAAACAAAACCAGAAAAAAAACCAGTCCCCCACATCAGAACCAAATTTAGCATTGTCAATTTTATACTCAAGACTACACACATGCTCTAACCATAACAAGAATAACCAAATCCAAATCGCATATGGCGCTGAAAAGTTCTGCACAAGATTATATCTCCTACTGCATCGTACCAATGCATAACTAACAAAATCAACAACACTACCAGCTAAAATTGTTTCTATTACAGTAGTAACAATAAAAAAAGTGCATGCAAATCTTTCCCAATTTCAAATACAATCTTAACCTTATCATAACACCATCTATACTAGGGATTACTATTTGTTCCATGTTTGTTCATGTCATCTTCAACCCAGGAATCTTCATAACATCAATGCACAATCAACAAACAAAAGGAACGAAGAAAATTTAATTGACTCCAAAAATTAATCAGAAATAGAAACTAAACCTGCAAGCAGATATGTCTGCGGAAGGGTGAAACAAAGTCTTCCCCTTTGGAGCACCATCCAATGAATCCAAGCTTAAACTTTTGCTTTGACTACTACAAGAAGAAGATGCAGAAAACAAATCTGAACAAGTTGCCCTTGAATTATTATTGACTGATTCTGAATCTGATTCTCCAAACAGATTTGCCCACTTGGGTCTCCAAACCCAACCCACCAAAACCCCAACACAAGCAGCAATCCAAATAGGAGCCATAAACATCATTAGCTCAAACAACATAGACCCAATTGTGGGTTGTTTCATAATCTCAAAAATACTCGAACCCAAAACCATAATTCCCTCCAAAACTAAAAAAAGACTCAACCTTTAAACCAAAACAGGTCTAAAAAATCCCTGAATTGCACCAAGTTGAGTACTTTAAGAAAACCCCAGTATACCACCAATAAAGCTGAAGAGGATAAGTGAAAAAAGAACCAGTTTTGGATAAGTCTGAGAGAGCTTTCTGATACAAAGACGTGAAGTTGCAGGAAGAAAAGGATAAGGATTGTAGGAATACGTGTAGTAAAGAAGATGACCAATAGTCGGTTTTAGTGATTGGTCACAAGATTACTCTCCCCTTCTCTCTCTATCTATCTCTGTTTCTCTCTCTATGTCTCTCCGTGTCTGCGTGGATGCTTTGTTACAATTTCAGTTGAAGGAAGCAGCTATATAAATAGTGGTTGGTGTCTGATTAACGTGTCCCTCCAAATGAAATTTATGTTTAAGAAAAATAAGGAAGTAATTAATAAAACTGTGGTCAGAATAACGTGTGAAAAGAAAAAAGAAAAAAAAAATTGGGGTCAAAATTAAAACTGGGTCTTTGTTGACATTGAGGACTCCTTTCAATGGCGTGGTATTTAGAGAAGACGTGTATTATGTTTGTTTCATGGAATGTGTGGTGTGGTTTGTTTTTGTTTTATTTTATTTTTTTCTTGTTTTTTCTTCTTATTATTCAGATTTGGTATTAGAAAAACTTCTATAGTTCCATCGTAAAATCATACTATTATTAATACTATAATTAAATTAATTATGAAGATTTACTTTAAAAAATTTTATAAACTTAGATTACGGATAAAATATATCTAAATAATTAAATGGTATAATAGGATCGATTTTATTATAACCGCTACGGAACCAAACAATTTTCCTTAGTATTAGTATCAATTTTTTTTTTTTTGGAAAGTTGCTGCCAATTACCAATTTTGAAGGGAAAATCGGATTCGGTTCATTTTAATAAAAAAAATTGATTATCTATACTACTTAGCTATAAATATATATATATTTTATTGGGTATGTTACAATGTTTTTTATATGAAAATTTGTTGGAAAAACTCAAAGACGAAGTGAAAATTTATTTAATGTAAATTGTTGCTTGAACTTTTAACGTGGCATATTAAGAAATTCTCGAATCAATCTCATAAGTGATGGATAATTATATCACAACAAGATAATATATGATAAAATATAGATAAATAAGAGGTAGATATTTATGTCGCTTGGTTATAAAATTTTGCGGTGATTATTAGTGGCATTGTCGGAAATTTTTCATATAGGCTGTTTTCTTATTATATTTTAATGTGGTCTGTGGGGGTCCCATTTCTCGTTCATCACGTTTAAGGTTTGTTTATGGGATGTCGCATATTTATTTATTTATTTTAATTGCATAGTTGTACTCCAATGCTCTGGCCTCTGATCTATGGTCATGACCTACCGGCAATGGACTTTGAAACTGGAGTTTTGACTTCTTAAAATAAATGTCGCATTTATGACTGCATTTTCTCGGCTTCCCTAATTGACCAACAAAATTTACTATTTATAATATATCTTAACCTATATATAATATTAAACTAGTAATGTTCGTTTACTCAATTATAAAAATAGATAAAGTTTTGTATGAAATATGATATTTGCTTATATCTAAATTAGCACATAAAAATTAAAATTAAAAGATATTAGAAGTTTTCTTTAAGAATTGTCAATAAGTTCAGTATAAGTTGAGTCGATGGTTTTCAAAACAAATAAATAAAACTAAACTTGAAACCCAAATGATATGGCCTAAAACTCTTTTTTTTTTTCTTTCATACTTCAAGATTTTAATTCGATTCTATGTAATTCAAAGTAAAATTATTTTCTTTAATATGTTAGAAAATTTATTGGTAAAAGAATCATGTACAACAAAAAGGAACGATATATCCAATATCTACATATAGCGTTTTTTTATTTAAATCCTTAATATATTGACACTTTTATGAAAATGAACTTTTTAGCAACTTAGTTAAATTTTTCCACAACCTATGTATGTATAAACTTTTAATTAATCCATAATTAAAGTGGTAGGTGATTACCCACCATATTATAAAGATGACACTACTCACAAACAAAAGAAAAGGTAATCCTCGTATTAAGGGATTTTCTCTTTTTCTTTTCCTTCTTTTTCATATTTCATGATTTTTTAATAATGTATTATATTATTTAATTAAATTTATTTAAGGATATTATTCTATCTAAATGATTATTGTAGACCAATCAAAGGTTGACAAGTGTAAGACTGATAGAAACTTTATTGAAGTTAAATAAGTCACTATATTAGTCTAAAAGTGGAATCAAATAGAAAAAAAAATATTGAGAACTCAAATAAAAAAACAAGCAATGTCTAAATATATATTTTACTTGATATAAAATTTCCACATGCAACCAATGACATTAAACAACCTTCAAAGAGGGTTATACACAATAAGAGTGAGACCATAACTAGAAGTGAAACTACACTAATCATGACATGCATTAATATGTAAAATTAAAAACAGCTAAACTAATCTAATCTATCACCAACTAAGATACTGAGTTTTAGGCTATTCAAGTAGGAACAATACTGGAAAAAAAATGATTATTTATGTTGGGGTATCATTAAAATGCTATATATAATAACTCCAACATATGTAAAAGTAGGACTTAGGCATTCCTTCTCTTCGAGACATTCGACTTTTGTATTAACTCAATAATATATGGTTAGAGAGGAATTTTGCTCGAATCTCACTAATTGAGATGCATGCGGATGAAGCGTAGGAGGTTAATTTGGATTGTAAAATTTTTATTTGTGTCGGATCAACATCTATAACTTATTTATACTATACATGTATCATATCAGTATCTATTCTATTTGGTCAATTTTAAAACTGTTATTTTTTTATCGATATTAATTTTTGATAAATATTTTTTAAAAATGATAAAAAAATTATATCAAAATAATTTAGAAATGATGAAACAAACGTGTCCAAATTAGATTCAAACTTCCTCCTTAATATTTGAATGCCTTGCTTTTAAGAGCTCAAATTCTTTTCGGTTCTGACCTTGTGTTCCTCTAATTTTGCACTTTCTTGATTTTATCAAGTTTTTATTTTGAAAGTCATATCAAATCCATAAAATGTAGACAGAGGTTGGGTAATTGAATACATGCATAATTTCTCATATCATCAACAGTGTTTAGTTGGTCTTCAGCTCAATTCAAAATTTATTAGTTGAAGCTCTACTCTAAATTTAAAAACTCGAGCTCAATCTCTAAAGTAGTACTTAATTAGTTCAATCTCAACTTAATTAAGTAATTTAGACTTAATATATCTAGAAGATAATTTTTCTTATGATTACAATATTACATGCATGACTAAAATTTTAAGAAATTTTAGTTTTTTAAGTGTCCAATCTTGTCAAGCTAGATATCATGATGATTAAACTCAAGGAGATGAATAAGTTTGTAGTTAAAGCCCAATCTAAACTCAATAACCGTTATATTGAGTTATATATCTAATCGAACTCAAGTAAGTCATGAGTATTTGACTCATATGCAGTCAAATAATACTTGATATTATTAATGAATTATAAAGCAAGCTCATTTATCAATTGTAGAAACTGAAAGAGTACATCATATCTTCATTTCCTTAGTGCCTCTCATTTTCTTTTAATAATAATATTATTAACCCTACTCTTTTGACTTGATTTTCTTTTGTGATTCTCAATTTCTTTTCATTACTACTTGATCTTTTTCTCCAATGCTTTTTTTCCAATATTATTTTCATTACAAGAAAACTGGGTTTTAGAAATAAAAAATCTATCTCTAAATGTAAATTTTTGTCATGACAACTATCATCGCTGATTATATTTGTAGAAATATAACTTGTTTTACCATTTTTCGTCACAAAATTTCTATCTTTAAAGGTCGCTTTTTTTGTATTGTTTTCCATATTCTTGAGAAAATGTGATTATTATTATTATTATTATCATAAAACTTATCTAAAGAGGTATAAATTAATTGCTAATATAATAATTTGCTAATTTAAAGAGTGCATTTTATTCAACAAATGTAAATTTAAATGTTTTCCAAATTAATTGAAATAATTAAAAAAGAAAATTCACTATACATACATATATGAAATGAGTGCATAAATGGAATTCATTGTTTTTTATATTTAAACAATATCCATTCATTGACTAATTAAATAAAGTTCAATACAAGTCCGTTGCATCTATGGGTTCATTATACTAGAACTAAATACGTTCAGCATGTGATGATGAAGGGAATTATTATATAAATAATATGGAAAATATTATTAAAATTATACCCAACAATGACTTCTCATCTATAATGTGTCCTAGAATCAACCAAGATCAGTTAAATATATATAGCATTATGTGAGTATAATAGAAATTACCACACCTATGCTGAAAAGGAGTTACACGAGTGCTTGATGAAAAATATCATTTGAAAGTTAGTCAAAGTACAATATCAGAAACTCTCAATCACCTGTTAGATTACCCGAATGAAATCGACAAATATCTAGAAGTCCAAAACTTATAAGAATTTGCAACCAATGTCATTGAAAATCCTATTGATGATGAAGTTGGGGATGATTTCAATAACTTTGAAGTCGATCATGCAAAGAAAGCACACATAGTGGCAACAACTCTTCATAATCTTTTATTGCAGGTAGAAGACACGAGACCAAAGTTTTTTAATGTAATAAGAAAAGTTTCAAGATGAAATCCATCTAGATTTAAATTTTAAGGAAAAACAAACAACAATAGATTCATATTTTACTAAATTATCATAATTCTATTTGTGATTTTAGATAATTATTAATTTATGATATTGACAAGACTATATATTTATATAATGGTTTTCCTAAAAATATTATCTTATTAATTTATTAAAATTATTAATTTTGTAAACCGACCCAAATTAAGACTAAAAATTATTATTTTAAAAAAATCATCAAATATTAATTCATCTAGATTTAAATGTGTGTGAGGTGAGATAGTTTCAACATATAGTTTTGATTTTAAAATTTATGTAATAAGACGGATCATCTTATGCCCATTCATGCCTAAGAAGGCGAGGCCTATTTGGATTCCAAGTTTGGTATCATTTTGGTTTCGTTTTCAAATCAAATCAATACTAAATCGATACAAATATAATATCGATGAAAATTTGATAATTTTACTAAAAAATTAATTAAATTAAACTGATATTAAATCGATACTAATTCAATACTGATAAGTTATTCATACAAATAAAAATCCGACGATGCAAATAGGCATAGAGGAAGAAATTTCACGTCCGCTTAATCAGCTCAAGACGGTGGAAGTCCAGTCAAATCACTGCCTAACAAACCTTTTAAGAAACACTCGCATCAGAATTTGACACCAAAGGAAGAATCTTTCATTACCTAACCATGTACTGCTTGTCCTGTCACTTATCGGCCTTGTTCTATTTCTTGGAAGATTTTTTCCTACTTTGCCCTTCTCTCTCCCTCCATTTTTCCCCCCAGTTTTCCCTTGCTTTCTCAAATCATATATCATGCGTCAATTATACATGTGTTTGGATTATCTTATTTTCATCTAATATATATTTATATATGATATATATTTTATTTATATTTTATCTATTTAATCTAATTATGAATAAAAATATTATTTTTTATTTATATCTATTTTTTAATGAATATTTATTTAAAAATAATAAAAATAAAATATCAAAACAATTAAAATAAAAAGAAACAAATAGACCCTACAATGCAATTCACTATTTTCTAACGCACTTAAGAGTTGAGACCTAATATCTTTTAACACTTGGCAAGTTGGGATAAGTGCCACTGTCAGCTCGAGTGGAGTGAATTTGAGCTCAGCTTAATCATACTTAAAATTTTTAATCTCTATTTTGCAAATTCTTAGAATCAAGGAATAAAGATAAGTATCTAACAAAGATTAAGAAAAAGTAAATGAAAACAAAGAAAAAGAATTAATATAGTTATTTAGACAAAAAAGGTAAATACAAAACAAATGAAATAAAAACCCTGCTTATTTTAAGGAAAAGTATTTAATAATGAAAATAGTTATTCGTCGAAAAAGTTTTCCGGAAAAGTAATATATTTTCATATATTTAGCTAATTTTATGAAAATATTTTTTTATTTACCGTTTCGAGATAACTCATGTATTTTAAGTATAAAAAATAAAATAATTACTTATATTATAATTAGAAATAAATATACTTAAAAGAAAAAAATTAAAAAATTAAAAAATTAATAATAAATATTTTTGGATAGTAATGATTTGTAGATGGACTCGTAAATTGATGAAAATTGACTTACATATTTATATTCCATAAGTCATTTTCAAAAAAATGAGCTATGAAAATTTTATGTTTCCAAAACAAGGGAAAATTTTTCTATTAATTATCCTATTTTTTGTTAAACAAACACAAAAAAATAAAAATAAAACATTTTCATTGAAACATTTGCATATGAAAATTTCGCTATAAACATTTATATGTTTTATGGAAACTCTAGGATGTAGTAAAATCCAGCGAATACTTTTGTACTTAATTACCTTACTTACGACAAAAAGAAGAGGGAAAAAAATTATCGAATAACTGAATTGACTTTCTGATCATATGACAACAAGAAATTTTATATGGCACTTATAATTTATCTTTTCTCTTGTTAAGATATCCATGTAAAAAAAAAAATCGTTCATTTCTCTCTAATAAAAATTCGAACTATACGGAGAAAGATTTAGTCACAAAACATTTAAACGTAGGAAATCTTGATGGTTTTTATGGTTCTAAAGAAGAAAGGATCGCAATGTAAATTCACTGAAATATGGCATGGTAGAATTTTGGTTGCTATATGATCCAATTAGTTATAAAAGTGGCAAAAATTGACATTTAAAATGTTGAGTGTTTATGACCGTGAAAATAAAAGTTTATCCTCAATAATGATATTTTCCGGAAAATATAGTAATGTTTGATGGATATTATCCCTTTGAAACGATATGTTTTAACCTAAATATTTTATAGATATAATTATTTTAGGAAATTTAAATATTGCGTTCCCCACAAAAGTTTGCTGGCCGTAGAACAGCCAAAACTTTATAAAATTTAGTCCTATTGCTTCCACAGTAAGAGCAGGTACTTCAATTTTTTTTTCAATATATCGTCATGATCCATATGTTATTTTGTTTAATCTATACTTGCAGATATTATACATTATTACGGATTTTAAGAAATGTTAAATAATTAAATAAATAAATCACATATGGGTTTGTATCATTGTAATTTTTCTTTTTATGGTAATTATTATTTCTTAAGATTAAGTGGTGACATATATTCATAACATCATTCCAAATGACCTCTCTTCCTAAATAATTTCTTCATATCTACCAACGGTCTAAAAAACTCATCTTTACTTATTTGTAATGTTTATACTTCTAAGAAAAAATATAAATAATCTCTTAAATTTTAATAACATTTTAAACTCTTATGTAGACATAGAAGATGAAATATATTATTAAATTTTTATTAATATTTCTAACATGATTTAACACTAATAGGTTATTTATTTCATGTTTATAAAAAGAAAAAAGAGTAAACAATATTAGTGAAAAGATAAAAATAATTATAAAAGTTTTGGTTGGACAACAGGCTGACTAAAGTTAAATAAAACAAGTACCAAATTTAAAATTTTTCCATTGGAAAATGTCAAAGTTGCAGGAGGTCATACCCCGTAGTCCTCCAACTAAGGTACCATTTTTGAAAGAAAGAGCAGGAATAAGCGACTTATGTGGCTTTTTCACACACACCGTCCACTAGAAACCGACAGGAACATATGAAATATAAAACACACGCATATCATCAACTATAGAGGCATTGGAAAGCCATAGTTAATTGGTTTAACTTTATCTTGGCACGAATCACTTATAAACGCCATAGCGGAACCACTATTTATGGAATCTTTGCTTTGTTTTATATTTCTTTTGCGAAGTGCTTATCTATTTCCTTTTTGAGGATAAATATTACAAGAACTTTTTATATTAAACCGAATTTATGCCATGTCCTTCAAAATTTTTAAATGGCCATTTGTGCTGAAGATAGTATATTTCTCTTCTTAAGTTAAATATATATATATATATATGTATATATAGTCAATGGAGTTATAGACTAATTACATAACCTTTGATCTCCCAAGTGAGAGATACTAAGTTTAAATTCTCATTTCTCATTATAATAGTCAAAGAAGAAATTTTATAATATATTCAAAATGACTAAAACAATGTAACATAAGAATTTATGCGGAATTTTTCAACCGGAGGAAAAGGAAATATATATATTTAAAAAAAAATCTAAAAATTTGAACTTTTTAAAATATAATGTTGAAAATATATCTCTTAAAATCATATCAAAGAAATCTTGTTTGTAAGACACGAATTCAAAACAATTAGAAATCATGCTTACTTAATACTAATATCACCAAGGAACTCATGTTTTCAAAACAATTACAAAATTGTGTCTCCAAGACACGGTATTAAGTGTCATATTTATAGCATTATTTTTAAAAATTTACTATTTTTTTCCTCATCCACTTCAAATCTTCTTGTCTTCAAGTAGAGCTTCAAATTTTTTTTTCCTTCCTATCATACCCCCACAGGGTAGCTTAATAGTAACGATACGTTATGTAACCAACAGAAACTTCCAGTAAGTTACATAAGTATTGTACAACTAATATGCCCCGTGGCATTGACAAATATAACAGGATCATGAGATTGTTAAGATAAGAAATTTTGTATACATATAAGATCTTTACAACAACTTAGGATTAGCTCTTAACAAACTTACAACTTACGAGAAACAAGCATAAGGTATCTATATAAAAGAAACTATCTCCACTTTCACTCTAGTCCTAGATTTTCCCCTCGAGATCTACTACATCCTCTCACCACAAGCTTGGATCCACTCTAGCACATCATAGCTCAATGGGATGATAGAATCAAACCACGCTTCAAATGGATACCAAACAAGTTTTAATTACAATCATATACAATGCCACACTCAATCATATGAAATGCACAGTTCGGATGATCGAAATCCAAACTAATAGGGATTTATGCCCTCTCTTGAGGGTTGAAGGGAACAGCTAAGTAGCCTATACCTAGGAAAGACTATGAACTAAAGAATGAGAAGTTTTTTCAAAACTTACTTAGTATATATATACCTATATATATATTCAACATAATTGCAACTTCACCTTAGAACCATCACAAATTCCCTAAGTGTTAACACCCTAAAAGTCGACTCTCACTTAGGCGACACCCTTCGATGTTTGCATAGTTCCTGTAGGGTCAACAATCCTATGATAACCCCACTCGAACACTCCCGACATGACAATGTACTACCATAGAATCGGAATATCAACACATGACGTGGGTATGATGTGAATGTAGCGTGTTGCCATACAATGCATGTTAATTTTAGATTAAAAGTCATATAAGACTTAACTCATATTATTAGTAGCCAAGCAATGTTCGGACAATCATCAATACTCATTGCACATCAGCATCAAGAAGTTTATTATCACTTCTGTTATTAAAGCTTGTCACACATCCCAGCACCATACGGCATACATTATCCCCATCCCCATACATTATCCCCATCCCCATACATTATCGGTTGAGTTTATTTAGAAGTGAAATACCCCAAATATTTATCTAAATTAAAAATTGAGTTTAGGTAGATTAAATAATCAAATAAATTATATGAAATAATTAGACAAGTCGATATAATTAGATTAATGATAAATTAAGTTAAAATTTGAGATTTCAATTCTTAAACCCCTAAACATGTTCTTTAAAATGTTTTCCCAAATCCTTAAACTTTAGCCTAAATTCTAATTCCTTAATCCTTATAAAATTTGGGTTCATTTGCTTGTATCAAAATATCAGTTCTTAAACCCGAACTCAAATTAAATATCAATTTGATGTAAATTAAATTCCTAAATTAAGCTTTTATTTTAAGTTCTTAATTTATAACCTATTGATTTTAAAATTATCTTTTAAATATTTCTAGATCAAAAGATATTGATCTAAAAGTTCTAAATCTAATACCTTTAATCTAAAATATCCTAATTTTCATCCTTATCCTTTTATTTTTCTTTTTCCTTTCCTACCTTTTTATTTTTTCATTTTCTCTTTCTATCTCGTTTCTTCTTCCCACCCGTATCTTCTCTTTCCTCTTCTTGTCCTCTCCTTTGTCTTCTTTTTCTCTCTTAAATTCTTCTCTCTAAATCTCAATTTCAAAAAGGATTAAAAAAGGAATCAAGTAGGAGATGAGATAGGAGAAGAGAAATCAAGTAAAACAAGAAGAAGAAGATGATGAAGTAGAGAGAAGGAGAATTCAACTGCATGATTTTGCTATAAGCTAAGTATATTCGTTTTATATTGTTTTGATTCTCGTTTTTGCATATATATGATCAACTGATGTTAGTTATAAGTAGAGTTTATGATAAATTAGTAAATGAGTAAATTAATGGAGTATGAAATGTTTAAATGTTAGCTATGGAGTTAAGAGAGTTGTATGATGTTGAGGATGTAGGGTTTTCATGTTTTTTATGTTGAGAAGAGTGTGTGATGAGTTGTATGTAGTTTTTAAGGTGATTTAGTTGAAGTAGAATGTATAAACGTTTGATAAAATGAGTTTTGAAAAACAAGAAAATTCATAACTCAGGAGAAACCATGTATCACGGGCGTGATTAAGGCCTAGTTAGGCTCGGTTTTGTAAAATTTGATAAATCATGGGCGTGATTGAGACCTTGGTGGGCTCAGGTTAGATAATTTTGGGCAATCACAGGCATGATTTATGACGCAAAAGTGTTATTTCGCAAACTTCTCATCAATCACGGCTGTGATCCATACCTTACTAGCCTCAAGTTGGTCGCAAAACTTTGAAAATCAACAATCACGAGTGTGATTCATATCCAAGAGGTCATTTTATATTATCTTTTCAAAAATCATGGCCGTGACCCAGGTCTTGCTAGCCTTAGATATGGAATTTTCTATTGCAACAATGTTGTGTAATTTAATCATAGCTTTTTCATCCTAACTCGGATTGAAGTGATTCAAAATGCATTGAAAAGCTTAAAAAGGGATCTACAACTTTCATGTTTTAAGTTTTTGCAAATTTATAAAGTATCAAGGTCCAAATTTTTATTGATTCCAACTTCTCTGTTTTTCAAATAAAGTTAAAAACTTGTTTTACTAGTTAAGTGTGTGTAGTTAAATATGAAATGAATCTTTTTGAGATAAATGAAATAGATTAATGATATTTGATTTGTTATACTTATTGAATGACATAAGTAAGTATGAGTTTAGTAAAATTATAGATATAATAGACAATTTGATTATACATATAGAGTCGGATATAAAATGAACCTAGTTAATAACCTAGGTTCACCTTGGCTTAATGAACATGAATTAGATTGATTAATTTTAATCAATTTGGCTAATATTAAGTTAACAAAGATTTAAGTCAATATGAATCTTAGTTATAAAATACAATTAGTTAATCAATCTTAATATAATTTGACTAAATAGACTTTAGTAAGTTTAATGGATTTGATTGATTAAGTTTAATTAACTTAACTTAGTAATTAGATTAAATGATTTATTCTAATCAATTTAGCTAGGATTTAGTTAGAAGGAGTTAATAGTTAATAATTGGTTTAAGTTAATGAGATAGGATAACCTTAGTATAACATAGGGAATATGTTGTTTCAAATATCTATTTGTTAGGAAATGAATGTTTTTGTACGTGAATACTTTGTTGATACTTTTGTAATAAAATACTAAAATCGAAGTGAAAATAAATACTTTAACAGACAAAGGAGAACTGTTAGTATTTTGGTAAGGCAATCTTCGCAGCTATAGCAGGGTTCCTATTTAGTGTTTGATCAAATAGGGTAATAAAAAAAGTTTAAGATAAGTTGATTTTTTATTAAATTTCTTATAGAGTTTAAATTGTTAAACGGATGTTTGAGTATGGCTTTTGAATCTTCTAGATTATCTTCTGAGAGGGCGTATGAGCCTATGTTTGGATATCAAATATAAGGTACATAGTAACTTTGTTGTTGTTTGTTTAGGCATATCCTAATTTGATTTTAAGCAAAGATGGTTTAAATAGTGTTTGTTTTGGTTGTGTTCTTCGCCTTTAAATCTAGTCCGGGGAGCGACAACCCTGCTAACAAGGTTAACATGATAGTTTAGGCGCCTAGGCCACCCCTGTTATTGTAATTTGACCATTTATAAGTAGCTCAGTCGGTAATTGATAAAGAGAGTAGTTTCGCTGTAACATTTGCTTATTTTTAAGAAAAAATAATATGATTTAGTTCATGTTTATGGGACCGGTTGAAGTAAGTGATATTATGAATTAAGTTAAGTAAAGTTGAGTAATGGCTATAAACTCTAGATATAAGTATTCAGACCACTTATATCAACCTCTTTAGCGACTGCGGTAACTCAGGATCCCTAGATTCTACCCTGGGGTGGTCACTTGCAAGGCTACCAGTGCGCTCCCCCGCTACTGCGGTGGTAAGCCAGAGATGGTAAATCGATTCCCAGTGGTTTGTTCCGAAGTGTGAGTGTTCCGGTGTTAATTTGTTTACTTTAAATTAAAGATAATAAATTGTTGTTACTGCATTGCATATAGTTAAGCTCATGTGCCACTCCGAGTGTGATTTCATTACTGTGTACTGAGTTTCGGCTCATTATTGTTATTGTTATTGTCTTTTCCGAGTTATATGTTGATAAATGATGAAGATGATGATGTTGTTGATGATAGAGTTATTGTTGTTAAATGATGTTGGTGATGATGATGGTGTGGTTGATGATGATGATCATGTTTGACTCAGGTATGGGCGATCCGAAAAGTTTAAGAGGAAAAGTGAGTGAAGTAAGGCCGATTAATTTATTTCTATTTATTTTAATTTGTTTTAAGAGCTGGATTTATATTTTCAAGTTGTAATTTTCTTTAAGGGGCTTGTGGAGCCTAAATTTTGAAATCATTGATTTACTCATAAACGTAAATTATAAAATGATTTTATAAAATTTTATTTTTTAGAAAGTTGGTTTGCTTCGGTAGGAGTAAAACCCTTTATCATGTCTCTATAAAAGTTTTGTTTTCTGAACTAAATATAGTTTTTTAGAAATCTAAACAAACTATTTTTATAATTAAAAATGGATAACAATATAACCATATCATTCTAAGAAGCCTGAGCGTGTAATACTTGAGTATTATACATGGCAGCAATGCCTTAATTAAATTTAAGACGGTACAACAAGTGCAGCTAAATTACAAGTACAACTTCGAGATAAGATTCAAGTCACTCACTTATGCATCTTCCTTAGAGATCGTAGTAATCTTCTGGAAACTCGGGTATTGATTGAAAACTCCTATAAACCAATAAATATAGATCACATACACAAAACAGAGATAATAGAACTCTTATAAGAACTTAAGTGTCCTAGATTTCTAGTAAAAGCTTCTTAACTTATGTTCTTCTATTGCTTACTACTTAGATTGGGTTAAGGGTCACTTCGCTACATAAACTAAGCTTGAGTCTAAGTAAACAGGGGGTTGATGGTAGCTTGCGAAAGGTCGTAAGGTACATTGCTTCGAGAAAACCATATCGCGCCTTAACAAACTAGGGATCGAGTGCTGTTAAAAACGTCCACTACATCATTATAGATTACATCGAGGACTTGACCATAAGCCGCAATAGGTACTATGCTTCAACATTTAAACCTGTTTTTAATCGTGACAAGCTTCAATTTTTGTCGTGGGCACTGTTGAGGGCTCGATTTTAGGCCACGACAGCTACTATGTATCTTACACTTAGTTTTATTTTGGGCGTAACAACTCTTAGTGTTTGTCGCGAGCATATTGAAGGCTGGACCTTAGGTCATGGTGAATATGTACATAAAACCCCTTCACACTGACACAAGGCTTCCCCCTGATCCACTCAAGGGCAAAACTAAGCAACGATTATCAAAACACACAGAAAAACATCTAAACCAACTCCATCTCATCACTAACTCATCTAGAACAGATCTTAGCATCAAAACACGCATAAAAACAATCTAAAACACATTGACAACAACACACTAATCTAACAGGAACTTTGTGTTCTAAACCCTAACTTATATCCAACATAAGAGCTTAGAGGATAGATCTACTATTATGTTACATGTTATGTTATTTTTTATTTAGATGAGATAAGATGGCTTTTGTTTATAAACACATAGAAAATATTTTTCATTTTAAGCCTAAATAACTCGCAAAACAAGCTTTTATCTATTTTTAACATTTCTTAGCAAATCAAGTTTTGTTTTTCAGTTTTCTAATACGTGATACCTTCTAAAAATGATATTCCACTCGTGAATGGTGAAATATGCACATACATTGATGCGTTTAACAAAGATACTTTCAGAAATCTAAGAAAATAAATAAATCAAAGATACATGTCGTGCTTTTCGAAATCATTTCACTTTTTTTTTTTTTCAAAATACTGATTGTGTGGCTTACAAACACGATCTTGGGTTTTTCAAACTAAATTGTGAAGGTTTGGAAGTATACGAGAAAAAGAGAGTATGTTCAAAAGATAGATTTCAAAAATATATAGTTGGTTTTTTGAAAATAACAATAACACCCAGTTTTATATAAACTTTCAAATCTCTGATTACTTTTCTTTTTCGTAAAAGAAAATAAGTATGGTTTAATTAGGAATTGCTATTTCAGCAAGAAGCTTTATTTAAGAGAAATGACAGTATGTCAATGCTTTAAAAACTCATTGTGACATCTTGCGATAAATTTTTGGTTTTTGAAAAAGGTTTAATTATAAAATATGAAAAATCATAACTTTTATGATATATACAAAAAAATACATTATATGACTAGAAAATATTGTTTAATATATTGCCAAAACATTTATTATTTCTTATGATATAAAATTAGATTTAGATTTTAATTCTTTTTAAATCTTTTAACTCATGCTATGGCCAAAACCTAGAGATTACACCTCCCTGCTGATGATAAATTTCATTTTATATGAAAATATCATATTAATCATCTCAATTGATACAAATGGATTGATAAATGAACAGTTGGGGATATCAAAGCCTAATCAAATAAATCAACACATCTCTTCAAAAGTCTTATTTCACACCTAAGAAATAAAATAAATTCTCCCATATGAACAAAACTCAGCGAACTGGTAAGCACTAAAAGTCCCATCCATAAAAGGAATTACATAATCTCACAATGTGCATGAGATAAACGGAAAAGAAAAAAAATAACAAAAAACCGCTTTCAACATTCTAATCGCTACGATTTCTTCATATTCAATAGATTTGTTGAAATGGACATATAATGGTGGAATGCAATGGATCATTGATGGTATAAATAGTAGGGAAAAAAAGTTATGTTTGAGAATTTTTATTCAATAAAGGAATAGAATCCATAGATATTAAAATCAATAATGATGAATATGCAATCTCGAGTAAGGTTGCATCTGGGACAAGCTGGAGACAAATTTTATATAATCCAAACCCTATACTCTATAGGTTTTCCAAACCTATCTAAAATCATATTGGTAACCCAAAACCTACTCAGTAGACCCCAACAGGTATCAAACCCAATAAAACACGATAATTTTTAATTACAATTATTTTATATTTAAAGTTATCTAAAAATATAGATCTTCTTCTCATGACACACTTTTTCATAAGTTTCTTCTTGTTTACTCTTGGAAAAATTTATTTCACTTAACATTGTAAAATTCACAATGGTTAATTAAAATAAAAAATTCAATACTCTATAAATTTATAAATTCATATAGCATTTATTAAATTGAACAACAAATTTAAAAATACATATATCATTTATTAAATTGAAGTAGTATATAAAATATATAAACATAAAAATAGTTTATCTTTTAATTTTATTAATAAAAAATTTAATAATTCTTTAATAGTTTTGGATTTTTATTAAGTTTTATATCCGTCCTAATGCCCTATACGTTCCACACTAGGTCTTAAAACCAGTTCCAAACGTTATAGGATGATACACTATAGCATATTTATCAAGTTGAATGGGTTGGCCATCCTATAATATCTTGTCTGATTACATTCTTAGTTTTGAGACAACACAAAAAATAAAGAGGATTCTGCACAACCGCCCCTCAAAAGCTAAGGTTCACTAAGAGATTCTTTTGCATAAAAGAGAAAAAGAGACACTAAGAAAAGTTCCATTCTAGAGCTTTTGGTTTAAGGATGCATTTCTACTTACTCTCGTCTGCCATTTAATTATTGGATTAATGATAAAAACGATACCTAAATTTTCACAAAAAGAATAATCAAGTACCTGAAATTTGATTTTAAATAATTTGGTACTTAAACAAAGTTTTTATTGACTTTTTTTCATTCTCAAAGTTTGGTTTTGACAATTTTGATACATGAACAAAGTATTCATTGACTTTTTTCATACCTGAAATAAGTTCAATGAGGTATAAAAAAGCCCGCCAAAAGTTTGTACTAAAATTGTCAAAATCGAACTTTAGATATGAAAAAAGTTAATAAAAATTTTATTCATGCACTAAATTTCATATACCTAATTATTCTTTTTGTGAAAATTGATGTACTATTTTTATCATTATCCTTTAATTATCTTATGTAGCTTTCCGACTAATGTGCTTCCGTCCTCTCCAACTTCTAATTGTTTCATGCGGTATTTGATTAGTATCCTTCTGATCCTGTTTGCTTCAAAATCTTCTTGAAGCGTCTTTTTCGTTGAAACTTGCTTTTGATCAAATGGGGTCTTCAAAACTTCTTATCGGCTTACATGTTTGTCACATGCGTATAAATTCGTATTGGTTGTCATTCGTGTGTGCGCATGCTAAGCTCCATTTCATCCTTTGGTGGAACTTTTCCTTTTCTGGTACAAGGGATAGAAGTTTACTTTCAGTTATAATTTCAGACGCAGAACACGATAGATATTAGTATTACACTAGAAAGCTTCAAAACATTGATTTATTTGGTACAGATTTTAGTTAGTATAGTTTATATATGTTACTAATATGGAATAATATTATGAGTGTTGGAAGAGAAATTATTTACATTTACCATGGATTTAGCAGGGTAGCTAGCATTTTTGGGAAATGAGTATATGGCGAACCATTTAAATCTTTCATTCTCCAAACATGACAAAAAGGAATCTCAAATGGGAACTTCAATGAATTCTCCAATTATTTTTGAAATGTTGCCCTAAAAAATTGTTGTTAATGAGCTGCATTTAGATGTCAATTAAAGCCTTAACAATCTTATCAATTTTTATGTCCATGGATGTTTTTTATTGAAATAAAAATATAATAAAATTTTTATTTGTTGATTTTTTTTATTTAAATGAAGTATTTTGAGGGAAAAAAACAATTCCAACAATGAATTACTATTAATAGATTTAGATAATAAATGACTATTCAATGTTTTTTTTTATATAATATAGATTCCTTATGAAACCACTGTTATGGTAAATTAAACTTAAGTAAAAGTATGCTACCATGTCAAATATATAAATTTTAATGTGCTTATGAGTTATGATGGTTATAGATGTATGCCTCCAATTGAAGTGGTACCATATGTATAACATGACTTTTTATTTTATGTGACTTTCGAAAAAGTGAGGTGAAATTGATACATGGAGAACAATTAGAAAAGAGATGCAAAGAAAAAGATTAGACATTGTTTGGGACTCGAATGCCTAAAAGATAGATGGAGGGATTGTAGAGTATTATTCCGATCACTTCTTGAAAGAAGAGGGGTGTGTTTTTATTTTGAGCTTTCTTTAATCTTTTAGAGTAGTAACTTAACAATACGAAGTTGAATTTTTTTTTAATCTCTGAATTCTCTTCAATGAGGAGGAGTTTTTAATATTAATAAAATTTGGTCATTCATAATATATATGGGATTGAATGGCCAACAGACGGTTGATATGGGTACTTTGCCATGTGAATAGGTTAAGGGTGAAAGGGTAGGTTTCCAACCCACCACGTCGAATTTTTTTTAAGTTATCACAAGTTCATGGACCTAACTCTCTAAACCATGTTACTAGCCATAAAATCAATTCAAAGTTGTTACCAAAATTTTTATCCAAATTCTTATAAACTGATTTAGCTCATAATTATAATATTGTTCAAATTGTGCCTTTTCAACTCTCTCAAAATGAAATCTATTCTAAACTCTCATTATCCCAACAAAGTATTGAAATGTGCTATTTTTGGATACCTTTTCAAACCTATTTCCTTTACTATTTTTTTCCTCCAGCCAATATTGTTCCAAATCCATGGCTTTAAACGTGTAAGATTTGGTTAAAATTTAATACTCTTCTTTTCATCTTTTGAGGCTTACTTCATTTACTGATATATCAACCCAAGAAAATCTGCCATGCGAATTTGAAAAATTAGGATAAGTCGTCATTTGACAGCTTAAAATAAGGATATGATAGGTGTTATTAAATTGCAGTAGGTTTTACCCAATTAAGATAGGTTTAATGTGGTAAGTTCATTTAATAGTGGTAGGTTGATCAAATTATGATAGGTATGCCAATTGTAGTAAGTTCATCCAATTATGATAAGTTTGTTTCTATACCGATGAGTCCTTATTATGAATTATCATGGCACGACTTATCACAATAACATTTCACTCCACTACTATATGTGGTCACTATCTTGTTTCCGTTTTCTTGGCTGCTATCTACTTCATCTTGACTATTGAGATCGTGGGCTAAAAGGACAGGGGCCTGAATAGCAGATTCTAATTACAAGTGTGAATCATATGATGAATCCTCGACACACATTCAAACTTAGAGGCACAGCCTAGAAAAATTAGAACCTAAGCATGTGTATATCCTTTGAGTGGCATATGATATGTTTTATTTCTTTGTATGTAAGTTCAAATGTAGCAGTTACACATGTAAGTTGAATGTAACGGTGATGCATGGATTGAAGTGATAATGTTGCTAACAAGTAGTTGCTAATAGTTGATATTTACGGCGCCTGATGACAGCCTGAGGTTGGCATTTTGCATATTGAATATTTAATGTAACACACTACATATATACATAAACATTAGTTGGTTATAACTATGAATTTAATGTCTTTAGAGCAAGAAACTTTGAATTTGAAACCAACGCCATAATTCATTGTTAGTTTAGTTATTCAACCATATAGACTTTAATAACCAACGTACTCAACCAATGTATATCAATGGTCTGCTTGTTTCATCATTTTTTTTCCTTCATCGTTTTAACATCTTATTTTGCCATTTTCACATAGATACTTGTTAAGAAATAAATATAAATGAAAAACATATATTTTTATCCATAAAAAAATTAGATACAAATAATATACAAACAAGATATAGATACGGATTAGACATAGATAAGATACAAATAAGGATTTGTATGGATTTCTTATTTTTATTTGTATCTTATCTATATTTGTATCTTATTTGTATCCCATCTATTTGATCTATTTATAAGTAAGAATGTTTGTCTTTTATTTGTATCTAGTTCTTAACAAACATTCATTTGAAAATGATAAAAATAAGATGTCAAAACAACTGAAAAAAGGTGAAACAAATAGAGCCTAAATTCTTACGTTAGTTGGTTGTGAATTTAAATTTAATAGCACTAAGTTTAATTATAAAGATAAATTCAACGTAGCATCAAAATTAGATGTAAACAATTTAAATTCATTCTCAATCGTTTCATCTCAATATGATTAACTCATTTACTTGATGTCATTGGTTGAATTTCCAATCCATTAAAATGAGAAAGTGTTAATATAAAATGTCCATATAAAACTAAAAATTTAAACCTATCAATTAAGTGCTTGTTTGTTTCATCATCTTTCTATTGTTTTGACTTCATCTCTTTATTTTTTTAAACAAATTGTTTGTAAAAAACAAATACCAATGAAAGACAAACATTTTTACTTATAAACCAATCAAATAGATCAGAATCGGTATGATATAGATACCGACAAAAAACCATACCATCTAGGACCCTAATCTATTGTAAAGTTTAATTCAACATGTTATAATAAATTGAAAGCACAAAACATGCATCATTATCCAACATCCACTTCAATCAATTGATCTAGGGTCTGTTTGGATTGTCCGTTTTTCATCTGTATCTGTATCTTTTTTAAAATGATACGTGTAAATATATCCGATTTGCATCTAAATTTGTTCTATTTGATCTTTTGATGAGAACTGTCAACTTTTTTTTATCTATATCTATTTCTTGATAAATAATTTGTTAGCAAAAAGTTTGAAAAAGTGTCTGTATCTGTCGAAAAAAAGCCAAAACAAACAAACCCCTAATCTTATGGCGAACTTCCATTCAATTAACGATTCGAAATGGTGTTAAGTAATTAGATACATAACCTCGCCATACGTATCCTAAGGGATTTTCTTAATCATTCAACTATAGTACATATTAAATTGTTCTTAAAAAAGAAATAAAAAGGATCGCACAAATTGCAATAAAGTGTAGATAATGGTATATTGCATAGTCAAAAAAGAATAAATATGATGCAAATGAGAACTTATTCAAAAGAGTAAAAACTAAATAAAAGCCATATAGGATATTAAGTAAGATATGAGTAGAGATGACATAGTACCAAGATATGATTTACCTAAGAATCTGTTTGGAACGTCAATTTCTCATTTGTATCGAAACGATAAAATATAAATGTGTTTGATTTGCATATTTCTTTTATCTATATTTGATCTATTTAATCTTTTCATGAAAACTATCAACTATTTTTTATTTATATTTATTTTTTTGATAAATAATTTGTTAGAAAAATGACTTAAAAAAGTGTCTATATTTGACAAAAAAAAAATATTCAAACGAACCTTAAAGAACTAAAAAGTTTAACCGGGTGATATGAGAATTCTTTGTTGCCTGCTTTTCAGATCTATTATTTCTGGTTGTATTGGAAAATTGAAACCCTTACGACATCTTTTCTTATCTTGGGTGTATTTTGATGTATGCGTTTTGAAATTAGATGCGATTGGTATAGTTCATTTATCTTTCAATAACTTAAAAATGTATATGTATTCTTAAATTGAAGCTGCTCCAATCATACAAGATCTATTTATATTTGATTGATTGGTCTGAGATATATTTATGACTTTTTCTCCTAAAATCTAGTTTACTTTAATCGTATTTAAGTGAATATTAAATTTAAATTCAAATGATTTTGTAGGATGAAATTTTTTTTTTTTTTCAAATCTTCACTGCTATAGTAATGAAACCACACCTTGCCAGCACGATTTTGGTGTGAGAAGTGAAGACCATAATGCGGCCAGCGGCAATTGGCAATAGTACCGACCAACAACATAAGCAATTTTACACAAAACTACACAAAAAAATGCATGTTTTTATCATGGCCGTAGAAAATGGGTCGTCCCAATTGTCGCTTTTTGCTACTCTTCTATAACAAGTGCGCAAGCTCTGAGTACGTGTTTGACTTGGAAAGGCAATCCACGGTACGGCCGTCAATGTCATAGTCCCAACGCGGACGCGTCCCTTTCAATTTATAAATCATTGCGCGCTTTTGTTCAAAGAAAATAGGGTAGTTTATCCCTATGGAAAAAGGTATCTGTTTTAAGGAAGATCTTGGGTAAAAATTGTTTTGCCAAATACAATTGACGATTTTGAAACACGTGTCTTGGAGATGAAACCTACACACAAATCCCAAATGGAAAATGTGATTTAACAATCTTTCTATTGTGATTTTCATATATTTACTTATTAATGAAATCAAAACTCGAAGGTATAACTAAAATATTTAATCGAAGTAGTGTTTTTATTAGGATTTGTCTATTTTGTCGGTTAACAAATGATATATAGATGTTTTCAAACAGACTGTTTAGAAATATATATAAATTAAAAACGGATATTTTTACTCGTAAACAGATTAAATGAACTAGATATAGATCATATATAGATAAGGCATAAATACAAATAAAAAAAATATTAGTACAAATAAAAATAAGATGATCCAAACAAATCAGACTAATCATACAAATCCTACTATTCACATTTCTACATGAAAAATGACCCATATAGGATTGGTTCGATGGATACCTCAAACACGTGCATAACAAGCATGGAAAACATCCACTTTTTAACTTGTGTCACATTTAGCCTAATTTATTCGGAGAAAAAAATCTAACTTTTTAACCTAAAATCATTAAGTACTTAAACATGCTACAACAATAATCTACTAAGCACATTTATGAAAGAGCTAATCAATTTATGTAATATTGCCATGGAATATTAGTAAATTTAAGTACTTAAAGTACGCAAGCTTAGATTATAGCGTTTGAAATTCTGGTTATTGTTAATTTATCAAACATTTGACTCAAAAACTCATCTAAAATAAGTGGGTTTTTAGATAGACTGAGTAGCATAGATTTGTAGAGTGTTCTAGAGAGAGAGAGAAAGAGAGAGAGAGAGAGAGAATTTGTAATATGTAGTTAATGAAGAAGAAAATGAATAAACTTACTAATTAAAGCAGTCATCTATGTTTGTATGAATTGTCTAGTTTTCATCTACATCTTATATGTATCTAATCTGCATCTGTATTTGACCTATTTTATGAATAAAATTATTATTTTTTTATCTTTATCTATTTTTTTTTTTACAAATATCTGTTTAAAAACGATAAAAATAAGATGTCAAAACAATAAAAATAAGATAAAACAATCAATTACTTTGACTATTTTGGTCACTAGATGATGGATTTAGTTGTAAATCATGTTATATAGATGATCACGTAGAAGGCTGTTAACCTGGTAGGCTGTAAAAATTCAAGAAGACATTGTAGTGTACCTAATCGATTGTGAATTACATGGGAGGAATATATGTTATATGATGTGCCTTATTAAAATATTATTCTAGTGTTGTGTTTATATGTGTATGTATATATATTTGAGGGCAGTATGTTGACACATAAGGCTATAAACGAGCTTAATTGGTCAAGAGCTACTTGAACACTACTTGCTTCAATCTTGGCACGAGCTCGATTAGTAAATAAATCAAGCTCAACATTAAAGTAAAACTTATTTATTTAAACGAGTTGAGTTCGACCTTTTATTTAGGTTCATGAGTTGTCTCGTGAACAGGTTTGTGACAAGCTCATAATTAGACTCGTTAATAAGCTTATTAATAGATTTTAGAGTTTTATGCGTATTAAGACTTATATGTTATTTTTAGGTTTGAAAAAAAATGAAAAATAGGCTATCTAAATGACTTAAACTTAAACTTAAATTTTAAGCTCAATAAAAGCTTGGTAGCCTCAATAAAAAAGCTCAGTTTAGTTCCAGCTTGATTCATAATCAAGCCAAGCTCAAGCCTAAATTTTAGGCTCAATAAAAAGTTCGGCTCAAGCTTGAAGTAAGTAAATTTTAAACAAGCCAATCCCAAACCTTCAAAAGCTCGACTTAGCTTGAAGACTTAAGCTCGGCTCGACTCGACTCGGCTCAATTTACACTCCTAATGACACATATTGAGATATGTGTATGTGGTGAAGTTGGCATGTCTTGGTACTACATCATAGTAGTTTACTGGTCATTATTTGCTCTTTTCTCTTAAACCATACACATATTCTTTGTAGTTACAATCCTTTTCTGTGTCACACAAAGTGATTCCCTTCTAATTTATCATAGAAATTACACCAACTCTTCTTTTAGAAAAATTCTATAGTTTCGTTCTTTTTCTCTATAAGATTGATTCAAATGGTTATATAATGACTTGGATCCATAGTGGACCGTGATTATACTATTAAAATACTTAATATATTAATGATTATATTTACTAATGATCTTGTGATTATCTAGATGGTTCCCGTTAATAAGATTGTAGAAGTTTACCCTCCGTTTTATACCTCATAGAAGATGTCCCCTTCCAATACTACATGAAAATAGTTCTTTACATACCACAATATCTTAATCTTAAAAAAGTTAAACGCAAAGCAATGATTTATATAACAACTTGCTAAGCGTATTCAAAACCAAACACAACTTCATTTTAAGACACAAGTCTTCAATATGTAAAATTTTAGCTCCTTTAATAAGTCTTGAACAAAAATGAAAGTTTTAGGTGCATGCTTGAACATCGAACCTTTTTATCTTCATTTTGACTTTTGGTTCATATTTTTCCTTTGGCTTGAAAAGGTCTTAAGAGTCCTCTCCAAATATATTCGTTTCTTTTTTAAAAGTAGATTGTATTTGATATAGAAAATTATGTAATTAGATTAAATTTTGACAAATTGTGATATGATCATCTAAATGAGGAAATAATTTATGGAACATCATGTTATGACTCATGTACGTAATAGAAAGCAGCCAGCATATTTACAGGACTATGTACCTTAAAGTACAAGAGGAGTCAAGTATAGCATCATGTGTAATAGATCACAAATAGTTAGCAAGTGTAGTATCTGTAACAGAATAGGACAGCTGGAAAACAGCAGGCAATTGTAACAACTTCTATACACAACTGTGTATAAATAGAACGGAGAAAAAAAATAAAAAACAACCAGATTTTAATCAAAAGGTACCATCAGGAGCTACTGAGCTACGGAGGCTCGAACTCCAGAAACCCTTTACTCATCCACAATCTATCTGCCATCTTTTCCTTCCACGAATCAAGAACACAAAACAACAAACAGTTAGAAATCAATTAGAAAACGTAATACACAGTAAGAAGCAAACCCTAATCTTTCTAAAAAGGATCTAAGTAGAGAGAAACAAAAGGGAGCGGAACTTACGAAGTAGAAGTGTTGCTGAGATAGAGGTTTAGAGGTTAGGGCACGATTCGGAATTTACATTGCATTTTCCGGTTGGGCTCAGTTATTAGGATTGGACTGTTGAGGTCGTGTGTGGGCCGTGGGCTTTATCATTGGTGCTTTCATTGAGTTTTCATCATTGTGGCAATGGCTGATGGTACTCGCAGTTGGTCTCAATTGAAGGAGGATCTACAGTCGCATGAAAGTAAGATCCTATCTCTTGAATCTAAAACAGATAGATTATTATCTGATATGAGTCAGGTTTTGCAATTTGTTAAATTGCAAATGGAGAATCAGGTTAATTCGAATTCTAATTCACATGTTAACTCATCATTTTCTCCTGAGGGACATTCGACTCAAGAGGAATCTCAATATTCTTTCTCAAGAATATGAAGTTGGAATTGCCTAAATTTTCTGGGAACAATCCAATGTCTTGGATTTTTAAAGCCAATCAATTTTTTGATTTACATAATGTTCCTGATTCTGAAAGATTAAAGATAGCATCTTTTGCAATGGAAGATGATGCTGCAGATTGGTATCAATGGTTGTTTCGGAGTGGTTTAATTTCTACTTGGCCTGTATTTTTGAAGGCTATGGAACATCGTTTCGGTCCTTCTCTATACGAGGATCCACAGGGCAGATTGTCTAAGTTGGTTCAAACTGGAACTGTTTTTGAGTATCAACATGCGTTTGAATCATTATCTAATCATGTGACTGGATTATCTGAGAGTTTTCTCATGAGCTGTTTTGTGTCAGGTCTTAAACCTATACTTCAGCAGGAGGTCTTAGCTAGTCAACCTACTGGTTTAATTCAAGCAATGAGTTTAGCTAAGCTTTTTGAATCCAAGTTTACACACACTTTACCATATACTGTTTCATCTTCTACATCTCTTCCACATAGTTCATCTTTTTCTAAACCTGGTATTTCTTCCACTTATACACCTCCTACATCCTTTAAAACTAAACCTTTTACTCCTAAACCTACTTTTTCTTCTCTTCATCTCTCCACTACTCCAAATACATATTCAAAAAAACCTTTACCTTTTAAAAGACTATCTCCTGCCGAGATGGCTGTTCGACGAGAGAAGGGTCTTTGCTTTAATTGTGATGAAAAATTTAATAAAGACCATATTTGTAAAGCCAAATTTCTTATGTTGATACTTCCAACTGAGGATGATACTAGTGATCCAGTCTCATTAGATTCGATATCTCAGGATTCTTTGGACAATCCTATTGAGATCAGTTATCATGCTTTATCAGGCACACAAGCTCTTAGAACTTTGAGACTTGAAGGGTGTATTGGGGGACAGTCGGTTTCTATTTTAATAGACTCTGGGAGCACTCACAATTTTATACAGGAACATGTGGCCAGACAGTTACATTTACCTATCTTAGCTACTCCTACTTTTCGAGTGATGATTGGTAATGGAGAATACATGAGTTGTACAGGCTTTTGTGAGAAAGTACCATTAATTTTGGGAGACATACAGCTGAATGTTGATTTGTATGTTCTTCCTATACAGGGGGCAGACTTGGTATTAGGAATACAGTGGCTTCAAACTTTAGGGCCTGTTACTATGAACTATGCTCATCTTACTATGGATTTTTTTTTGGATGGACATCACGTTTGTTTACATGGTATTTCATCTGTTTTGCCCAAACGGATAGAGTCTCCTCAATTAAATAAATTGATCAAATCTGATCAAATTGCTGGTTTGGTAATGGAGAATACATGAGTTGTACAGGCTTTTGTGAGAAAGTACCATTAATTTTGGGAGACATACAGCTGAATGTTGATTTGTATGTTCTTCCTATACAGGGGGCAGACTTGGTATTAGGAATACAGTGGCTTCAAACTTTAGGGCCTGTTACTATGAACTATGCTCATCTTACTATGGATTTTTTTTTTAATGGACATCACGTTTGTTTACAAGGTGATTTTTTCCAGAGGAGGAGGAACATGTTATGACTCATGTACGTAATAGAAAGCAGCCAGCATATTTACAGGACTATGTACCTTAAAGTACAAGAGGAGTCAAGTATAGCATCATGTGTAATAGATCACAAATAGTTAGCAAGTGTAGTATCTGTAACAGAATAGGACAGCTGGAAAACAGCAGGCAATTGTAACAACTTCTATACACAACTGTGTATAAATAGAACGGAGAAAAAAAATAAAAAACAACCAGATTTTAATCAAAAGGTACCATCAGGAGCTACTGGAGGCTCGAACTCCAGAAACCCTTTACTCATCCACAATCTGCCATCTTTTCCTTCCACGAATCAAGAACACAAAACAACAAACAGTTAGAAATCAATTAGAAAACGTAATACACAGTAAGAAGCAAACCCTAATCTTTCTAAAAAGGATCTAAGTAGAGAGAAACAAAAGGGAGCGGAACTTACGAAGTAGAAGTGTTGCTGATAGAGTTTAGAGGTTAGGGCACCGATTCGGAATTTACATTGCATTTTCCGGTTGGGCTCAGTTATTAGGATTGGACTGTTGAGGTCGTGTGTGGGCCGTGGGCTTTATCACATCACTTGTGTTTTTAAGCATGTGATGTTTACTTTTCTTATCAAAACCTGATTTGAAATTATGTTTTAAATATTCCATTTTAGATATCGGAGTAATTTTGATGAATTTCACAAATTCTGAATTCTTGACTGTAATTTCCATAAATATATAAATATAAATATATATATATATATATCCATAGCAGTTACACATAGAACTTATGTGGATAAATTGTCTTTTAGAAGATTGGGTAGGAAATATTTTTTTAATTATTTCTTGCTAATATCTCTTGAGTTAAGTCCTTAAGATTAATTTACTTAAAAATAGTACAACACACATTACAAAACTTGATTAGTAATAAAAAATGATTCTACCATTATTATTTACGCCATAAACAAGATTTGCTACATTCTATCTCTTGATCATAATAAAATCCCTCCAATAAAAGTGATCTTCAAAGTGCAAAGATATAATTTTTCTTAATCACAATATAGTGATAAAATATAAGTTTAGATATTGGTTATGGCACTTGAGTCACTTGAATATAGGGCTCAGCGAGTCCAAGGTGGGTAAGATATGGAATCTTACTCATATCCTACCCTGTAAGGTATAAGGTATGAAGTTTTGTATCCGAAACCTATACCATAACACATTATACCTATCATATAGCTTGTACCCAGTGGTATAGGGTATCTTGTGGAACATGTAAAATTTTTTTGGTTAAATTTCAACTTATAATACGTAAAACTACTTTGTTTATATATTTTTTATTGTAAATAACATATTAAAAGAAAGTTAAAAAATAAAACTTTAAATATCACAAGTTTTACAATATGCATGACTTGTTTATGTTAAAGTTGAAATCTGAAATAAATATTTGTAAAACCTGATTGCATGATTTTAACAAAATTGTGAAACATCTAACAAATTCTAAAATGAAAAACTTTAAAAGAACGTATGTATTAAATTGTATTAGTCGATTATTAACACTTCTATATAACTTAAAAGTTTATGTACATACCATCAAAATTCTTTCCAAATAAAAATTTTTAAAGGCAGTCTGCAAATGATAATTTTAACCAAAAGTAGTTACAAAATAAAAAATAAAGTATTATTTTATCTTTAATTATTTTGGATTATAATCTTTTAATAAAGTGCATGCTTTAAGATATGTACAAGGTATATTTGGAACTTGTATATTCTATTGTGCAAGTTCCAAGGTGGGTATAAGATATGAATACATTATACTTCTACCCTATCTTATGAAAACAATTTCCAAGAAAACAATATCTCTATCTTATCATGTGGCTCTCAATACCCATTTGAACCACATTCGATTGAGTAAGATACGAGTGGATATCTTGTATGACAAGATTACCCGCTCACCCCCACCTGAATCTATTTATGAGAAAAGAAACTAAGTTATTGCAAAAGAACCTGTATCATGAACTTATTGAGAAGTTAATGCATACCCACCTTTATATTATTCTTTTGAAGTTGAAGTTTGGAAATCAAAATAGTAGTCCTCTCCCTTTTTATCTTCATCGCATACTATAAGGCATTAAGAACACATGAAATTATAGAAACATTAGCATCACATTTCTTCATTGAAATAGAACAACAATATTTTTATTTTATAATTAGGGTTTTTTTTTGGAATATAATAATTTTTTTTGTCAAGAATTGCAATTTATTTAATAAAAAAATAAACATAAATTTCTTATCTATTTCATATTATATAAAATAAACATTCCTTATGATATCACCTTTCACAAATCTAATCATGAAATAGCTATTCCATGGTAACTAAAACCAAACACCAATTTCGTTCCATTAATTCAATGGCAATGTACTCATCAACTAAGATAGAGATGTAAGTAATGTGGTGACAAAATTCAAACCAATTTAATTATTCGTTATAAGTCAAGTAGAAAATTACACAAGAAATTTGTAAAAGAATATGATCAGAATTTGATAGACTGCTAAAGATTACTAGATCCAAAAATTGATCATAAACAAAAAATTGAAATCATCGAACATGATGAAAAAATGTATATATTTAGCTGGTCAAACTAGCCACATACACATCATCAATGGAAAAACACCATCGAATCTTAGTTGGCAAGACCTTAATACACTAGGCTAGCAACTCATGAAACTTATTAAAGAACTTTGTCTATTTTTTGATAAGGAGATATTGGATTATGTCCGGTTCCAATTTTACTATCCCCACAAGATACGAGAATCGGTGCATAAGTTAACGATGTTATCACTGGGATGAGCCAACCATTGGGCACTGCGATGGTTATAGTTGGTGAAATGATAGATTATTCCCCAGAGAAGTTAATCATGACCAAGATAACCAAAATCGGACCATAAGTCCTATCAATTATGGAAAATCGAGATGGAAATTCTTTTGCTGAACCGGCCGGTTAAGGTTTAGTCCTAAGTTCTTCTACATTTCAAAGCATACAAATATGCTTAAAATTTGAAACCCTTTGGAAGCACCATTGGAAACCACGCCCTCCACAAGTTTTTCTCTAGGCAAGTCCAGTAACTAGCCACGCCAAACATGAGAAAACAATGTGGGATGACTCCTACCGTACCAGGATGCATTGTCCTCACTTGATTTGGTTTTATATACCTAGCATATTACACTACAAAAACATGTTTACTTCAAAGCACGTTGCGTGCCTCGTGCCATGATAAAACCTGCTTCCGTTGATTAGTCAAAATAGAGAAGAAAGAAGCGTGCTCCGACCAAGCTTTGCTACAGCCCTTACAATTGGGTGAGCAAAACATCACATTGGGAATATTGATTTATAACAGTTTGGTTTTAAAAAATTTTCATATCGAATCAATCTTCATGGTTAATTAAAAAGATAAACCAAAATATATCATTTTAGAAAAATATAGTACTTTTGTTTTGTTGATGGTCCATTCTGGAATATAGGACCACCCGAGTTGAGCCCAATACACCAATAGGCTGGGCTAGTCTACCAACTCCAAACTCCATCGATATATCTCATAATGGATGATCCAACCCTATAACAAGTCTTGATGATTGCACGGTCGCTTTCGTGCTACTCATTACCTGACATAAATAGCTCGATTGCCCTGGTCTTCAAGAGGTAGAGTCATGGACTCCCCTTATGATTTCCACTACTACTGCCAACCATCCACTTACCCACAAACCCACAACGTCCATAACCAACAAGCCGGTCACCTATAAATACTTATTTACTTCTCTGGAGATGGAAATGTCGTATTTCTTCAATCCAATTTATAGGCTTATCATGACTATCTTTGACTTAGGCATCAGAGTGGTCATGCTCAATGCGCCACTAACCTGTTTTCTATCTTCCTAGGCTTTACTCCCAACATTGATTCGAGTCTAGATTTTCAAGGTCTAACATCTATCGGCTTCGTGCAAGCAATGAGTTGTAACTAATAAATCTTTTATGTTACAACATAATAATTAAAAGATCTTTTAGTTCATATATATTAGAATGTATAATTATCTAACTTTTATAACCATAGTTTATAAATTATGTGTAATGAAGTTAACTCAAAATATATGTTATACGCTCGTTTTTATGAATAATATTAGTTGTTAATGTATGTTGAAAATTTTCTAGTCACGTGAATGTTGAAATGGCTTACCCGTCATGTAATTCGATATTTGCTATTAGTAAATGGATTTGGTATTTTTTTCATACGAGGTTACAAATTTCGCATATAAACTTCCATAAATTATAAAATATAGTTCATCGTGTAAACTAAAATAAACCAAATCAAAATTTTAGGAATCCGAACGATAATTATTCTTTTAGATTACATTTCACATATGTATAGATATATGCATGTAAACGTATGTTCTTATTGTATATATTTTTTTGCGTTTAAGTATACTCATATATATTTATATACATATATATAGTCTCGTGAATATATCTACTTAAGTAAAACTAAATAATTTGTATTTTAAAAAGGGTTAATGTCACAAAATATATCTAAACTTTGACAAAATATACGATTACGAACTTGAACTTTGAAATTGATCAAATTAGTACTTAAACTTTAAAATTGATCAATTTAATACCTAAAAGAAATTTTCTTGCACACCAATAGTATCTCCTTCAAGTACTTTTAAGCATTAAATTGACCAATTTCAACGTGTTTTAAGTACCTAATTGATCAATTTAAAAGTTTATGTAATAAAAGTTAATGTATTAAATTGATCAATTTCAAAATTGAGGTACCTAATTGCATATTTTATCAAAATTCAGGTATCATTTGTGATATTATATCTTAAAAAAAAAGGTCGTGGTTTTCAAATCCTAATTTCTAGAGAATCAAAACCGAACGATGAAAATTTACAATTGCCTGAAACTAAGAATTAGACTTTCCCTACGTTCCAATTCTGGTTCTATTTAGGTTTTGAACATGATAGTGGTAAACCTTAGCTTAGCACTGTAAGTGAGTCGAGACTAGAGCTGTGTAAACGGGTTATGTAGGCCAACCTGCCCTGCCCCGCGTTAACCCACGGATTATGCGGGCTAGCTTGTTTTGGCCCACATTGCTATGCAGGCCAAAATTTTTAACCCAACCCATGCCGCACGGGTTGGTGGGTTATGCGGGCTAGCCTGCGGACTCGCTAATATATATTTTTTATTAAAAATATTATAAGAATTGAATTTTTTAATAATATTAATATATAATATATTTCTTTTTATCTCATCAGTTATCTATATATTAATCCTAGATGATAATCGTGTATGGAAAAATTATAGATTTCTATTTTGAAATTTTTATTTCAACATAAAAGGATTTATTTTAACCAATATAAATTAAAATTCATTCCAATTTTTTTCTTTAGCGTGGCAATGGAAAATACATCATGAAAATTATCAATTGATATTGTGTTGCTTATTTTAAATAGAAGCATCTAAATATCTAATAAATATAAAATGAAAAGGTATTGATAAAAGGACTAAGAATATAATAAACATAAAAATTCAAAGTTTAAAATATCACTCTCATAAAAATTTACATAATCAACATTCAACAACTAAATAATAGAAAAGTGAAGTGAAAAGGAAATTAAAAGGATAATGTATTAGGTTTTTTTTTTTTTATAAGATTTATATTTCTTTCTTTCTTTTTGTGTTTTTTTAAGTGCGGGTTCGCGGGCCAACCCTACCTACAGCTGGTTGGCTCACTTCAACTCATGGGTTATGCAGGGCGGGCCATTTTGGCCCGCACATTAAATAGATTAAAATTTTTAGCCTACCCCACATTTTTTTGTGGTTTATGCAAATTGGCGCCCATAGTCCGACCCGCATGCACGGCTTTAGTTGAGACAACTCGCAAACTATTCGAGTTCAACTCAGTTAAAGCTTGTATTCGACTCGTTTACAATATAGTCGAACTCGAGTTCGAGTTACTTGAGTAATTACCGAGCTCGAGTTCGAGCTTTAAAATATTCGACTAGTAAGCTTGTGAGCTTAATCGAGCTTAAAAGAGTATTAAATTGAGACGAGTCGAGTTCGAGTTTATGGAGTATTAAATAATGTTTATAATATAATATTTAAATGAATAATTAAGCTTAATCGAGTCGAGTTTGAGCTTATCGAGTATTAAATCAAGTCTAGTTCGAGCTTAAAAATCAAAACTCGTTCGAGTTCAAGCTTCTAGTTTTTTATCTGAGTAGAGTTCAAGCTTTGTACTGTGTCGACTCAACTCGTTTACAGCCTTACCTTAGCTACACATATATTATGCGTGCCTATATTGTTTTGTGTTCAATAATAAATCTACAACAATTGTAATTCATTCTCAATAACACTTTTATTATATACAAATATGATTATCATATTCTCATTTTTGCAAATAGGTTATTAATCTTAAAAAAATTATGACTTGTGTTATAATTTAATGACTCATGTTAGGTACTAATTAGTAAATAGATTTACATTGATAATTATATTTAATAAATAATTATGATAAAAAATTTAGAAGTATGCAAAAGGGAAAAAAATGACAAAAAACCCTAGCAAGCTTTGAAACATGTGAACACTTTTTGGCCATCCCATACTTCTAAGGTAGATATAGAATGATAAAACGAAAATGGTTAAACATCGAATTATAAGGTCTATTTGGCTAGTCTTTTTGAGCATATATAGACACTTTTTAAAGCTTTTTCTAACAAATTGTTTATCAAGAAATAGATTCATATTAAATAGATCAAACATAGATAAACTATAAATGCAAATCAAATATATTCACACATATCATTTCAATACAGATACAAATGAAAAACAAACCCATATATGGCCCAGTGCATGACTTGGCAAAAATTTCCTATTATTATTATTATTATTTGTTGATAATTTGATATAGATCACGAGCCTCCCAAGTTATGTCTAACCCACTAGCTACTTGGGCTAATCTAAGGGATCAACGCTTAGTCTACATTAGTAACAACTCACAGCCTAGTTGATATACTTTTTATTATGGTTCGGTGTGTAGACTAGCTCTTATAGCAATTGTACAACATTGCACCCTATATCTTTTGGTATGCCCTCCTAGGCTACGCTTAATACAAGCGAGCGTGGATTAGTAGGTTCATTCCATATTCACCTTAACTATTGTCAATTGACCACTCACCTACTCTCTCGTAATCCCATTATGCACTTAACCACTTGAGATTGTTCAGCTATAAATATCTATATCATCTACATAGGAATGGCAACGTTGCTGGAACTATTATTCTCATACTTTACCTTTAGATCAATATGCTTGCTAACTTAAGTTACGATAGACCCACTCGGTGTTTTATTTTGTAGACCTCTAGTTTATAGGATTCTAGTTTAGATCCTCTATATTCAATCTTTACTGAATTAGATCTAGTGACCTTATTGTTATTATTATTGTTGTTGCTATTATTTTTTCGTTAGTGGCTACCATTGCTAGAGATCAATTACTAGTTGAGATGTGTTGCAAATTAAATGCAACACATAAAGCATGTCATAAATTTCAAGTCACTTGCTTCCTCTAAAATAATATAATATATATATATCATATTTGTTGTAATTAGTCTTATTCATATAATTATACAATAATATTTACATTATGTTAAAAAAAAAACAAATTAGAGGCACCTTTTATGTTAAAAAGTTGATAACATAGATACACTTAGTTCTCATATCTACTGTATAAGTGTATAATATAAAGTATGTAATTTAATTTTATGTTCTATTTCACTTTTAAATTATATAAAAAAAACTATTGAAAAAAAAACGATAAGAAAGGAGGCTTTTGGAGCTATCCAAGTAGAACATCAAGTATCTTTGAAATTTTTGACCCTAAAATAAGGGGTGGTTTGATTACTAGCCGCCTCTCCTTTTCAAATATTTTCCTCTCATTAACTAAGGATGAGTGAGTAATCTTGTCGTATAGGGTATCCATATGGATCCTGCTTGACTGGATAAGATCTAGGTATGTATTAAAGGCCACAAGGTAAGATACATATATCAAATTTTTGGAACCTGCTCTCATAAAGCAAGGTACGAGTATAAGGTCTACAAACCCTGTACCCACCTTGAAACTTGTACTATACTGTAGAAATACATATAGGATATTATGTATCAACCTTGTTAAATATTATATACTAATATTAATACATAATAAATAATGATATTCCTTATTTTATTTTGCATATTCAAGATTATTATTTGTATACTACATTTCAAAAAGTTTTATTATAGAATGATTTATACTATTTTATTTTAGAATGACTTGTTATTTTTATTTTAAAAAAACTATGGTTATATGTATATACTTGAACTCTCGAATTATATAAAGATATTATTTATATTATAATACAAATTAATATAGAAATAGTTCCCAAGTTTTTAATTTTGAAATTTTGTGTAAGTTTTATATTTTTATTTAATATCACATAAATAGGTTTCATAAGTATTTGTTGTAAGTTTCAACTTTAATATATATATATATATTATGGATTCTGTATATTATAGAACTTGAGATATTAACAAATCACTTTTTAAATTTCTTTCTTCATGCTGTTTATATTGAATGTATGAAAATAAGATAGTGACACATATTATATAAAAACATATTAAAAACTACATACTTAATATTTTAAAAAGAAAGAACACAATATAGTGATTTTATAGAAAAACATTATAGGTTCCATATTATACCCTGTATCCTGTATATTTTACATGGTATAGGGTGGGTACAATAAGCTATAAGGTAGGCTTTGGATTTGAAATTCAATACTCTGTATCTTATAGGATAGGGTAAGGTACGGATAATGCTTCATACTCTACTTACTTATACTCGCTCACCTCTATCATTAATTATAAAAAACCACAAATTCACCACTATTGATATTCATATATGCATATCTACTTTTAATATCTCAGATCTGACATTTTCTCAATCAATATTGTGTTTCCATTTTCATAATCCCATATCTACAAATTTGGTCGGATTTAAGATAGTTGTGTTAACACGGGAGTGTTGTAGTTTTTAGAATAAATGGGTATTTTTTTTTCTTTTTTGTTTATTGTTTTCCCATCTCTTTATGAGATTATATCCAGATAGAGTGCTGATTTTTCATTTTTTTTTATGAAAAATTTATGCTATAAAAGGGATATTTCATCCCTTAATTGTAAAAGAGATGTACCCACTTTAGATTGGATCTTTAGATCCCATCTTTTTAAATGTTTTGTTGGGATTTTATACTTTGTGTCTTGTTGCACTATTGTTAATATAATGAATTTTTGTTTTATGGAAAAAACCTATTGAAAAACAAAAATAACAAAAAATTCATTTGGTTAAACTAAAATGTTTATTAAGTTTCAATTTATAAAGCCTAGCTCGAGACAATGTTAACTATTTGTTTTATCAGATTCTGATAATTTTGGTATCATATTTTTATCATTTTCAAATAAATATTTATTAAAAAATAGATACCGAAGAAATATTTACAATTTTATTTCTAACTAAACCAAATAAATACCTTACAAATATCATACAAATATAGAGTAGATATAGCTACCATATCCCTGAATCAGATTTCAGGACCATCATTAACAATCGAATCATAACCACGGGATCCAAAGTGGTCTGTCGAAGGTTGATAGCATATATATGCGGCTACAACCGTTGGATACATATTAATAACGGTCAGGATGAACTATTTCCCACTCACACGGATAGACTCCGCAAACCGTCGATCATCTCCTAATCCAACGCTCATAATTCCATCTCCAAAAAAAACTCAAATCAATAAAAAAAGAAAAAAGAACAAGAACGACCCGCCAAAACCGAAATTCAAACCCCGAGGCGTTCCTACTATAAAACCCTAACTGCAATCCTGTCCAGTTCCATCAATCCAATCACTCTCTTTCTTCCATCTTCCATTTGTTTCTACTTTCCTGTGAACAACCAAAAGGGATATTCCAATTCTAACCTAACACTTCCCCACAATGTCGGGCAGAGGCAAAGGCGGCAAAGGTTTGGGCAAGGGTGGAGCTAAGCGTCACAGGAAGGTCCTTAGAGACAACATCCAAGGTATCACGAAACCTGCCATTCGACGACTCGCTCGTAGAGGAGGTGTGAAGCGTATCAGTGGTCTTATTTATGAAGAAACTCGAGGCGTTCTCAAGATCTTTCTAGAGAATGTGATTCGTGATGCTGTGACATATACCGAGCATGCTAGGAGAAAGACAGTGACTGCTATGGATGTTGTTTATGCTTTGAAGAGACAAGGAAGGACTCTTTATGGTTTTGGCGGTTAAGAATGTGGGGTTCATATTCAGGGTTAGGGTTTTATATTTGGGTCATGTTTGGGGTGCTTGGTGGGATTTAGGTATTTTTTGTTTTGTTGGTTAATCTTTGTATAAGACGCGATGCTTTATTGAAAATATGATGGTGTTTGATGGAATTTGATGACTCCTTAACTGTTTTGGAAAATATTGAGTTTGGATTTTCCATTGTAATTGGAATTCTGGTCTTATTCTATTGAAACTAATTGAATTTTTATTGAAAATTATGAGGCTATTGTGGGTTCCATTTTAATTACATATGTGTTGAGTGCTTAAATCTGATTTTTAGATTTCAAGCCAAGATTAGGTTAACTTGATTAAATCAAATTAAGAACATTCGAGGATGGTTTTGCATATAGAAGATTAAGAGTGTTGAAGCTTGAGCTGGTTCATCTCCATTCCCATCACTTACTCTTTCTTTCTCATTCCTCCCAGGACGGGGGGGAAAGGGGAAAAAGCACTCTTACTCACTCATCATGGCCTCTTATTCTTCTCTCCTTCCCGAGCTCCCTCTCTCCTCTTCCTCTTCCATTTGCTCTCCCATTCCGTTCCACTGCCACCACCACCTTGACGGATGGGCAAGATTGTATCTTGGGTCAAATCTGAAAGCGTCCTCATTGTCGAATCCGATGAAACCAACATGGGCGTTGAAAAAATCTGTGACTGTGCCCTCGCTGCAATTGTTTTCTCCGAAGGGTGAAACCACTTCGGTCGGTGCTCCCAGCATTTGACATAGCTCTTGCTGTCCTATAACCGCATTCACATGATTCTGTCATAGTCCTTGAGAAAGGTTGTTTTGATTAAATTATATTAGTTTTGAGAGAAGTGACTATTGTTTGAAGTTACGACACGTGAATCTAAATCTATAAACTTAAAGCTAAGAAACCAGTCTTTGAAACTAAGATAAGATGACTTTCATTTTAAGTTTCAACATTAAATTAAAACTACACTCAACCAACCTTGATTTTAATGGGGTTCCTTTTATTTTTAATAAAATTAAATACCCAATACGATATTAAGAGTAAACAAGCAAAAGAAGTACAATTTACCTTTTATGGTAACGTTGACATTGTATTAATTACAACTGATGATGAGTGCTTAAGATGATGTGCAATTAGTTTGACCTTACTTGTGAATCACACAACTTATTTTATTTATTTATTTATATATAAAATTTCCAAGCTTGCAAGTTTTCTCTAGGATTTTAGGTAATTATCATTTTTGGCTTAATGTGTCATATGATATGTTACATGTTGCTCAACAGCAAGAGATGTTTCTCCTCTCACTTGACAAAAACATATGTTTCTTCATGCTTCAAACTTGATGAGAAAAATCTATTTGCTGCTCTGTGTGGAAAGGATATGAAGAAGACCACAATGGCCTTTCCTCTTTTATGTTTTCTGGTTTTTTTCACTAGCCAAAGTAAGTCATACCAAGTGTGGATGCTAAGAGCACTGTATGTAAACTTTCTGAGAGTAGTGTAGCTTTTCACTTCTAGAATTTATATTGGGTGTCTGAGTTCATTGATTATTTCATCAATTGACAGGTTTCACATTGTATACCATTGGAGAAAGCGTGAGAACGATCTTGATTTTGGTTACTGGTTCCCATCACAACATGCTTGCTTCGGTCGTTGGAGGTGAAGTTTTAAAAATTCTGTAAAATTTAAAAGCATGTACTATTTTTTAGTCATGCTAGCATTACTTTGTTGAATAGTGTTGATTGCCAATTTGATCTTCTTGTATATACCCTGCAGCATGGAAGCAGCAGCTGAGTTCATTGTTTATAGCTACCGACATGCTTCTCTGGTTTTGCAGCCAAGCTGACAGAGTCTCAAGCACAAAAACTTGCTGGTAAATTTAGACTAATTTAAGATGTATCAAATTCGCTAGTTTTAGATGCATGATTAGGAGTTAAGTAGCTATTATTTCTTACCTTGTCTTGAAATAGCATTGCCGAATGTTGTTTGGGTGATGCCAAATACCTTTCACAAGCTGCAAACGACAAGGAGCTGGGATTCCTAGGCCTGTCTTCTCCATCTCCCACTAGTCTTCTTCAAAGAAGTAAAATGGTGAAGAGTTATCATAGGTGTTCTAGATACAGGTAATTCATTCCTTTGCTAGTCTTATTCCATCTTTCTATAACGTCTTGTTGCAAAATTTTGAAGTGATTTGTTGAATAATCAAAACAGGAATTTGGCCAGAGTCAAAATCATTTATGATGAAGGCCTGGGCCAATTCCACAGCACTGGAAAGGTTCTTGTGAATCTGGAGAGCAATTCGTTCCAACAAAACACTGCAACAGGAAGATTATTGGAGCACGTTGGTTTGTTGATGGCTTCCTAGCTGATTATGGACAGCCACAAATGCATCTGAGACATAGAATCTTGTCTCCTAGAGATGCTAATGGACACGGCAGTCATACAGCTAGCACAGCAGCTGGATCATTCGTTCACAATGTCAGCTATAAAGGTGTCGGCTATGGAACTGCAAGAGGTGGTGCCCTCGTGCCCATTTGGCTATATATAAGGTTTGCTGGAACGAGCAAGGAGGACAAAGCTCTGTAGCTGATATCCTGAAGGCATTTGATGTGGCTGTACATGATGGGGTTGATATCCTATCCTTGTCTATTGGATCAGCTATTCCTCTATTCTCAGATGTTGATGACCGAGATGGGATTGCAACTGGTTCCTTCCATGCTGTGGTCAAAGGCATCACTGTTGTTTGTGGGGCAGCAAATGGTGGACCATCTTCTCAAACAGTTGAAAATACAGCACCATGGATGTTGAATGTTGCAGCAAGCACCATTGATCGTGCCTTTCCTACTTATATAACACTAGGAAACAATGAAACTTTAATGGTAAATCTTAATCATGTCAATTTTTTGAAGCTTGCTGAACAAGGAACCCTTTATACATTCGCCTTTATTGCAAGGATGCAACCATAGATATTTCATCTTACTTCTGGCAAATGTATAAAATTGATTTCCTTATTTTCTCAAAGGGTCAAGGAATCTATGCTGGAAAGGAAATCGTTTTACTAGCTTGTTTTATCCAGAAGGCACAGCACTGGACCCTACTACATCAGGTAGATCCGTTTGTAACTTCATTATGTCATGGTTTTAGAGTTGCAAAGCTCAAACCATAAAATTGCATCCTGATTAATGTGCAGCGTTTCAATTTCTCTTGCCTAATACCACAATGATGGCTGAAAGTGGTCTTGTGCTTCACTACTGTAACTACTAGAGCTGCTGTGGTGATTGCTGCTGCAGCTGTTAAAGCATCTGGTGGAGTTGGTGTAATCATTGCAAAGAACCCGAGTGATGGATTATCTCCATGCAGCCATGACTTCCCCTGCATTGAAGTTGACTATGAAATTGGCACTCGGATTCTCTACTATTTTCGTGCTATAAGGTATCAAATTTGTTGTTAACAAAAGAGTTAATGCCTTTCAGTACAAATGGGACATACTTATTTAGCAGAAAAGACCTATTTCCTATTATAAATTTTACACAGGTCTCCAAAGGTTAAGCTAAGTCCAACTAAAACTGTTGTTGGCAATCAAGTGCCTGCTAAGGTGGCATTTTTCTCTTCTAGGGGACCAAGCTCCATTGCACCTGCTATTCTCAAGGTAAATCCAATTAAATGCTCGTTATCTCTATCATAATCCGAATGTTGGGTTAAGGTGACTATTATAACACCTTAAACACTTTCCCGTTGTCAATGAACATTATGCGGATGTTGGCATTCTCACATTATCCTGGGAATTTTTACAATTAAAGGTATATGTTATGTCATCACAGGTCTATTATGCTTTCTACAGCGAACTAATCTAAAATCTTTAAATTTGAAGGTATCCGGTACTTGCTTTTATATTTGTTATATCACACTTCTGCCAAAATCATGCCTAATTTGAATGTGCAAGAGGGTAGTTTGTGCTAAAATCATGACATATTTAACATACTGTGGATAGGTGTATATGTATTTATTATTGGTTTTCAAAGGAGTGTAGTCAGCCTCTTTTTTAGCTTAATTTATATGGAAATTGTAATTGTCAATACACTTATTACACATTCCATAAGGTGAGAATTGCATAAGAAGTTGAACATTTTTATACAACAATTGCTACATAAGTGTCCCGAGGCATTAATTAGCAAAACTCTTGCTTTTTAGTAGCGCATTTATTTCAAATGCTGTACAAATAGCTATATCGATACCCTGACGATTGGCTGGTAATCCATTCTATATGCGGTTATGCTATTTGGTTATTCTTTGGTGGCACAGCCAGATATAGCAGCACCGGGGGCAAACATTCTAGCAGCTACATCACCTTTTGATCCATTGGCAGACAACGGATATGCCATGCACTCTGGAACATCAATGTCAACTCCTCATGCAGCAGGCATTGTTGCGCTCCTCAAAGCTCTCCATCCTGACTGGTCCCCTGCAGCCATCAGATCAGCCCTTGTCACCACAGGTACATCTGTAATCAACATAGCGGTGCATTATGATTCCCCTATTAGATTATTCTTAAATCACCAATACTTACAAGTTACAATGAAAGTCATATTTTGAAACTGATTTGATTGTTTCCCAAATTCCTGCAGCTTGGTGGGAGCATCCATTAGGTTTTCCAATCTTAGCTCGAGGATCTCCTCAAAAGATAGCCGACCCATTCGACTATGGAGGTGGGATTATGAACCCAAACATGGCAGCAGATCCTGGCCTAGTCTACGACGCAGACATGACTGACTACATCAACTACCTATGTTCCATGAACTACAACGAATCTTCTATTTCCCGGCTTGCAGAAAAACCAACAGTCTGCCCTAACCCGAAGCCTTCAATTCTTGATGTAAACCTACCATCTATAACAATACCAAATCTTAGACACTCCACTACAATAACCAGAAGAGTCACAAATGTGGGATCTGCCGAGTCTGTTTACTGGCCAATAATTGAGCCACCATCGGGAACTATTATAGAAGTGAGGCCACATATCTTGAAGTTTGATTGTGAAACCAAGATAGTGACCTTCAATGTTACTATTACTGCCACGGCATCGATAAACTTGGGGTACTATTTTGGGAGCTTAACATGGGCAAACGGTGTTCATTTAGTTAGGAGTCCAGTTAGTGTGAATATAGATGCATCAATGTCTGACTCAGCTTGATGGAAATCAATGGACCTTTGTTGGTTCGTCATATTCTTTTTCTGAGTCCTACTGATACAAGGGAAGCTTTATTTACGTATTTCAAATGAATACAGCAGCTCCTTGAATGCAGGAGACATACAACTATATTCTTCTATAGTATTAGAAAATGCAAGTTATGCGCAAATATTTAAAGTTTAATCTTATAAATTTGGTATGAATTATATATCATATAATACTTTATTCGTTTGTGGTCGGACTTTTTTATTGAGATGTATTAAATAGACAATTTCAATTAAATCCAATTGAAATGAGTATGTAAGAGTTAAAACTCAAGACTTTTACTTAGATACTATGTTCAAGTTAATATCATAATGATTTATCTGAAAGTTTATATATATATATATATATATATATGTACGTGTGTGTATATATTGCCATCTTGATTTAGTTATAGATAATGCCATTGACATATGTTTTGAGTAATAAATATCAATTCCATAATAAATCTATAAGCTTAACTTTTTGATTAAATAGCTATAGTGCCACAAGCAATTATTTAGGAAAGGTTTCATCTTAAACTTCCATCAATTTAGCTGATGGGATTATAGCATAGTGATATTAGAGTTTAGTGATATTACAATTGGTTTTCTAAGTGGGATATACTTGATTGAATTCCTTCTCTCTAGTTATAATGATGGATTTAAAAAAAAACAAAAATCTTCCATCTAGTTGATTATGCTCATAGAAGGTAATGAACATTAATCTATCATATGAACAATAAACGGTAGAGATGATGGAGAAGTGGACACAAAGAGCACACGTAAATTTAATACATCTTTTCTTTAATCAATCTTTTCATATCGCAAACCAATATAGGCATCTACATTTCAAGTTAATCAATCAAAATTCTAAGCTCCTTATTTTTTTAGGTGTGCCTATTTTCTATATGTTGGAAATATAATAGTGTTTGATGGAAATTTCCTTGCGCTTGGTCAACATTAATAGAATTGATATCCTCGTTTTATTTTGTAAAATTTTATCCAAGAATGCTTATTCGATGTAATGTGAAATAGATAAAAAATCTTTCTTCCTTTCCTTCTCCAGGGGAATTGCTATTTCTTATAAAAAATAAATTTTTCCATAAAAATATCCCATATCATAAAACAAAAGAATTGTTATTTTTTTTCCAACCTTATTCCGTTCAAGTGAATTAAACATGATGAACATAAACGCTTGATTTTTTTTTCCATCATAATTGGATTATTGATCACAATTCTATCGAAACCAATTGAATCTTAATTGAAAATTATGATGCTATGATGGATTTTATTTTAATTACATATGTGTTGAGTGCTTAAATCTGATTTAGATTTCAAACCAAAGTTAGGTTAAACTGATTTGATTAAATAAGCACTAAAGGAACATTGGGGGCTACTGTGGAGGATGGTTTTGTATAGAGAAGATCAAGAGTCCCTAAGGTTGAGTTGGTCCTTCTCCAAATGTAATTGTGGTTGAATTTGCATTTGATTGTTTAGCTTCTTGAGGGTAAGAATTGACTCTGGATCTTCTAATTAACGGTGGAAAAATTTCAAGGTTGAATTTGATATGAAACATCATTTAACAAATTTCAACTTGAATTTGATTAAAGTTTGTTTAAGTTTTAGTTCATCTAAATATAATGTTTTTAATTTTAAGGATAATAATTTTAATATTTAAACATGGCTTAAAGTTATTTAATTTTTATGTTCAAACGTGAACTTGATTAATCTTGTAAGGACTAGATTCAAAGCATATGTAAACCAAATGTATCCAGTCCCCGGCCACATGTAATCCTGTAGTATTACATGTAAAGTTGTCTTTAAAGAAAGAATTTGTATAATTATTTATCTAAACAAGCCATAAGGGTCATTCCAAAAACATCTCATAAAAAGAAGTACTATATATAACATTGTAAAACTTTGTAATCTTTTCATCCACAAGATAAAGGACTTGATACCTATATATACATAGATATTATAAACATAGGCTTAAGATCAAGCTTAAAACAAGATTCACAAAACTTTCCATAAAACGCTTTTTCTAATCTATTACAAAATGGTCATCATCTTTATCAGGGTTCCTAATCTTCCCGCTTGTCTAGAAAATCCTTAAAATCCATCCCATAACCCAATTGAGAATATAACTCATCTCCATTCGCACCTGCAAATGGAAAATCATGAGCCAAAGGCTTAGTATGCTAGTAACACAAGCAAATACAAGGTGACAACCACTCTTAAGCTAAATGCAATGCAACAACAATCAATTTATTAACCATCAATTAAGTTTGTCAATCAACATAGGAGTATTCAAACTCCATAACAAGCCATTAGGAAGTTGGAGGTCCTAACTAATAGCAAATGCTTAGGGGGTTAATATAGGCAGCCCGATACTTATATCTCAAATGATATAACCGAAAAAGAATAGTAGCATCCTTTGGGGATCACAATCATTTCTCATTTTTGCTTAACTTAATCTATAATATCACTTAGTTCAACCTGTCCCATAAATGTGAACTAAATCATATTATTTCATCTTAAGAATAAGCAAATGTTATACCGATACTGTTAGCCCTATTGCTCGTCGAGCCACTTATAACCGTCATTGCATCATGATTAGGGTGGCCCAAGTGCCTAACTACTATTAACCTCGTTAACAGGATTGCTACTTCCTCGACCGGATTCAACGGCGCATGCACAAACAATTCAAACACTTTTAAGGTATCTCTAATTAGGGTTGATTTAAGATATGCCTATCTTAGCAAACAACATCCAAGTTACTACGTACTTGATCGATTTGATATCCCTAGCAAAAGACTAGTAGTACAACTCATCGAGGTAGGAGGGTCTGATATAAGTATCAATTTAAAGAATTTAACATTGATTCACAAGTAAAGACTAATATTTACTCAAATATCAAGTTCTAAACAAAACTCATGTAACGCCCTGAAACTCCGCCCACCGAGGTATTGTCCACTTTGGCCACACGCTGTACGGTTATGTCCTTTTGGTAGGATTGCTCTACTCAGAGCACACTTAACTTTGGAGTTTCGACAAACTCCGAGCCATTACACCAAAAGGTGCTTCTGTGATTAAAGTTTCATCATCTATATTTGAGGGGTATCACAACTCATATTAAACATAACTTAGCATATATTTATACACCACTCTATTACCTTTAATCCTTGAAATCATCATTATTTATTTATATAACACTGGGTAAGGAGACAGATCATGGCTGTGATTAAGACTGTGATCTCAATCATGCTTGTAATCAAGATAGGGGTGGCCATCACACGCAATCATGGGTTGAATAATGCCCGTGATTATTAAAACTTTATAACCTGAGCTGACTAAGGACAACATCATGCCCGTGACATTTGGATTTGGAAAATTTTTGAAAGACCCAAGGCTAGCAAGGACTACGTTACGATCGTGATTCTTGAAATTTTTGTAAAACCATGTAAGGTTCAACATCAATCACGTCCGAGATAAGCAAATTTTACAAATCAAAGGCTACCAAGACCTTGGTCACACCTATGATTTATGAAAAGCTGATGAACCCGATGCTTCAAATCTCATTGTCATGCTCGTGATTTTTGACCTAGTGTTCATAAGACATGTTTTTCCCTTGTTTTGTTCTATTTTCGAATTTTCAAACTTAACTCATTTAGACTAACTTAAACACTTCAAAATCAACATATTCACTTCCTACACAACACCCACAACTACATCTACTTCATCTCTCAAACCACACAATATACAATTATCAACCCATTTACTCCCCCAAAATAGCTTCAACACTTCCTTATACTCATATACTATACTCCAAGAACCTATTTAGCTCTATTAATCAATATAACTCATTAAGCAATCATAATAACATAAATTTCAATTCATGGAGGAAATAAAAAAAACAAATAATCACATAAACATGTAACTCATTACCTTATATAACTTTAACTTGGATGTTAAGTCTTGATATAAGCTTTAAGTGGATTATTTGAGAAAATTGAAGAAGAAAACTGACATTTGTTGTTGTTGTTCAATTCGTCAGTTTGGAGGTCTGGTTTTGGCTTGGGAAGTTTGACAAAAACATACTTTGTGTTTATCCTTATTACTTTGATTTTTAAGGCATATTTTGGGAATTAAAGAAGGACCTGGGCTTGAGTTTTGTTTAATGTTTAGGCTTAGGTTTGTAGCTTTAAAATTCGCTAAGGTTTGATTTGTAGTTTAGGTCAGCCTTTTTTTTTTTTTTTGAAAGTTAATGGCCTCATCACACACACAACATACAATATAATATCAACTCTAAATCATATAAACAAATTCTAACATGCAATTTAACACATGAATGAATCATGCTAACACATCATAATTAACTAAATATTTATTAATATTCCATATGTAATTAAAAAAAATCAATATATAATCAAACACACACAAATGAAATTTAAATCATGCAAAAATAAAGGTTAGGATATTTCAAATCTATTGAGTTAGATGAGTCTAGATATAGGCACGGTTCAAGAACCAAATCGAACCGGAATCGGAACCACTGGTTCTAGGTCTTAAAAATGAGAAATCAGGAGTAAAACCGTCTCTCAAAGTTTCGGTTTGGTCTATGGCATTGGCGGTTCTAGGTTCTAGTTTTGGAACTGCGGAACCGCCTTTTTTAAAAATAAAAAAATAAATGGATTTTAGTTTTTAACAAAATAAATTTTAAAGTCAAAATAATTAATTATTGGGTTTATAAGTGATAAATTATTTAATCAAAACTTTTAAAAATTTATTTAAAATGCACATTTATTTATACAAACACAACCAATTTGTAGTAAGTAGTATGTGATTGAAAAATATTCTAGAGGATGAAAAAAAAATACAGTAAAAAAATAGTCTTATATTATTAAGGAAATAAATTTTGCATTTATGATAAGTTTGTATAGACTAAATTATAAATGATTTTAAGTTATATTTATTTATGTTGTGATAATAACATATTAAATATTATAAATAGGTCATAAATTTTATTATTAGTGTAAACAGTAATAATTATATATTTAATATAATTTTTAATTTTTTTCTCTAATTTCCTTTTTTTTTTCCAATGAAACCAGTTGGAACCACTAGTTCCACCCTATTTTAGGTCGTAGAATTGCCTAGCAACTGAAAAATTGGGGGTTCCTTTTCTAGAACTACCGGTAATGGTTTCAGTTCGATTTTCGATTTGAAACTGAATCATGCATATATCTATACTTGAGTCAAGCATTATAAAGCCGGACCAACTTGAGTAAGTAGTGTAAGCTTAAACTTTAGGTTATTTTTTATTTGAACTTAAACAAATATTAAGTCGTATGAAATAGATTATAAATAGTTTGATTTGTTTATACATTTAACCCATACTCATAGCATGTGGCTCAATATAAAAGCATTCATTTTATTTAGTTTATTAGAATGAAATTGTTATTTTACTTTTATCATTACAAAATAGCTATTTAATCTTTTGATTTGTAAAAGAAATTATAAGTAAGATTTATTCCATATATTGTGGAATTGATAAGAAATTCTTAATCTATTTCATTATTAGTGGAATTGTTATTCCTTATAAGATGATACTTTTATTTGCAAAATTACCTATTGTTATAAAGTATAGAATTTGCTCTTTTAAAATTTATTTCATTCTAACCAACCAAATGTAATGGTTTTTTTTTTTTTTTTTTGGCCTCAACCAAATGTAATGGTTAATCACAGGAAAATTATATTTACCTTTTCTATTAAAAAAAATGTATAACTCAGTTGACTTGATAGAATAAAATAGATTTCTTCGATTTTTTTTATAATGTTTTGTTACTAAAATTATTTATAAAGTTTGTTTGCATGGAGGGAAAAAAAAAAGCCCAATGGAAATAAACAGATAATCTTAATTCTCATACGCATATTCTTTTTATGTTTTTATTTTTAAATTTTAAGATAAATTTGAAAATCAATTTCGATTTCCACATATCTAGAGAAATCTTAGGAATAAGATAAGATAATATATTCCATAGAAGAAATCTTGATAACTATCTTTTAAATCACTATACACACAAGATCAAGAATCTTGGGAAAATCACTTTTATCACTTATCAAACCTAAAAATATATAAAGTTTCAACCGTTCTCTAACTTCTGTTATACATGATTATGATAACGCAAATCTAATCTAAGATATGCATGATTCTCCTGGGCAAACGCTATAAATACGTCCCGCTTGCAAGGCGCTTGCTCTTCTCCCTTTTTTCACTTTCCTTGTCTTATAACGAGTATGATAAATATTATCTATATACAACTTCGATGAAATTAATTACTAATATACCATAGTAAAATTGCGTTTAAGAAACATGATATAATAATTTACACATAAATCGTAGGAATAAAACAAGATGATGTTTATATACCATTACTATATCGTGATTAGTAATCGCACTATAGGAGTAAATCAAATATCACGATTTGAATTTTTTTGTTTGCGTAAAATGCAATATCCATGCAAATATCACAAATACAACACGTGATATACAGTAGATCATATAATGTTTGTATATCCTGATTTATACACGCGATTTAGCAACTGTATATTAGCAATTATTTTTATTTTACTCTTAAATAAGTAATTAATTTCAGTTGAAGTTGTAAACATGAAATTATTTCTCTTATAACCCTCTGTTCCTATGCTTTATTTTTCGAGTACTACGTTTCAAACAGTTTTGTCCAGTTGAAACAAGTCTAAGTAAGATTCTGGATTTTCTATATATGTATATATACATATACAATATGTAATAGTTTGAACTACTAGTTTTAAGACCACCAATATAATATGTAATAGTTTGAAGTGCTAGTTTTAAGACCTCCAATACAAAGTTTTGTATTTTGTGTGTTCTTAAACCCAGTTAAGCTACCTGATTCAATTTGGTTTAACCCAATCTTTCCCGTTAGGATTCAACCGTGATTGAACCAGCCCCATTCCTAAGAGCTGGTTCAACTGCGGTTGAATCCTAATTCACTTTAATTTTACCCATTGATCTTGACTCTCCAGTTTGTTTGAATGAAACCGGGTCCTTGTATAGCAACACCTTTCTAATTCACATTTTGTATTTTATTAGATAACCAATAAAATTACATGTTTTTATGATTCTTGGTAATTGGTATTTCTTTTTTTTATATTCATTCACATTTGTTTTCATGTACTTATTATTATTATTTTGTTGCTATATTTCAAGTGAATTTGATTCATTGTCATATCAACAAAGATCTTGAATGACTTAAACTAGAATTGTAATTTCAATTTTATGATGACTCTGTTTTTACATTATGCAGATACGTGTTTCATGACCAAGTTTCTAGAGTTGAAGTAAAGTTTAGCATCTTGATTGGCTGAAATTTGGGCCTTAATTGAATAGTAAGATGCAAGTGGTATAGGTTCCATCTTCGCTAAATCCGAGATGCTGTCGGCATCTGATAATACTTCATCAGTTGGATCAGTGACCCTCTTTGTTGCGCTTCTTATTGTGTGCATCTTGATTGGGCATTTACTAGAGAAGATTCGAGGGCTGAACGAATCCATTACTAAACTTGTAATTGTCAGCCCATCTAACCAAGTTTTTACTATATAATAAATATAATAGTTCACACAATATCAATAAGCTTAAATTTTTAAATTAGATGCAAGATTGTCAAACTCGTGATTCTATGTAGAATCGCCAAGGGGTTAGTAGAATCGAAATGTAAAATCGAAACGTAGAAACGTAAGTTTCTATAAGCTTTGTAAAATAGCTTTAAAAAATTATAAAAAATGCTTATAGAAAATGAAGAAAACATATAACACATAATGAATGTTAAAAAATAAAGAAATTAAGTTCTTTTTTTGTAATAACTCTTAATCTATAATATAACACATATAAAAAAGAGCGAATAGGGTCAAAATTAATTTATTGTCTATTGTTTTGTTTGAAATAAATGATAAACAAGTTTTTTTTGTAAATTTTACAACTATAACTTAACTTGAATGAATTCCATAAATGTAGAACAAAGGTTTTTAGGAGAGGGAGGGGAAAAGATAAAGAGAGTGTGAAAACCAAATAGAAACAATAATAAGAAAGATATATCATCCTAATTCCTAATAGTTGATGACCTTATAGACACACAATTGTATTTTTCATATTTTAGCTTATTTGACTCGATTATGTAGAATCGATAAACTCGATTAAAATCGTGAGATTTGGTAAACTCGGTTAAAATCGTAAGATTCTACCTAGTTTATATGTAAACTCGGTTGAACTCGTAAGATTCTATCAAAAAAATATTCTACTCACGAGTCAACTTGGAAGGGCCTCCTAAAATCGTAAACTCGTAGAATCGTATGAGTAAAATCGCGATTTTGACAACTATGATTAGATGATTATTGTGCTTGTTTGGGCTAATAAGATAACAAACTTTTATATCGGATAGTTATAGTGCTGCTAATCTTAGCATTACTAACCTGAACATCTTTTAGTGGCAGAGTCAATTTGTGTTGTTAAATGAGATCAAACTGCTGGGAATTAAAATTCATGTACTAAGTTTGCTAGGGTTTGTAGGGTCTATGTGCTGGTATTACTATTTCACTTATCAGTGGAAAAAAGAGCTCTCATCTATTGCTATTCCGTGAAGATATCTTCTTTAATTACCTCCTTCCACCGATTATATTCAATGCGGGGTAAGTTTTGAGCTTCCTATAATTTTCTCATGCAGTCATGCTTATGTGTTCCAAGGCTGTGGTGATAGACCTGCTCCTTTGTGAATTTGATGCGAATCCTAGAATGAATTTCCAAGTTTCTTCACCTTCTAGGATTGAGATTCAAATATATGATTCTGGTTCATGAGAAAAACCTTCTGCAAAGCTTAATTTCATAGGTTAACTGAAGCATTTTTTTATAATTTTGTTAAAAAAATTCATCTATCACCATTTAATATGAAAAAAATCATAGAAATTTGAGTTGTCATGACATAGACGACATGCTGGCAAGGTGTGCTAATGGATGGTAAACATGCTTTTATCCACTAGGCAAAAAATTTCAAGTGTATTGATCTGCCATTGCAAGGGATGGTTTTTCACTTATATAGGATTTTATTCTGTATAGCTCTATTTCATGTTAAATTTTTTACAATGTGATGGTTTTCTTTTTTGTATGTTTTAGGTGCCATACATCTATTTGAAAAATTGAAAGTCGGTTCTCTTGATATAACAGATTTTCTTGGTGCTCACCATTCCTTTATTTTGACTCGCTGCAACTCCTTTCCTCTTTAGTTTTGTTTAAATGTCTTTCTCTTTCCCTTTTATTCATCAACCTCATGTGCTTTTCTGCAGCAATCGGAGCAATATTGTCAGCAACTGATTCTGTTTGCACCTTGCAAGTATGTATAACTTGAGACTTTAATCCAATTACAAGGATAAGCATACGTTCTGCTAAGATTAGGCACTGCGACATAACTTCATGTTCATGTAATTGAAACTGTGTCCTAGGATTTAGTTCTAGCAGATAATGCTGGTATGGGAAAGTTTTATTAGTATTATGCTTAGCGAAAATCACCTATTACATAACATGTGATTGCAGGTACTGAACCAGGATAAGACACCTTTACTAGACAATCTAGTATTTGGAGAAGGTGTGGTAAATGATGCAACATCCATTGTTCTTTTCAACGCCATTAAGAAATTTGATCTTACTCACATGGATCCAAGCATCGCTTGGAAGTTTATGGGCAACTTTATTTACCTGCTCATCTCGAGCACATTGCTGGGACTTTTGGTAATTATCTTTCACCTTTCCATTGAAAGGCAAGTGCTTGCTCGCTTAGACCTGTATTGACTTGCTGAGATTGGTGTTGTCGCATTTTTGATGAATTCATTACCCGCAGGCTGGAGTACTTACTAATTTCATAGTAAAGAAACTATGCCCTGACAGGTTGGTCGATGAAAATTAATAAATTATCATGCGAAAGATCATTACCAGTCATCTAAGCGGCTGGTCTAATTATTCTTCTGCGGAAAGCTACAATTTGATTTCAAGGGTTATGCATAAAGCTTATTTAGTGTGAAGTCTTACACTATGACTTCGAATTTGTCTTACAATGTATTTGTTGTTTCTCAGAAACAGGCATTCTACTGATCGTGAAGTTGCTTTCATGTTTCTCGTGGCTTACTTGTCATATATGCTGGCTGAAGTAAGACTTTTAGTTCTGCATGCTCAACAAATTTGATCTTTCTTCCTTTCACTTCTTTTTTTCGTTAGTAGTGGAGATTGGGGATCGGTAAATGGGAGACTAACATGGTTCAAAGCTTGTTTTCTATGATCAGTTGCCATCCTTACCGTGTTCTTTTGTGGGATTGTCATGTCACATTACACACTGCATTCTGTCACTGAAAGTGCAAGGGTAACATCTGAGCATGTCCAATCTCCTTAAAACTACATACAGCTTCATCTTGAGGAGTCGATTTACTGATCACAATCTTTGTTCCAATAAATGCAGGCATGCTTTTACTCCTCTCTCTTTTGTTGCCGAGACTTTGCTCTTCCTTTATGTTGGAATGGATGCCTTAGATGTCGGGAAGTGGAGAGCCGTCAGAAACAGGTTTAAATGCTAAAAGTTTTGACGGCTTCATCAATTTTGCAATGAGATTTTCCAAGTAGGAGTATCTGTTCCCAGGGCATGATAATAATTCCTGTTGTTCCTTTCCAGTCTTGTAAGTACATTCAAAGTGAGCTTTATATTGATGGGATTGGTTACAATTGGAAGAGCAGCCTTTGTTTTTCCTTTATCATTCTTGTCTAACTTCATCAACACATCCAGAGATAAAAACATCGACTTCAAGCAACAGGTGATGCATCTCTGTCTTCCACTTCTTGATGTTCAATTTACTTTTCTGTGACCCTAGCACATTCTCATATATCAAACTGGTTTGGATGTTGCTAAAAATTACCTGGAGGTCATTATCTGGTGGGTTGGTCTTATGCGAGGTGCTGTTTCTATGGCACTAACTTATAATCAGGTACAAGTATAGACAACATAGATCTTATAGGATGCTTTTTCGTGCTGTTCAGTTAGCCCCCAAACTCATAAGACTTAGACAAGACATAACAAGACATGCATAGTATCGAGCATCTTTGTTAGAATTTACATGTCTTACATATCTTTCATGGAATATGGAATGGAAATAAAAGGTAAATGCGATGTTCTTTTGTTTCGCTTATGTTTTGTTGCAATACCATTACAACTCTGGTCATCTTCATATTTTTCTGTACACAGTTTACTGGGTGTGCTGCTAAATTGCGTGGAAATGCATCTATGATCACTAGTACTAACACAGCTGTTCTTTCCAGTACAGCGGTAAGTCATTATCTTCTGCTTTCCATCTACATGCCTTTGCTTGAATTTCTTTTTTATGCATTGTGTCCTTACCTAGGAATCTAGGACTTAAAAATGGTCTCAACATAACAATTTTCTTTGATCAATGCAGGTAGTAGGTTTTCTAACAAAACCTCTTCTGAGAATCTTACTAAGTCCAAATAACATTAATAACACAATTCCTTCGGAAACATCTACTACAAAATCCTTGACCCTCCCACTTGTCAGTGATGACCAGAATGTGGAAGGTAATGAAACTATCATGATTTTTTCAGAATCATAACTCCAAAACCTTTGACCATCCCAATTCTCAGCAATGACCAGTATGTAGAGGTTAATCAAAATTACAAAATTTTGCTCTTCTGAGAACTCCTACCTACGAGTTACATTATTACTGGCAAAGATTTGATGATTCCTTCATGAGACCTGTCTTTGGAGGGAGAGGTTTCATGCCATTTATTCCCATCTCTTCATTTGATAAAAAATTGAGCCTACATGACAGTAATAATCCAAACAAAAGCATACATAAGCACTGTTTTTCTTTTCCAACTAATTTATTTATTTTTGGTTTGTATATAGGAAAGAAACTGCAGAGGTTGAAATATGACTTTTGTCAATTTTGAAGAAATAGGTTACATGAAAAGTTATTGGCAACAGTTTTATTTGGCATACTTGCTTTAACCTTGTCAAAGAGTGATCACTAATTTTTATTTTTTATTGTTTACTTTTCTTTTAAGTGGGACAGTCAACTAACAAATAATACAATTTTTTTTTTCTTTTGGCAATTTGCTTTAAAAGGTTGAGTTTAGTTTTTCCCTTTTGGCCACAGAAAGGTTTAGCTTAGTTGAAAAGGGTCTATAAACAATTTATTCATATAATATTATATGATGATAAATTAACATGTACATATATATTATATATGTATAATAAGATAAGATAGAAATATGATTTTTATTAGGGTGAGCAGGTAATCGTATATAATACCTATCTGTACAATATTCAAGTGAATAAGTTCTGAGTGAGTATTGAGGATCACATAATAGAATATAAGAACAAATTTTCTAGAACTTACTTGCTCTTATAAAGTAAATATGAGTGTAATGTTTTCATAACTTGTATTCCTCTTGAAACTTATACTATAACAATGTACAATTGTACCACTATTAAAAATTATATTTTTTTATATGTATTAGATTAAAAGAAATCCAAGACCACTATTATAGAAAACTTCAACAAAATATGCTACCTTACCTAAAGTTACTCTTTTGTTTTGCATCTCCTTTTATATCATTGTTTTTTATATTCTTACTTTACTTTTCGATTTTCTTTCCAATTTCAATTCATAATTTACTAGAAATTATTTATTGTCTAGGGCACTTATTGAAAATAATTGCTTAGATAAGGATGAATTAAAAGAAATGACCAAAATATAGTATTAATATAATTTTTGAAAACACGATATATCACGATTTATTAACTCCATATACGTGCATCTTAATATTACCATTAATAAATGTGATATTGACTGAAGCATACAAAAGATATGATTTAGCAACGGTAGTTAATTATTGTATCACGTGCATATCAACATGTGATGGCAAATTCTATGGTTCCATCATTAATTATGACGGGATTGGTCCATCACCGGCTTATACCATACCCAACTATGATCAAACCTTTAAAATAGTTAATATTCAAATTACTAAATTTATTTTAATAGTTAGATGGTTGACTTGACGGTTCAGATCATAGAAGCTCTCACATATGATATATGTGTAAAACCATATATCCCATATTATAAATGCGATTTTACAATGGGATTTTAGAAATTATTTTTGTTACTTATATTTTGATAATTTTTTTTTATTTGTGGTAGACACGTTCTTCCCCCTAGCTTACCGCGAATTTCAGACTCAAGCAGTGCAAGAAAATGTATATCCACCAACTTTACTCATTAATTTTGTATTTTTAAATTTTTTTATACTAATATGTACGAAAATTGGTTGAGAAATTTTAGTAAAATAAATTATTGTATTTTCCGCTTGTTCTTTTATAGATGATGTTACTCATCTTCTGGATGTTAAAGATAGTTTAGTTTTCACACATAAATAAATTACGTACGATGTAGAACTCGTGATATTAATTTTTTTTAAGGTTTCTTTCTAAAGATTGTTTACACCAAATATATAAAAACAAGATAATTTTTAATATTGCACTAAACCCTATATATAATAAATTTAAAATTAAAAAAAAGAATAAATTTATAAATTTCATGAAAAATCTACAGAATTCATAAAATACTTCGGATGTAGGATGGATAATTTTATATAATCTATACCTTATAAAGTTGTATATGGATAAAACTTCATGTCGTATCCATCGCAACCGTTTGTAGCTGACTTTTAGTACTTTCTAATTTTGTTGGGTCGACTTTATGGTCAAAGGCATTCAAAGAATTTTTCTTCCTATGGTAAACCGATATAAATTCTTTACGTAATCATGAGCAATATTATGTAAACATTCCATGGCTTTGCCAAAACTACACGACGACAACCCGTGAAAGCAATATTGTACAAAAAAATTTATTGCAAATAAGCTTCATTCATAAAAAACTACTCATGTCGTTAATCAAATTATTTCATCAAAGCAAAACTTGCTCACATTGACATGGATGTTTAGTAATATCTAAACCCAATTTTATCTTAACAAAATACGAAATCAAATTTATTTAAAGGGCTTTTTGGTACAAGGGAAAAAAAATTGAGGGTCTATAATTAATAAGTACAATATAATTTGGAATCAATTTATCTCCCGTAGTAGGAATGAGTAGGTACATGATAGGATCGAAGTACTATTTATACCCTATCTTATAAGGTGTATAATAGAAAGTTTTGTATTCGTAATCTATTTTATAGTATATTGTACCTACTTTGTAGCCAATGAAACTTGTAATCTTTTACAAAGCCACTATATTTTTTGTCGTTAAACTTTAAATTTATAGTATTTGATATGATTTCATATAATATGTAACTAATCTATCTTCATACATTCACTATGAGCAAACACGTGGAAAAGAATTTAAAAAGTATGTGTTATTGTAATAAGTTTTGTAATATGCAGAATCTACTTATATGTAAAAGTGAAAACCTATAACAAATTCTCACAAAACTAATTTATGTAATATTAAACAAATTTGTATCTCCTGTAGCAAATTTCAAATTTGAAAACTTCGGAGGTGCTTTTGAATTCATTAGTCTTAGAATATAAACAACATGTCTATATAATTGGAGAGTTTAAGTTCATACATTCAACCGTAGTTATTCTAAAACAAAAATAATAAGTTATTTCAAAATAAAATAATACAAGTTCTTTAATAACAAAATATTTGTAGAAGGTTGGTTAACAAATGATAATCTTAAACAAAAGTGGATGTAAAATATAAAATCAGTATTATTATTTATTTTTCATATGTTAACACTATTTTATAATATTTATTTCATTTTATTTTATTTTTCATATAACATTATTTGTACACATACCTTATCTTATGACTCTTAATATGATACCTACATGAATTCTACTCCATCGAGCATGATACGAGTAGGCACATGATATTACGGGTTACCCTATTCACCCCTATCCCACAAGATCCACAACAATAATGAGAATTCAAATCCAACGATCAAAATTCACAAACCAGCAAGCCCAATCTACCTAAGATACCAGTCAAACCACAAGTCTACCAGAAATTCGTGCAAGCCTCATCCAACAATCATTTCTTTATATACTTTTTTTGTAAAGCCCAACCAGAAACGGGCCAAGGCCCGGCCCCCAAACCCAGGAAAAATGTCATCAATACCTCAAGACCATTTAATATTTAGTTTGTGTTGAATAATCACAAATAAAATACTACAACCTATCACTTCTAGCCCAATTTCTATTGGCCCATGCTAAATTCTATTGCAAGTGTATATATCATAGCAAGTGGCCAATAGCAAGTTTCAATGTTCCTATATACTAAACAGAGTTGCTCTATGGGGAAAAAAATGTGTAAATTGCTATAGTAAGTTTCTATATATATATATATAGTTTCGATATACTATTTGGAAACTTTATAGTGGTTGATGAGACTCTATTTTAATGGTGTGATTAAGATCAAATATGGATATAAATTATTAAATAATTGACTGAACTTCATATCAAAATTAATGATAGAACCATAGAATTTTCCACACTATTTATACTAGTCCTTTTTTTACCCTTTCCTTACCAAAATTACCGTGCCTATTTTAAATCCATCTTATAATTTATTACTTACCAACATTCAAGTAAAAAGATGGGATCTTTATTTAGATTCTATTTGGGACCAAAGATAATTACTTAGATTTAAAATGTTGAAACATTTTAATTGTAACAGGTAAACAATTGGTTGGTGCATTCCAATTTTGATGTATTCCAATTTTCCTTCTTCATCCATAAAAACAAAGAAACTTATATATTTGAATTTATTTAGGTTCAATTTCAAAAGTATAACATACTATATTGATAATTTCTTAAAAAAAAAAATTGATTGTCTATATAATTTTATGGAATTTTTTTTAATTGATTTCTCTCTCTCTCACTCTCTCTATGAGAATATTTAATTATAAATATTAGATGATGTCATATATTAAACTGTAAAATCATCATTTTCCAAAACTAGATTCACAATTAAATATTTCATAAGTTTTAACATCAAAATGCCACATATTATCATCAGTTCATCACTGTCACACAAATGCTTCTTATCTTCAAATAGGCCAGCAATCTTTATTTATATATAGCATATCGTGTATATAATTTATCTTCATAGAATTGGTATAAATATAATTGCATTGTGTTATTGTTTTTTTCTTTTTCCTTTTCTTTATCATATATTTTTGAAGAATATATGTATATGCATATGTAATTTTGTAGAAGTACTAAAAATGGAGAATTTAAGGAATGATTAAATAAAAAGTAATAATATCATGGGCTTAGTGATTTGATAGTATTGACAATGGCTCTCTCTAATTTTGATCTTGCATTCTTCTTTGAACTCAACCCTATCCCTATCTCTAAGAAATAGTTGTTACCATAAAGTATCTTCACAAAAAAAAAAAAAAAAAAAATAAATAAATAAAAGGAAAAGGCGTCTCCTAAAAACTTTAATATCAAATAATGGGATAGGCTTTAATACTAAACAATAGAAAGGTCTTGGATATAAGGTTTATTTTTGAAACTAATAAAAAGATAAAGGAGGTACCTTTTTTTTTTTGTTATATATGTGAGCTGAAATTGGAAGGGATATAAACAAAAACCAATTATTTGATATGGTATATTTAAATAAAAAATTGATATTATGTATTATTTGCAGAACTCTCATCAGCGTTAAAGAAATCTCGTTTGACTCTCTATTTAATCAATAAGGTTGGCCCTATTCTATAAATAAACTGATAAAAACTTAGTGAACAAAGAACAAGAAATGCTTAATAAATAAATAATGAGAAAACTCATCTCACACTATTAGTGGTTATAAAACTCAAAGTCAATAATTTATTAATTAATTCACAATTACTCATTACAAAAGTGGCTACTTATATTAATAGGCTTTTAAAATAAAATTCTACCTAACTTAAAAAAGTAAACAACTCAAAAAAAAAAAAAAAGAAATCTAATAAATAGACAATATATAAAAATAGAAACTAATAAATAAAAAATTAGCCGCAGCTAAACGGAAATGAACAAAACCTACACCATGAAAGCTAATAAGTAGACAATACATAACAACGATCTAAGTCCATGGAAGCTGCCAAAGGCTGGTCTTAAATGGTGCCGGTTGTATGAACCAGTCGATTGTGGCTAGTCGAGCATTCTAGACCAGGGATAGTCCAAGCACGCATGAATTTTATATAAGATTTATTTTATTTCATCCTATAAACTCGAAAAAAAAATGATAAAATAAAAAGAAAATTCATTCTTATGAAAACATTGTAAAATCCACTCCATTCCCGAAAAGGTACTCATTGCTCAGAATCCTCCATGGATCCTCTCCACATTTTTTCAAGTCCTCCATAGCTGGAAACACAAGAGATCTACACAAAGGACAAGTCACCTTATTCTCATCCACCCAAGTATCCAGGCACTGTCTATGGAAAACATGGACACAATTGCACAACTCTCTTATCTCATCCCTTTTCTCCAAGGAGCAAAAACATATAGCACAAGATGATGTTGATGGTACCAAACATTCATTGTCATTGAATCTCTTAAGGAACTCACCATATTCTAGTATTGGGAGTCTTGTCTTGATAGATTTTGTAAGAATGTCTGTTGGTATAGGGGGTAGTAGTGATGGTGATAATGTGTTGACAGGAAGGAAATGGCTTGTGGTGGGTGGAAGTTGATGTTGTTCTGAAATGTTGTGGTCTTCTTGATGTTGTGGGATGTTGCCTTTGAGGCCTAGGTATGATAGTGCCATGGCAAGTATGAATCTGAAGTAGGAGAGCAAGGTCATTAGTGACAATGGAGAGGTGATGTGTGTAGCAACCTTCATGGCAACACAGGAAATTCCCATGACTATAATTATGTTTTGTGTGAGGAAGAGAGTTTTGCTTGTGATGTTAGTGGTGAATAGAAGGAGGGTAAAGCCTAAATATAATCTTCACGAAGATGAGTTGTGATTGTTAATAAGTCATCATGTGGTGTCACATTTCATACCATTGTTGGTATGCTTTTGGAGCCTTTCATTAAAAGCAATTAACAATTGGAGAACGAAAATATGCGTGTTGCGTTGATTACGTGTATCCCAGGGTGTTGCTTTGATTACCTGTGTCCCAGGTTATCAAGGTTTTGAAAAGAAAATATTCCTATATTTAAATAGGCGATAAATGAGTAAAGTCGAGCCAAATTAACTTTTAAAGATACGGACTTTGGTTCGTTTAATAAATTGACAAACTTGAGTTGATCTTGACTTTTAACAAGCTTGAAAAATATTGGCTCAAGCCTAAACTTGTTAATAAAGATATGAGATCCCAAGCTTAGCTTGTGGTTCGTTTGTTGGCTTATTTAGCTTAATAAGCTTGGACGAGCTTGAATCCAAGCTCAACCTCTAGTTTGTTTAGTTTAACGAGCATGAGTTTAGCCTGTTTATACAAATAATTAAACATAATTATATTTAAAATATTATATTAATATAAATAATTATATATAGTATTATATTAATATATTAAAACAAATAATTACATATAATAAAATGATAGTATAAAAAATTTGTTCACAAGCTTGAGCCTAATTCGTGAGCTCTTAACGAGCTTATTCGCAAGTTGGTTCAAAAACCAACTTGCAAGCTTGAACAAAAGCTCAAATTTAGCTCATTTAACATTATGAGCTTTATTTTAAGCTTGAGTTTGGTTCGTATACAATCCTACTTTTAAATATTGATTATCTTTTTGATATAAACAATTGCATGAGAATGTATAATATTTCTTTTCATCTGATTTCTCAATAAGTACTTACTAAAATATCCATTGTAATCTCCCTAATTTTACATGATCTAAATATAGTAATTACTAAAAATATAATACAGAATCGTAAAGAGCTATAATAAAAGTCGCAAAAATCACTCCCAATTTTTTTTCGCGAATTAAAATTATTAAAGTATGAATAAATTTGATTATATTTAGAAAAATGAAAACCATTACTAATAAAATTTCAAAATGCAAAATGTAACTTCCATAATCCTGGTTAATCACTGATTGATGATAAATCAATCGTTACTATAAACTTCAAAATCCTTTTACCTTAAGTTTGGTGATTAGAAAATAAATTCTACACTAATTAAATAATGATATCATGATTTTCAAGTTATTTTATAATTTAAAACCTTAAAGTAGCATTAAAAAATTTATTATTATCAATTTTCAAAATAAATAATTCTTTGGATAAGATCCCATAATTGGTACTGGAAAACTAAAATATGTGAATATAGGGTTTGTTTGGATGGTCTGTTTTTCATTTATATCCGTATCTTTTTCAAAATGATATATGTAAATATGTCCGATTTATATTTATAGTTTATCTATATTTGATCAATTTGATCTTTTAATGAGAACTGCTAGTTTTTTTTTATTATCTATATCTAATTCTTTATAAATAATTTATTAGAAAAAAGTTTTAAAAAATGTCTGGATCTGTAATCTACTAACAAACAAATAGACTTATAATCAACTTTAAATTTCAAGAAAATATAAAGCAATTAGTCGATAGAGCCTATTAGCTAAAACGATAACTTAAGGATGTACCGTTAGGCTTATAAATACGTAATGAAAACAAAAATAAATCTATAACTAATAATCTACACTTAAAATAAAGATTTGGGTTGCACCATTGTTCTAGTTAGAAAATTCCGAGCCTATAGGAACTAAAAGACTAATTTAGCCTACCGGGTTTAGAAAACCTTAATCGCATAAGATAAAACTCTAAAATTATTTAATCGCGTAAATTTTAAACACAAGATTTGAACTCATAGATAATTTACAAAATTTGTAAAAGCTTTAGATAAATTTTAGAGATAAAACCCCTACATAACTGATATATAAATGCGTATTAAGCTTAATAAACTACTTGAAAATTTAGATAAATTACAAGATAATTAGAATCTTAAATTAAACTACTCCACACAGTGGGAAAACTTCAATTGGAATTACGGCTGCTGCACTTGGAGAAGAACATGCCAGTTGCTTAAGAATTTGCATCCAGATGTCTTTAAAAGTCAAATGAAAAAGACTTGAAAACTAATAAGAAAACTCCAACTAAGCTAATTATTAAATGAGCTAAAGACAACCTTTAATCAACTTGCTAAACCAGCTCAAATCTCCTCTTCAATTCTCGTTGATATAGCTACAACAAAGGAGGCAAGCAGCACACAAAGTTGCAGCACACACACACTCCATCGGTTATAGCTTAGGAATGCAGGAATTATAAGCCCACAAAGGTTGAAGACCTAACCAAATAAGCACCAATGAAATTCCACTCAATATACCACATAGATAATCAATTTTTGACTTATAAAATTTGCTAAGTAAAAAAAAAAACAACTGACTTTGGGCTTCATGAAATTTAGATGAAAAAAAATCCCTATAGCCAATTTCACATCCTAAAATAGCCTGTCTTGTTATCTCAATTATAGATATTGTTAGACATGTGTAAATGGTGTAATTAGCAATAAACAAACACATTTACTCTCCATCATTCGATCCAAAAATAAACCCAAAAACCAAAACGAATACCTCCTTCACTAAACATCACTGTGACAAATAAGGAGAAACAAAAAAACAGAGCATAAACAGCCCATGTTTTTCCTATTTTGATCCAACATTATAAGCACATCCTCATCATCAAACACAACAAAATAAAATAAGCTTTCCCTTCATGAACCCATCGTGATCCTCATCAAGAGAGAAACAAGATACAAAACAAACGACATACAAACAAAATCTGCATCCCATTCCAAGACATCAGCATAAGACACTTCTAGCAAACCAAATAACAAATAAGCCAAATCTTGTTCCATTTCTTTATCTCTAAACGTGGAAATCCTAAGGAGGAACCAAGGTAAAGTATTGGCTTTATTTGTTGCTTATTCTTGCAACAAATCAAGCTAATCCTTATTTGTAATGTGGTTTCAATCTTAACTCAAAGAAGTTTGTTCACTCATTGCTTTCCCACAAGGTAAACACACTCCAACTTGAAGTCTATATTGCTGTTCATGTTTGGGAGTTGTATGTAGTCCATATATAATGTTGGTCATGTACTCTTAGAACTCGGCTTATCATGCTAAATTAAGAGCAAGTTATCCTTTTCATCCTTTTGGAATCATTCATGTTTTACATTAGCATACATTGTTTAGAGGATAATGACTTGAGGAAGATGATGAACATAGAAAACCTTACACGTTATTAAGTGTTTGTCTTATGAATTGACAAATAGGTTCATCAATGTGTTGATGGTTGTTCAATTGGTTAGGAATATGGAAATATCTTGAGAATTAGAATTTAGCTTTAGGGAAAATTTAGTTCTTCAAAGAAAAGGATTAAACATGTTTAAGCCATGACAAAACAATATAATTGATATAATGTATCTAAGAAATGGTATTGAAGATGAAATTTAATAAAAGAAACCTCAGAAATCTAACAAGGAAGTCTTAGTTTATAACATGAATCATTCTACAACTAAGGAAAGTTGCTAATCAGTTCATCCCTCCCTTTAGCAAGTCTGTGCAGAAAGAGAGGTAGGAAGTACAACACATTTCCTCCATCAGTACAGCCCTGCAGTTTAGTGCTGACTTTAAAACTTTATTTCTTTCATAATATTCAACATAAAACCAAATTGGACTTTTAAGGTATTCTTATATTATCACGGTTTTATGTTAATAATAATAATAATAATAGTAATATTATTATTTTATTATTATTATTATTAATGACAGAATGTAACTTTATAAATAATAAAAATTTCAAATTATGTAGACAATAAGATTGACAAATGAAGAAATATAATAAAAAAAGTTCGCTATCATATGGGCATTAACGAATGTAAAACTAAATAAATTAAGAATAAAAAAAAACATCTTAAATAAAAATATAAATATTAATTAAAAATTAAGACAAGAAAAATGAAAATAAATAATAGATAGTAAATATCAACTACCTTAAGGAAAACATACTAAAAGAACTACATAAATAATAGATAGTACTTGAAACAGGCTTTCTAAATAAGACATTAAAATATTATATATAAATATAATTAAATTATATGTAATAAATAAATAAAAGTTTTATAAATTTTAATTTATAAGATTTATATATATATAATAACTTTAGGATAACCCTTGCCCAATTTTGATAAAGGACATCTATCATTATTTATAGGTGAAAAAGCAATTGTACTAGATTGTATAATATCTTTATATTTGATTACTTAACAGTTCCGGTTAAAAAGTATCCGTTACTATTTATAAAATTTATCAAGTGATGTGTGGATTGAAATGACGTTTTAGGTCTTGAATTAAAAATTATTTACAGTTCATAAATAAAATCAAAAGCTGATCCTAAAGATGTCGATGATATTTGTCTGTCTCTAGAAGCTTGAAATGGATTGGTTTGTGGCGGGAACAACGACAAATGTGTAGTGTGTTAGTCAATGCAGAACCTTCTAAAACTGATTCTTGAAATGATTCGGTACTACCATCTACCAGTACGTACAATCTTCATCATCATCACTGTTTTGTATAAGCTATAGCACACATCGATTATACTTAGCTTATACTCATTTACGTGACACTTATTTTTTATTTTAAATTAAAATAATTTAATATTTAAACACGTTTTAAACTTGATTACATTAGTATCTACATGAACTTAATCAAGTTTACGAGTTTACTTTTTAGTCTTAGTAATATTAAGCTGATTTTGAATTTTTATAAATAATTGGACTCATTTTCACTATTCATAATAGGATATAAAAGAATACTGAAAAGGAAGAAAACCTTCTAATTAAAATTAAGTTTGATTTTTGATTTATCCTTTGGTTCCATTGATTGTATAATAAAACTATAATAGCAGCTCATGATCTCTTATTTTCAACTAATTTTACCAACTAATTATTCAATTAGTTATAATTCAAACTAATTTATTTATTTTTATTGATTGTAATATGGACTTGTAAGGAATTAGAAAAATCTTTTCAAGAATCAAAGTCAACACTACAAAGCATGCAAGTTCATTTCCATAACGTGGCGAGAACTATTTCCTAAGCTACATTTAGAACATCTTCATTTTATTTTCAAAATTTAAAAATAAAATGCACGACTCTGCAAGGGCAACACACGTGTCAACAGGTCGTCCCCTACCTCTGGTCTGCAACAGCTTGATCTCGATGGGAGGATAAGCCGAGCTCCAAGCTATGATCATTTCGAGCTTGGCGTTTCAATAGCTGGGCTAATCTGAGCTATTAAAACACCAAGCTTTTATTTTTTTTTGGCCCATCACCCCAAGTTCACTTCTGGATGTATCCATTCTCAGTAGAAATAAAGATTGAAATTGTTTTTAAAGTAAAAACTCCGACCTTCGATCTTCGATCTCCCGTGTGTGTTTTAAGCATATCAATCTCCATTGCCAATTTTTTTCAATCTATTTTTTGTGTTTCCAATCATTTACTCAAAATTTTAAGGGATAATATTATAAATAATACTTAAATCTTAACAAAATATGCAATTAAATATCTAAATTTTAAAATTAATCAATTTAATACCGAAAATAATTTTTCATATATGTCAATAGTACCTCCATCAAATTATTTCAGGTACTAAATTGATTAGTTTTAAAATTTTTTAGATACTAAATTGATTAATTTCAAAGTTCAGATACCATTTGTGACATTATTCCATTTTTTAAATCAAGCATTTATGTTAATACATGTATAAATCTAATGCTTTAGGCATGATGAATTTTTTTGGCATCCATTTTCTCTCTCTAACTCTCATACCTAAAATTCCACTATACGGATCAGGATCAGTGGTAGTTGAATTACAAAAATTGCAAAGAAAAAATTTAGTGAAAAAATTAAAAAATAAATTTTGTTTATTGAAAAAGGAAATTTTTTTTCGTGGACCATAAGTGCTATTACAACGTGGTAATATAGGGTCATTATAACTTGCTAAAGCGGAAAATTGAATTGGTGCCTAAAAAATGAGGACCTGAATCAGATGCCACTAGACTATCGAAAAAGCAAATTTTGATGGATACGTTTTGTAAAAGAAATAAAATGGCTAGTGTTGCGATAATATCTAAATTTTCATTAAAAATATAATTATATTTGAATTTTAAAATTGATTGTTAATCCCTTAACTTTGAAATTGATTAATTTGGTACTTAATTTTTTTTTGTGCATGTCAATAACATCTATAATATTGGTTAGCATACATAAACAATTCTTTTAGCTATTAAATTGGTCAATTTTAAAGTTCTTGTTCAGAATTGTTCAATTTCAAAATTCAGCTATCTAATTACATATTTTATCAAAATTCAGGTACTATTTATGATATTTATATTAAATAAAATAAAGAGTAAATTTATAGGAATTTATTAGATTTTTGTTTTGTAAAAGTATACGCATCATCTTTCTTTTTATTCTTGATAATTCGATATTTGTGTAGGTAGAATGAATACCAAACAAAAGGACCAACAGTACTAAATCTACTATACAGTACGTGACTTAGTTCAAAATTTCACAATTCCTTTTCTTTTTCAATTTTCTTTGTCTTCATGATTGCCCTTGAAGTTTTTCATTTTTTTTTTGAAAATTGTCCTTGAACTTATTGACATGTTTGTCGAAACCATCATAAAACATTAAACTGGCAGATAATTCATTCACCAACCCGACTTCTACAAGTGCTTAACTTGATTTGCTTGTGTTTCTCTTCACAATGAATAATGGACATTTGTGTAGCCTAGTGTGGACATGGATACGGGCTCAAACTAGATGGGAATCAGCCTGGCCCACTGAATTCCAGGTCTGGTCAGGGGTTAAAAAAAAAAAGTAAAGGAAAAGGTGAAAAAAAAAAATCAAGTGCATACTTAGGTAGATATGAGTACAATCCAAGCCTAATCCAGTGACTTCTTGAACCACTATTGGTGGGTCAACTTAATTTGACTATATGGGTCATGACCTGCCATATAGTCATTAACAGGTTGACCTCCAAAACCATTGACTTAGTAGGTTAACCAATGTTGGGTTATTTAAAAAAAATAAAAAAAAGTAAAGAAAAAGTTAATGTAAATAATTTTTTTTTAACTATTTGATGGGAATTAAGCTCGAGGTCCTATTAAAAGAGCTAAAGTTAAGGGCTTGCAAAACTTGATTCAAAGAGTGTTGACAAATCAACCTTATAACGATGAGCAAAACTTCCTTTAGAGCTATAGAATTCATTATGGAAGCGAGTATATATCAATTTGTGGTGAAGAATGAGATAAATGTGAAGGAACAAGGAACACATGCTTGTCACACACCATGATTCAGGCCATGACAACACTTAGAGACAATGGAGGATTTCTAGCTACATCTTGGCCGTTTCGCTAACAATGATCATGACAGTGCAATCGTGCTCGCGAACAACATTGAAGTGATATCTAGAGAAGATCAAGCCTTTGGAACTGCCCATGACTCCGCCTATGATAATCCAAATTACGTCTTAGTTTTCGCCCGTGATTGGTATGAAGATTATTAGAGTGTTGTAGTTTACGTCCCACATCTTGTCATGACATGGACCGTGTTGACGTTGAAGATTTGATTAAGTGATACTTTTTTTTTATTTTATTAGCTATCTTTTATTATATTGATTATATATTACTATTTTGCCCTTGACTTGAGTTATAGATATAAAAAGGACTTCTTTTGTAATTAACGAACAAGTTTAGTTTGAAAAAAGCTTTTCCTTCCTGAGAACTTTTCTCTAGAAATCCTTACTTTTATAAATCATCTTGATAGTGGTAAGCTGCAAACAAGAGTGAGTAATTGTGAGTAATATTAGTTATTTACGAGTGCTATATCCTTCTTTGTCTCTTGGTGAGTCATATCCAAGATGAATAAGGATCCTGTCTTGATTTCAAGAACTTTATTTCTGAGTAATATCAGTTATTTCATTGTATAAAAGAACTGTAATGTTCAGTTTGCCTAACTATCTTTATTTTTGTCCAGTTTTAGTGTTTTCTTACTATCAAATATAAACAATAAAAACTTTTATGTTTTTTCTAGTAACATGAAGAGAGTTACGTCCAGTGCAGTCCCAATTACATTATGTAAACTAAATATGATACAATGACCTTTATCTCGTCTAGTACTATGAAAAATTGTACAACTAAGTTCTACCTCAATTTGCTGAGAAGAAGCAACATAATGAAGAAACTTGGAAAAACTAGCTTCTTGTTGCTAGCTTGATGTAGGGAAAAACAACTATAATGCAACTATAGATGGAATAGGAACATGGACTGGTTAGCTGGTATTTGTTATAAATGACAATGGTAATATCTTATGGTGTGAGTATACGATAGTGGAAGCAAAAACTTTAGTGACTGTTGAAGCATTATTAATTAAAGAGGGGATGAAAGTAGCTCATGAAAAATGGTTATTTGAATATATAGGAGGAAAGGAGTTAGAATCACAAAATTTGAGGCATTCACATGCTACAAAGAAGGACCATATAATATTTTTCCATTTATTTGCATTGGACAAAGTGATATTTTCAATTATCATTTCTTATTATGATTGCTACTATAGTTGTCAAAATTGCAATTACTATTCATTGGAAGGTATAGAGTAAATAGAATGTACAAAATCCTTCCAAAGTGGTAAAACTATAATTTTATAGACCTAAATTCATAATTCTACTTAAAGTCTATACCTAAACAATTTTACATCTAATTTAATAAAAGAAAAACCTATAAATCACAATTTTGTAAAATCGTATAGTTAACTAGTGATTTTGACAATCATGATAGCTACCCTTTTTGAGCTTCTCCCTTATATTGAAAATAAGGATAGCTAGAGGGATCAACTTGGAGAGAACGAGATGATAAGATATTTGGTTAAAGAGATCATAGTACATCCAAGGATTGAACAAGGAAACTAACTAACTTTATTTCTCTAGAGAATGTTGTTTGAGTTGTTGCTATTGTTAGACTCTGTTATGTTTGATTTTGGTTCCTTTTTCTCTTCTTGTTAGTCATTTGTTAAGGTCACATGATGTCCACATTGTTGCTTTCATTTATTTGACGCAATTGAGGGTCACCCATATATTGACATGGGGTTGTTATTGGCATTAGTAGCAAAGTGGCCACCACTTCCTTTTAAGTCTCAATGCCAGCTATTGGATCTAGCTCTTTAGTAATCACCGTTGGATCTTGTTTTAATTTTCTTTTTCTTCTTACTAATGTGATGAGTAAACAATACACAAATAAAGTAAACCTCATGCGTAAAAACCGCTCATTTTTTTTTCACCTCCCCATATCCTAAAAAGCACAAAAAAAAAAAAAAAAAAATCCACTCCCTTTCCCTTTTCCTTTCTCATTTTTGAAACATTAATTTTTTTTCCCCAAATGAAACCCCCCTCAATTGAAGAAAAAATTATGCTTAACATCTAGTGCAAAATTGGTAATCTACTTATGAGTATTTCCTATTTTTCCTACTTTACATGAGATTTTTGTTAAGGTTTCTGAGCTTGTGTAATGGTGGACTTCTCTTCTCTTCTTTTCCAATTTTTTAAAAAAGCTATGACACGATCTAAGGAATGTACACGTTTTAAATTTCATTTGATATTAAAATGATGTATAAATTCATAATGTTTTCATGACTTCAATTTTTATGTTGTAGATTTAATAATTGTAGGAAGTGAAAAGTAGGATGTAATCTAAATAAAGAAATTTCATTTTTCCCTTGAAGAAATAGTTGAATATAGAGAACTTTTCATTTTTTGGCACATTAAGAGTACGACATGCTTGCATTGAGAGTATGATGCTAGTATATGTCGTTAATTACAATGCTTAATTTCATTATGTGATCTGATTGTGAGATGATCATGCCACAAGATTGTCTTTGAGTTTGAGTTCATTGACCATAGTTCCTTTAATATTAGTCATATGTTATGTGACAAAATGCTTTCTTTCCCTTTGAATTGCTTATGGAAATACCACATCCTATAGATTCTCATATCTTATTATTTATGGTGTTATAGGGTTTTGTTAGGAATGATGGGATTTGTTTTATGCTTGGCTACAGTTAGGGAATAATGTCTTTCAAGCATTTGAAGGTCGATATGGTGGGTGAGGACTAGATATGAACTATATAAGATTTAAGGTAAGGGTAAATTAAACTAGAAAGTATTAATATTTAAGTATAAGTTCATTTAAGGTGTAAAACGTTTTGAGGGGTTAAAAAGAAGTATCAATATGTGACAAAATATGGCAAATGAGGTATCAATATTTTGTAAAATTAATTTGAGGTATAACGCATTAGTTATTGTAGACACCTCATTTTGACATTCTTTTTGTCAAAATAAATACTTAACTTAGTATATACATAATTAAAATAATTGAATTTTGCAAACTATAAATGTTAAAGCTAGGAATGAAAATTAAATCAATTTAATAGAAATGAATATATATGATAGTATTATATTTTCGTTTTTTGTAAAAAAAAAAATATATATATTTTACTGTTCATTGTCTTCTAGCTTTGGCCGCCCATGGGCCATGTTTGAGACCATTTTTGCTCGGTTTTCGGCCCTCTTTACAAACCAAACACGTTTCTTAAAAATAGGCACGGAGTAGTTTATGTTGGTATAGAATTTAGTTGTTTTCATCAAGAAAAGGATTTAAAATTTGAATTTGAAAATGATAAAAAAACTCGTTTTTGGTTTCAGAAAAAAATGCAAAATCTGAGATTTTTGTTAATAACAGTTGTTTAACGTTTAAAGTCATAACGGTAATGACAGCTATTTGTAATAATTGACCCTTTTTTTACGTTAATGACAACTAATTAATAGTTGTAATTCGTTTTTTTCGAATTAAAATAAAAGCCCCAAATTTAGCTCTATAAATAGAAGAAGAAAAAACGAAAATAAGGGGACAAAAAAAAAGAAAAGAAAAATCAAACAAGCATTTTATATTCAGGAAGTCGAGATCTTTCATTTCCCTAAGTTGATTACTGTCAAAAAACGCTAAACGATCATCGTCGGAGTAACCACGAACTCCGCTTCTATTCCCGGAGTTGTTGTCATCGACCACCGTCCGACTACTACCTAGGAGTTCCGCTGCGCAGGTAAGTTCCTAATTCATCTTCTTCTTTTATAATAATAATAATAATAATAATAACAACAACAACAACAACTATATTATAATATTAAAGAGGAAAATAAAAAATAAGAAAAATAAAAATAATTAGTATATGATTATATTTTCAAAATTTGTTATGAATATATTGTGTTAAAAAAAATTAATATATTAAATTAGTATTAGTTTGAATCATGATAGTATAGTCAATATAATTAATTTTTTGTCAATAAATGAAATTGTCTTGTTCTAAAAAATATTAAATTGAAATTTAGGGTTTATTTTTTGCCATGATCGATTTTGCTATGATAGTGTATAATCCTTGCATTTTTTTGTTGTGATATCATTTTGTAATTTATGATTTTGTCAAACTTTAATAATGAGATCTTGCAAATATTTGACATAAAAATTGTATTGATAACTTGATGAAAATCTTGATTTGGCTAAAGTTTGTTTATACCATGATTTTGAAATGATTAAAAGAACCCATTTCATCATCAATATGCAATGTAATTAGAAACTTTGATATAATGTTGATATCATGTATGAAGTTTACCTACGTTATTGAATATGAGTTCATCTTGTTAACATTGATATCCTTTATTAATTTATATATATGATATATTGATTTAATTAATGTGCTTGACAATTGCCATGATATATAATTTTAATCCATTATTCAAAATCTTTTTATCATTTAGAAAAATCAATTTTTATAAAATTGTTAAAACATAACTTGATAGTCCTTTTTGCATTAATATAGTAATGATTTTTTTCTTGTGATAAAATCGATTTTATATATATATAATATATCATGTTAGGTATGTGTTCATAGAATTGCATTAAGATCTTGTTATGGATATAAACTATAATCATGCCATAATCATAAGGAATATATGAAATTTTTTAGAGTTTTAGGTTTACAATATTTGAATTGTGTGATCATGTATGATGATTAGTTATTAATATTCCTTTTATGCCATGATATAGTGATGACTTTGATTGTAATAATATTGAATTTTATGATTTCACCATATATGAAACCACATTGAAATCTTGCCCTTCATAATAATTTCAATGATATATAAATCTTGATTATGCCATGATATTGCTTTGTTGAAATTAGCTTGTTAAATATTGATATTCCTTATAATATTTTTATTCTTGATGATATGTATGATCAATTGATATGCATGATATGTGGTTATGATTTCTTGTTCAAAATTTTTGTCACCTAGAAAAATCCGATTTTCCATAAAATTGCTAAAACCTAACTTAATAGATTTAGGGTTCATGTTAAAATATATATATATATATATTTTCATAAAATTAACAAACTTAATGAACTTAAAGCGAAAAGATTTCGAAAAATTTTAAAATTAACCAACAAACTAAATTTTTCTAAAAGAACTACGTGTGATCTGATCCCGATTAGCGGGTACGTAGGCACCTAAATGGCGACTTAAAATATGAAAAAAATTATTTTTGTGAATTTATTTTTTTTAGAATATGTGAATATTGATAGAATTTGATAAGATTTGATTAATTTGAATATTTCAGTTTTTAGATTATATATGATTATTGATAATTTGATTAGTATTTTTGTGCATATTAGACATATGTTTAGTTAATTAGATTTGATAAATAGTTTAGATTTTGAAATTAGGTTTAAAAGAAAGCAATTTAAATATGAAAATTAAAGTGGTAACCGTTTAGTTTTAATAGGTTAGCCCCGAACTCAAGTTAATTTCTGGTTCTCGTTTTCAAAATGATTTTTTCGCAGATCAGTAGCAAAACAAAATCAACCTACCCATTGGTTTTGGTTTATTTTTTTCTCGACTTTAGTCGAGTGGCGACTCCAAAATTTAAAAATTCAAAATTTCCTTTAATTCTTAGTCGTATTCGTATTGAATGGGTTAGGTTTAGTACGAATCGGATTAAAGGAAATCGAAAAAACCAGGCTCGACAGCTTGGTGACTCCACTGGGGACCTTTTTAGAGGCTAGCCACTTTATGCTTTTCATATATAAATTGCTTTCTTTTTTATACTTGTATATTTGTAGATATTTGTGCTAACCGTGTGCTTATGTGCAGATATTATCTATATAGTGTGTTGGAGGGATATTTAGTTTTGAAAAAAAAAATGTGTGTAGATGTGGTCAAACCCGGCCACCTTAGGTAAACTTAGGACGGGAGGCACCAGTAGGTCTCGGGTGTTGTGGTTACCCACCATTCGAGACACGAATTAGCCTCCCACTCCGGTTAATGTGGCCCATGGCCCATTAATTGGGGGACCTTTAGAACCCACCCTTCTTGCATCACTACATGAAGGAGATGATGATCAAGCTTTGTGGCTAATCAAAATGTTTTTCAAAATTGCTTTACAAAACAAAAGCTGAATTTATAGGAGTTAACTTTCCTTGTAATCCGTTATGTAAATGTGTCTTGTAAATCCTTGTAACCCGTTTTTATTTGTATTCAGTTTAGTGTACCATGAAAATGTATATACCTGTTGTAACACATCTCTTTGTAATAGGTAGAATAAAGAAATGGCGTTTGGTTTAGGATAAAATTTTCTTTGTTTAGGTCATGTATTTGACTCCTTGAGTAAATTCAGCTTTAATGAAATAAAATGGTTTTTTGCTACAAAGTTCTCATCATCTCAATTTACATGCGCATGCGTTTTTCTTTTCCATATATATTCTTGTCTCTACATGTTCTTGTATATTCTTTGCTACCGTTTATTTGTTTTTGTGTATATATTAACCGCTAACCGTTTGCTCATTTTGTTGAGAATCATATAATAATATATTCTTCTTCTAAACTATGGAAATTTTGTTTTTGAACAAGCATTTCTAAAAGATAGCTCCTAAACGGTCAGACCCGGTTCGAAGTCCGATCATCACTAGGTCTAAATCCAGAATGGCTAGCAACAACGACAATAATTCTGGTAATTCCAATGCGATGTCCGAGCAAAGGCTCACTACTTTGGAACAAATGGTATTCCGAATGGCCGAGCAAATGAATCTTCTCACGCAAAACCTTAAGGCCCCTCAAGATACTACCGCAGGACATTCTGGGGTAAAGAAAGGAACTGATGTCAAACTATTGAGGAACAAGTAATTAATCATGAACCACTAGCCATTGTCGAAACCGATTCTTCTGAGTTTAAGAAGGAAATTGAGGCTCAAAACAAAGAAATGGAGAAAAGGCTTCTTTCTCAATTCAATGAGAAACTCAAAGTTTTTGAGAAAATGGAAGGATTTGATCAAACTGGAATCACAAGCTTTCCTACAATCGAAGCGGGAGCTTTCCCTGAGAAGTTCAAGATTCCCGACTTTGAAAAGTATGATGGTACTGGTTGTCCAAAGTTGCATACTAGGCTCTATGTGAGGAAGATGAGCCGTACACTCAATATGAGCAATTCATGATCCAAACTTTTCAGGATAGCCTTACCGGTCCAGCTTTAGCATGGTATGCTCATTTGGATCTTGATGAGATTAATACTTGGGACAAATTGGCTAGGGCTTTCTACAATCAATATAAGTTCAATATTGAAGTGGCCCCTTCTATGTGGGATTTAAGTAATATGAGGAAGAAGAAAGATGAGTCCTTTAAGGAATATGCTCAAAGATGGAGATCAATGGCATCTATGGTATCTACCCCTATCCCGGAGAAAGATTTGACATTCACTTTCATCAATACTTTAGAAGAACCCTTCTTTACTCATCTCATTGGACACACTACTGCTAATTTCTCTGAGATAGTATTGGCCGGGTGTAGAATTGAAAGTGCCATTATTACCGGGAGGATCCACGTGGAGAAAAAGGCTACAAATTTCAAGTACTCCAACAATAACAAAGGGAAGGATACCACTGTTAGTGTAGTCAGCTCAACCCCATACACTAAACCTACTCAATCCTACACCTACCAACAAACCCCAAACACTAATCAACCCTTCACCCGTCACAACAACCACAATCCCAAAACCAACCATTCAATAGACCCAGAAGACAGTTCACCAAAATTCCCGTACCCCTTAGCCAAGTTCTAGCCCGGCTTAGAGCTGACAATCTGATCACCTTTGAAACACCTAGAGAAGACTACAAACCCAGATATTATAACCCCGAGCAAAAATGCGATTATCATTTGGGGCAAATAGGTCATTCTACTGACTATTGTTGGAGGCTTCGGAACAAGATTCAAGACCTCATTGATGCTAAATTGGTCCAACTAGATTTCGTTGAAACCCCGACCCCTAATGTCAACACCAATCCTCTCCCAAACCATGGGCCCACGATCAACATGATCACGATTGAAGAACCCGAGCCTTTTATCGGAATGATCCAGTCCAATCCAAAGAAGATAGTTATCCAATGTCAAGGAGAGCAGAAAGAAGCCCCATATGAGGTGAAATCGATGAGGTATCAATTCCATGTGCCCATTGCACCGAAAGACTATAAAGCCCCCCGTTCAACTATCAAGCTGTTAATCAAGTTCCTAGGCCCATGGTCGGAAAACTTGGGAAAGCTTCAGAGCCCGAAAGAGAGAAAACATTAGCAGAGGAATTCTTCCCACTAAGAAAAGATAAGAAAAAGGAGGAGGAATCTGATGAGAAAACAGCCTTGACCAAGATTATGAAGATAAGTGATTATAAGATTGCTGATCAACTCGCTAAAGTCCCGGCTCAAATATCCTTAATGGGTTTGTTAATGACTTCTGAAAAACACCGGGAGGCTCTCTTTAAGATACTCCAACAAATCAAGGTTCCCGAAGGTGTTGCTACTGAAACAATGGAACATGTAGTAAATTCGTATTTGCTTTGGATCAAATCTCTTTCTCACCTGATGAGTTGGGAGCAGAAGGCACTCAACACACGAAGCCCCTATTCATAATGGCCAAATGTAATGGAATGATTGTAGCCCGAGTCCTCATCGATAATGGGTCGTCTTTGAATGTTTGTCCATTGGCTACTTTGAACTTACTTGGTATCGATGCATCTAACCTCCGGTCCAGTTCTACTATTGTTAGAGCTTTTGATGGATCCAAAGAGGCATATCAGGAGAAATAGACTTGGAAGTTACTATTGGCCCACAAGACTTTACTATTCCGTTCCAAGTTCTAGACATACCAAGATCATTCAATTTGTTGCTTGGAAGGCCTTGGATTCACTCAGCTGGGGCAATACCGTCTAGTCTGCATCAGATGGTCAAGTTTATAACAAATGGACAAATCGTTACGGTATTAGGAGAACAAGACCATGCTATCTTCAAAGACACGCTATACCCTATATTGGCGAAGAAGGATCCGAAGACTTTGGTTTACAAATCTTTGAAGAAGCCAATATGATTCAAAAAGAGGGACATTTAGGGACATTTGGACTGGGATATGTCCCTACTCCGGTTGAGATAGAAGAGATGAAAAAGAAAGCCCGAAAGAAGAAAGGAGAAGAATGGTATAATACCCCTATCGAGTCTCCAGATATCAAAGTCACATTCCCACAACCGGCTCATGTCCAGAAACCAGATACTGCATCGGTTCTGGAGCCTTCTTGCAGCTCCCGTCCAGTTCGGGAGTTGAATAATTGGTTCACTATCCCCTTAATAACTCTAGGGTTACCTTTGAGTAAGGGTTGAATTCATGAAGGGTTTTTTTTTTGTTTCTTTTATCAATTGCTCAAATGTACTCCATGAATCATAGTCATTAATAAAGATTCTTTGTTTCTTTCATCTCTTTTCTCTTTTCTCTCACATTTCTTCTTTTTCTCTTTCTTTACCTTGTTTTTTTCAGATCTGATGATAATGGTGAAAGTAAGAGATATCTTGCATCGATAGATAACGAAAATACTGATATCATTTCTAACCCTAATGAGTTAGTCGTTGAACATGACATTAGATCACACTGGGATAGAGAAAAGTTGGCAAAAATATGAACAAGGCAGAATTGAGATCAGTGAACCTACAGAAGTAGTGAAATATTGGAACTGAAGATGAGCCTAAAATTTGAAAATAGGCACTACCTTATCCGCTGAGCAACGAGAAAGATTGATAAGATTATTGACTGATTACTTAGACGTGTTTGCATGGTCCTACGAAGATATGCCTGGTTTGGATACCTCTATAGTGGTTCATAAATTACCAACTAAAGCAGATATCAAACCAAAGAAGCAAAAATTAAGACGATTTAGACCAGATATCTTGCTCAAGATTAAAGAAGAAGTAAAGAAATTGTTGGAAGTCGGTTTTATAGAGGTATCCGATTATCCTGAATGGGTGGCTAATGTGGTCCGGTACTTAAAAAGAATGGAAAGGTTAGAGTTTGTGTAGACTTTCGCGATTTAAACCAAGCCACGCCCAAAGATAATTTCCCCTTACCTCACATAGATGTCTTGGTGGATAATACGGCTAGAAACCATCTATTTTCATTCATGGATGGCTTTTCGGGATATAATCAGATTAAAATGGCAGAAGAGGATAAAACTAAGACAACCTTCATTACTACTTGGGGAACATTCTGCTACAAAGTCATGCCTTTCGGCCTTAAAAACGCCGGGGCAACATATCAAAGGGCGATGGTCACCTTGTTTCATGACATGATGCATCAAGAAGTTGAAGTATATGTAGATGATATGATTGCTAAGTCTAAGGAAGATGAGGATCATGTGGAAATATTGAGGAAATTATTTGATAGATTACGAAATTCCATCTTAAGTTGAATCCCGAAAAGTGTACATTTGGGGTGACCTCAGGGAAGTTGTTGGGATTCGTAGTCAGTCAACAAGGAATAGAAGTTGACCCGATAAAGTTAAAGCCATACTTGAATTACCTCCCCCGAAGACGATCAAAGAGGTCAGGGGCATATTGGGACGCTTGAATTATTGCTCGGTTTATATCTCAATTAACCGACAAATGTCGCCCTCTATTCAATTGTTGAGGAAAAATGCAGCTATTGATTGGGATAAAGATTGTCAAGAAGCATTTGATGAAATCAAGCAATATCTGATGAATCCACCAGTGTTAGTAGCACCAACACCTGGTCGCCCTCTTTTCCTATATTTGACGGTACTTCCTGAATCAATGGGAGGTATGCTTGGACAGAAAGATGAAGATGGGAAAGAACGGGCTATTTACTATTTGAGTAAGAAATTCACTGAAGGAGAACAGAAGTATACTGAAGTGGAAAGAACCTGTTGTGCCGTGGTGTGGATCATGCACAGACTGAGACAATATACATTGTATTATTCTATCGAGCTTTATACGAAACATGATCCGTTGAAGTATTTGGCTCAGAAACCAGGGTTGATTGGGAGAATTTCCAAATGGCAGATGTTGTTATCAGAATTTGATATCACTTATGTGAATCAAACTCAGTTAAAGGTCAAGCACTTGTAGATCAACTAGCCGAAAACCCGGTTGAAGATAATGTGATGATGGAGAAGCTCAATTCCCGGATGAAGGCATATTGCTGGCAGATAAAGAATCAGAACAGTCCACTTAAATGGAAGTTATACTTTGATGGAGCAGCTAATGTATGCGGATGTGGAATTGGGGCAGTCTTAATATCACCAGATGGTAAACAATACCCCGCTTCAGCAAGATTGACTTTCCCTTATACTAATAATGTGGCAGAATACGAGGCTTGCATCATGGGCCTCAAGATGGCACTTGACATGGAATAGATGATCTTGAAGTATATGGAGACTCCTCTCTCATCATCTTTCAAACACGAGGAGAATACAAGACGAAGGATGCAAAATTGGTGCCTTATCATCAATATTACTAGAATTGGCACAGAAATTCAAAGAAATATCATTCACTTATATGCCAAGAAACCAGAACCAGTTCGCGGATGCATTAGCCACATTAGCATCTATGATTCAAATCACTGATGGAGTTGAGATCCAGCCCTTAAAGGTTCGCATTGAGGAAGAACCGGCATTTTGCTTGAATACCGAGGAAGTCCCAAGGAAAGATCCCTGGTATGCTAATATCAAAGAATTCCTCCAAGATGGCAAATACCCTGAAAATGCTTCAACAAAGCGAAGAACACTAAGACGCTTAGCAGTTCATTTCATGCTCAGTGGTAATACATTATACAAAAAATCATTTGATACTACTCTCTTGAGATGCGTAGATGAGGCGGAAGCAGATATGTTGATGAGGAAGTCCATGAAGGGATATGTGGACCTCACATGAATGGATATATGCTAGCTAAAAAGATTATGAGGATGGGTTATTTCTGGATAACTATGGAATCAGATTGTATTAAACACGTGAGACATTGCCACTTGTGCCAGATATACTCCAACAAGATGAATGCTCCTCCTAAAGAATTGCAGTCATTATCTTCACCTTGGCCCTTCTCAATGTGGGGTATGGACATGATAGGACCAATTTCGCCAAAAGCCTCAAATGGTCACCGATTTATATTAGTGGCGATCGACTATTTTACTAAATGGGTTGAAGCATTCTCATACGCTAATGTTACCAAAGGAGTAGTTGTCAAGTTCATCAAGAGAGATATCATAGCCAGATATGGAGTCCCTGATACAATCATTACAGACAATGGTACCAATTTGAACAACAAATTAATGTCTGAATTGTGCCAAAATTTGGATCAAACATCGGAACTCTACCCCATATCGACCTCAGATGAATGGGGCAGTTGAAGCGCCAACAAGAACATCAGGAAAATAATAGAGAAAATGGCTATCACTTACAAAGATTGGCACGAGATGCTACCCTTTGCACTCATGGCCTATCGAACATCCATTAGAGTATCAACAGGGGCAACCCCTATTCATTAGTCTATGGTAAGCAGTTTTGCCAGTTGAAGTTGAAATTCCATCACTCAGAATATTGCAGAAACCGAATTGAATGAAGCTGAATGGGTGAAAATAGGATTGATCAGTTAAATCTCATTGATGAAAGGAGGATGACCGCCTTATATCATGGTCAGCTTTACCAGCAAAGAATCGCTCGAGCATTCAATAAGAAAGTTCGCCCGAGAAATTTCAAGAAGGAGACTTAGTCTTGAGAAAAGTACTCCCGAATGTTCAAGATCCTAGAGGAAAGTTTACTCCTAATTACGAAGGACCATATGTAGTAAAGAGGGTGTTGCCTGGTGGTGCACTATTGACTAGAGTGGATGGTCCAGATTTGAAAGACCCTGTAAATTCTGATGCGGTCAAGTTGTACTACTCTTGAGAAATTAATGAAAATTCTATCAAGTTCAGAAATGTGTTGACTACTTTGTCTATGTGTGATCTAATTTTTGTTATCTATCGACAAAAAGATCTCTAGCGTCCCCAATCATCAGATCAATCATTGACCATCCACTTCAATTGATAAGCTTTCTTCATCCTTATATCTCTCAAATTTTTAAAACATGAGTGTACCGTGAGAGAGAGATTTGAGCAATTGATAAAGTTATAAAAACATTTAATACTTTGAGATTTGATCTTTTCTTAAAGAAATACCTATTTCAGACCAATAACATAAGATCGATAAGTTCAAGCTGCAAAGTAAGGGAGATACAAAGAACCATCTCCTGTATTTTCCGATGTCAAGACCATCAAAAGAATCCAATTACCATCAAAAGACAAACAGAGATACTCAATTCAAAGGATAGCCACTGTGAAGAGCTCTAGCCTGAAAAATAAACCTAGTGATGAGCGGACTTCACCAAGTGGTCTGACAAGTTTAGAAGCTTCTATAAGAATCTGGTAAGTTTTGAAAAAAAAAAAAAAAAAAATGAAAATAATAATGAATATATTGCTAGAATTAAGTTTTTCAGGAAATTAGCTCTAGAAGCCATGCGAAACATGAGAAATCAAGATCTCAGGACATGAGATTTGGGGATCAGAACATGAGACCCAGTTCAAGAATGCATAACCAAATCAAATGCCAGCTCAAGGAGCGCGTTTGAACCAAATCAGAGGCCAGCTCAAGGCGCCTATCCACATCAAGTGCCAGCTCAAGGAGCGTGCTTGAATCAAATCTAAGACAAATGCTAGCTCAAGGAGCGCTTATCCAAATCAGGTGCCAGCTCAAGGAGCGTGCCTAAACCAAATCAAATGCTAGCTCAAGGAGCGCTATCCAATCAAGTGCCAGCTCAAGAGCGCGCTTGAATCAAATAAATCAAGCTAGCTCAAGGAGCGCTATCCAAATCAGGTGCCAGCTCAAGGAGCGCCTAAACCAAATCAAATGCTAGCTCAAGGAGCGCTTATCCAAATCAAGTGCCAGCTCAAAAGAGCGCTTGTATCAAATCTAAATCATAGGCTAGCTCAAGGACGTCTATCCAAATCAAATGCCAGCTCAAGGAGCGCGCTAAACCAAATCAAATGCTAGCTCAAGGAGCGCTTATCCAAATCAAGTGCCAGCTCAAGAACGCGCTTGTATCAAATCTAAATCATGGGCTAGCTCAGGAGCGTCTATCCAAATCAAATGCCAGCTCAAGGAGCGCGCTTGAACCAAATCAAATGCTAGCTCAAGGAGCGCTTATCCAATTAGTGCCAGCTAAAGAGCGCTTGTATCAAATATGAGACAAATGTTAGCACAAGAAACGATCCAATTCAAAAGGCATTTCAGAACATGAAGCATATCCGCAGAACATGTAAACGTTTCAAGAGTCTTTTCAAGCTTAAGGATCGCAAGCTCGTGGAGCGCCTTCCTTCTTTGCTTTCAAGCTTAAGGATCGCTAGCTCAGAGGAGCGCCATCCTTTCCTTCAAGAACATAATCATTCTATTCGAGAAACAACTTCATCTCTCTCAAGAAACAATTCTATCTCCGCTCAGAAAACGACCTCTTTTCAAGTAAGGACTCAGTACATGAGACCTGAATCAAGGGATGGTTTAGTACATGAAGTATCCTTGCCCAAGAATGATTCAATGACATATTAGAACATGAAAAGCTCTCACCCCGCTCAAGAAGTGGGAATTCCATATGACGTAAAGTCAAAATGAGGTCTACTTTATCTTTGATGAGATTTTGACAAACTCTTCACAAAGAGGGGCACTGTAGACACCTCATTTGACAATCTTTTATCAAAATAATATACTACTTAGTATATACATAATAAAATTAATTGAATTTGCAAACTATAAATGTTAAAGCCAGGATGAAAATAAATCAATTTATAGAAATGAAATATATGATAGTATATATTTTCGTTTTTTGTAAAAAAAAAAAAATATTTACTGTTCATCGTCTTCTAGCTTGGCCGCCCGATGGCCAAGTTTGAGATCATTTTTGGCTCGTTTTCGGCCCGTCTTTACAAACCAAACACGTTTCTTAAAAATAGGCGCGGATTAATTATGTGTATAGAATTTAGTTGTTTTCATCAAGAAGAAGATTTAAAATTTGAATTTGAAAATTAAAAAAAAACTCGTTTTTGGTTTTAAGAAAAAAATGCAAATATGATTTTTGTTAATAACAGTTTGTTTAACATTTAAAATCATAACGGTAATGACAGCTATTGTAATAAATGACACGTTTTTTTACATTAATGACAACTAATTAATAGTTGTAATTCGTTTTTTTTGGATTAAAATAAAAGCCCAAAATTAGCTCTATAAATAAAGAGAAAAAAAAACGAAAATAAGGGACAAAAAAAAAAGAAAAGAAAAATCAAACAAGCATTTATATCAGAAGTCGAGATCTTTCATTTCCCTAAGTCGATTACTGTCAAAAAACGCTAAACGATCATCGCCGAGTAACCACGAACTCCGCTTCTATTCCCGGAGTTGATTTCATCGACCACCCCCGACTACTACCTAGAGTTCCGCTGCGTCCAGCCGCTGCCAGCCCCTCTCGGTTGCCGTCACCATCTGTCCAATCCGTTGAAGTTTAACCCGTCGCGCTGCTTCACGCGCACACCAGACTTCATCTGCGCAGTAAGTTCCTAATTCATCTTCTTCTTTTAAATATAATAATAATAAATAATAATAATAATAATAATAATATAATAATAATAAAATAATAATAATATTATTATTATTATTATTATATTATTATTATTATATTATTATATTATTAAAATAGGAAT